>OY728138.1:1842411331-1843611331 GCA_963277665.1 Viscum album
GAATTTCTTTCATAGAAACCTACATCGTAAAAAAAAGGAATGCTAAAACTTAATTTTTAAAAGTGAAGTATGAAACATAACGGTTACCCAAATTAACTCATCACTAGTTTTCCACATAGGAGATCATAGGTGAAAATATGGATATGAAGGAGAAATCTAACCATCAAGTTCTGATGGAGAGTGGTAGAGAACATGGCTATGAAAAAATCCATCAATCACAAATCAATAGATTTGTGATGATATAAGGTACCATCTGATTCATCAGATATAAGAGAACTAGGATAAAATTTTTGGTTTTCAATATCATTTCCCTAAAGTTGAAAATTTTGAATTAGAAGAAATACTTACTTGATTTTGGTACAATCTCACTGTTGTTCGTTCTTTGAACAATTTCCACTTCATCTCTTAAAGAAATGAAGTTGAATTTGTTATTCGTGAAGTGTTAACAGATCATGTGATAGAATGATGGGTCATTCCATTTGTTTCAAACAAAAGGTTAGCAAAAGTTTTCAAATATACATAAGTCCATCTATGGTGTGGTTAATCATATAAGATTCCAAAAATGAACTTATACTTCCTCTATCATGTCGCTTAATAAAATAAAACTAGTTTATACTAACCAGGGACTTCTTGTAGTCCAGTGGTATGCGATAAAGGCCAGTCGCACTTCGGTTGTGGGTTCGATTCCCACAGCCGTGTCCGACGCGATGGGTTGTCGCACGTCCTGCAGGTTATCCTTTTTCTAAAACTACATTACTATAACATCCCATCAATAATATCGAAAAAGGTTATATCCTTAAACAATACTAAATTATGTCCAACATAATCCATTCCAATCTTTAGTCTTATCCATAATACTGCAGTCCACTCTCATATTATAGTGAAAACGATTACCAGAGATTTCATATAACCAACATGTTAATACCATCGTTGATACCCATATATCATAAGATATGTCTTGTTGGTCACATTCCAATCATGTGAATACCTTAATCATGCATTCTCTTGAAAAATGAATACCCATTAAACCTTAGTGAAAAAATGAGTGCTGTCAAAAGTTAACTCTGTCCACATACCAAAATCCAAAAATTCAATATACTCAAACCATGATATAAACTTCTCTTTATATCAGTCATGAGATCATGAATACTATCAAACATTTAATTTTCTCCTTATCCCTTCATTATGCGCATATCATCTACTTTCCCAAAATATCTGAATAACCTTTCATGGTTACTGGTACCATTTGTCATACACTTTCCAAACTTAAGGAAATACAACAGTGTAACAATCCTTAGATGTCTCTTTATTCCATAGTACCATGATATTACTTATACAACATTACACTTGATAAACATGTAATCATTCCACTACCTTCTTAAACCATTGACCGAGCTTCAACAATTCTTTCATTTCACATATCATTTGTAGTCTCTTCATCATCATCAACATAAATACTACCCATATGACCATACTGATTCTCTTCATGAGACTGTCCCTTAGGTAATTAGTTTGAATAATGCCCATACATTCCACATTTAAAACCTTTCACCATTGTTCATGTCGTAGCAATACCATTATCTTTATCCCTGGTGTTAACTGAACCTTTTCCTTTGCAGTTGCTGGCTTTGTGTCCTTCTTTTCCACACCCAAAGCATCTTCCGGTTCCTTTAAAACATTCTCCTTGATGCCTCCTCCCACATGATTTACATAGGGGAAATTGAACTTTCTTTCCTCTATGATCATCATGAAACTCCATCTTTCTCTTATTAGCCGAGTCAGGAAACTTACAAAATTTGAGTTTATTGATCATATTATGAGATTGCTGATTCGGCATAATAATGATTTTTGGACTTCCAAATCCCATTTCATTTTGTTTCTCATGAAGAATATCATTCCATTTTCCATCATATCCTCCATTATCGTGAATCATCTTGTTTCCAGCCATTTTCTAAAACCCAAAAAGAATAGTGCGAGAGGCAAAAATCATAATAAAGGTGGAGTAACTTCAATATCTAACATCTTAGGTTTAATTCTAATATCGTTACCGTGACTATAACCTATACTTATACTTAACATTAGGGACATCCCTAGACATACCTTAGAAATATCTATAAGGATCTCACTAAAGTTCCCGCATCCTAGTTTCCAAAGGTTGACTAAACATTTCCACTGATACCAACTGTTGAGACCCAAATCTTGACGTACATGGACATTACATTACTTTTGCGGAATACTTTATACATAACAAAAACAGACACACAAGGACCGTAATAGTTTAGTGTCTTCGGAAACTTGGAATAAAATCATCTAATCGTGGTGAAAGATCTTCAACATCTCCCAATAAAGATCTTCCCATTTTTTTCTTACCTAAAACCTTTCTTTATATCCTGGGGAAAAGAAAACATAAAATGGGTGAGCTCAAATTCCTAGTAAGGGTAAACATAGATAACATAAAACAATCCATAAACATTTTAATGCAAAAACTTGAACATAAAATCTAAACATCAAAATCTTGAGCAAAGACATGAATCTTGGAAGTACGTAAGGCATATATCATAAGGGAACATCAATCATGATAAAATATCATGGGAATAAAACATGTAATTGTGGAAACCATTAAGCACATGATATGATTTCCATAGTAGCCAAGGCATTGCTTCCAAGACCATCTTAGTGGACAAAGTACCTTTCTGTATCGAGTTCACTCTTCGTTCCAGTCCTATATTACTAATACGGTTTAACCTGCCATTCCAGCCATGTCTATATCATGAGATATAAATCTTTACCCAATCCATTGGAGGGATATATAGGTCCCACCCATCTCATAATTAAATCATTCTTACTTGCTCCACAAAATAAACATACATTATTCATAATAACCCAACGAATAAAATGGGTTTCATAAACATCATCTCATCATCACATAATCCATATAAAATAAATGGATATCATTTCATAATAAGATAAGTGAAACCATGTAAATCATATATACATGATACTTGAAACCTACACATGTGAAATAATGTCATCTTAGATGAAAATGGTTTTGATAAAACACTTGAAATGAGTTCTTGATGAAAATATCCTTTTTTCTTCAAAAGCATTTTCTTTTCAAAAAAATTCGTTCACTTTTAAAAGAAAAAGATTTTTTTGAAAATAATCATGCAAACCTGTAGATGAAGCATTATGAAAATGAGGCGTTATGAAACTGTAAAAATATGTTCGTGCCATATAAGTTAAAAAAACATTTTTCTCGTACTTTTGTCGGAAAAGTCAAAAAGTACCTCGTAAAAGAAAGATTTCATACATACCATGTAGTAAAAGTCAATAATGGGTAAAAAGGACATTAAAAATTCATGAAACCAAAACATGGACATGGATGAGAACAATAACCCCAGTAAATACTTACGAATAAACAATCTCGGATAAGAACGAGATTGGAAAAGTTATCCCTTACCTTAGGTCCGATATGCTTCGTATGGTTCTGAACCTCCTGTATAATGATTTAAATAATGTAATTGACTTATTACATAATCATATTCATTGTTATGATATCATATATGTTTCACTTATGACTTTATATTACCCGTTCTTTTATAAATTCCATGTTAAAGAAGCATTTTGGGTAAAATCATTTCATTTATCGTATGTGTTTCGACTTGTTGTTTTTTGATATTATTACTTATATCCTGATTTACATAATTCCAGAATGTAAAACATGATTTATATATAATATATATTCATCATATACATATATATTATAGATCGATAAAAGGAATGAAATAAACCGTTCATGGATACGGTAGGCCATACGTACGCATGAACGCTGTTTTCGTTTCCTTATTGAATTGAATGAAACTAAATAGATGACATACATATATATATATACATAAATCTAGTAGTATTATTATTTCATATATTTCATTATTATTCATTATAGAAACTTTATGATCATTCATGTATGGTTAATCATGGAGAATGAATTTAATCGAGTCGTGGAGACGGTAGTCCGTACGTACGCACGAGCGATGATATCGTTCCCATAATTATAGAATTGGAGTGGATGGTATAACATATATGAATATGTATGATGTTATAATAACAATATATAGTTATTCTTTACACCATTATACCCATCCATGTAATGTGTTGTTGGAAAAACAGATTACACCACGGCATGGAGAGGGTATTCCGTACGTACGCACGCGCGATGATTTTGTTTTCCGTAGGATGGATAGAAGGTGAAATAGAGTTGTTTCATATTTATAATAAAATATCATTATATGAGTGATACTGATGTTATTACTTCATAATGAAAAAACTAAATAAGAAAAAGTTGAAGAAGAAATAAAATTGAAAGAATTGGTAACGGATATTACCTCTTCTTTGACACGCCTCTTTGAATCCTCATCTTAGGGTACTAAAATTGGTCTTTGAAGAAGACAAGGACCTCTAAGATGTTTATAGGGAATTTGAGAAGGTAAATTTGCAGGGTTTGGCCGAGATTAAAGGCTCAAATGGGTGTGAGGAAGAGAGGGAGGAGGTGCCCTTTTATAAGGGAGGAGAGGGGCACCTTTGGAAATCTTAAAAATATTAATTTATAATAAATCTAACCCCACTTAAAAACCACCAAAAACGACTCATATTAGAATACTAGATGATATAGGGTTTTAATCTCATCAACCAATAAAATGTAGACATTTTAGGAATTTATTTTCAACATTATCAACTTGATTTATCCTTATTTAATCAATTTTATTTTATTTGTGGTAATAACATTCTAAATTTTCAATTATAACAAATAATTACTTATTTGTTGTGAATTTCCCATAATTGGATACTTTATAAAATTTTATATCATATCAATTTAAATTTATAATTTTTAAATATTTTTGTGATTTTTAAACAATTTTATAATATGTTATTTTTATAAGATATCAATAGTGTCAATCATGACACTATTAATTTGTTTGAATTTAAATAAAATATATACAGAAGATATGTTCGAACTAAAAGCTTTAATAGATTCATAAAAGGTCATATGTATCTATAAAAGTATTGGAGAACATTAAATAGTTCATATAATATTTATTTTATTATTTTTAAAACCATTTATTTGGTTTATCTCTTAATAAAATAATTACTAAATCATTTTTGTATAATTATTTAATATACTTATTTGTTGCATAAAAATTAAAAATAAAATCCTATCATGAAGATAAATCTATTAAATTTCACATTAATACTTTTAATCTAATTTATCATCTTAAAATCACAATAGTTAAATTCTTATATGTATTAAATTATGAAGGTGACAACTTTGGCATCATTTAAAATAAAATAATATATGTGTCATAATCGCTTTTATAAGTCTCAAAATGGTCATATATTCTACCATTGGATGATTATGGTTTACATTTACATGACCAATAAGTTTTGGTCAGGTTTTTGTGCCTTTTATGGTCACTATAAGTTTAATAAAAACTATATTCTTGATTTTTCACTAGATAAACAATTTATGTATCACTATTGTGTCACAATTAATGATAATTATTTAATCCCTAAAAATTATAAATAAATTCATATGATGTAGATACTTTCATTATCTTTCTGGATAATATTTATGTTCTCAGTTTCATGAAGTTATTCACTAAATTAAAATTAATATACTTATAAAATTTAAGAGAGTGACATGTTGTCACTTTCTTTGGTTTTAATAATAATTAAGTTATTTTCATGGAACAAAGTCCATTAAATGATTCTAATATGACCCTTAGGTGATATGGATCTACTTTTAGTCATCCAATAGGATTTTGGCTGGTTTTAGGGTAATTTTATAATCTTATATTTACCCTTAATTACCTGATTTACCTTTAACTATGGTAAATAAAATTTACCGTAGTTACTATTCATAATTCCCAAAAATAAAAAGTAGTGTATTAATATAATTTGGACCCACTGATTCCAAATATGGAATCCATTTTTTTGAATTCAGTAGACAGAAGTTTCAGAAATTAAATTAAAATTAATCCCGTTGTTGAAAGAAAACGAGTTTTTGTTTAAAACATTACAAAAGATTGAATTGATTTAACCTAAAAATTCAAGGTAAAATCAATGCTAATGACATAAATTATATTAAATGGAGAAAATATATTCTATTTATACTTTAAAACCTTTCAATATTAAAATTTAACCACATAAATTATTACTATGAAAAAAGTTGTTTTTTTTTGTTAAAATATAGCGTGTTTTTACTATTCATTAAAATATGAAAGTTATCAGAATAACATGAAAATTTTATCCAAGGTAAAATTTTATATACTTATTCCAAAGAATAATTTTATTTTCTAAAATTGAACTTATAAACATGTCAAAAACTATATTTAAAGTGGATGCGCCATTAAAAGGTGGTAAAACTTCATTTTTTGAAAAATACTTATTTTACCCGAAAAATTTATTTTGTTCACATAAAATGTTTTAGAAAATTCATAAGATGAATAATAATGTTATAAAATAAAAAATGTGGTTAATTATATTCATAACGTCTAGTTCGTGATAATATTATAACCATATATCGTTGTTTAGTGAAACCAGGTATTGCGTACAACACACGCTATCGAGGAAGGTTGTGATTGCATGTAATGAAAGCCAAGTCAGGGTTGCATGTAGTGAAAGACTCCTTTGTTGATGCATATAACAAATTCCAACCATATTTAATTTATACATTGAATATATATATATATATACACTCAATGTTTCGTAGAATAACTTCTATCAAATGAACTTGAAATTGTGTGTAACACAATCCAAGAATTGTGTTACGTTTAATGCAAGCTAATACGGTGTTGTGTATATCACAAGATAATCTTTGTGTAGCATAAAACACATGACATAAAATAAATTAAAAATAATACTTATCATAAAATCTTGGGTTGTTACATTCATAATGTCTCACACTCTATTTGGATGTAGGTCATTGACTTTTGATTAATTTTATAGGCTTGTTTAGACTGGTTATGGATGACTGAAATATACCCTAGTCCAGCCAGCAATTGGTATTCCAGATATATGGACACTGACATCTACATATACTTGGTTTATATAGGTGTATACAATATACAACTATACTATGTATATATTATTACTATATACATATGGTTACTATTCAGACTCTATTTCTATACAAGACCCAGAGCAGGCAGAGCCACCTGGTTCCATTTAGAAACCTGAGTAGGCTAGTTGTTCTTTATTTCATCATTATTTATTATTCGTATACCTGTACAGTTCTTTACTTTTATTTATTGACTTGATTTAGTTGTACACACCATTGGTGGTAACCTATTCGGATTTATATCATACACCCTACCCAAGCCTCCATTGTATTGGTGTACTTGTGTATACCATATGTTTGTAGGACCATGGATGATTAATTGTGTTGTTTTACTAGTACCTTGGAGTTAGGAGCATATTCCCAAGATGGAGCTCATGATGCTCGTGGAGATCTCCCTTGGGTATTTTCTTTTAAGTATTTATTTTAAAGTTTACTATATCATATAACATGATGTAAGTGTATTATTTTATATTTTGTACCATAATTTTTACATGCATGAATTGATGTGTATTGGAATTTACCAATTTTTATTATTCAATTGATTATTATTATTCTTATGCTACTATGTTTTATTTAATTAGAGCTTCTGTTGTGGTTTGTTCTTTATTTCTCATATACCCTTATGCTACTCCGATATTAGGGTATATTTACCCCTCTACCACCTTCATAGACCCTTGCTTCTTTCTGGTAGCCTCTGGCACACTAGGAAGCATGCTTGAGGCCATGTGACCTATTGGTTTGGCAACCGTATTAGTGGTTAGTTGGCCTGGGATATTACAAATTGGTATTATAGATCTTTCTATTTCCTTTGACTTACTATTTTAGGATGGTAGATATGATATTAGTAATGTTTTGGCACTTAGTAAATAGTCATTTATAGGAGAGATCCCCCCCACACATGGAGAAAATTACAAGTGTCTTAGGTTGGGATTTATGTTTTCATTGTTTGGATTTACAATTGAGTATAATTTCACCTTGATTGAATGGTTTACTTTATGCTTCTTATTTAAAAATAGAGTTTTTTGGAAGTTTTCCCCTTATCCTTATAAGATAACGAAGTAATAATACATTCATCATTATAGGAACGTAATAATTCAAGTGTCATACATATTCCATGACATGTAGTTGCATTTATAGGCTTCTTGCTGATTCTAATTGTGTGTCTTGAGTGTTAGGCAATGATTTTTTCATTAGCATGCCTGTTTATAACAATATTAGTGATTATATTCCGTGATTACTACTTATTTAGCATTTCTTGCCTTGTATTGTGATTGTGTTCTTATTATCATGCTTTCAGTGTTTACTGTTTATGATAACATGCACAATAATAATGTAAAAAACTGGTTGCATGGGATGAATATAATTTGTTGGGATTAACACATTAACTATTTTTCAATTGTAAGTTTTACAGAAACCTTTTGACTAGGAAAATGTAGTTTTCATACTCGAAACATCTTTGGGCCCCTGTATAAATATCTAGAGTCTTTTGTTAAAATAAAAAAGCTATTGAAGTTTAAAATGTTAAAGTGAGTTGGTTTTAGTTAAATAGTGACTAAACTAGGGTCTATTAATTGTATTTTCATTTCATAGGCTAGGGAATGGAATCCCATAGAATCAAACCATGATATATGACCATGATATATATTTTTAAATGGTTTTAAAATGTTACATATGTTTAATTTGACAATAATGACATGGTTTCCATTATAATGGATTTTCATTATATCACATGGGAATGGAGATCATGTGGTAAGTTATTAAATGAAAAACTAGACCAAGGTAAGAAAGTTGGGGAATGTTTCTTCTGAAATAACCATTTATGAGTGTTTTGAAATTTTAATAATTAGACAACTGCTATTGGGATGAATTTTTATAAAATCGAGTTGGTTAAACGGGACCCTCATAGGATGAATTATCTTTACAACATAAAGATGAATTTATATGATAAATTTCTAAATTAGTAAGGTATTTCAATAAATTTTATATGATTATATAAGGAAATTTATATAACTTTCCAATTTTTTCTAATGGAATTATTTGAAAAAGGTACCAAGTGATTTTTTTATTGGTACTTGATGTTTGTTTAAATCTTTTAAAATGTTTAAATATTGAATGTAAATCATTTTATTGTTTTTAAAAAGGAACATGAAGTGGTGTCCTCTGGTTTAACCACCATGTAATGGAAGTTTACACTTTTCCATTGAGTTGCGTTGGAAGGGAAATGTGAGAATGTTTTGTAGGAATTACCCTTTTCATCAATGGATTTGAGGATAGGCTCTTAAGACTAGTGACTCCCTAGTTGGAATGACCTAGTAATAGGGTCATGAATTATTCTACTAATGCAGATATCTTGAGGTATATATCACCCATAAAGATGATTTTTTTGGTTAAATCTTAGGATTTTTCTAACATGTGGTGTCTTTTGGGTGTCGTTGTCCCTAATAGAACTCATAGCCTCTAATTAATACCCTTGTTTGGATGTGTGGTTATGGTATCCCTGACCTTTTTATGGTCATTAGAATAAATTAATTATCAGTTTCAATAGTTTATAAATTCCAAGGGAATATTTGGATTCATTGTAGGTCCCATGACCCTTTCCATTTTCATTGGGTGACACGAGAGGTCGTCTTTTTATTTTACAGTCACTGGGATAATGCACCTTTGAGACAATTTGTTTTATAGAATTCATAGGATTGATAACCTATGGATTGTATCTAGGGTGTTCTTCTTGATTTTGAAACCACATGTTAGTATGTGTCCATGTACGTGGTGCCCATCGAGTTTCTAAATCCTGTAATGATCCTATAAGGTTTAGTAGAATTGTTGATCCTTGATAATTTTAGTACATTCTCGAGTCATATCCATATTAGAGTGACCTATGTATTATGGATTCATGTTTTCCCAAATATTAGTATGAATTTCTAGAGGATCGAGTGTTTTGACACATCGATCAGGTTGATGTTGGATTTCCTGCCAAATGTTACGATGTTGTGACGTTGTGATCATGAATCAAAAGAGTGTCAGATGTGTGTTTAATGTAAATATGAACTATCACACTTATGAGTGGAATTTATATATATCTTATTTCAATGGATATGATACTTTTAATGTGGGGAGTGTCATGTGATTTATTGTAAACATGCCCTTCCTGGGAGAAGGAACACAACCAAGGAGGACCATTTGGAAAATGTCAATCTTGCTTGAATTCCCTTGAGGCTTTCAAGTGTATAATTGTGTATGTGATTTATCTAAAATATGACTTTAATGTGGTTGTCTGGGAATGAAACCTTTGGAAATTTCATTGGTTGTGGGTGGACTTCGGTGGCTAAATGTGAAGAAACATAGAATGGCTCAGGTGGTGAAGGATTTTGCTAAGTTTGTAAGGATGCATCAGTTGGTGAAGACGAGATTATTTCAAGAATTCAACCAGTAGTGATTCAAATGTTATTCTTTGGTTTTATTGGTTTGTTGGAAACCATTTAAATACTCTTAGTTTAACCTTATAAAATAGACAAGCATGTACCCTATCTCGACATCATTCTTGAAGCATTAAGTGTGTGTTGGTCTTAAGCCACGCTAATGTTTTAAATTTTTTTGGGATTTTTTTGTAATATATATCATAATTTCACACTAGATTCATGGAATTTATCAAGGAATGGTTACTCTTGAGTAGTACCTAGATTCACATTTAAGAATTACTTGAATGGACTCTTGGACACTAGCCAAGTTCCTTCAAATTAACTGATAGTTGGATGATGCTCTGGGATTAGTATTTTTTTGAATGTTGACATTATAGCCTTGTGAAAATTCCTCTATTTTAATAATAGAGTATAGAATACCTTGGATTAGTTTCTTGGACTACAATTTAATTAATCTGAGGTTATCCTAGACTTGTTTTCGAGCTCAGAGGTGCTGTTAAAAGGGTAACGATGCCGATATGGATCAGGGTACCCCATGTTCATGCAAATGCATGAAAGTTTAAATGAAAAGATGTTTCTTTGATCAAGTAACACAACTAGAATTCAGTTATGGACTTCGGTGGACGTTTTTAGGTCCAATGTGAGATTACTTGAAAGAAGGCATCATTGTGCAGCTGAATTACATTGAACATTTAAGCTGGGTGTTTTTTATAATTTTCAACGAGAGTGGCACAACTTGTTTTCTTAATTGATAAATAGTTAAATTCAAAGGGAAAAATTTTAAAGCATGTTTTAGGGTTAGGGTTATTGTGGTGTAAAGTTCAATTATTTATTTCAAGTCAATTTAGTGTGACTAGTTTCGCTTAAGGTAATCGTCATTCAAAAATTTCCTTCCGATGATGTCTCTAATAGGACCTCAGGTGTTATTGGGTTTTCCCAACTAAATATATCACACCATGAGAATTTATATAAGCCTTTGTGGCATGATTATTAGGAAATTATTATGGTGGAGCTTCTATGGTATATAATTAGACCATTATAATGTTAAAAAGCTTTGGTGGGGAGCACCATAGGTAAGATGTTTAACGATATGATGATGTAATCATGTCTTTAGCTAAAAAGACTCGAGTAAAATATATTTTGATGTTTCAATTGGGAATTCAGAATTGGATCGGGTTTTGAAAACATAAGCATCATATGATTAATTAAATACTTTAAGGTGTTTTGGGTGTTTAGAAATTAAATTCAACCATTTGAATAGAAATTCACATACCTTTTATGTCAGGTTATGTGTTCATCATTCCCAAAGGTTTCTCATGGATAGAAATTTCAAAGGTGGGGAGGTTGTAATGACCAGTCATTTTGAACCCAATAAAAATCCAAAGAAATTTAAATTTTAACATTTAGTGGATGGGCTATTTTGAGAACCAAGATTCATAACATGATTGTAAAAGTTGGAAAACAACAATGTGTTGATTTTGGACTTGGGTAAAAGAGTGACAGGTCCCTTCAATGTCTCACTGAGTTTCATAATTTGTGGGTTTTGGAAAGCACATGTTTGGAGGGTCTTCAAGGGGTGCATGATTTTTTTCTAAAATCACGCAACCCCTAGTAGAAAATGATGTTGCCTATTTATAGGATCATATGTGAAGTGAACAAGCTACACTGAGTTTTCAAAAATTGTGTACCTATCCCACATGGTTAGTTCCAATTAGCCAATACACCACACTATATATCACAAAGTTCATTCATGGTTAGGGTAACCATGTGACACAAACTATGTGAGGTAGTTTCTTAAGAAGGGGGTGTCGCACAGTTGGCATACGGTTTGGCCAAACTATACAGAAAAACTGCATGACCCGAGTTTTAGGGTTAAATTACTAAACTTCCCTTCATGGTCATTAATTTTCTTTTTCTTATTAATTTTTACTTTTATCTAGAGGTGTAATCTCCTCCCTCTTGGTGTTGTGGGTGTCTCCAAATACTAACATAAGATTCATGTTTTGACCTATGTTCATCATCTAATTTAAGAATCATTGGTCCTTGTGGATATGTATCGATAAGATCTGCATTCCACTTATGTCATTCCTTGTTTAGTTTCCTATCAACTGTGCTATTGTGGTGCGATTTTGTTTTCCCTAATTTCAGGGTGAATATCCATTTCTTAGATTTCTTTCAAACTATAATGAATCAAACCTCAGTATTGGACAATTGGAATGTCCTAAGTATGAGGTAGGTGGTCCATGAATTTTTCCTTCATTTCCCTCATTTTATGAATTATAACATTATATCGTGCATCGACCTTTGCCGAGAGACTCCTTATAATTGGATTATTTATTTCAAATTTCACATTACACCTAAATACACAAGTTATGATTTTATTTTTGTAGTTTGAGGTGTCCATCCACGATTATAGACACCCCATGGGAGTTTAGGCATAAATTTTCCCTTTATAATCAATTTTTTTAAATTCATGGAGCATCTTCTAAGTGTCCATCTTAGATTATAAATGAATTTTACCCTCATATGAACTTGTATAAATGATAATGTAATAGCCTATGTGCCATGTTGAATTATAAATAATTGAATTTCCATGTTCGTTATGTATTCTTATTGACTCTTTAATGTAAATTGAGTTGTGAATCTTGTAATTCATGCTGAATTTATTAAATGATTTTTTTAGAATAATGTCATGTTTTTATACAAAAACCACTAATGTGGTGTGTTTTCTTGTAAATTAGAAAATGGTGAATTATTTTTTAAATTTTTTTGGGTCTATTTATTTTGTGATTACCAATTCTTTTTTTCTTGCTAGATATATGGAATATTCATTGCATAGTCCCCTAAATGTTCTTTTAACTATTTCACCTTCTCAGTGAATGGCTTATCCCACTCCACCCTAAATTTTTAAAGACTAAATCTCCTCCAAAGGGATTGACTTAACTCTTAAATGAAATTTCTCAAGTAGTAAATTTCCTCCTTTGACCATGTCATGTTTATAAGTGATCCTTTGAGCTTGTTAAATTGTAATTACATTGAAAATGAATTTAATGTATTGGATTAAATATGATTGATTCTTTTGAATGAGGTGAATTTCTTATATTAATCTTGCGGGAAGGCCACAGTATTTAGTGCTTTCTTAAGTAGATGATTAATTTTAATTTTTATAAATGAAATTCCATTATTATAAAAACCTTTTAAATAAAAATCATGAAATTTATTCCCTTATGTCTTGAATTATAAATATGATGACACCTTTATATGAGCTTGAAAAATGTAAATCGTGATATGTACTACCAAATACTTGTTTATGAAACATATTATTATTCCTTATACAAAGGTTGTGTATTTATAGTAAGAGTGTTGTTGTTCACATTGGTATCACACTCTATTACAATGGGTGTTGATCATGGCATCTCACACCAGTGATACTATATGGGTGTTAATATTTAGGTGCCACATTTCAGGATTCGTGTATTGGCATGATGAGTCACACACCATAACGAGTGTCATAAATGATGTCTCACACTCTATTGGTGTGTAGGGAGTGTACCCTATTACTTGATCATATAAGCTTATTTACACTAGTTATGGATGATTATGTTATACCTAGGTCTAGCAAGCAACTAGTATTCAATGTGTATGGTCACTTACATCTACATGTACTTGGTTCATATATGTGGATGAAATATAGAACTAAAATATCTATATATTATTACTATATACAAATGGTAGGTATTTATACTCTCTTTCCTGTCTTGGAAAAAATAAGGTAAAGCCACCATGTGTACTTAAGGAACCTGAGCGGGATGGTTCTTGTTTATTTTATATTTGTTTATTATTCCATATACCTACACACTACTTTACTTTTATTTATGGACTATATTAATTCATAGACATAGTGGGCGGTAAATTACTCGGATTTATATCTCACACCCTGCTCAGGCCGCCATTGCATTGGGGTACCTAATTAGTCCTTCTCTTAGTAGGACCATGGATGATTTCTTGTGCTCCTTTGGTAGTACCAAAGAGTTAGGAGCAGAGGGCCAAGCTTGATCTTTGGATGCTCATAGAGATCCCCCTTAAGGAATTTATATTCTTCATTTAATTATTATTGTATTGTATCTTATAACATGTTGTAAGTATACTATTTTTTATTATGTATCATCATCTATAAATGCATGAATTTTTTGTAGTGTTGTTCACTAATTTTTATTATTTAGTTGATTAATATTATCCTTATGTTACTCTATTTTATTTTATTAATACTTATTTTGTTGTCTGTTATTTATTTTTTATACACTATTGTGATACTCTCATATTAGGGTATAGTCTCCATGTTATCACCTCCATAGAACCTCATTGCTAGTTGGTAACCTATGGCATACGGGGGGGGGGGGGGGTTTCTCTTGAGTTCATTCGACCCACTGGTTTGGAAAATGTCTTAGTGGTCAGTCGATCTTGGATATTACAATATTTGGATATGATGGATTATTATTCAAGTGGAATATAAATTATGTGGTATTTATTTTCTGTATAGGATGGATGGGTGAAATCCATAATCCCATATCAGTTTCATAGATGAGTGGGTTTTTAGTATAGAACCCTTTATGGACTTATGTGTTGGGAATGGAAGTCCTGAGCTAATAAGATTGATTAAAAATGATTTTTCTTAACCATGTGAAGATCCATTGGTTAAATATGATGATATTTTGGATCATAACATGATTTTGGGAGAACGTGGGGATACATTGTCACTGAGGCCTAAATTGGGTGATTTAGAGGAACTATTGAATGATGGGATGTCATTTGGATAATGTTAGATGAAGTTATGATGTGAGAGTTTGTTGATAAACTCTTGTGCAGTCATACTGATTCCCAAGCTATTCAAAACATGAGCTCCCTTTTATTTTTATGTAACTTGGTTTAGATTTTGTATAATCTTATAAAATTTCCACTAGATTGAGCTTGAAATTCCAATTAGAAATGTTGTAAAAAAATTTGGACATGGAAAAAACCATGTATTTCTTCCTAGCACTATATTGAAGTGTGTTTGAATCTTTTGAGCACTATGTTAGTCATATTAGCATAGAGACATTTCCATGATTTTCAGACTTTTCATATTCATCTAGATATTGGATAAAATCTTAGAGATTGTTGGATTGTGTTTGTAACTTTTTTCATATCATCATGCAATGTTGGGTTATGAATAGATCTTATGTTAATGTTTGTGAGAAAAGGTCTTTAGTAAAAAAATTATAGATCATTTCCAACACATTATGTTATGGTCTGATGAATCTTAATATGTTGACACAACATCCATTGAGGGTCGTATGTAGGATTTAATTTAAAATCACAATATTACATTATAGTGTTATTTTACTGTCATTCATTGATTTTTTCCCTCGGAATTCAGGGATGACCTCATGGATGGTAGATTCAAACATTCTGATCGGTTTCTAGCGGGTTTGTTCATAGAACTGGAAACATCCAATGATTCCATATCCATTTGGACCTACTTTCCAATGGTAGGCGCTCATTAGCTTGTGGACTGATGAGGCTTAGGAATTTCCATTGGTCGAGAGGATGGGAGGTCGGACTCATCACACCTTTTTGAGGGGAATTATTGTCTATTTCGAGACTCTCTTTATAGATTTAAGTTATGTTCGTGAATCCTTATTACATTACCAAGAATAAAATAAGCTTTTCCTTTAGTTTTGACAATCAATGATTAAATATGTAAGAAATTTAGAGAATCTTTTATATGTATTCGAGGTTCTTCATCAATAGTGAATCATCTATATCTATTTAGAGATTCCTGAACAATGGTAACCTTCAAAACATTTATATAAAAGTATCATGGTCATTATGATGACCAGGCTGGTTTTAAAGCCACTCAGTGGGGCACTTGAAGTTTAGTGTCATTCATAAGGACAATGAATTATTTCAGAGTTGGGATCAAACCCATAGATGGGATACCTACGTATCCTTTGTTTTGGAAAAAAAAATCAGAACCCACGTAGTTCGAGTAAAGGAGTATTATGTTTTATGATTGATGGCTCAAAGAAGGGTGTCACAATTACTTTTACACTCTAAGCTCACGTGAGTCATGCTCGGAGTGAGAAACAAGAGGTATTGGTAAAAATTAGACAATTGTGTCATGAAAGATGCAATTATAAGAAATGGTTTGGGGCTTATGTATGTATGCCTGCCCAGAGGATTTACCTTAGGTATAAAATCCGTGAACAAGGTCCATAAAGGTATATGTGCTTCATGGATATTTTAATCCTCTAACTTGGGACTTATTCCTGAAAAGGAAACCCAAATTAGTAGAGGATTGATAACTGGGTTTTACTCCTGAGAAGGAATCCCAGATCAAATGTAAATTAGGACTGGTTAAAGAGAATTTAAGGGACTTGGGGCTTATTCCTTAAAAGGAAGCCCAAGATTATGACTGGGACTTATTCCTGATAAAGGAATCCCAGGTTAAGGATTAAGGTTTGGGGCTTACTCCTGAGAAGGATGCCCATATTTGAGATTGGGGATTACTCCTGAAAAGGAATCCCAAATTAGAGGATATGGGGCTTACTCCTAAGAAGGATGCCCAAACATTTAAGGGACTTGGGGATTACTCCTAAATAGGATGCCCAAATTTATGACTGGGACTTATTCCTAAAAAGGAGACCCAGGTTAGGGGACTTGGGGATTACTCCTGAGAAGGAAGCCCAAAATTATGAATAGGACTTATTCCTGAAAAGGAGACCCAGGTTACGGATTAAGGTTTGGGGCTTACTCCTGAAAAGAATGCCCAAATTAGAGGACTTATGACTGGGGATTATTCCTGAAAAGGAGACCCTCGTTAAGGATTCTCTCATCTTAAAGGATGAGGTTCAATGAATGAACTCTCCATATTTAGTGACATAAGGATATTTAAATCACTAGGTTTGGAGAGATATTTCAATGAATTCCTTTCAGATAAGGAAGTCAAATCAAGAAATCATGCCATAAATGCCTTTGAAGAGTGTCTTGAAGACTGAATCTTGAAAAGGAAAGGTGTAATGACTTAAGATGGGTGAAATGGGCAAGAAAGGCACCCAAAAATGAATGGGTGCACAAGTCTTGGAAGGCGCGCAAGTACTGCGTGGGCGCGCAAGTATTGGTCGCGCAGGTATACATGCGCGGCACGTGGTGTACTTGCACGATGGTCAACCAGCATTGAAATACTTGAGCGACTCTTTATTAAAGCCTTTATAATTCTCTTGAGGTTCTTCCAGAAAAGGGACGTGCAAGTTCTATCGAAGGAATAAGGTGGCGCGCAAGTGGGACCACTTCCCTTAAGGGCTGGCCACTCAGGTGCGCAATTGTTGATGAGTTTCAACACTTAAGCCTTCCTCCCTCTCTTTGGATCTTCCATTCTAGGTAAGAAATTACCTTAGAAGTGTTCTGGAAGCTTTGAGAAGAGACTTGGGCATCGGGAGAATCAATCCGAGTTTCTGAAAAAAGATCCTCTCGAATGGGGGGCCCACAGGGTCTATTTATATGCAGAAGAAGACCCTGGGCGGTTACTGGGCGGTTATCACTTAGGCCGTGCTAGTCACTTGCATGACCAAGGGCGTCGCACAAGTGGACTTGCGCGACAGTGATATAACTTGTGCGGTGAAGTTGCTTTTGATCCTTTGTTCATGCCTTTGTTGATTTTTGATATTTTCTTCAAAGGTTGAATCACTTTTGAGCTCAGATATTCCCCTTTTCCGATTTTTAGATTCTGTGACGAAAGGAGCGTCAACAAAAGTCCCCCTCAGAGTTGGATCTGGAGAGAAATGAGGATTTGACGCTGAGGAAATCGAATCCATCCAAAGGAAAAGGGGGCGTGCAAGTATTCAGGGCATAGAGGGCGGCGCTCAAGTGCGCATCGCGCAGGGATACGGCCCTCGGTTGTGCAGGGTCCGGCGCGCAGGGTCCCGGCCGCGTCTATAAATAAAGGGCCTCACTTCCGTACAAGCATCCGGATTTCCGGACTTCATACCTTCGAGCTCTTGCCACGCAGGTCACCTTAGCCGCGCAGGTTGCTCGGTTTTCTAGTGTTTTCCTTGATGTCGCGCTACTGTAAAGGAATTTTTACTTGCGCGGTTTATACTTGCGCGTCAAAAACTAGCGCGACACACGAATACTTGCGCGCCATTTTTTAGACTTGCGCGCCTTAATGCCTTAGCCATTTTTTCGAAATCTTTCACAAATTTTATGAAAAATAAACCCATTTATGAGTTTAATTTATTCAAATTTTGGGCAGATTCAATGGCTACTAATGGAATTAAAACGTCTGATGAACTGGCTAGCAAGCGGATTGATGATATGATGGACATAATTGGCCCTGATTACTATGATATCTGCAACAGCACTCTCTCAGATTTGGCTAAGTACTTGAAGAAATATCATCCTAATTTCCCACAGAGCATCTACCTGCCTCTATATGGTCATGGTCACCGGCAAGGAGTCAATGTTCCAGATGCAAAGAACTATACACCTGAAATGCAGCTGCACTGCTACTCCTCTATTTCGGTTATGCTGTGCATTAAGAGCAACAACAATGGTGTGAACTTTCATGTTCTTCCTCTATGTCATTTCCTTGCAGATATGAAAATGGAAAACCCATGGGCTGAAATGTTTTCCACTACCGGTTGGTGGAGAGAAGACAAACATGGCATTAGAGCGATATCTGAAAAGAGTACTCTCTCCAAATGGATCTTTACTTCCAATGCTCCATTCTCAAATCCATGTATCCATCTTCCAAGTCTCTTGGACAGAAACAGAGTCTCTGTTTGATCAGCAGAAAATTTTCTCAAACCGCACTCAAGAACATCCTTTTACAATTGTTCCAAGAAGAGCTGGTATTACTGCATCTCTTATTGTATCCAGTTGAATGAATGAATTCCAGGTGGTTGTTGATGAATCTCGTAATGCCGTAAATCAAATGAAGTGTTATGTTGAAAGCCTCTTGTAATTCTTGAATAATGAGAAGAGACTTCAGTCTGTGGATGTCCTTCTAACTCTTGTGCATCAATGAAAAACAGTTTCACTTTCACTTATTTGTACCAGCATTCTCTCACTACCTACTTCAAATTTACTTAAGCCAATGGGCTTAGTAAGCATAGTTTGATCTTTACTAGGATTATTACAAATAACCCTACAAACTTTGAACCTTTTAATTGCTCAATATTACCTAAATCATACAAAATGTATGTTTAGTGAGCTGGAACTTGACTTTTATTCAGAGTTCCTTTGTCTTTTGTGGGCAGTTTAAAGTCATGCATGTCGGACATAAAGGGGCTAATGTTTAAGGTCGAAATAGCTTTGACCAAAATGGATTAAAATTGATTCAATTCCTTGACAATTTATCTGAAAACATATTATCGTACCCAAGTATGAGTGAAAATATGTAAGTTATGACTTAAGAATTTTTGAATCTGAGGAATGATATGAAAAAGATCTAAAAGGCATTAAAAGAAGTAGTTTCCAAGAATGAAGTTACTATTATTTAACAAAACCCGTTAGGGGGTTGAAATATGCAGGGCCACCTAAGGGCATTGGATGCATGGTCAAATAAATAGTATCTTTCGGCTGAAAAGTCTGTTATGTGGACTGTTTATGCAAGGCCACCTATGGGCACGTGCTGCATAGTCAGGCAAAAGAACTCTCAGAAATTTACTTTCCTAGTGCTAAAAGCCAGTGAAAGTTTATGGAGATTCAAATTTTCTAAAGTATAGAGTTTGTTGTATGGAAAGTGGTACTTGAATATGGAGAAGATATTTCCGAACAAGAATATCATAGAATTGAATGAATATCACTCCTACGAAGGTATAACCCAAACGTAGGGAAAGAGAATATGGAGAGTATAAACCATAGACTTGAATACTTTCAGATCATGAAAAAGGACATGGGACAAATATGTTAAGGATGGCTATTTTTTGCAGATCCCTACATACCGTCATTTAAGAAAAATAAGGACAAAAGAGGCATTCTTCCCAAGAATGAAGTTACTATTATCCAACAAACCCGTTAGGGGGTTGAAATATGCAGGGCCACCTAAGGGCATTGGCTGCATGGTCAAATAAATAGCATCTTTCAGCTGACAAGTCTGTTATGTGGACAGTTTATGCAAAGCCACCTATGGGCACGTACTACATAGTCAGGCAAAAGAATTCTCAGAAGTTTGACATTTTTGTGACTAAAAGTCTTGAAAAGGGTTATGAAGATCTGAAAATATTTAAGGTTAGGATTATAACACATAAAGATAGGTATTTTCCAATGTATATAGAGATACATAGGTCAATAATAACCATAATTATGTTGTGGTTGGGTCCTGAATTGAAATTTTGGACTTCACTACGTATCTCATAAGAATGAGAATCAAGCCATACGTAGTTCTTGAAATGCAGTTTAACATTGTGCAGGACGAAACTATGAGAGATCTTAGTTTATGGTCATAGAGTTCGGACCATAATAATGATTACACAATGTGTGTTTTCATGAGGATTTTTCAGCCAAGGGACTGAAAGTGAAATTTGGGGTTAGGCCCAAAAGACATGGGGCTGGATTCGAGGGATACTCGAACGTTCCTACATATCCCATAAGGATGGGAATCAAGCCCACGTAGTTCTAGAACTACCCTTTGTACAAATTTGGTTCATACATGTGAAGGGTGAAAGGGGACTTTAGTGCAATGATGGTTTAACCTGAGATAAAAAGTTTAGGCATTACCATGTATGCACGTAGTCTATTGAAATGAAAAAATGATTGAAAAAATCAATGTCAATAATAGTTCTCTCTCAAATGAGGAAATCAAAGAGTATTGTAGTTTATTGTCGTACCGGACAAAAGTGTTGCATAGTTTAACGTCATATAACAAGGAAGAAAATGAATCAATGTAAAGATATTGATTCTAGGGGTGGTTTCACAAATCCACATCATATGAGATGGTGGTGAACCGATGTGAAGAGATTGTTTTTTGGGCTTGAACCCTGGGAGGTTGCCTACATACCCAGCCGGAAGGGCAAGGATCAAAGTCCGTGTAGTTTAATTAAAGAATGAATTAATGATCAAGTTTTTCTTGGGGACAACGATCTAAATAAAATGTTTTATGGACTTATACATGGTTAGCGGCCCAAAGAGAGTGTTACGGTTGAGGTTTTCTCTAAGCTCACGTGAGTCATACTCGGTGTGAGAAACAAGAGGTAACAACAACCTTAACAATGCTTAGTTTAATGTCATGTAGGACATATAAAGGGACTATGTAGTTTAAAGTCTTGCAGTAAGGACTTTTGGTGCTGCGCAGTTTAGTGTTATGTAGCAGGGACAAAATACAGTTTAATGTCATGTAGGACATATCATGAATTTTCTGTACAGTTTGGCGTCATGTAGTTAGGACGATGGGGACAATAGAGTTTGACGTCATGTTGGACGAAAGGGGGACTGCGCAGTTTAATGTCATGCAGTAAGGACAAAATAACACACCATTTACGTCATATTGGACGCATTGGGGATTTTTTTCCCCACATCTTAACATCATTTTGGACGAAAGGGCGAATAGTTTAAGGTCATATGCATGGACCGTGGATGGTGCAGTTTAATGTCATGTTGGACGGTGGTGTAGTTTAAGGTCATACAGGACCTTTGATGATTATGTAGTTTAACGTCTTGCCGGACGTAAGGGAATTTTATACAATTTAGCGTCATGTAGTTAGGACGTCACAGTTTAACGTCTTGCCGGACGTAAGGGACTTGCAAATAGTTTAGGGTCATATTCATGGACCGTTGATGATGCAGTTTAAGGTCATACTGGACCATTTAGAGAACTTTTTCACAGTTTAACGTCGTGTGGGACGAAGTTGCAGTTTAAGGTCATACAGGACCATTGCTGTATAGTTTAACGTCATATAGCAAGGAAGAACTGGTGCTGCACAGTTTAGTGTCATATTGCGGGGACATTAGGTGACACAGTATAACGTCATGTTGGACGTATGTGCAAATAGTTTAGGGTCATATGCTTAGACCGTTGCTGTATAGTTTAACATCATATAACAAGGATGAACTGGTGTCGCACAGTTTAGTGTCATGTTGCGGGGACATAAGGTGACACAGTTTAACGTCATGTTGGACGTATGTGCAAATAGTTTAGGGTCATATGCTTAGACCGTTGCTGTATAGTTTAACGTCATATAACAAGGATGAACTGGTGCCGCAGAGTTTAGTGTCATGTTGCGGGGACATAAGGTGCCATAGTTTAACGTCGTGTTGGACGTATGTGCAAATATTTTAGGGTCATATGCTTAGACCTTTGCTGTATAGTTTAATGTAATATAGCAAGGATGAACTGGTGTCGCACAGTTTAGTGTCATGTTGCGGGGACATAAGGTGACACAGTTTAACGTCATGTTGGACGTATGTGGAAATAGTTTAGGGTCATATGCTTAGACCGTTGCTGTATAGTTTAATGTCATATAGCAAGGAAGAACTGGTGCCGCACAGTTTAGTGTCATGTTGTGGGGACATAAGGTGAATACTTTGTATTTTATACAAAATATTTCTTCAAAAATCCGGCATTAGTTGGAGTAGTAATGAGTTCTCCATCCATCGAGATTAATGAATAAGATCAATTGGAGTAGACCCTATGTATTGAATAAGGTCCTTCCCATTTTGGCTCAAGTTTGGGAGGTTTCTTTCTTGGTATCATTGGAGTTATGAGAACTAATACCAATTCTCCCTGAATGAATGAACGAAGATGAACTTTTTTGTTAAAAGCTCGTGCTATTCGATTCTGGTAGATTTCCAAGTGGTGCAAAGTGCACAATATTTTCTCATCTAACTATTCCAATTCATTCAATCGCTTTTGGGATTTCTCATCTGTAGATAACTGATCACAAATGGCTACTCTGAGTGAGGGAAATTGAACTTCAATTGGGAAGACTTCTTCTGTTCCATATACCAACGAATATGGAGTTGACCGCGTTGCATTGCGGGTGGTAGTCCGATAAGCCCGTAAAGCATGAAAAAGTTTATCAGGCCATGACCTCTTATCTTTATCCACCATATTTTGCAGTATATTTGAAAGAGTCTTGTTAAAGGATTCTATTTGGCCATTGGCTGCTGCATGATACCAAGATGAATGGTTGGATTTAATGTTGTATTCTTGATACAATTTCTTCACCTCAGAAGAACAGAAGTTGGTGCTGTTGTCCGTCAATATGGTATGAGGGACACCAAATCTAGTAATGATGTTAGACTTGATGAAGCTAAAAATGCATTTATAACTGACTTCTTTGAGAGGTACTACCTCTTCCAATTTGGAAAAGAAATTAGTAGCAGTAAGAATGTACTTAAACTGCTTGGCCGTAGTTGAAGGGTAAGGTCCCACCACATCCATTCCCCATGTGGCAAATGGCCATGAGTATTTAGCTGTATGAAGCAACTCTGGAGGTTGATGAAGGAAGTTGGCATGTACTTGACATGAATGACACTTCTTTGTGAAATCAACACAATCTTGTATCATTGAAGGTCAAAAGTATCCAAGCCTTCGAATTTGATCAGACAATCTATTTCTAGACTGGTGGGCACCACAGACTCCTACATGCACTTCTTTGATGACAGCCATTGTCTCTTCACCATCAATGCATCTGAAGAGAACTCCATCAAAACCACGTTTGTAGAGAATTTTCTCTAGGTGGTTTGGGCTATCATAAAGAGTAAAATTGACCACACGTTGCCAGATTTGTTCTTTCTCGGCTCTATCAGGTGGAAGTGTTCCATTTTGAAGGTATTCCCTAATAGGTGACATCCATCCTGTAGTATGACCATACGGTTCAGGAATGGGACTAATTTCATTAATTTCCTCTGTTCTGGCTTGAACATAAGGTGAAATTGCACGACGGTGGGCAATACTGATGGTTGTCTCGTCCCGATTTGGATCTGCTAGAGCTGTGGCTATATTAGCCAGTGCATCAGCTTGAGCATTTTGTGATCTTGGGACATAAGAAAATGTCGGTTCTGAAGGGAATTCCACCATTATCTTTCTGACGTAATCATACAAAGGGATTAACTCTTCTTCTCAAATGGAATAATCCCCATTGGCTTGTTTGATTACCAAGTCTGAATCACCTTTCACTTTTAAGTGATTCACTTGTGCTTGAAGCGCGAACTCCAAGACTATGATAAGAGCTTGGTATTCAGCTTCATTATTGGTACCACCTTCCCACAATAAAAAGGAATAAGGTAATAATGCCTTATATGGAGAAATGAGTACAATTCCTAAACCAACTTTGTTGAATTTAGGATTTTCCATTTTCTTCCCTGTTGGACTTCTGGAAGCACCATCAAAATACATTTCCCATGTTTGAGGACTCTCTTGAATAGATAAAAATTCCTCATCAGGGAGTTCAATATCTGAAGACGTGTCTTCCACTGAAGGATGTTCAGCCAGGAAATTAGCCAGAGCTTGTCCCTTTATTGCCTTTTGAGATACATACTGAATGTTGAACTGCTGCAAAATAACTGCCCACCTTGCTAGACGTCCTGTAAGCATTGGACGACTAAGGATGAATTTGAGCGGATTATTGCGAGATACCAATTGGACCTCGTGATGTTGGAAGTAGTGTCTCAGTTTCTGGACTGCAAAGATTAATTCTAGGCAGCACTTCTCAATACTTGAATACCGGGTTTCTGCTTCAAGCACAGTTCTACTGAGATAGTAGAGGCTATTTTCATTCCCAGCATCATTCTTTTGAGCAAGAAAGGCACCCAATGATCGCTCTAGAGCTGTCACATAGAGGATAAGTGGTCTACCTTCAACAGGTGGCATGAGTACTGGTGGACTCAAGAGGTATTTCTTGAGAACATCAAATGCTTCTTGACATTCTTCAGTCCACTGGTAAGTGACTCCTTTTTTCAATAATTTGGTAAAGGGTAAGCTTTTTCCTGCCAAATTGGCGATGAAACGCCGAATATAGGCTAAGTGTCCTTGAATTCCTCTTAATTCTTTCAAATTCCGAGGAGGTGACATACCAAGGATTGATTTGGTCTTCTCAGGATCGACTTCAATACCACGATAGCGTACAACAAAGCTGAGGAATTTTCCTAAGGTTACCCCAAAAGCACATTTTAAGGGGTTCATCTTCAAATTATGTTGTCGAAGCTTGTGGAATATGACTTCCAAATCAGCCAAGTGATTAGAACGTTGTTTGGATTTAACCACCAAATCGTCTACATAGCATTCAACAAACTTCCCTAAGAAAGGTTTGAAGATACGATGCATGGCGCATTGATATGTTGCACCTGCATTCTTTAAACCAAAGGGTATCACCCGGTAACAAAACACACCTTGAGGGGCTCTGAAGGCTGTAGATTCCTCATCTTCTAGGGCCATTTGGATCTGATTATATCCGGAATATCCATCCATGAAGGAAATTACTTCATAACCATATGTCGCATCAATTAAGAGTTCTGTAATCGGAACTGGGAAATCATCTTTAGGAAAATACCGATTAAGATCTCTGAAATCGATGAAAACCCTAATTTGTCCATTCTTCTTCTTTACAGGGACAATATTAGCCAACCACTTGGGATATTGAACTTCTCTGACGAAGTTAGCTTTGATCAGCTTATCCACTTCAGCTTCAATTTTGGAAGCATAGGTTGGGTGTGTTCTTCTCGCGGCTTGCTTAAATCCTCGATGTTCTTTTGGTAAACCCAAATGATGAGTAGCAATATCAGGATCAAGCCCAGGCATTTCTGTATAGTTCCAAGTGAAAATATATTTATTTTTCTTTAGAAAAGAAATATACATCTCTTTTTTCTTCAAGGGTCATGGCCGCACTAATTAAAGTGGGGTGTGGATCTTTTTCTGTACCCAGATTTATTTCTCTGAGTTCATCCACAGTGGTAGAGATACCCTCTTTAAATGCTGGAGGAGCATCTCTAAGATCTTCCTCTTCCTCTTTATCATGTGCTTTTTCTTCTGTTTCTACTTCCATAGTAGATGACAAAACGAAATTTTCATGATCATAAGAGATTTCAAAATTTGCACATTTTGAAGAAGATGCTTCCATTTCCGACCCTATTGATGATAAAGGGCCTTCTTTGGGAAATAAAGAGGAGATGATGGATTGAGAATTGACATCATTTTTCACCTCTGATGTTTCTATAACTTCTTCTGGCCTGATTGGCGAAGTATAGACCTGTTGGATTTCAGTAGATGAAATGAAGACGTCACCACTTGTGCTTTCATCACTGTTTGGTAGGTTACCAATTTCTCCCATGTTGTCTGGCTCAACTGCCGTAATTGACATTATGGATCTTTCCATAAGAGTATTTTGATTTGGGCCTATTTTGTCAATTTTACTGATAGGTAACACATAATATATACTCACATGTGTAAATGGATTTATTGGAATTTTCTCCAAACCATATGGAGCATTAACTTTGGTAATTTCCTTCATTGTAGATTTTTCTCTTCCCTTCATGTGATAAAATTCTGGGTCAATGTATTGAGACTCACATGTCTTGAACGGGGCCTTATCACCATACAATGTTCCAACTTGACCATTGAAACAGGTTTTGAGACATTGATGGTATGATGAAGGGATAGCCGCATGCTGATGTAGCCAGGGTCTTCCAAGCAAGACGTTGAAAGCTGAGTCTTGATCAACAATCATATAATCCGAATTGGATACAAGATCTCCAAACTGAGTTCTGAGTGTAACTTCACCCAGTGGTTCTTGTTCATTTTTATCATATCCTTGTAACATCATGGTAGAAGGAGATAAATCAGATTCTGTGAGGCCCAATCGACGAAGTGTACGGATGGGCATGAGGTTGACTCCTGAACCATTGTTAATGAAAGCTCTTCAGATATCTACAAGATTGACTTTTCCAGATAAGTAGATAGGTTTTACGTGCTCATTCACAACATCATCTTCATATTTATCAGTAAAAGATATCACTGCATGGAATTCTGCAGGATTATTCTCTATGTGATAGACTTCAGCTGCAGCAATTTCAGCTTCAAACTCTTGAGGATTTGATAAAGCTTCGATGAGTGCTTCTCGAAGATCTTTTGACAGATTCCTAGCATCCAAAATTGATAACTTGGCTGGTACTTGGGACAAGTGTTTCAATATATCATACTTTTGATCGAAAGGTTTGCATTTCCCAATAGAAATATGCGGTTTAGCAAGTACCTTGGAAGCAGATGCTTTGGAAGCTGATGTATCTTGTATTGGGATAGAAGTTGGAAAAATCCTTGGTTTTGGAAGATTAGACCGATTAGATCCATTTACTTGCTGAGATAAAGAAGATGGAATTTTCAATCGGTCTTCCAAAATAACTGTGCCAAGACTGAGTTGACTATTGGAAAAAGAACTTGCTTGTTCTTTTTGAGCTCGCTGAAGGGCTCTACCACGAGTTTCTGCTTCATACACAGTGCTAGCAGGGGTAGAACTGGTGTAGTGGCTTCGGAAAGATCCACGTCTTCCCCTGTATCCTGAACCTCTGGAACTTCCTCGGATTCCCTTATTTGATACAGGGAATTCACGCTCATCAAAATTGAAATTACGACTGGAATACGGATCTGTTAATTGAATCATATTAACATAACCAAAGATTAACTCTTCGTCTAATAAAGACCCTACTTGTCTAGCCTGTTTAGGCTGTGCCATTTGATGGGGCGGTGCCCGTTGTTTTGAAGTAGATGGCATAAAGTCTGCCAGAGTCAAAGATAATTTAGGCTTCGACACATACTCATCTTCTTCTGATTCTTTTTTCTTTTTTGAATCAAACCATTTCTTTGAGGACTTTCCCTCTGACGAAGAGGGTTTTACCGCAATATTCATGGCAGAAGACACAATTGGTTTCTTTAATTGTGTTCGCAAAACGGCATGAGTCCGATTGATTATCTTTCTGACCATCCAATCATCATACTTCTATGCATTTCTACTTTTGACTTCTTGCCATTCACCTTCCTCCTCTGGAACTGTAGTAGTAACACATGCTACCTGAGTCGAAGAACCTTTCAACTTGACTTGTCCCAAGTTGACCATCTTTTGCAGGATTTCTTTGAATACAAAACACTCCTGAATGGGATGCCCTAACATTTGATGAAAGGGACAATAATTGAGACTGTCTTCATCTCCTTCTTTGTTTGGCCTCTTGGGCACTGGTAATTGAACCAAATTATTTTCCAGAGCTGAAATAAAGTAACCAGGAACTTGCTCATTTCGGAAAGAGTATGTTTTACTCTTCATATCCTCAAATTGTTTTCATCGTTGATCTCTTTGATCATTTGGACGAAACGGCCTTTGTTTTTGGCATTCAGGAGGTGGATCCCTTCGAGAAGATGAAGGTTTTGAAGTAGAAATAGGTACAGGTGCTTGTTTAAGCATAACTGTAGCAGTTTCTGCTTTACCCATTCTCCTTCCTGAAGCTGATGGAATTACACGAGATTTAACCTTAGCCTATATAAGGGAATCATCAATATGCTGAGCGATTGAAGTAAGGTCTCGAAACCCTCCTGTGTATTTCACAGGGATCAATGGCGTGCGTAATTCGTCACGCAAATTTGCCACACATATTGGCAACAGCTCTTCCTGTGGGAGTGGTAAACTCAGGGAATACGTTAATCCCTTCCATTGAGCAATGAAATCAGAGACTCTTTCATTCTCCCTTTGCTTGCAGTTTGTAAGATCAAAAACTATCGTTTCTGGAAAAGTTGAGCTGAACTGAAGAAGGAATTTTTGGCGAAGATCCTCTCATCCGATGATTGACCAGGATTGCAAGCTTGTATACCAGACAAAAGCTGGTCCTTGCAAGGTTCGCATGAAGCATCAGAGTTTCACTGCTTCTTGTTGCTCTGGAGTTCCCATCATAGGATCACAACAAGACACGTAATGCGTCAAATGTTGTTCAGGGTCGCCTGATCCATTGAAAGTAGGGAAAACAGGGTTTCCAAAACTAGATGGAGGAGAAATTGAATCAACCCATTCAGGGTAAACGTTATTTTCTGGTTGAACTTGAACCCGTTTCCCTTCCATAGTTTCTAACCGAGCTGTTAATTACTCAATAGTAGTTATTAACTTTTGAGAAACATCAGGTTGAATTTGGTCTTGGGTAGGTGCAATGAATGGAGCTTGGACAGACGTGGTGATTGGTTCTACAACTGATGGTAGCACTCTCAACCTTTGTTGCGTTTGACCCACGGGATTAGACCCTTGAGGATGTACTGATAAAAGAGGATATTCCTGATCCCTCTCAGTAACTGCAAAAAATTCCTTCGGCTATCGGACTTCAGCATTCTTAAGAATAAGACTACTATGAAGTAGTTCTGCATTCAACCTTCTTAATTCTTTCATTTCTTCCTCTTTTTGTGCAAACCTTTGCTCTAACGAGAGCGATTGACCTTCTCCAGAGGAAGGATATGTAACCTGATTCTTTCCCCTCCCTCTGTTGGATACTTTTTGGAAAGAAGGAAGTGGATTACCTAGGTTCTGAGTAATCCTTTGACTTCGTGTACGCACACCTTCTTCATTTGTATCGGTGCATACATTTTCTTGAGCAGGACGCTCTTCATCTAAGTCCCCTGAGTGAGTCTCCTCTGGTGGATTAGCAACAACGGCATTGATGAGATTGATTGATGCATAATGCATCGCATCCCTTTTGTCAACATTTCTGTGATATTGTCTTCTTTCATATCATTGATGAGACATTGCCTTTTGTTGATTCAATCCTTTAGGAACTTCTTGAAGAGCTATAATTTGGAGGGAATCTCCTAATAATTTGGCTCTTCGTTCCTCTTGGGGCTTCTTCCCTAATCGAGAAAAGACCGACATTCTCTGAGAAGGGGAATGATGATTTGAAAGAGTCCCCAGTCTCGTGAACTGGGGATGTTCCTGCTGATTCCGCTCAACTCCTCGAATCCCATTTGTTGACTCTAAGGGTTGGGTTAAAGGAGTCCCCAGTCTGACAAGCTAGGTGGCTCTTGACATGCTATGTCTGAGACTTTCTTAAAAGCTCTCTTGATCTTGCGAATCTTGGTTCGGAAATTAGCTGGATGCATTAACCTGTATCCACTTTTATCACCTGGTTCAACAGACCGTTGGATGATTTCCGAGACTTATGTCATTTGATGATTTGTTTGCTCTATACGAGAGGCTTGTGCAATATTCTCGCCTGCTTGATGTAGGAGAAATTAAACAACTTGTTCTCTATATGCTTGATTTTGAGAGGAACTAGTTCAAGACTGCTCTTGAGCAATCTTTTGATTATGAACAAAGCCCATTGACTATGGCCGTCCATGGGCAATAACATTGCATGAGACTATTTTCGGTGGGCTTTGCTGACTGGAAAGCACTGTGAAATTTAGTGCTCCGTGAACACCCCATCCTCTGATATGAACACCAGATGGAGCATTGGAAATTAATTGACGCAATTTTCTTAGTGCGCCAAGGCATGAACATTGAATGGTTCTCTGTTGCTTTTCAGCCTTCGGATACCGAGAGACTAATAGAGATTCCAAATCAATCTGACGTTGTAGCCCTTCTATTATCTTAAGATGATTTTCATATTTATCATAAGATAATACCTTCTTCTTCAATTGACAAAGAGTTTTCCATATGTTGAGACGAATATCATGGACTCCATCTTCCGTCAACATCTTTGGAATATCATACTGGGAGTCATCCAAAGGCCAAAACATGACTGGTACCTCACTTTTCGCCAGTTTTTTCCTCATGTTCATCATTTCCTCTTTATCATTAAATAAAGATTCTTCTACCTGTTTTGACCAGAGTTGGTGTTTCCTTGTTGCTTCATCGGATTCAACAATATTGGTAGAGAGATCATTGATCAAACTAGAAGATGCATGACTTAGGGGTGGTTCAGAGAATGACCTACACCCTGGGCTATATTCTGATTGAGAAAGTATTTCACTTGTTAGTGATAAAGCATCAGACATGAATGGTTTCACATTTGCAAGTGCCTCAAGATAAGAGGGCTTTCTCGGCACTACATTGCCCACTGGAGTATTTTCCAGGCAATGTGAATCACTACTGCGGAGAGGACTTTCACAGCGAAATTCATTATCATGGGGAGGACCACCATAATGGGTTACAACATAAGATGAGATCTCTTGCTCCTTGGTCTTCTGACCACACAGAGGGTTCCTGTGGCTCTCATCTGAAGAAGAAACTTCAAGATTGACCGAATTTTCATAAAGCAAGCCTTCATGAGGAAGTGTCTATTGAAGACCTTCAGAATTAATGTTCCCGTTATTGGGAACTAAGGGAGTATAATCTTGAATTACGACAGATAAATGTCTGAGGGATTCAAGAACACCAGCATCAAGCAAGGCTTGGTTACAGATTGGCCTTTGATCTCCTGACTGTGTTGGGCGGATCTTTTTCTTAGATTCCTTCTTACTCGCTTTAGAAACCACTTGATGAAGAAAGTGATTGCTCTGAGCAGGTGTATGTGCCTGATCAGGAAAGATGGTCAGGTTAGGCTGACGATCTCCACTCAAATCAGGTGTATGTGCCTGACTTGGTTGTCCGTATGATATGGGGGAGTATGCCCCAAAACCCTCTTGGACTGTAACATATGTGTGTGTCTGTTCCGGAGTGAATCGTTGATGTGTCACTCCAATTCTAGGGATAGATTTATGTGTCTTTCCCTGAGATGATGCTAAAGCTGTTATGATATCCTGGAAAGCATCGAGAATATGAGAAGGAATTTTCTTCTGCTCTTTCACCATTGACAAAATATGCTTGGTGACTTCAGCCACCGGAACGGGAATATACGTCCATTCCGGGTTTGGAGTAGGTTTATGTGCCTGCTCCTGTCCTCCTTTTCTTGTCAGTGAATCCTGACAGTACTCAAGTGTGGAGGCAGAGAGTTGAGTCTGCCTTCTGTTTTTCATCGGAGCTTTCCGACTGACTTCTCTGTGCGCTACCAAGCGAGACTGTTGGTAGGCTTGATTAGTACTAGCAGGTGTATGTGCCTGCTGATTACACTTCGCCAAAGGTGGTTGACGAGATCCATCATATGTAGCCAGATGAGCCTGCTGACTAACTGGTGATGTATAAGCAGTTGTATGTTCCTGCCTATAGTACTCCGCCGGAATTGCCTGGTGGGATTGGCATGATGCTGCCAGACGAGTCTGCTGGACAACAGAATTAAAACGGACAGGTGTGTGTGCCTGCTCGTTGTTTTCCACCAAGTAAGGTTGGTGGACTTCTCCGGAGATGGCAAGGATGAAAACATGCCCATTGTTAACCGGATTTTGTCTCTGGCGGTTCGTCTTGCCTGCTCGGGTTCGAGGAACCTGACCTGAATGCATGGAGTCGGTACCCTCATCATGTTGAGGGAACACCGTCGCACGAGTCTGGCGGTGATTGTTGATGGGAGCCCTCGGGTAGGACTCCTGTCTTTTTGAATTAAGGCCCTGAGGGACCTGCTCATTCACTTCCTCAAAGTAAGGGAGTGAATGGAAATTGCGTTCCGGGGATAACGACCCGAAACGGTTGGAGACAGTAGTCAGCACCGCCTGCCTCTTGATCACTGGTCGTCGTTGTCCGGATGACCTGTGTGAGTTGTTCACTTGGAGGGCCTGTCGGGCAGCCTCCAGAGTTGGGATGGTACCGTGTTGACGGTACTCCTTAACCAGCGCATTTGATACCCAGCATTGAAGATGCTGAGTAGGTGATGTCATCCTCAGAGCGGATGACGATCCAGTAGGAATAACAGCAGTGGTATTTCCAGTAGTAGTATTCACAGATGTGAATTTGAGAGCAGCCATTATGGAAATACAGAAGATCTTGGAAAAGAGTGCATGTTTGATATAACATATGAAATCAAGATAAAATTCAGCCACTTCATCCCTTGGATGAGCACATATGTCAATGATTTTTTTTGTTAGCCCTCCTATTGAGTTTTAAATAGGGGATTAACAAATAGGTAAAACATCATTTTAACTTGGTTAAGGATTCACGTCGGGTTCACCATTTTTTGTTTCCCTCGGAATTCAGGGATGACCTCTTGGATGGGAGATTCAAACATTCTGATCTGTTTCTAGCGGGTTTGTTCGTAGAACCGGAAACATCCAATGATTCCACATCCATTTGGACCTACTTTCCAAAGGTAGGTGCTCATTAGCTTATGGACTGATGAGGATTAGAAATTTGCATTGGTCGAGAGGATGGGAGGTCGGACTCATCACACCTTTTTGAGGGGAATTATTTTCTATTCCGGGACTCTCTTTATAGATTTAAGTTATGATCGTGAATCCTTATTACATTACCAAGTATAAAATAAGATTTTCCTTTAGTTTTGACAATCAATGATTAAATATGTAAGAAATTCAGAGAATCTTTTATATGTATTCGAGGTTCTTCATCAATAGAGAATCATCTATATCTATTTAGAGATTCCTGATCAATGGTAACCTTCAAAACATTTATATAAAAGTCTCTTGGTCATTATGATGACCAGGCTGGTTTTAAAGCCACTCAGTGGGGAACTTGAAGTTTATTGTCATTCAGAAGGACAATGAATTATTTCAAAGTTGGGATCGAACCCATAGATGGGCTACCTACGTATCCTTTGTTTTGGAAAAGGAATCACAACCCACGTAGTTCGAGTAAAGGAGTATGATATTTTATGATTGATGGATCAAAGAAGGATGTCACAATTACTTTTACACTCTAAGCTCACGCGAGTCATGCTCGGTGTGAGAAACAAGAGGTATTGGTAAAAATTAGACAATTGTGCCATGAAAGATGAAATCATAAGAAATGGTTTGGGGCTTATGTATGTATGACTGCCCAGAGGATTTACTTTAGGGATAAAATCCAGGAACAAGGTCCATAAAGGTATATGTGCTTCATGGAGATTTGAATACTCTAACTTGGGACTTATTCCTGAAAAGGAAACCCAAATTAGGAGAGGATTGATAACTGGGTTTTACTCCTGAGAAGGAATCCCAGATCAAACGTAAATTAGGACTGGTTAAAGAGAATTTAAGGGACTTGGGGCTTATTCCTTAGAAGGAAGCCCAAGATTATGATTGGTACTTATTCCTGAAAAAGGAAGCCCATGTTAAGGATTAAGGTTTGGGGCTTACTACTGAGAAGGATTCCCATATTTGAGATTGGGGCTTACTCCTGAAAAGGAAGCCCAAATTAGAGGATCTGGGGCTTACTCCTAAGAAGGATGCCCAAACATTTAAGGGACTTGGGGCTTACTCCTAAAGAGGAAGCCCAAATTTATAACTGGGACTTATTTCTAAAAAGGAGACCCAGGTTAGGGGACTTGGGGTTTACTCCTGAGAAGGAAGCCCAAAATTATGACTGGGACTTATTCCTGAAAAGGAGACCCAGGTTAAGGATTAAGGTTTGGGGCTTACTCCTGAAAAGGATGCCCAAATTAGAGGACTTATGACTGGGGATTATTCCTGAAAAGGAGACCCAGGTTAAGGATTCTCTCATCTTAAAGGATGAGGTTGAATGAATGAACTCTCCATATTTAGTGACATAAGGATATTTAAATCACTAGGTTTTGAGAGATATTTCACTAAATTCCTTTCAGATAAGGAATTCAAATCAAGAAATCATGCCATAAATGGATTTGAAGAGTGTCTTGAAGACTGAATCATGAAAAGGAAAGGTGTAATGACTTAAGAGGGGTGAAATGGGCAAGAAAGGCACCCAAAAAGGAAGGGGTGCGCCAGTCTTGGAAGGCGCGCAAGTACTGCGTGGCCGCGCAGGTATACCTGCCCGACACGTGGTGTACTTGCGTGATGGTCAACCAGCATTGAAATACTTGAGATACTCTTTATTAAAGCCTTTATAATTCTCTTGAGGTTCTTCCAGAAAAGGGACGCGCAAGTTCTATCGAAGGAATAAGGCGGCGCGCAAGTGGGACCACTTACCTTAACGGCTGGCCACTCAGGCGCACAAGTGTTGATGAGTTTCAACACTTAGGCCTTCCTCCCTCTCTTTGGATCTTCCATTCTAGGTAAGAAATTACCTTAGAAGTGTTCCGGAAGCTTTGAGAAGAGACTTGGGCGTCGGGAGCTTCAATCCGAGTTTCTGGAAAAAGATCCTCTCGAATGGGGGGCCCACATGGTCTATTTATAGGTAGGACAAGACCCTGGGCGGTTACCGGGCGGTTATCACTTAGGCCATGCAAGTCACTTGCGCGACCAAGGGCGTCGCGCAAGTGGACTTGCGCGACAGTGATATAACTTGCGCGGTGAAGTTCTTTTTGATCCTTTGTTCATGCCTTTGTCGATTTTTGATATTTTCTTCAAAGGTTGAATCACTTTGAGCTCAGATATTCCCCTTTTCAGATTTTTAGATTCTGTGACGAAAGGAGCGTCAACATTGATGCTGGGATTTTTTGTCCTTAAAAATGATCATTTTTCTCTATAGTTCTATGTTGGATCCTTGATTCCTTCTTAGGTTCGTGTCCCAGACTACATTGACCGGCAGATGTAGATTTAAGGTTTCATTATATTACACAACTCTACAAATAACATCTCAACCTTTTTCAATAATTTCATACATATCTTTCTTCTTTTAATGTTCATTTATAAGAAACATTATCCCTTGAATCCAATACATCCCAATTTTGCAGTTAATTCCCAAAATTAAAGACCTCAAAATATTTTTTTAAGACAAATTTTCAATGGTTCTAATGGATAAAATGAATGAAAAATATTTTTTATTCAAAATAAAACTCTAAATTTAATATATTAATAAAATTTTACAGAAAAATAGGCAACCTTTATACAAAATATTGTTGGTAATTAACAAAAAAAATCAAACCATGCATCCTAGACACATGGTTCATCTATATAGTTAATTAATATGATTTTTTTGTCAATAATTTTGAGGAAAATAATGTATGACCCTTTGGTTATCTTATTTACTCATACAAAGAAGGATTGGATAATTTTGGATAAGTGAAAAACCTTATGTAGTGAGTTGGTTCTTAAGTTTACTTTTACATTAGTTTATTATAATATTATGAAGTATATATTTATTCTTTTTCATATTAAGTATTTTAACTTCAATATAACCAAAAAAATGGTTGATCCTTCAATTTTATTAGTAATGTTTGAAAACTATAAGATACTATTGTGTTATCTTGAGTTACTCTTATGTGTCCAAGAAATTAATATATTTAATATTATGTTTCCTTTTTAACTCCATATTTACACTTACACAATAATTTTTCAGACTATTTTAATCCCATGTAACTCATTTATAAATAAATTATTCTTATATTATTGTTTTACCTACACTTCCTTTTACATACACATTATCAAAAACATTCTAAATTATAATATAGCATTGAAAATATATATTCCAATATACTTAGTACATTAAAATCATAGGTTTAGGTAGTATTTTAAATAATATCCAAAATATAGATAATTACATAAAATATAGAAAATTCTGTTATTTTATGAAGATATTGGGAATATAATAAATAGATTAAAAAATTATATTTTTGAAAAAAAATGTGTTTAAACAATCCCCCAGACATAATATTTTTTCTTTGAAAAATAATATTAGTGAAATTAAGTTATATTATATAACCATGATGACTTCTAATTTCATATTTGTTTATCCAACAATGAAAAAAATTGTTAATGATATAATTTGGTAGGAAAATTAAACATATAATTGTTTAATTTTGTGAGTTAGAATATATTTTTGAGTGGAATAAGTAAGAGAGTGTTGAATAACTCGTAGTGATGGGAAAAAATACAATTAAGATTATTCATATCACATAGTATTATGTATAAAATTTTTCCAGCCATAATATCATAGATATTATCAAATTTTTTCATCATTACTAAGACACACAATATAAAAATATTAAATTCATCTGTTAAATAACCCTCAATTATTGATGCTTCAGGATGAGTTCTATTGCACACATATTGTTTCAATTTATCAAGATTCAATTTAATTAGATATATGCATCTGAATTATTCCACCAATAATGATTTCACTAGTTATGTGTTTGATGATGTGAAATGATATCAAATGAGGAAGTTGGAAAGAGTACTGCAATATTATGTAGTTTTAGTAAAATACCTTCTTCGATAATTTTTGAATTAGTTCTATTATCACATATTTAATATTTATTCATGAAAATATAAAAGAAATCAGTCACTAACTCATAAATAAATAGATTTAAACAATTATAAATTATTACTAAGAGTAACTAATAGTGTAAAATGTTATTTTTATGATTTTTTCTACTTTAATGTCATTATTTTTATATACATTAACAAGGAAAGTTCTGAATAATAACTATAGGGAAATTTCACTATTATAAAAATTGAAATGAATTTCTATTTCTCATTTTTAATCATTTTATACTATACATTGGTCATGTATTAATTGTTAACAACATTAAACTATAAGAGAAATGGTTTTATCGAACTCATTTATTTCAATCCAAATCATGCATTAGACGTTTTTTCCATTTCCCCATAATAGGAAAAAAATTATTAAATATATTATGACAATAATTTTTCTTAATAAAAGGAATTTGATGGGTAATGATTGTGTCTCAATTACCCAAACTATACTAGTTTGCATAACCAAAATTCCTTAGGCACACATCCCATTCACCATAGTCTTGTTTACATTATGGTGATTGATGTATATATATTAGTGGGAGATAGTTTTACACCTTTGAGTAAGGTTATAATCTCAATGGGTCCCTTCCCAAAGTTGAAAATGTAAACGTGTCTTATAGAGACTATATTTATAAACTTTCAACAACAGAATTAAGTGGGGGAAATTATTTACACATAGAACATATTCTATGGAGTAAACATGGAAGGAATACCTCAAAATGGTTAAAAAATAACCATATCACACATAGAGAAACTATAAAGTGTATAAAACTATACTTGTAGTGTAACAACCCGAGATTTTATAAGATACATTCTTTTTAATTTCATTCATATCTTGTGTTGTATGATACACCAAGATTATCTTGCGCTATACGCAATGCCGTATTAGCTTGCAGTATATGCAACACTATTCTTGGCTTGTGTTACACACAATTTCAAGTTCGTTTGATAGAAGTTATTCTACACAACATTGAGTGTATATATATATATTCAATGTATAAATAAAATATGGTTGGATTCTGTTATACGCAACAACAAATGATTCCTGCACTACACGCAACCCTGACTTGGCTTTCATTACACGCAATCGCGACCTTCCCTGATAGCGTGTGTTGTACGCAATACCGGGTTTTACTAAACAATAATATATTATTATAATATTGTTATGAACTTGTCGTTATGAATTGTATTAAAGAAAATTTGAATTTTATAACATTATTATTCATCTTACACATTTTCTAGAATATGGTATAATAACAAAATATATTTTTCGGGTAAAATAAGTATTTTTCAAAAAATACAGTTTTGTCGCCTTTTGATGGCGCACCCACTTTAAATCTAGTTTTTGAAATGTTTATAAGTTCCATTTGAAAAAAATAAAATTATTCTTTGGAATCAAGAAATAAAAATTTACTTTGGATAAATTTTTTATTTTATTCTGATAACTTTCATATTTTAATGAATAGTAAAAACACGCTATATTTTAATTAAAAACAACTTTTTCATCGTAATATCTTATGTGGTTAAATTATAATATTTAATGGTTTTAAATTATAAATAGAATATATTTTTACCATTTAATATAATGTATGTCATTAGAATTGATTTTACCTTGAATTCGTAGGTTAAATCAATACAATCTTCTGCAATGTTTTAAAGAAAAACCCATTTTCTTTCGACAACGGGATTAATTTTAATTTAATTTCTGCAACTTTTGTGTATTGAATTTGGAAAAATGGATTCCATATTTGGAATAAGTGGGTCAAAATTATGTTAATAGGATACTTTTTATTTTTGGGCATTGTGAATAGTAACTACGGTAAATTTTATTTACCATAGTTAAAGGTATATCGGGTAATTAAGGGTAAATATAAGATTATAAAATTACCCTAACACTTGTAAAAATCCTATTGGATGACTAAAAGTCGACCCATATCACCTAAGGGTCGGATTAGATTCATTTAATAGATTTTATTCCATGAAAATAATTTAATTATTATTAAAACCAAAGAAAGTGACAACATGTCACTCTCTTAAATACTATAAGTATAATAATTTTAAGTTAGTGATAAACATCATGAAACATTGAAAATTAATAGTCTACAGAAAACTATAAGAATTATATACATCATGATAATTTATTTAGAATTTTTTGGGATTAAATAATTATCATTAATTGTGACACAATAGTGATGCAGAAATTATTTATCTAGTGAAAAATCAAGAATATAGTTTTTATTAAACTAATAGTGACCATAAAAGGCACAAAACCCTGACCGAAACTTATTGGTCATGTAAATTTAAACTATAATCATTCAATGGTCGAATATGTGACCATTTGGAGTCTTATAAAAGCAATTATGACACTTATATTATTTTATTTTAAATGATGCCAAAGTTGTCACCTTCATAATTTAATAAATACAAAAATTTACCTATTGTGATTTTAAGATGATAAATTATATTAAAAGTATTATTTTGAAATTTAATAGATTTATATTCATCATAGGATTTTATTTTTAATTTTTATGCAACATATAAGTATATTAAATAATTATACAAAATTGTTGTAGTAATTATTTTATTAAGAGATAAACCAAATAAATGGTTTTAAAAAATAATAAAATAAATATTATATGAACTATTTAATGTTCTCCACTAATTTTATAGATACATATAGACGTTTATGAATCTATTAAAGCTTTTATTTCGAACATATCGTCTGTATATATTTTATTTAAATTCATATAAATGAATAGTGTCAAAATTGACACTATTGTTATTTTATAAAAATAACATATTATAAAATTGTTTAAAAATAACAAAAATATTTAAAAATTATAAATTAAAATTTATATGGTTTAAAATGTTATAAAGTATCCAATTATGGACAATTCACAAAAAATAAGTAATTTTTTGTTATAAGTTAAAATTTAGAATGTTATTACCACAAATAAAATTAAATTGATTAAGTAATGATAAATCATGTTGATAATGTTTAAAATATTTTCCTAACATGTCTAAATTTTATTTTTTGATGCGATTACAACCTTATCTCATCTTATATTCGAATATGAGTCATTTTTGGAGGTTTTTAAGTGGGTTTAGATTTATTATAAATTAATATTTTTAAGATTTCCAAAGGTGCCCCTCTCCTCCCTTATAAAAGGGCACCTCCTCCATCTCTTCCTGACACCAATTTGAGCCTTCAATCTCGGCCAAACCCTTCCAAATTATCTTATAAACTTTCCTAGAAACGTCCTAGAGGTCACAGTCTTCTTCAAAGTCCAATTTTAGTGCCCTAAGAGTAGGTCTCAAAGAGGCGCTTCAAAGAAGAGGTAATGTCTGTTACCGATTCTTTCAACTTTATTTCCTCTTCCACTTCTTCTTGTTTAGTTGTTTCATTATGAAATAATAACATCAGTATCACTCATATAATGATATGTTATTATAAGTAAGAAACAACCCTATTTCACCATCTATCCATCCTATGAAAAATGAAATCACCGCGCGTGCGTACGTACGGAATACCGTCTCCACGCCGTGGTGTAATCTATTTTCCACCACCACATTACTTGGATGGGTATAATGGTGTAAATAATAACTATATATGATTATTGTAAAGTGATATTGATTCTTATATATTATACATACACTCAAATACAATTCCATGATCATGAGAACGATATCATCGCTCGTGCGTACGTACGGACTACCGTCTCCACGATGCGATGAGATTCATTCTCCACATTAACCATTCATGAATGATTATAAAGTATATATAATAATTAATCATGAAATATAAGACATAATAATGATACTGGATTTATGTGTATATATATGTATGTCATCTACTTAATTCCATTCAACTCAATAAGGAAACGAAAACAGCGTTCATGCGTACGTACGGCCTACCGTCTCCATGAACGGTGTATTTCTTTACATTTATTGATCTATTATATATATGTATATTCTGAATATAAAATATATATAAATCATGTTTTATATTCTGGAATTATGTAATCATGATCTAAGAAATCATATGAATAATTACAAGTCAAAACACGGACGACATATGAAACGATTTTACCCAAAACGCTCTTTAACATGGAATTTACACAAGAACGGGTAAAATAAAGTCATAAGTGAACCATATATGATATCATAAAAATAATTATGATTCTAGAATAAGTAAATAACATTATTTAAATCATTATATAGGTGGTTCGGACACTTGCGAAACAAATCGGACCTATGGTAAGGGATAATTTTGCAAATCTCATTTTTATCTGAGATTGCTTATTCGTAAGTATTTACTGGGGTTATTTCTATCATCCATGTCCATGTTTTATAAAAGTGTTTTCATGTATGTTTAAAGTCCTTTTTACCCATTTTTGACTTTTACTACATGTTATGTAAGGAATCTTTCTTTTGTTTATGTTACGAGGTACTTTTTTTACTTTTCCGACAAAAGTACGAGAAGAATGTTTTTTTTACATATACGGCATGAATGGATTTTTTCGGTTTTATAAAGCCTTATTTTCATGAAGCTTCCTCCAGAATATTTCATGACTATTTTCAACAAAATAATTTTCTTTTAAAATTAAATGTAATTTTGTTAAAAAAAATGATTTTCAAGATGAAAGGATATTTTCCTCAATAATTCATTTCAAGTACTTTATCAAAACCATTTTCCATCTAAGATGACATTATTTCATATGTGTATGTTTCAAGTATAATGTCTCTATGATTTACATGGTTTCAATTATCTTATTATGAAATTATATCCATTTCTTTTATATGGATTATGTGATGATGGTATGATGTTTATGGAACCCATTTTATTTATTGGGTTTTTATGAATGATGTATGTTTATTTTGTGGAACAAGTAAGAATGATTTCATTATGGGATGGGTGGGACCTATATCTCCCTCCAATGCATTGGGTAAAGATTTATATCTCATGAGATAGACATGGCTGGAATGGTAAGTTAATCTGGTTCAGTATTACAGGACTGAAACGAGGAGTGAACTCGATTCAGAAAGGGACTTTGTCCACCAAGATGGTCTTGGCAGCAATGCCTTGGCTACTATGGAAATCATGAAATGTGCTGAACGGTTTCCACAATTACATGTTTTATTCCCATGCTATTTTATCATTCTTAATGTTTCTTTACGATCTACGGCATACGTACTTACATGTTTTATGTCATTGCTCAAGATTTTGATGTTTAAACATTATGTTCATGTTTTTAAGTTCAAATGTATATGGTATGTTTTATTTTATCCACGCTTACCCTTACTGAGCATTTGAGATCACCCTTTTTATGTTTTCTTTTTCCCATGATATAAAGAATGGTTTTAGGTAAAAAAAGGGGAAGATATTTAAGGGAGATGTTGAAGATCTTTCACCACTATTAGAAGATTACGTTCCAAGTTTCCAAAGACACTATACTATTACGGTCCTTGTGTGTCTGTTTTTGTTATGTATTAAGTATTCTGCAAAAGTAATGTAATGTTCATGTACGTCAGGCTTTGGGTCTCTACAATTGGTATCAGAGGAAAGGTTTAGTCAACCTTTGGAAACTAGGATGCGAAAACGTTAGTGAGATCCCTAGAGATATTTTTAAGGTTTTTCTAGGGATGTCTCTAAGGTTAAGTATACGTATAGGTTATAGTCCTAGAATTGCGCTAAGGATCTTATAATTTAACCTAAGATGTTAGATATTGAGGGTACTCCCCCTTTACTATGTTGTTTTCTCTAACATGATTTTGCCTCTCACGGAATTATTTTTGTGTTTTAGTTAATGGAGGGAACCAGAAGGAATTCGGTTAACATTGAATCCAATGGACAAATTGGTGAAAATGAGAAACAAAATTTTGTAATGCCTAGAGAGAAAGATATTGTGATTATGCCGAATCAGTCATTGCGATATATGATTAACAAGGTGAAATTTTGTGGTATGCCTAATTCATCAAATAAGAGGAAGATAGACTATTATGCATGTTCGCATGTTGAGGAGCATAAAGAAAAGAAGATTGAGATTTCTAAATAAGAGAAGAAGAACCTTGAGGAATACCTTAAATGGAGGGACCGATGTTATATGTGTAGAGAAAAGGGTCATAGAGTGACAGATTGTTATGGAGTTCAATGTATTATTTGTGGAGAACATGGGCATTACCAAACTCAATGCCCTGACCAAAACAGTTACTTCTAAATCAAGGAAGGACTTATTCCAGGACAATCATTGAAGAGGATGGATTGAAGTGTTTATGTATTGGTATTCAAGAATAATGTTGTTGAGGTAATTTTATTATGTATTGGAATATTTTTGTATTAGTCTATTGTGGTTTTCAATAATTTTAAGTTACCGGTAACCATGAAAAGTGATTCGAATATTTTCGAAAGTAGATGATATGCGCATAATGAAGGGATAAAGAGAAAATGAAATTTTTGACAGTATTCATGAGCTCATGATTGATACAAGGACTAAATGATATCATGGTTTGAGTATATAGAATTTTGAGGATTTTGGTATGTGGAAAGTGTTAACTTTTAACTGCATTCATGTTTTCACCATGGTTCAATGGGTATTCATTTTTCAAGAGAATACATGAGTAAGGTATTCACAAGATTATAATGTGACAAACAAGATATATGGGTGATAAATGATGATATTCGCATTCTTGGTTAATGAAATTTCAAGTAATCGTTTTCTTTATACTATGATCTTGGACCGAAGTATTTTAGATAAGCCTAAAGATTGGAATGAATTATGTTGTACATAAGTTAGTATTGTTTAAGGATAGAACTTTGTTTTTGATATTATTGATGGGATGTTATAGTAATGTAGTTTTAGAAAAAGGACAACCTGCAGGATGGGTGACAGCCCATCGCGTCGGACAAGGCTGTGGGAATCGAACCCACAACCGAAGTGCGACTGGCCTTTATCGCCTACCACTGGCCTACAGGAAGTCCCTGTTTAGTAGAAACTAGTTTTATTATATTAAGCAGTATGATATATGAAGTATAAGTCCATTTTAGGAACCATATATGATTAATCTCACTATAGATGGACTTATGTATTTTTTTGATAACTTTTCTAACCTTTTTTTTGAGACAGATGGAATGACCCATCATTCTATCACATGATCTGCTAACACATCACGAATGACAAATTCAAGTTCATTTCTTTAAGAGATGAAGTGGAAATTGTCCAAAGAACTACCAATGGTGAGACTATACCAAAATCACGAAAGTATTACTTCTAATTCAAATTTCATCATCTTTAGGGAAATGATCTTGAGAACCAAAAATGTTGTCCAAGTGCCTTTATATCTGATTAATCAGATGGTACCTTAGATCATCACAAATTTATGGTTGTGTGATTGTTGTATTTTTCATAGCCATGTTCTCTACCACTCTCTATCAGAACATGATGGTTAGATTTCTCTTCCATATCCATATTTTCACCAATGTTATCCTATATGGAAACCCAGTGATGAGTTAATTTGGGTAACCGTTATATTTCATACTTTAGTTTTTAAAGTTCAGTTTTGGTATTTCTTTTTACGATGTGGGTTTCTATGAATAGTAAACAATTTATAACCCCGACGAATTTCAGGGGTGAAATTCATTTTAAGGGGGGTAGAATGTAACAACCCGAGATTTTATAAGATACATTCCTTTTAATTTCATTCATATCTTCTGTTGTACGATACACCAAGATTATCTTGCACTATACGCAATGCCGTATTAGCTTGCAGTATACGCAACACTATTCTTGGCTTGGGTTACACACAATTTCATGTTCGTTTGATAAAAGTTATTCTACGCAACATTGAGTGTATATATATATATATATTCAATGTATAAATAAAATATGGTTGGATTCTGTTATACACAACAACAATGGAGTCATGTACTACACGCAACCCTGACTTGGTTTGCATTACACGCAATCACGACCTTCCCTGATAGCGTGTGTTGTACGCAATACCGGGTTTTACTAAACAACAATATATTATAATAATATTGTTATGAACTAGCCTTTATGAATATTATTAACTAAATTTTTAATTTTATAACATTATTATTCGTCTTACACATTTTCTAGAACATGTTATAAGAACAAAATAAAATTTTCGGGTAAAATATGTATTTTTCAAAAAATACAGTTTCGTCGCCTTTTGATAGTGCACCCACTTTAAATATAGTTTTTGAAATGTTTATAAGTTCCATTTGACAAAATAAAATTATTCTTTGGAATCGAGAAATAAAAATTTACTTTAGATAAATTTTTCATTTTATTCTGATAACTATCATATTTTAATGAATAGTAAAAACAAGCTATATTTTAATAAAAAACAACTTTTTTCATCATAATATCTTATGTGGTTAAATTATAATATTGAATGGTTTTAAAGTATAAATAGAATATATTTTTACCATTTAATATAATGTATCTCATTAGCATTTATTTTACCTTGAATTCGTAGGTTAAATCAATTCAATCTTTCGCAATGTTTTAAAGAAAAACCCGTTTTCTTTCGACAATGAGATTAATTTTAATTTAATTTCTACAACTTTTGTGTATTGAATTTGTAAAAATGGATTCCATATTTGGAATCAGTGGGTCCAAATTGTGTTAATAAGCTACTTTTTATTTTTGGGCATTGTGAATAGTAACTACGGTAAATTTTATTTACCATAGTTAAAGGTAAATCGAGTAATTAAGGGTAAATATAAGATTATAAAATTACCCTAACACTTGGAAAAATCATATTGGATGACTAAAAGTCGACCCATATCACCTAAGTGTCGGATTAAATTGATTTAATAGATTTTTTCCATGAAAATAATTTAATTATTATTAAAACCAAAGAAAGCGACAACATGTCACACTCTTAAATAATATAAGTATAATAATTTTAAGTTTGTGATATACATCATGAAACTTAGAACATTAATAGTCTACAGAAATCTATCAAAGTTTTCTACATCCTGAGAATTTATTTAGAATTTTTTGGGATTAAATAATTATCATTAATTGTGACACAATAGTGATGCAGAAATTATTTATCTAGTGAAAAATAAAGAATATAGTTTTTATTAAAATAATAGTGACCATAAAAAGCCCAAAACCCTGACCAAAACTTATTGTTATTGTAAATTTAAACTATAATCATCCAATGGTCGAATATGTGACCATTTGGAGTCTTATACAATTAATTATGACACTTATATTATTTTATTTTAAATGATGCCAAAGTTGTCACCTTCATAATTTAATAAATATAAAAATTTAACTATTGTGATTTTAAGATGATAAATTAGAGTAAAAGTATTATTTTTAATTTTAATAGGTTTATCTTCATCATAGGATTTTATTTTTAATTTTTATGCAACATATAAGTATATTAAATAATTATACAAAAATGTTGTAGTAATTATTTTATTAAGAGATAAACCAAACAAATGGTTTTAAAAAAATAATAAAATAAATATTATATGAACTATTTAATGTTCTCCACTAATTTTCTAGATACATATGGACTTTTATGAATCTATTAAAGATTTTATTTCAAACATATCTTCTATATATATTTTATTTAAATTCATATAAATGAATAGTGTCAAAATTGACACTATTGTTATTTTATAAAAATAACATATTATAAAATTGTTTAAAAATCACAAAAATATTTAAAATTTATAAATTTAAATATATATGGTATAAAATGTTATAAAGTATAAAATTATGGAAAATTCACAAAAAATAAGTAATTTTTTGTTATAAGTTAAAATTTAGAATGTTATTACCACAAATAAAATTAAATTGATTAAGTAAGGATAAATCAAGTTGATAATGTTTAAAATAATTTCCTAACATGTCTAAATTTTATTGTTTGATGAGATTAAAACCCTATATCATCTTATATTCTAATATGAGTCATTTTTTGAGGTTTTTAAGTGGGGTTAGATTTATTATAAATTAATATTTTTAAGATTTCCAAAGGTGCCCCTCTCCTCCCTTATAAAAGGGCACCTCCTCCCTCTCTTCCTCACACCAATTTGAGCCTTAAAGCTCGGACAAACCCTGCCAAATTCTCTTCTCCACTTCCCTAGAAACATCCAAGAGGTCCTGGTCTTCTTCAAAGACCAATTGTAGTGCCCTAAGAGGAGGTCTAAAAGAGGCGCTTCAAAGAAGAGGTAATGTTCGTTACCGATTCTTTCAACTTTATTTCCTCTTCCACTTCTTCTTGTTTAGTTGTTTAATTATGAAATAATAACATCAGTATCACTCATATACATATATGTTATTATAAGTATGAAAAAACCCTATTTCACCATCTATCCATCCTACGGAAAACGAAATCACCGCGCGTGCGTACGTACGGAATACCGTCTCCACGCCGTGGTGTAATCTATTTTCCACCACCACCTTACTTGGATGGGTATAATGGTGTAAATAATAACTATATATGATTATTGTAAAGTGATATTTATTCTGAAATAGTATACATACACTCCAATACAATTCCACGATCATGAGAATGATATCATCACTCATGCGTACGTACGGACTACCGTCTCCACGACGCGATGAGATTCATTCTCCACGTTAACCATTCATGAATGATTCTAAAGTATATATAATAAGTAATCATGAAATATATGAAATAATAATGATACTGTATTTATGTGTATATATATGTATGTCATCTACTTAATTCCATTCAACTCAATAAGGAAACGAAAACATCGTTCATGCGTACGTACGACCTACCGTCTCCATGAACGGAGTATTTCTTTCCATTTATTGATATATTATATATATGTATATTCTGAATATATATTATATATGAATCATGTTTTATATTCTGGGATTAAGTAATCATGATCTAAGTAATCATATGAATAATTACAAGTCAAAACACGGATGACAAATGAAACGATTTTACCCAAAACGCTCTTAAACATGGAATTTACAAAAGAACGGGTAAAATAAAGTCATAAGTGAACCATATATGATATCATAAAAATAATTATGATTCTGGAATAAGTCAATAGCATTATTTAAATCATTATACAGGAGTTTCAGACACTTACGAAGCAAATTGGACCTATGGTAAGGGATAATTTTGCAAATCTCGTTTTTATCCGAGATTGCTTATTCGTAAGTATTTACTGGGGTTATTTCTATAATCCATGTCCATGTTTTATAAAAGTGTTTTCATGTATGTTTAAAGTCCTTTTTACCCATTTTTTACTTTTAATACATGTTATGTAAGGAATCTTTCTTTTGTTTACGTTACGAGGTACTTTTTTTACTTTTCTGACAAAAGTACGAGAAGAATGTTTTTTTAACATATACGGTATGAAAGGATTTTTACGGTTTTATAAAGCCTTATTTTCATGAAGCTTACTCCAAAATATTTCATGACTATTTTCAACAAAATCATTTTCTTTTAAAATTAAATGGCATTTTGTGAAAAGAAAATGATTTCTAAGATGAAAGGATATTTTCCTCAACAATTCATTTCAAGTACTTTATCAAAACCATTTTCCATCTAAGATGACATTATTTCATATGTGTATGTTTCAAGTATAATGTCTCTATGATTTACATGGTTTTACTTATCTTATTATGAAATGATATCCATTTCTTTTATATGGATTATGTGACGATGGGATGATGTTTATGGAACCCATTTTATTTATTGGGTTTTTATGAATGATGTATGTTTATTTTGTGGCACAAGTAAGAATGATTTCATTATGAGATGGGTGGGACCTATATCTCCCTCCAATTCATTGGGTAAGGATTTATATCTCATGAGATAGACATGGCTGGAATGGTAAGTTAATCTGGTTCGGTGTTACAGGACTGAAATGAGGAGTGAACTCGATTCAGAAAGGGACTTTGTCCACCAACATGGTCTTGGCAGCAATGCCTTAGCTACTATGGAAATCATGACATGTGATGAATGGTTTCCACAATTACATGTTTTATTACCATGCTATTTTATCATTATTAATGTTTCTTTATGATCTACGCCATACGTACTTACATGTTTTATGTCATTGCTCAAGCTTTTGATGTTTAAACATTATGTTCACGTTTTTAAGTTCAAATGTATATTGTATGTTTTATTTTATCCATGCATACCCTTACTGAGCATTTGAGATCATCCTTTTTATTTTTTCTTTTTCCCAGGATATTAAGAAAGGTTTTAGGTAAAAAAAGGGGGAAGATCTATAAGGGAGATTTTTAAGATCTTTCACCACTATTAGAAGATTACGTTCCAAGTTTCCAAAGATACTAAACTATTACGGTCCTTGTGTGTCTGTTTTTGTTATGTATTAAGTATTCCGCAAAAGTAATGTAATGTTCATGTATGTCAGGCTTCGGGTCTCTACATGTAGATAAAATCCAACCAAACATTGCATATAATTCCCACAGGTAAACTCTCATGTTTGAAAAAAAAGTCAAAGGGATTTTCATCGATATATATGACACCAATAATATAATCTACCAATAAGTACCCGAAATAGGTCACCCTAAATACCATGATCCACATGCAATAATGTCCCATGGAAAATCCATATTCCTTTACATGGGTCATATTCAAAATTGTGTTTATGGATCTCAAGAGGGGCTAATTAGGATGTGAGTTTTATATAGCCAGTATTCCATCACCAATCAACCCTAATAATCTGCCTTATACTCAACTAAATAGAAAATTCAAAGGAATAAATAAAAGGGGAAAAATTATTAATATAATTTACTTTATGGAATTTATAACTGAAAATAATAACTCCCTATATCAAAATGTTTGTTACCCATCAAACATGATTCAGGATTAATTTGAATCTTAATAGAACCACAACGGATGTCTTAATGTATCAAAAATCTCTTTTTTGGTAAATAGATTCGCGTATAAAAGAGTTTGTTCAAAAGAGATGATTATCTCATTAATTGTGTGGGAAATAGGGATAATTGAGTAAGGGAAATGTGATACCATAACATTCTATTAACATATCCAATGATAATAGGTCTATTGGGGATCTATTTTAATACATTTAAAACACACCCCTTTCAAGTATATTTTACCAACTCTATATGCAAAAGTAGTAAAAGTACCATTAAAAATAATATCATGTTTACAATACATAGTTATTGAACCAAAATATATTACAACCTAAGCATCTGGGTTCATTCAACATAAGAAATATTCTTGATTTCTAAATTGTTTACTCAATGTATTTATAATACATGATTTATCAATATTCAACATGAATCAAGGGAAAAATTCTACAAATGAAATATATGGAATTTCAATATAGTAATACCACAAATTATCCAAATATAAACCTAGATTTATTTTCAGACACGGATTTTGGAATTCATTATTAAAAGAAAATCCATTGGTTTTCATTAAATTTAGTCATCCCTCAGATATTGCTACCCCAACCCTTAATTAATATGAGATAAGGAAGTGGTTTTACAACAAATTAAATTTCATAGTAGTTCCTTGGGGTCTATATATGAAAATTTGGCCACCACATGAACCGTTAGACCATCCTAGAAGAAAGGGATAATTCTGTCTTATTTTTTGTTCATGATATGAAATATGGAATTAGAAATGGAAAAAATGTAATACCTTAGTTTAACCTAAAATAACTCCCCAATCCAAACAAACCCAATGTTTTTTGAAGAAGAAGAATCATTTGATTGTATCTAGAATTTAAAAAGAATGGATTTGACATGATTCTATGACAAATACATGAAGGGAATGAACTAGACGTGATACAAGGAATTACCATACCAAGGGAGAGCTTCTCTACCCATTAGAGGCCTCATATATCATATATTGAAGGTGCCTTCATCTAAATGTAAGGATAAAAATAGGAGAGACTAAGAGGAGTGTCATGACTAAACTGAATAGGTTTGTGATTTCAGGTATTAAATAAGATTTTTTTAATTTTTTTAATTCAAAAAAAATATTTTATTCTATTTAGAAAAATTCACAATAGGTTTCAACCAACCCTACAGTGGAACCCCATCATTGTTTTGGTGGAAGAGGTAGTACCCTTAGACACCCCCACAAGATTTATCTTATACCACCATTATAATTTTTGTGGAAGTTCTTATATTTGGAATAACTCTTCCCCTACTCAATTATTCTCTTAAAATGGTATTTCATTCCTTTTCAACTCCTTTAAGAATAAAAAAACATTAAAATACTTCAAGAAATGAATAAAGATACATACTTTAAGAGATAACTAACATGTATCGGTTAGGTTCATTACAACCACTTAACCTTCTAGAATCTTTAATTCGATAATATTCAACACCCTTATTTAATGAAAAAATCCAGCAATTCGATTTTCAATTCATCATTATGCTCCCTAGTCTCATATTAGAGCTTCCCATATTGTGGGTTTGCATAAACCTTGGGAATAACCTTTCCCCATAACACTATATAATTTTATTCCAAAATGCATATAGGTTTCTATATGTAGTATTAATTATCCTCAAGTTCAATTTCATAATACTAAATATCAAGTGAATCATTTGGAACATACTTCCTCAGTTGAGATATATGAAAAGATAGATGCATGGATGTAAAATTTAGTGGTCTGAATGACTGATAATCAACCTCCACACAATTACTAAGTATTTGAAAGGGTCTGAAATATCCTATAATTGTCATCCCTTCTTTTCCAAATCTTCAATGAACTAATTATTTTGAAACATAATTAAATACATGGTCACAAAATTTCAATTACAATGGTCACCTTTTTTTATTTGCATAATATTTTTTTCAACATTATTTCATTAAAAAACTTTTTCATATTAGATTCACCTATTAAGTTGTCTCCTCAATGATATTTTCCCTGCCCTCTTTGGATTATCCAATCTAAACCCAATGAGAAGATAATTTCATGGTCACTTGTAGTGATATTGGAACACCCTCTATTTAAGGAAGTTTCCTTGTTCTCTTGAATATTTTGAAGTTTTTAGGGTTTTATTTGGATTTGGGGACATTTGGAAGGTTTCTCAGAGAGGTTGTAGTGTTTCCTGTAATCTAGCTTCACTAATGGTAGAAACACACCATGGTGGAGGGTGTGGTGTACACGGGGTCACTACTAAAAAATATACCTTTGATAGTGATTTTTTTATAAATGTTAGAAAAAAGTGCTGATTAATGACATATTTATCAGTACTAAAGAAAGAGTTGATAAATTTAATCATTTATCAGCACTTTTTTTTGTACTGATAAAATGTACCATTTATCTGTTCTTTTTTTGCACTAACAAATGCACCTTTTATCAATGATTTATTTTTTTCACTGATAAATGGTAGCCTTTGTCAATGCTATTTTTTAGTGTTCATAAATGAATCCTTTATTACTACTTTTTTATGAATATAATGGTCCCAAAAATAAAATGAAATAATTAAACAAAAAACAAAAAATGAGTTTTTTTAAAAATATTAAAAAAAATTATTAATTAAATAATTATTGATAAAAGTGAATAAATTTATTATATTATATATAAATTATAAATAATAATAAATAGTGTGTGTAATATATATATATATATATATATTCAAAATTAAAATTATACAAATAAAAATTATAAATAAGTAAATTGAGAAAAATATTAAACATTTTATTAATTAGATAATTATTAAGAATGTTAATAAATAGTATATATTAAATATATAGATATATATGAATATACGTAAATATGATTTCTATATTACAAAATATGTATGTGGTTTACATTAAATCTTCATAAATTTAGTGAATAATGGTTTATAATTAAAAATTAATATGAATTAAAAATACTCTATAATTGTATAGATTAATGGATATATAATTGAATGTAGTTTGATTTTCCAATTTAACATAGACCAAATGTGTGTTATATTGATTTCACATAGACATAATTAATTCTGTTTTATATTCAATGCACGCACACAAATTATCCATTATTTCAATATTGTTAAAGTGTACTTTTTTTTATTTTTTTATTTCACTATTTTTTAACATGCATGCACTTAGAATTAGATATTCATTACTAATGTTAAAAATATATTTTAAAAAAATTATAAATAGATATATTTATAAATGTACATTTATTATATTTATACAATTATATATTTACATTTATAAAAAATATTTTTAAAAAAGTACTTATATAATTATATATAAATAATTATATATATTTAAATTAATTATTAAATTTATAATAAATTTATTAAAATAATGAATATATTTACTATATTTACATATATTTATTAAATATATATATCTATAATTATATATATAATGATGTAAATATTATTTAAAAATAATATTTATATAATTATAAATATATATATATATATTTAAATAAACATATATTTACAATATTTATATTTTTATATTTTTATTATAAATATATATATATATATATATATATTTAATTTTCTTATTTGTATTTATAATTTTTAATCCATTATCAGCACTAAAGTAATAAGCACGGATAAAAGGATTATTTATCAGTGCTTTTTTATTGCTGATAAATCTCTATCTTTATTTGCACTTATTACTTTAGCACTGATGAAAGGCGTCATTATCTAATATTTTTTTGAATACATGATAAAATCGTCCTGATCTTTTAAATAATTCTATCCAGTTGCAAACTCGTTGCTATATTAGAAGCCTTCTACAAAATTCACCCACTATCGGTGCTCCTCCTCGGTGAATCTAAGCTTGAATCAAGGATCGAATAATGGCTCAAACAAATCCATGTCTAAATTCAAGGCTAGAATGATTCAACAGTCGAAGGAATTCAAGGATTGAACTTTATTCTTTCTCTATTTTTCACAAATGTAATTATTTATCTACTTTCTCTTCGAGAACATGGGGTGTAAAACATTAATATTTTGGATTGTGGTGGAGGATTTTTTTTAAACATTAAGTGTGTTGGGTAATACATTTTTTATATTTTTCCATGGAGATCGCACTTTTTGATGCTAGTAACTTTTAAGTTGTGAAACAAATATATTTTGAGCCTTCCCAGCTTCGCTCTCAGACCATACAAGCATCTACATACTTCTCAATTGTAGTTGTGAATTAATATAAGGGATTTGTGAGCTACTCTATACTTTATGTGAAAGTATGGATGAATAATGCTTTATTTTTGTTGGATAAATAGTGGAACTAACCATATGGTAGAATTCCCATCCCATTTTTTATCATCTATATAATTTTGTATATATCAATTTCCTTGATGGAGGTTGGGTATCCTATGAAATTTCTTCATTGAATATTAAATAACTAGTTATTTTTTTATTTGTGTAGTAGATACTTTAGATGGGGAGTGATGTTTTATAGAATAGATAATTTTATAATTACACTTAGATTTCTTAATGAAGTAAGTGTATTCCACTCTGAAAATGTGACCTCATGAGAGTCATTCTATCTCAGTAGAGGCTATAGTGTATGGGATAGATGTTGCAGGGGTTGGTGTGTTTTTCTCCCTTGTTTTTGATATATCTTGTTGATTTGTGTTATTGCTTTATGAAAACATATTTATGGACCTCCCTAAAATCTCAACTATGGATCAATGTGTATTATATGACATCTCTAGAATCTTTTATATGGGTAGATCTGATGTGAAGACCTCCCTATAATCCTTGGTATGGGTCGGTGTGGTGATATGACATTGTAATAGTCTTCAAATGTTATCAAATATTTGACATGCCATTAATTTTTAATGTAATAATTCCTTTAGTTTCTACATCACTTGTTCTAATAAATAGAATGGATGTAATAAAATTTTATATATTAGAAATAATGTTTAGGTATTCTTCAATTTAGGTCTTCATGTATTGGTTCCACCCCTAGGAATCTTTAATTTTTATTCATGTATATTAAATAACTCTTTATTTATTAAAATGTTTTATCAAAACATTCTGATATATTCTAGTTGATTGAAAAATAGTTTATTATTATGGTTTATCATATTTGGGTTTCTTATTACTCCTTAATTTTCTATAATATATATTCATTTGTCTATGGGATTTAATAAATACTTGATATGTGTTAAACAATAGTTATTATTTCAACTTTTTGCTTAGACTCATCCCTCATCTCTTTTATAGACAACTATAATCCACATAAACTTCATCTCCTGAAGATTTATTATTACAATTTACTACTTGAAACTCATCCCCCATGTCTTTTATGTTTCTTTTACTACTCTAAGTATTATTAATCCCATGGATGAATACTGATTAAAGTATTTCAAGAAACATAGGTCCATATCCATAAGAAATAGTGAATGTGTGTTAAATAACAAAATTAAATGATAAATGTCTCGGAGATGAGTTGATGAGGATTATATATGTCTATAACTTTCACCACTAGATGAATTCATAGGATAACATTTACCATAGTGGAGTAATTATTTTCTTAAATTCAGTCACCGATTTTTTTTAAATACTTAAAACAATCAAATGATTTTCCCTTATTAGAATTGTCTATGACATTCACCATTGATAATTAATATATTATATATTTATTTATTTATTATACCAAATTAATATTATATAAACCCAATATGATGGATATGAATCAATAATGGATTCATGTTACTAGTTTAACAAAAGAATATCAATATGGAGTTAAATAGATCATCAAGTTTGTAAGAGAGCATGCATATGAACCTTCTCAAATCCTATTTCTGTGTTTATGTTGTTTTATTCATGAAAAATTACTCTAGAAGAGTTTGAAGAACATTTGAATTCCCAAAAGAAATATAATACCTATAAATTTTTTAATAAGGGAAAACTAAATTTTGACACTGATTGGGATGATACCATAGTTTAGGCATCATTTTATATGAATACTAGTGTAAATGATGATGAATATCCCATATATGAAATGATAATGGAAATTGAATATGGCCTTAGTTATTGTCCAAAGTTTATTGATGAGTAAATTCATTATTCCAAGAAACCATTATATGATGGTTGTACTAAATACACAACATTGTCAGTTGTATTGAAGTTATATAATTTGAAAGATGGCAGTGAATGGAGTGACACCAGCTTTACAGAACTACATGGTATCCTAAATGATATGATACCACAAGAAAAATAACTATCATGCTGATCATATAATGCTAAAAAATATTACATTCAATAATAATGATATCTAAAAATATATATGACTGTCCAAATGATTTAATATTGTTTCTCAAGGACTATAAGCCACTCATAAAATACCATAAGTGTGGTGTAGATCGATACAAGAAAAATGAATCAAGCCCTTTCAAATATGTATGGTACTTTCCTATCATTCCACATTTTATAATACTGTATGAATTTCAAGAAAACATAATTCCATTGACATGGAATTTTGATACAATAATTAAAAATGGGAACATACATCATCCATCAGATTCTTCTTAGTGGAAGAAAACTGATTACGACTATCTTGAATTCTTGAAATGAGTTGAGAGACATTCGTCATGCATTACCTAAAAATGGAATAAATCATTTTTTTTGTATAGAATATTACTCACAATACATGGTCCATTATATTGGTAAATTATTACTTGACACAATGGTTATTGATGAAGAATAAATATATTATGTTGTCTCTACTTAAATCTGGACTAAAGAAACCCTAAAATGATATTGATGTCTATTTGGATGCATTGAATGAAGATCTAAAATTGATGATGGACATAGGTGCTACATTATATGATGCTCATAGAAGTGAATAATTCATATTGAGGGACATGTTGTATGGGATTACAAATAACTTCCTTGCTTATGGAACTTTATCAAGCTATAGCATTAATGAAATGTTGGGGTGTCCCATTTTTGAAAAATGTACATACTCAGTTTGGTTGAAACATTTCTCAAAGACTGTGTTTTTAGGAAATTGGAAATTTTTACCTTAATGACATAAATGTAGATCTTAGATGATAGCATTGGATGGGAATATCGAATAGGGGTATAGAACTGTATCCTCTAATGAGTGATCAATAGTAAAATAAATTAAAAGATATTTAGACTATTTTCCGTAAACCATTTTCAAAAAACCTTACAAAATCAGGTCGGAAGAAGGAATCAATTTTCTTTGAATTACTATATTTGAATTGTTTATATGTTATACTTCTTATTGATTTCATTAATGTGAAAAAAAATTAATTTTATTGTGTTATTGAAACATTACTAAATGTTACTAGAGAAAAGAAAGATGGAATCAAGGCTATGTTGGAATTTATTGAAATGGAGATAAGGGAAGAGTTGGCATTGGTGAAGGGTAAATGGTGGACTTTTTTCCACCAATAGATTAAACTCTATCTAGACAGGAACAATTTAAATTTTTTCTTTTACTTAATAGTGTAAAGGTTCCCCAGACGTATTCATCAAATATCAAGAATGTTGTGTCAATGAATAATTTGAAGTTATAAGGAATAAAATCACAAGAATCACACGTTTTCATGAAAGATTTAATGTCTGTTTCTTTCATTTTTATTCTGCTTCAAAATGTATGACATACATTGACAAGATTCTGCTTCTTTTTCAAATCCATATGCCGTAAAGTTATAAACCCGGTGAATTTTCCCATCATGAATAAGGAGGCTTCAATCATATTATATGAATTAGAGATGTTCTTCCCACCCCCATTCATTGATATAATAGTCCACTTGATGGTTCACTTGGTTTGATTGGTTCAACTATATGGACTTGTTAATTATAGATAAATGTACCCCATATAATGGTATCTGAAGATTTTGAAAGGGTATGTCAAGAATCAAAGTTGTCCATAAGGTTTTATTATAGAATGATATATTTTTTAGTAATCTATTTAATTCTATACCAATTACCTATTAGATGTTGGCTGCATCGGTCTCCCAAAGTATCTTCATAGAGAATACCTTATGGGTGAGGGGATTTTCGAAAGATATGTGGTTACAATTACCTTGATAGATCTGGATCATGTACACCTTTACATTTTACATAATAGTGAAGATGTTGAAACCATACATTGAATCCCAGAAAGAAATTTTTATTCATTATAATCCATCAAGGGATGAAATATGTATGTAAAATACACATAATAAACAACATATAGGATGGTTCAGAGATCAAATTTATAAGGAGTTATCTAAAAATCGGAATTTAATTATCGAACAACTTCAATGGATAACTAGGAGACCGAATGAAAATGTTATATCTTACAATAGTTTTGTAATCAATGATTATACGTTCTGTAAAAAAGAACATGATGATTAGTGTATAATTTAAAATAGTGGAATTATGCTTGTGGTTGAAGTGATGAATATATCTGGTTTTAAGGATAGAAATCTAATTTATGAAAATATGTCAAATTTTGGTATTATCAAACAGATATATGAGTTTAATTATACAAAATTTCAATTTCTAAGTTTCTATTGCAAATGGGTTGATAATATCAATGTAGTGAAAGTTGATGAAATGGGATTCATGAGGGTGAATTTTATTATGTATGGGGAAAAAGATGAGTCATTTATAATGGAATCACATGGAGTGTAAGTATTTTATGTATCTGATCCAACATACATGAATTGGTTGATAGTCCTTCTGGAGAGTAAAACAAATTTTTTGTTAGATGGATATTCTATCAAGGATAGCCCTTTAATTGGGAGATCACAATCAGTTCATATTGGTCCCAATGTAGACTATAACATGTATGTTAGAGGGGACCACAAATAGGGGATTTTAATTCTCTATAGTGGGACCAAATCCCTAAATACTTTAAAAAATCAAAAGAGTTCAATGTGAATTTAAAATTCTTTTTTAATATACTATATTTTTTCTCATAATACTATATGTTCTCTACTTAATTAACATAATCTAAATAAAATGTTTGGCTACTCATGGAAATAATATCTTTTCCACATGATGATGTTACCAATCCCTCAAGAGAGCAAACTATAATGAAGAAAACCCATTGGAAAGATTTAAAGGTAATGTTATGATGTACATTCTATATTTTACTTTTATAATGGAACTTTGATTGAATTTTCATTATTCCTTGCAGATTCTATTCATTTTAGAAGATTTCTATCCATATATCTTTCATTATTATGAATAAAAATTATTTTCCCTACTCAATCACTGAGTTAATCTTGAACTTTTCACAGTAAAATCATTGTCCATAGAATTCATGTATTGTTTCATATTTATGGTTAATTTTTTTTAATATTACTCACATAATAAAAAATTTCTTATACAGGTGGATTTATTTCTTTGAGTTGGGGTGGTATATCCATCATTCATCCCTATATGCACCAAAACTTCTACAAACTTCTTCTCTCTCAAAATATTTTCACTCCTACAGTGTTGTATTTATCACTTTCCTTCCATTTATCTCCACTACCTTGGTAGGAAGAGAATGGATTCCTCTTCTACTAAATCATAGTGGTAATCTTGATGTTTTCATAGTAAAATCAATTTCCTTATATTTAATGTATTGTTTCATATTTATGTTTTATTTATTTATTTTTATTATTACTCACATAATAATTATTTTCTTATATAGGTGGATTCTTTTGTACGAATTGGGGTGGTATATCCATCTTTCATTCCTTTATACACCAAAACATGCATAGACTTATTCTCTCTCAGAACCTTTTCACCCCAATAGTTTTTCATTAATCACTTTCCTTCAAGTTCTCTCCACTACCTTTATAGGAAGATAAACAAATTTTCCTCTAGTCGATCACAATGGTAATCTTATTGTTTTCACATTAAAATCATTTTCCATTGATTTAATGTATTTTTTATATTTATGTTTAATTTATTTATTTTTAATGTAACACCCCAAGCTTCCAACATACGCTTCTCTTTGATTAAAACAGTAGGGTGTGTTGTACGCAACTTCGACTTCTAACACACCTCGACCAATCAAAGTAGCCGTTATGAATAGTAATACCCACATTATGAAATTTTATAAATTTTCTCTCTCAAAATGGACTTCATTTTTCTATTCAGATTATCAAAATTATCCTAGGGTAAAACTTTGGTACTTTTCAGATCACTTTTATATTTTTATGAATAGTGAAAATTACTAAATTTTAATTAAAAACAACTTTTTAATCGAAATAATTAACAGTGATAAATTATGAATTTGAGTAGTTTTAAAGTATATCTAGAATATATTTTTACCATTAAATACAATGTTGGTCATTGGACATAATTTCACAATTAAACCACACATTAACAAGTGTCACTCTTTTGATAGTTATTATATCTTAAAAACACGTTTTTAGTTTTAACAACGGGAATTAATTTTAAATTAATTTCTTACACTTCTATGTTTTGAATTTGGAAAAATGGATTCCATATTTGGAATTAGGATATCCAAATTGTGTAAATAGTTAACTTTTATTTTTAGACATTTTGAATAATTACTTTGGTAAATATTTTATTTACCATGGTTAAAGGGTAAATCCGATAAATAAGGGTAATAAAGAATATTTTAATAACAATAAATTACCCTAAAACGTTTCCTAACCTTATTTGTTGATACATGTCCGACCATGGGCATCTTGGGGTCGATTTTGGGACCCCATGGAACACTTTTAAGTGATAATGACACTTTATATTAATTAATTTAAAATAAATACAAAAATGACATAAGCATATATCTTTTAGAAAAACAATTTTTACATAGGGTTATATATGTTGTATTTTCAACTATAAATATTCAGTAGAAATATTAAAAACCTTCCTACATAATGGTATTTTATTTATAATTTTTATACATTTAATAATTAATATTATTTATGACACAATAATGATGCAGTATTTTCCTTATTAATGAAAGAATCAAATAATTGGTATTATAAATGTTAAAATTAATATAATTTGAAAGTTTTGATGACATCCATGAATTTTATTGATTAATATGACATTATGAGATTTCTTAAATTAATTTGGTTCGAATTAATAAAGTTGTTAAGACTTTAACAAAAATCAATTATTGAATAGTGTCAAAATTGACATAAAAGAGTTTTTAAAACAAATATTATATAATTAATTGATATTAAATTCATAAAAATATAATGTTAGGTAAAGATACTTATATAATGATAGGTCTATCATTAATGGACAACTTGGGGGGTCTTTTTGATGTATATAGTAAGTTTAATAACTATATAATATAAAAATACAAAGTGACATGGTAAATGTTATATTAATTAACTAAGAGTTAAAACTAACAGATAAGGTTAATTTAGTGACCCAAACCTATCTAAAACCTATTGGTTGAGTGGTTTTCGACCTATCCCCACCTTAAACTTTAAATAATCCACTTTTGAACCATTATAAACCGAATATGAATTTATTATAAAATAATATTTCTAGATTTTCTAAGGTGCCCCTCCTCCCCCTTATAAAAGGACACCACTTCTAACCAATTATTCACACTTTCAAAGCCTTTTGGTTCGGCCAACCCCTGCACAAATACTCTCTAAAATTCCATCACTTAAACTTAGAGGCCTTAGTTTGATCAAAAATCCAACCTAAGGAGCCCTTTTGATCAAATCAAAAGGAAGAACCCGAAGAAGAGATAATGTTTTCACCACCCTTTTTCAAGTTCATTTCTTCTTCATCTTCTTCTTTATTTGTTTTTCCCATTATAAAATAATAACTCCAGTATCTCCTATATACTGTGGTATTATTATAAATATGGTACAAACATACTCAGTATTTTATCTATCCTTTGAATGACATGTCACCATACGTGTGTATGTACGGCATACCGTCTCCACGTCGTGGTGTAATTGTTTTTCAATATATTATTATTTGGATGGGTATAATAATGATGTGTAATTAATTTAAATAATTAATATAACATGATAATGATTCTGTATATATGATATACCATTCAATTATATATTATTTTAATATCAAAATAATGATATTGTCGCTCGTGCGTACGTACAGACTACCGTCTCCACGAATGCGATGAGATTCATTCCCCATCGTATCCATTCATGTCTAGTTATCATTTGATGATTAAAAATAATGTTTAAGGACTTGAAATAATTATTTATATGAATAATATACAACCTACCCATAACAAACACGACTTATGTAACAAAACATATAAAATAAAACGAGTAAGTTAACACCCGAAACGACGATAATACTAAGATATCATTAACAAAACAATGTTAAAAGATCATATATGACATCATATTAATTTCTATTATCCTTTTATAATTAAATAACAATTATTTGACCATTATAAAGGAGTCTAACCTACCCTCAACCAAGAAAAAAGTACAAATTAAGTGGTTTCTTATCTCACTTTTAATTCCGTGAGATTTCCATTGTTCACCACTTATTTATTGCATGTGGTGTGTGTACTGCCCATGATTGTATTCATTGTGTTATATACTTTAATTTATATATATTTACATCATCATTGTATGATCCTTCTTTCATGGGTGTATGTTTTTTAAGTTACCCAATTGATAAGGGTATTTGAAATTTCAATTTCCACTCATTCGGCTTTACGCATACATCATTGATTATTTTACTCCAAGATTATGTGTGGAATCACTACTCATTTTCTTATGTCATCATTTACACTCCCCTTTTTTGGATATAACTTTGAATACACATAATCCCTCAATTGATAATTTCTCAAGTCATCGATATGAACTTGATAAGAGTAAATTTTAACTCAATCTCCATTTGTTGAGTTAAGCATCCAATTCATTGGTGTTGTTTTTACAAGAATATGTGTGAATGTCCTATGATTGATATACACTGAATATCCAATCATATTGAGTGTATTTATATTTGTCACATTTAATTATGTCGTTGATTTATCCTTAACCAGAGTAAATGGTCTTTATAAGAGAATTCATCTCAATTTACATTCCATTGAGACTTCTTTTTTGTTAAACACCAAATCACTTTTATATGGTGTACATAATGTACTTTGACATAGTATAACATAAATCCATTTATTCTCATGATATTATTATGTATTTATTACATCAATTATTTGTATTCAAGTGTCTCTCTTTTGGTTGGGAACTCTAAGTAAAATATCATTTTAAATGTTTTAAAGATTTATTATTCTAAATCTTTCTCATTAATGTCCATGTTTTAAAAATATTTTTATGGATTTATTTATATGGACATTAATGTTTTAAAATTAAAAACTCCTTTTAAAAGTTTCAAAGTGGTAAGGGACACTTTGATTCAAAAATCTATTTTAAATGGCTTCTCGAAAAATAGTGTGACTTTTAAATGATTTCAAGAAAAAGGGGATATTTCTCTCAAATAGTTTTGATGATTATTTTCATCTATATCAATATCCATCATTATTTTATATTGAGGTTAATCTGTTACAATAAAATATTCCATATTGTATTGAATGAGTTATGTTTGACTGTGGATGGGTTATTTTTATACCATTCATTTTATGTGGATAAAGTATTGACATTTCGTATGCTAGTTTCAATATGAATGTTTATGTTATGTTTCAAAATATTCATATGAGGAATGCATTGGACTTAGTAAGTTACATGTGAAGCCCTCTATAGCTCCTCGATGCATCGGTAGGTCTCATGAGACAAACTAGTGTCTTAGCACAAGTCCTTGACAAAATCTTATTTGTAGTCTTGGCACGAGGCCTTGACTATGTGGTTATGATAGTCTGGAATTATGCATTCCATCATTATGAAAGTGGTTATTGATATTGCATGTGATTATTCAACTAGTATAATATCCATGTGAATAAGTAAATGGCATTATTTCATTTTATCTTTTCCATATTATGTTGAAGTTCAAGTTTAAAAGGCTTTCGTTTTAGCTATACATTGCCTTAAATGTTTATGCTTATTAATGAATGTTTTTGCTATATTCTTATCCTTACTGAGCATCTGAGCTCACCCCTTTCAATCATTTATTTTTCCTAGGATGTGAAGAAGTAATTTTTGAATCACCTGTAGGGATAATATGAGGGGATATTAATACAATATGTTGTTGTAGTATTTTTCACATTATGATGTAATGTAAACTTTATGAATTTATCTAGTTTTTAGAAGGCTACTAAACTAATCGGTCTTTTGAGACTTGATCTTTCTTGTGATCATGCCAAAGTTATGTAATAATACACTGACTTTGGGCAACTGGGGTCGGGGCGTTACATTTATTATTAATCACATAATTTTTTTCTTATACAGGTGGATTTGTATGTTCAATTTGGGTTGATCTTTCAATCTTTCATGCCTTTATAAAAAAAATTTATAGAATTATTCTCTCTCAAAACCTTTAACCCCTAAAGTGTTGAAATTTATTACTTTCATTCAATTTCCATTCACTACTCAATAATACATGTAATATTAATGCTTCCACAGTAAAATTATTTTCCATATAATTAATGTATTATTTAAAATTTATTTTTAATTTATTTTTTTTGGGTTTTACTCATAAAATAATTGTTTTCTTATATATGATGATTCATTTTTTCGTGTTTAGGTGGTTTTTACGAAGCTACTCATGAAATGTTGGCAGTTTGAAAAAAAAGAATCAATTTAAATCATGGTTACATTGATAGTTAGGATTATTTTGAGACTTTGGATGGGTAAGAATTATCCAAAGCTCAATCTAATACATGGTGTGACAAATAAGACTTCAACTACTTATTTCTATTTAAAATTGACATTAATTTTATTAAAAAAGATAGCTAATAAAATCAAAACCGAGAAAAAATATTCAGATTATATTGATACTTTAAGATAACGATCTCTAATTCATTTTTGTTGTGTATAAACTATCTTCACATCAATATAATAGATGACATTCCCGGTATGACTCAATGTGTCCTCTATCAGCTTAAAATCGATATTTTACTTTAAAAAGTGTCAGTCATTGAAAACTGAAAAAATACTTTAGGATCTTCTTGATAATTTAGGTAATCGACACATAAAACATCTGTGATGTGTAGCAATAGGTATAATTTCAAACTGATACATGATGTGATCTATATGAGTCAAAGTTTGGTTTTTATGTTTAAAATTAAAATTTATTAAAAAAGACAAGTTAAGTACTCAAGAGTAATAATACACATTGATATTTTTCTAATACTTTAGAAAAATAATACATAAGTAATTTTGGATGTGTAGGAATATTCCTCACCACAATATGATCTATGGTGTCACCAGTATGACTCTAAGTGCATCTTTATTTAAAATTGACTTTAAATTTAATAAAAAGGAAAATTGACCTACTTGAAGATGAACAAACACATTAATATTGTTTCGATACTTTGATACAATAATCCATAAGTCATATGAGATGTGTAGGAATCATCCATACCTAAAACGTTTTCATGGTGTGACCGATATGACTCAAAGTGTATCTTTTTATTTAAAATTGACATCAATTTTAGTAAAAAGAACAACTAATCTACTCAAAACTGATCAAACGCATTAATATTATTTAAATAATTTAGTATAATGATCCATAAGTCATTGTAGATGTGAATAAATCTATCACACCTCAATTTGATACACGATGTACTCAGTATGACTCAATCTGTATGTTATCATTTTAAAATCGACTTTTAGTTCAAAAAGTGTCACTCACTGAAAACTGAGAAAACACGATTGGATTTTCGTGATAATTTTCATAATCAATTAATAGGTAATTTTTGACATGTATGAATCATTATCACATCAAAATAATACACAATGTGATAAGTATGAGTCAAAGTTCATTTTTCAATTTTAAAATGACATTTTACTAAAAAAGACAAGTGACGAACTCAAAACTAATAAAACAAATTCATATTATTTTTATACTTTATAAAAATGATCCATAAGTCATTTGGGACATGTAGGAATTATACACACCTCAATATGATGTACAGTGTGACCGATATGACTCTAAGTGCATTTTTTATTTAAAATTGACTTCAATTTTAGTAAAATTGACAACTGGCCTACTCAAAACCAAGAAATCACATTCGTATTATTTTTATACTTTAAAAAAATGATACATATGTAATTTTTGACATATAGGGATCTGTCAAACCTTGATCTGACAATATATGTGACTGGTATGACCCAAAATCTTCGTGGTCTATTTAAAATCTAAATTTTTGTTCAAAAAGTATCACTCACTGAAAGAAGATCTAAATCATGTGGGTTTTATTGATAATTTTTTAAAAAGATTCATATATCATTTTTAAAGTGTAAGAATTGGTCTCATGTGAAACTAATACAAGATGTTATTGGAATGATTCAAAGTGTCTGTTTCCAATTTAAAATGAAATTTTATTAAAAAGGACAATAAATGCACTAAATACTGATCAAATTCATTTTTATTATTTTGATAATTTAGGAAAATTATTTTTAAGTAATTTGAGATGTGTAGGAATTAGTCGTACATCAATCCAACCCGTAGTGTGACCAGTACGACTAAAAGTGTGTATTTTATTTAAAATTGACATCAATTTTAGTAAAATGCACAACCGACCTACCAAAAAATGAGAAAGCTCATACATATGGTTTTTATACTTTTTAAAAATGATATATAATTACTTTTTCACTTGTATGAATCAGCCTCACCTCAATCTGATACATGATTTTCCCAATATGACTCAAAGTGTCCTTTATCAGTTTAAAATCGACATTTTTAATACAAATGTGATACTAATTGAAAACCAATAAAACATGCTCATATTTTCTTGATAATTTAGGAAAATAAAAAAAAATTCATTTATGACACTTAGGAATCAGTTCCCCATCAATCTAATACATGATGTGATCAAAATTAGTCAAAGTACTTGTTTTCATTTAAAAACATTTTAGTAAAAAATTCTACTGACGTACACAAAAATAATGAAACACTTTCAGATTGTTTTGATACTATAAAAAAATGATTCAAAAGTCATTTGAGATGTGTATGAATTAGTTTCAACTCAATCCAACACACTATGTGACCGGTATGACTCTGGCTGCCTCTTTTTATTTAAATTGACATCTAATTTAGTAAAATTATCATTTTATTTTAATTTATATCTTTATATTATTACAAACATAAGATTTTTTTCTTATATAGGTGTATTCTTTTGATCAAGAAGGGGTGATTTGTTTGAAAATATCATGAGTTGGGATCATGATTAAAATATAAAAGAACATAATTTTTTTGAGTGTATATAATAATTTGTATTTATGTAATTATGTAAACCAATGTTTTAATTGTCTATAATATAGTTTTTTCTTGTATTTTAGTGATAAATTTAATTTAATTTAAATTCTATATTGGTAATTTTTTGTTGATATCTGTGTTTTTTCTCATGATTTGGTGTGCTGTTACAGCAGAGTGAATTAGTGCTACAGTGTGTTTTTGCAACACACTAGGTATTGCCCTTTATAAGAACTTTTCCAAGAATAGATAATGGTACCCTTTATCAGTTCTTTTATAAGCTCTAATAAACACCCATTTATTATCTCTTCTATAAGCACGAATAAAAGGGAACTTTAGTAGCACTAATTAAAATCACTGATAAATGTTTTCCGTTATGAGTGCTTCTAAATGCGCCGATAAAGGACCCATTTATCAATGTGTTTTATCACCGATAAAGGACCCCTTTGTCTTCATTTTTTAACAAAAATAAAATAATAGGGTTTTTAATATTCCTCAGGTAGTCAACACTACTCTAGAACTGATTAAGGAAATTTCTAGTGATGTTAAAGTCCTATTTTGTAGTAGTGTGGGAACCTGTGCCACATGTGTAGACAAAATCTCCCAAAGGAGGTTGTATTCACTTAATGTTTTTGGGTGTGGTGCACTGGAGGAATGGTTTCGAAACATGAGTAGAGTGACCTACCCATGTTTTTTATAGGTCATGGTTCACCCAATAAGGATTGGGTTTTTCAATACACAACAATGTAGTTGTTATGGTGATCTTCAACTGAAGAGAACCATGAGCGTGGTGGACACACCATGCCATGGTTTCAATCAAAACCGTTTTCATTAAAATAGATGATTCGAGCACCAAATTTGGGGGAAAGGTTTGTTATATTTATAGGAATATATTCAGAGATATCCTGGGGGTATTAAATTCAATTTTAAATAAAATTTTAACCTTGATTAATGTGAATCATGTTCATATCCAACGTAGATATTGATTCTGGTATTATTGAAGGTAATTATAGAATAACATTCCCCTTTTGACAAATCTTATTCTTTAAAACTCAATTGTGTTGTCAATGTCATAGATGACCCTTCCTTATTTTCAAATTATAATGATCATAAGAGTGAGGATGATTCAAACTTTTCTCTACCTTTCTATTACTTAAAGTGTTATATTTTCTTATGTTATTTTTTTATATTAGAAAATAAAACATGGGAAAATTTGTTTTTATAAAACCCTTTCATTTTATGAATAGGAAATGTTATAATTTTGAATGGTTTTGTAAAAAAGAACTTTTTACATGGTTTAAAGTTTCTATTTTGGATTAACACATGAAATATATTTAATGAAATTATTTAATAGATAAATTTATTTGAATAAATGAAAGTGTGTGAGAAATTTTCATACACATAGAATTTCTTGAGTTCATATTGCATTAAAATACTCTTTCTTGGGTTTGGATAGGGGTCTGTGCTATTTAGGTAACTTGGATTCATGTAAAATTGATGAATTAACTAGTATGATATGGTCATAATCGTTACGTAGTACAACTCTTGATTGGATGCATTCATGTGTGTGTGGTGTGTGTAATTGGGTCTGCCAAGTGAATGGAATTTTTAGATCATCTATTAAAATTAATTGAATTTTTTTGCTAAAAAAATTGTTTTTATATGATTTTTTCACATGTATATAATACTATTATATAAATTGTTCATTTCCTAGTTGAATGTGTTAGAATGTATTTTTTTTAGGTCCTACTAGGTTGTATAGTTACCACTATTCATATTCTGTAAGGCACTGAACTCGTACTTCTCGATTCCGCACATAAAAATGTGGTGTATTATTTTATGAAAAAAAACTGAAAACTACATAGATAATTTTATATATAAGGAATTTTTCAAGTCTATAATTTTCATAATTAGGAAAAAATATTACATGTTTTCGGAGCTATACAAAAAAATATTTAAATTAATTTTTTTTTTGTAACTAAATAAGTGAATTTCCGTATCTTAGAACTTTTAATTGACCTATGAAAATAAATTTAACACAAGGGAGGAGCATTAAATTTCCCATTCAGGGTTTTAAAAAAATTAAAAAAAATAATAAATCTTTCTTAAAATTCTATAGTACATTAAAAAATAATTATGATTTGAAAAATACTAAAAAAATAAGCCAGCGATTTTTTTAAAAAACATTATGAAATATTTTCAAAACAAAACCATGGGGACACTTGAAACATTGAAAGATTTCTGGGCCTACCCACTTTCTTAAGGGATGGGTTCACTCCCCACTCCGCAGTCATGTTAACAAAGTTCAAGTTCTTAATTTTATAAAAACATTTTAAGATAATTTTATTTATATATACATTTTTCACTAGAGTTTCTGCTTTAAATACATGGAATCATATTTGAAAACATTTATATATTTATATAAACACTTTCATAGTATGACAACTTCTAGATTTAGAGAAACCAAATCTCATCACCATTAGAAAATACACAAATTCTTTTAATGTTAATTAACATCGATGTATTAAAATTTCAATCAAAAACTAATAAAATCCATTTTTGAAAGTAGTTCTGATAAAGGAAGATTTTATTCAACGAAAATTATTAAAAAAATATAAATACATATACATATATCTATGTATGAAATGTCATGAATAGTCAATAACATATGGCCATAATTATGATCATGAATGACATGTATATAAAATGACAGTTTGAAATGACATGATCCCATTGCATGAAATTATGGTATTCTGAACCTTTATTTCTAACATCAATTTATAATTGATGGACTATGTTTTCACCTAAATAAATAATCATAACTATTTTTTTTAATAATAGTTATTTACTACAAAAATGATAAATGAATATATATAATTGAATAACTTGAAAATTTGAAAATATTTCATACATGTATAAAATTCAATTTTAGAAGATAGAATTCATATATATACATATATATAAATGAATAATATAAAAATTTAATTTTAATGAATAATGTATACGTGTGTGCGTTTACACACACATGATTAAAAAAATTAAATTTGAGGCCCTAAATAATGAATAACTTGAAATAATTTGTTAATAAATTTAATACACCCATGATATTAATAAATAAATAAAATATTTCCATTACAGATGAATAAATTTGAATTAAAACATAATTAATATAAGTTTAAAATAATTACACATCTCGTATATAGAAGCAAAACCAATGTTCATTAAATATTAAAGATATTTTTAAAAAATTAAATCTACAAACAAAAAAATCAACTATTAAATATAAAAATTATCTTATAAGGGTTATCGAGAAAACATATTTTATATATATATATAATGGATTTTTGAAAGAAAATAAATAGGTAGTTGGAAAAATAAATAATATCACTTATTTTATATTAAGAATTAATATTAATTTAATAAAATACAACCGTTACCCCCAAATAATTAACTATCATCCCTTCTTCCCAAGTCATGGTTGCAAGAGAGGGAAGAAAATTAAAGTGTAGAAGTTCATTTGGTTTTTCATATAATGAAAAAGATACCTCAAATATATTCCACCATTAGAATGGGAGTCAATGCTTTATATAGCTGACTCCACTATTAGAAATATAATTGTATATAGGATCAAGAAATGTAAAAATAAACTAGTCTCAATTTAAGCCTTGTCGAGTAAGCTAATTGGTATATTTATATATATGTCGACATTTATAGGCTTGAATCAAGGATCAAAATGTCAAAGGAAAATTAAATCTGATGCAAATAGTCTAATTGATTAAAATATATACAGGCATATATATATATAACTGGTGTATATTAGTACTTTGTATGCTTCATCAAGAAGCTTCAGATCTCATCTAATAGAAAAATAAATATAAAAAAATAGTCAATAACAAGATAAAAAATTAATTTAATTTAAATCCATTTTCAAATTTAAAAGACCAAATAAATAGGCAAATGATAACCAGTCGCTTGACAATGGTTGAGGTAGAAAACATGAAGAAACAGACAAACATAGGACACTCAAAATGAAAACCATTCTCAAGGAAGGCATATTCAGACTCTTAAAATAAAACAAATATTTCTAACTCACTTAGCATTAATTGGATCCTACATTAAAACTCTCATCATTGCTCAGATCTAGATTTGGAACCACTCTTTCGTAACACAGTCAAAACCCTTTCGAACTCCCTCATCGGCAATTAGTCCTCATGTAGCGGTTGATCTTCTTCCTCATTTGTGATGGAGGCCACCCTTCAAGAACTATCTTTTAGTCCAAACCCCCCTCCGCAGTCGACCTACTAAAATCTTGCTGATAGCCATTTAGTGCACGGAAACAAAAATTTGATCCCCTCTTTTGAAATCAAATCCTCAGTTTGATTTCATTCTTATCCGTTTTTTTATTTTTTAAATTCTTTTCTCCATTTTTTTAATATTTTAAATTTTTTAATAATTGTTTTATATTTATCATATTACATTTAATAAATATATATATATATATATATATTATTAATAATAATCATAACTCATAAAAATTTATAAATTTATAATGGTTAATAAATGCAATCCGATAGTTTATTTATTAAATTATTTATTGAATTTAAGTACCATAATTTTTATGTAAAATTATAATTATTATAATTTATATATAAAAAACCACATATTATTTTATTGCTCAAAAAAATTAATAAAAATATTTCTATAATTTTATGTTAACCATTAATGAAAAAAATTAAAAAATTATATTTATTATATTAAAAAATGTAATTCAATATAATGTATAATAATTTTATAATTCCTATCAAATAAAATTTGGATTTTATAACTTATAAAATTACCCTTTTTATAATAGGGTATTCTTTTAAGCCAAATAAAATCACAAATAAAAAACATTACTTGTTTATAATTTGGAATATTAATTTAAATCTAATTTATTAAAATTATTAATTTATTTAACATCAGATTTGAAAACTAAGATTCTTTATAAAATAATATTGGATATATATTTTTATATACAACTATTTATAGTAAAATTATTTATATAATTTTAAATATTTAACTTATAATCAACTTTTATTTTTTAAAATTATAAAACAAATTAATTATTAATATCTAGGTTGTCACATTCTCCCCCTTAAAATAATTTCAACCCCACAATTTGTTCATCGGACTTAAGTAAATTTTGAATTTTCATCTTATGAATTAAGAGAAACTAGAATTGTTAAACTTCTATACTCTACTATTTATATTTACCTATAAAAAAAACATATAATCTTCAAATTTATCTAGACTGTCCCTCTGATACCAAATGCAAGGACCCTAATTTACGCTTCCAGATTCAATACATAAAAATTTTGTGTATTTTTTTATAAATAAAACTAAAAAATACACATAGAATTTTACATATCAATACCTTCTCTTGTATAGGTTTTGGATAATTATAAGAAAACCATAACCTTTTTTAGAACTTTTCAAAAATATAATAAAATATCTGAACTACTTCGTGTGAACTGACTCCATAAGAGAATTTTTCTGTCTTACAACTTCTAATTGACCTGTGAAAATAATTTTAAAAAAAGGGATGAGCATTAAGTTTCATAGTAAAAGGTTTTATAACCATTTGAAAATACTTACTTTTTTTAAATGATATAGTACTTTCAAAAATACTTATTATTTAGAAACTGCTAAATAAATAATCCAATTATTTTTTGAAAAACAATATGAATCCTTTTGAAAAAATAAACTATGAGGACACCTGAAACATTAAAGGATGTCTAGGACTACCCACTTTCTTGAGGAATGGGTTCACTCCCCACTCCCCTTTCATATATAAAAAAGTTCAACTTCCTAATCTTATGAAATAAAATTAGGCTTTCTTTACTTATATATACATTTTACACTAGGGTTTCTACTTTAAAAACATTACAACATATTTTCATATATTTATATATTTATATAAATACTTTCATAGGAATATATGTTCTATATTTGTAGAAACCAAATATCATTACCATTAGACATTTCATAAATGCATGGAAATTTAATTAACATCTATATATTAAAATTTCATTCATAAACTCATAAAATGCATTTGGAAAGAAGTTATGATAAAGGAAATTTTTATCCCATGAACCTGCTTACACACACACAAACAAACAAACACACACATATATAAACACACACACACAAATATATATATGTGTGAGTGTGTGCATATACATATATTTATGTTCAAAATTTCATGAATAGTCCATAATGTATAACCATAGTTATGATCATTAATTTCATGTATATAAAATGATAATTTTAAATGACATGATCCCATTATATGAAATTATGTTATTCATAACCTTTATTTATTACCTAAATTAAGACTTTATGGTAAGTGTTTTCTTCTACAAAAATAATCATAAATATTTTATTTAATAATATTTATAAATTTTAAAATGATATGTGTGAGTGTGTGTGTCTATAACCCTGATTAAATTTTTTTAATTTGATGTCCTAAAAAATGAATAACTTGAAATAATATATTATTAAATTTAATACACTTATTGTATAAATAAATGAATAAAATATATCTCTTCCATAAAAATAAATTTTAATTAAAAAATAATTTAGATATGATCAAAATAAATACACATCTCATACATAGAAGTAGAACCAAGGTTCATAACACATTAAAGATATTTTAATAAAATTAAATATATAAACAAAAATAATTATTAAAAATAATAATTCCCTTTCATGTGTTAAAAAAAACATGGTATATAAATATATATATATATGGATTTTTTGAAAGAAAATAAATAGGTAGTTGAAAGATAAAATTATATCCCTTAGTTTATATTTAAGCATAATATTTATTTTTTAAAAGACTTCTATTTCCTCAAAAAAAAATTAACCAATGTCCCTTCTACGAGAGGCCTAGACATACCAAAATGAGTAATAAAAAAGTGAATTTTTTTTTTGGTTTTTCAAAAAATAAATAACTTCCCTCATATAGACTGCACCATTCCAATGGGAGTCATGTATTTATATAGAGGATTATACTATTAGAAAAATAATTATATATAGGAAGAAGCAAAATCAAAATCATTTTGTCTCAATTTATTCCTTGTTTAGAAAGATGATGGGTGTATTTATATGTACTTCAATGTTTAACGGCTTGAATAAATGATGAAAATGTTGGAAAAAAATTAAAATTTGATGCAAATAGTTTATTTGATTGAATTTATATACATAACTTTGGCATATTTGTTCTGTGTATGCTTCATCAAGAAGTTTCAAATCTCATCCAATTGAAAAATTTCTATAAAAAAAGAGTCAACAACAAGTCAAAAATTACAATTAATTTGAATTTATTATCAAATTGAATGGACAAGAAAAAATAGGTAAATGATAAATAGTCGGACGAAAATGATTGAGGTAGAATATATGAATAAATAGCAAAACATATTACTGTCAAATTGAGTATAGTCCTCAGGATAGGCATATTCAAACTCCTAAAATAAAACAGACACTCCTACCTCTATTAGGTTGAATAGGATCTGACATTGAAACTTTCATTGTTGCTCAAATATAGATTTTGACCCTCGCTATGGTACCATGGTCAAAACTCATTCGAACTCCCTCATCAGGGGTCGGTCCTCATATGGTGGCTGATCTCATTCCTTATCCATGGCCGAGACCTACCCTCTGAGCATGATCCTTTGGTCAAAACTCTCATCCACAGTCGACCCACTCGACTCATGTTAATAGCCATTCAGTGCATGATAGTGGAAAACCTAATCCCATCTAATGAAATCAAACCCTTATTTTGATTTCATTATTATACATTTTTTTATTCGTTTTTTTATATTTTGTTCTCCATTTTTTGTGATTTAATTAATTTTCATAATTTTTTAATATTTATCATATTAGATTATATATATATATATCAATAATACTCATAACTCATAAATATTTATAAGTTTATAAAGGTAAAGAAATAGATATTACTATAATTTATTTAGTAAATTATTTATTTAATTTAAGTGCCATCATTTTTTAGGTTAAATTGTAATTTGTATAATTTATTTATTGAAAAAAACATACTATTTAATGATTCAAAAATATAAAAAAATCTATAATTTTATTTAAGCATTAATTAAAGAAACATTTTGGTTAAAAACATTATTTATTATATTAAAACATGTAATTCAATATAATGTATAATAATTTAATAATTCCTTTAAAATAAATTTTTTGAATTTTTCACTTATCATATTATTATTTTTATAGAAGATTATTCTTTTATGAAAAATAACAATAGATATAAAAAATATATATTATTTGTTTATAATTTTGAATATTATTTTAGATATTATTTCTAGAAATTAATAATTTATTTAAAAAAATATTTGACAACTAAATTTTTTCATACATGAATATTAGATATATATTTATATATACCATTATTTATAGTAAATGTATTTATTTAATTTTAAGTATTTAACTTATAATGAAATTTTCTTTATTTATATTATAAAAAAAATTAATTATCAATATCTGAGTTATTACCTTTTCTCCATGGTGCATATGCAAATGTTTTTTACCATTAAATAATGAAAGTATAATTATCTTACTTCTATAGTGTATCATAATTATGTAACATTCCAAGGATGCTAGTTAGAGTATAGAGGTGTTTGGGTTGAGTATCTTGGGTGATTCCAAATTGGTGATGTTGCATCAGATTTCCTTTTTATTCGTTTTACATAATGTTTTTTATACGAGTACACTAATATTGAATATTTTTGGATTTTGAGTTGTATTTTTTACATTTCATGCATCATAGAACTTTTTTTCTTGATATTATTATTTTCTTCATTAGTTGTGTGTATTTAATGGGAAAACCATCCACCAATGATTTAGTAAGACCTTAGGATTTTCTACTAGCCTTTGGTGTCTAAGGGATCTCACTTAAAGTTATTAGTACTTTATATCTTTTCAACCTAATGGTTAGGGTTGATATGTTACAAATGAAATTAGTTTGGTTGGTTCATCAGTTGGGCATGGTATCAAGGAGACAAGACATGTTAGAATATAAAATATATAGCTTAAAGGGAATAGTTAACCTCTTTATGTTGAACATCACATTACTATGGTGTTCTTTATACAAAAAGGTGTTTTTAGAAACCTATAAGAGTATTATTACCTCATAATAATTGGTTTATCCAATAATTGTATCATGCCATGCATTAGTAATGAGACATCCCACTAAGAATGAATTTTCTATATTATGTTTGATGGTTCTTGGAAAGTGGTTATAATTATTGTTTTTTTTTGACTAGTTCTATCTTAAGTCATTAGTTTACTAGTTAAGTGGTGGCTATGATGTTCTTTTGTACCAACTATTAATAAAGATAACTAGTTAGAGGACCTCAAAACCTGTAAGAAGAGGCTATAGATAATGTGGTTACACCTAAACTATATATGAAACAACAACTTTATCTAATCATAATACAAGAATTTCAAGTTGTTAATAAAGGGAATCAAGATGAAAAACTCAACATGTGGATCATTATATGTAGTTTAGAAACATAATCTACCAATATTTCAATTGTAATTGGAACCTAAAAATGAAGAATCATGTCTTAAAATAATAAACCAAATATTTGATTTATTTAGAGCCCTAGATTATATAATGGAGAAGCTTACAGTCTATATACTGGATGATCTCTTACTCCAATAGTGGGATTTATCAATCTACGCTAAACTCAACCATGGTCTTATATGCGAGGTATTGAAATAATTTTTCAAAAATAAATTCTACCCTCACACCTTCAAGATAGTTGATATACTGTATTTCTTCAGTTTTAAGAAATAAAATCTATTTGTGATGGAATATGGGTATAGGTGGGAACCCTAATGCTGAGAATAAATGGATGAGGGAAAAGCTGCTTCTTGGGGAATTGGAAAACAGATTACCAGTCTACCTGATTAGTTTCATTTCATACATTCCCCACTAAAAATCATTGATGTTTTCAATATGGTGCACTCAATCATAAGAAGCAGTATTCTATGACACCACCTAAATTTTTATAAAACTATAATTACATGAGATATATTCAAAAATATTTCACTAACACTCCAAATTTATTTACTAGGAATAAAACACATGTGTCTCAGACATCATATGCTCTGATTTGTTGATCATGTCGGAATGATTCTCATCCTCAGAACAATGTAGGCTAAGGTGATTCCAAAAAAATCCAGACTTCTAAAAAATGAAAAAATAGGGAATCAGGGAATATAGAGGAGTGAGTAAGAATTTATATGGTGTTTAGTATATAATTATGGAGGATCAAACCATTCCTTTGATAGTATTTGGTACGATAATTATTAACTCAACTGTTATACAAGTACTATTTGATATTTGTACATTTTACTTTTTTATTACTTCATGTGACGTTAATAAAATGGGTATGCATATCAAGATGATACAATATGTGATGGGTATCTAGACACATTTTGAGTTGTGAGAGTACAGAGAACTTATGTTTGTATATTTTTTGTACCCATCAATAGAGTCCAGTTTATTTGGGACCATTTTGTTCTATAAATGGATATCTCTGATTTAATCATGGGAATGAATTTTTTAGTCACTCTCAAGGAACATAACAATTTTATGAACAATGAAAAAAATTTAAATATTTGGATGGAATGGTACATGTCTTTAATTGGGATTGGGATGTGAAATCTAAAAGATTATAACCTTTAATACTGATGGTTGGAATAGTTTCATACCAATTGGTTACCATCTAATTAAGGAATAAAGATATAATTAAATCTAGAAAAATTACTAAGATTTAAAATTTATACCCTACTCTATTTCCTAAAAAAAATCTCTAGTTTTCTACCAAAAAGTGAAGTACATTTTTTGAATGATCTCATTTTGGAGAAAAATTAAATTTTTTCTTCTATCTTATAGAATGACATCAAATTGATTTAAGGGATTGAAGGACCAGGAGAAATTTGAGAGTAAAGGTTTCATAACACTAATTACATTAACTTTGTTTGCTTCAGTCATATTTTTAAATAAGTTAGATTCCTCAGTAAGACTATGTGTTGATTATCATAAAATAAATTATCTTATAACAAATAATAAATATCATGTTACATGTATTGATGATCTATTTGATTAATTAAAAAAATCAAAATGGATCTCAAAGATTGATCGATGATCTATATATCAACAACTATTAGTTTGAAAATATGATATTATAAATACAATATTTCATATTTGATATGGTCATTGTGAATATGTTTTCATTCCCTTTGGTGTGTTGAATACACCTACAATTTTTATGTCCTTGATGAAGTGTATATTCCACAAGTATCTCAATTACTTTTCCAAGAAAATTTTTAATGATATTTTTTCTTAATATAAATTTAGTAATGATAATGTGTGTCACATATATATTGTGGTAATCACATTTCACAATTGCATACTTTTTTCTAAAATTTCTACATGCGACTTCTGGATACAAGATTTATTTTGAAGTGTATTTTTTGTGCAAGGAGTATCATTTGACCCTAGGAAGATAAAAATATACATTTCATGTAAGACATCTAATAATTTATACTAGATACAAAATTTTATTGTATTACCAATGTATTATCACTGATTTTTCAAGATTTACCAATTATTGTGTTCAGAATAATTGAGTTGAGATTGAATTTTCTGTTAATAATAAATGCTCTTAAGAAATAATATATGTTCATTGTGTGGGAAATTTTATACAAAAAGTATAAGACCATGAAAATTATTAATTTAGAAAATTGAATAAGAGGAATTAATGATTTGAAGAAGTCTATTAAATTCCTTTTATTTCTTGGGGAAGTGAAGATGAATCATGGAGACCATTAAAAATATTATTTTTCATGATGGCGCATGAATAAAATTAAGATAATTGGCTTGTAATTTAATTTTATGAGAGCTTTGAATACCTATTATTATATTATTTATAATATATTTTGAATTATTATCAAATAAAAATGGTTTCCATCACACAATCATTCCTAGGTTAGTTAAATTAAATAGACTTGTGGGACCAAGGTCTTCCAAACCCAATGGAACAGGTTAGGTAAAACTAGTAGATGGATGGTTGAGGCGGTCCATGTATAAGTCCACAAAAGTGAGGAACCATGTATAAGGCCTGAAGAGGGTGTTCCTATAGGCACTCATGGGTGGATACATGGTGCACACCTACAATGGACAAGCATGTTGACTAGTATATTTTATGGTGTGTGAAGGTGTAATAGGGTACTGATCCACTATGACTAGATCGAATGAGTAGTAGAATGACATAATTAATAAACCAAATCCCAGACTGGATTAATTTTCAATGTGTGTTAGAATATTCATTATCCTTAACAAAGATGTGCATTATCATTTATGCATGATGCAATTTAATTGGATGTTTGGTATAGCGTGGTGGGATCTTCCACCTCCAGTAATCATCGATAGTGTTTCTTATCCATAGAGTTCAAGACCAAACTCCCAGTAATTGAGTTAATATTACCATGATTTTTATAAGTCTAGGTTGTTTAGATAATAAGATACAAATCACCATGTATCCATGCTACACATTACATTCATGTGATAAATCAAATAATGTGTCACTTTTGAATGTAAACAATATTTCATAGGCTTGTTGTGCATTCAAGAAATATGGATCATTTAAATCTTATAAAAAATGATTAACCACATAGTCATAATATCATGAACATGAAAAGGTGAAATGAGAATTTTTATAGAATGAATTCTTATGGTTTTCAGGATATATACCATTAATGAGAGTACACTATTGATAAGTGGATGAAAATAGTGATGACAGCTTGGATGATGTAAATACTGAAATAAAATCATAAGTGTTATTGAAACACAATATTCATGTAGTTTAACTTTCATGAATAATATTTTAATGAATAAATAAAAACTCATGTGTTCATCTAAAAATCCACAGTGAATTTATAATACTATTTGAAGAAAAAGAGATATCAAGATTTTAGTAATTTATGTTGAGATGTGGTTTTTCTTTACCACAAGAAATAATGGTCCATGCATGATGATGAGCTAGTGATATTCGAGTGTTAAATATGAATGATCATTCATGAAGGATAATGTTAATTATGATCTTATGGTGTTTAAAACAATAAATCATGTTTTTATATCACGGGATGAATGGATTTTTATAGAACCAAAATATACAGGTATTGTATTTTAGGTGCATGAATATACATGCATCCAAGGTGTCACGCTAGTGTTCACTATTACTGCATGATAAGAAAAGAAGGTGAAACATGGAACCCTTTTATATTTTTTGATTAATACATACAAGGTGAGTTATAGGTTTTTTAATATACACATGAAGAATAAGAGTCATAATACCTAAACCCATTGGGTATTTCAAATTCAGATAATAAATAAGTAAATACCTACTATTTGGTTATTTACATTTAAAGGATAATAAATTTGGTACCTAAAACACATTTAAATGATGAATTATATAAAATAATTTAAATCACATAATTAAATAAGACATCATCACTTTCAAAATATTGTGTATAAATATGTGGATATAGGTGATGTGAAATGTAACACATTATTTCAATATCCTTTGCCAATCCTGATAAGTTATTTCTTGTATAGAAGATAATAAGAGGTTTAATCTGAGAGATTTTGAGGAAGAAGAAACTTTAGTGCTCAAGAATTCAAATATTAAAGAGATTCAAGACTGCACCAAATATATAATAAGACCCAAGACCAGTATACCATAAGTTCTTGAATAATTACACAAGTTATAAGTAACAAGTTTTCTTATAAAGAAATGATTTCTTAAATAATTGGAAGGATAATAGTATATAAAAAACAAATATTTTTGAGAGACTTCTCAACTAGAAGGAATCAATATAAAGAACACTGGTGGGATTCCAATATAAAGATTATGTCAAAAGATTATACACAGTAATAATTAGTGATTAGATATTATATGAGTTTTTTTATTAATTTTAGTATATTTCCAATTGTTTTAATGACTTTTATTTACAATTGGAAAATCTATGCTGGTAAATTTTTGAATCTTGGAATGAACATAGAAAACAAGAAAATCATGGGAGAACCTTAAAAGAAAATTCATGTGCTTTTCATTACTTTCATTTGTTTGAATATGGGATAATTTAGACTCTAAAGAATGAGGGATCAATATCTTAACAGAACATAGATTCTGATTTAAAAAGTATAAATTGTAGAAATTAATCACTAATTCACCAAATCCCCCTCTCAGTGATATATCCAAACTTGGTATATACAATTGGATCTAGAGAACAGGGTTTCCTCTATAATGATACAACATTTAATAAAGAACTAATGATAGAGATTTTAAATTTAGTCACCAATAAAGGACTTTTATTCTTCATTGGAAAGAACTATTTTGTATTGATTAAGTGAATTATTTCATATCTTCTTTCATAAGGCCTTGAAGTTAGTGATATTGGGACAATTGGTTTTATCCTACCTATAATATATTCTCCCATGACACATGATGGTAAGAGAAATATGGAAGTATATGGGAAATCTTAAAATCTTATTTTGTCATCCTTAACTGATAAATTTTTCACTAAAGTTATGGGTCTATAAATATACAAGGATATTTAGATTAAACTTAAGACTATGTATTAAATAAACTTGAAGATCAAATAAGTCAAACTAAAACTTTGGAGAGCTAAGTTTGAATTTATCTTAATGGTTTATTATGATCTTGTTGATGACTCATTTTATAGGGTAAATGAAATAGTAATTCATATCATGGATTTTGTAGATAATTGGGAAGAATCATCTGTTGTCAAGAAATTGATGTGTTACTTTCCTGACAGATCTGATTCAAATATTTATACCTTGTAATATGTCGGGGACATATATCTTGATGAGTTTTATAATACACTTCTTAATAATTATAATATTAAAGATCTTATGTTCAAAAGAAAGTAAAGAAACAAATGGATTTCAATTAAATAAAATATATCAAGATGATGGAAAACAAAGAGGAGAAATCCTCAGATACTAATGTAGATGAGGAAAACGACATAGATTATAAAGGAATCAAATCCATTATTCTCAAAAATTTCAGATTATGAAAAATTTACTTTTAAGGGATTTATTCCTATAAAGTGGTTTAATTCTAGTAAAATTGGGAATTTTGAATTTTATTATTCAAAGAAAGAATCTGGTGACTCTACGAGTTATTATGACAAAGAATAATATACTAAAAGAATATTTGAAAAAACAAAATGAGGCTATGATGAAAAGAAAAAAAAGATCTCATGGTAGTACAAGATAAATCTAATGAGTATGATAGTTTATGAAGACACTTCAATATGTATTGAATTAAAAGATTATGGTTCAATTAAAAAATAAAAAAAACCTTTATTGAAAAAGGTAAGAGACATGGATATTCTTTAAGTAGTGTAGAAAAATAATAAGAGAGAAACTGTGAGTACATACTAACATTTGAACTTGAATCATATCTTTATCAAAACACTCATCTTAAGAAAAGAGTCAATGTGCTGGAGAAAGAATGGTGAAATGAAAATAATAAGGTTAAATGTCATATTTTGGAGGCTAAAACATCGTACAGAAAAATTACATAACAAGATAAAATTTTGAAATACCTTAATGAAAAATAGGATGCAAAAGAAGAAGATATGAATGAGACATATCCATCCAATGGCCCTAAGGCATTCATTTTTATTGATTTTTGATAATCCACCTTTCAAGGGGCGAGGTGGAACCCTTACAAGGCCTATATGCTTAATTATTACATGGCTTGTAGGCCTTAGAGGAATTCATTTCCCGTAGGCTTTAAAAATTACATACAACCCAGAATAACTAGTTGTAACCACTCCTCCCCAGTATCTTCATCGTGAAATCATCTCTCCACCTTCTCATGGATATTCGGCTAGGATATCTTGTGCATGCATAGGCTTATCCTGATGGCAGGTACCATACCCTCTCATTCTTGAAATCCATGTAGCTTATGTTGTGGTGAAAGCTCCTTTCTTATCCTCTTTATAGAGATTGTTCCTTGTAGGTTGTCTGGTTTTCATCTGCAATTAAGATGGCCCGAAGGCCTTGAGGTGGCCTGAAGGCCTTACTAGATTAAAGGCTTGGGTGTCCCGAAGGACTTAAAGGACTCAGGGGGGGGACAAATTGGTGGTCTGAAGGCACAAAATGGGGCAAATTCCCAGTTGCTACAGTGCCAAATAGTGTCTGCAACAGTACTGCATAGTTCCCGCTACAGTACTGCTACAGTACCCCGGAAATTATTCTTTTTCTCGGATTTGATCCTGGGTCACCTGGATGCACTAAAGATTCCTCACCAACCGGGCTGAGGCTCATGTGCTAAATGAGACATAATTTATGTGTCTTAAATAATAAAAACCCTGAAAATTATGACTTAATATTTTGAAAAGGTATTGGATGATCAAGTCGAATCATAAAAATATAATGTGAATAGTAGTATTAAGAATAAGTTATAGGTTATTTTTGATTATATCAATGATAATAAATATATTTCATCAAGTGGGGAAAGTTCTAATAGAAAATTTGGAAGAATATGGATTGATGATGATATTGAGAAATCAAATGGGTTGGGAAAAAATTTCCAATACTAAAAAAATCATGATAGGAGTTTATCCACACAACAGGTTGTCTATCACCAACATATTAGTAATAATTATGAAAGAAAAAGTTTTATTCTCTATTGATGGTGTTATTGTAAATTTGTACACAAACCATAGAATGAATTTTATAATATGTCACTTCCTCGTAATTGGTATATATCATGGGGAGAAATTATAAAGAAAAAATATTTATCACTATGATAAGAAGGAAAATTCTTATAATGCATAAGTTTTTCACTGAGAAACCCACAAGTCTATCTACTCAAAATAGTTTTGATTGTCTAAAGGAAATATGTAAAATATGTCCCCAACAATGGCATTGTGGTAAGTATTTCATGAAAACACTACCATGACAGTTAATAAAAGATTTTAAATTAAATTAATATCAAATAAAATAAAATAACTCTAACCATTCTATTAAATTAAATTTTTTCTTGAAGGGAAAATTAAAAAGACACCAAATAAGCTGATTGTGATTTTATGGATCATCTTGGGAAGAATAGGAAAACCGAGTCCCCCCCCCCAATATTTAAAATTGGAATATTAGTGGATTTTATAGAATTAATATATCTAAAATTCGATTAAAAAGAGTTTCTACATTGAAAAAATATCATCCACAATGCTCAAACTAAAAGTCATTGAAGAACCTACTTGTTCCCTTATTCTTGTTTATCTAAAATCACATGTATGTAATTAAAGGATAATAAATGTTTATCATGGTGTCTATTAATTTCCATGATGATGAATGAAGTTTATCCCTTAAAGGGCAGTGACACAAATTTTAAGGTATGACCATCACCCTTGAATAACTTTCTCGATCAAGCCAAACAATTTCCCAAGGGGAGTGATGGATCATTTTTAAAATGAATTATAGGGGTATAATATTTTATGCACCTAACATGTTATAATATGTTTTATATGATGTGTTCATAATATATCTTGAATAAATTTTCTCATATATCCCCTGAAACGAATTATTTTAATGAGGTTGAGGATGGTATCATAGAAAAATAGTGTTTAAGGACAACTTTGAATCTTTAGAAACATTCTTATTATTTTATACAATGGGTTTTTCTATGTATACATAGATTTTATTAACTAAAATCTCAATGAATTAACAAATAACATGTTTCTATTTTCTAATGAGATCAAATATGTATAAAGAAACAATGAGAAGTTAATATGGGAATCCATAAATATACATTTTATTTTATTGTCAATAAGGGGGATTAGAAAGATAGATTGATTCACATATTTAATTGATTAATTGTTTGGTGGTGTTGAAAAAATTCATAGGAGGGGTTATTGAGTATAATTAAGTTGAGATTGTATTTATTGTCAACAAGACATGTTATTAAGAAATAATACATATTCTAAGGAGATCACATTGCATAAAACAAGTAGAAGACTATGCAAATTCTTATTTTCGTGAAGTGAATACAATGAATAAATGATTAGATTAAGACCATGAAATTTATTTTATATCATGTGGAAGTGTATATGATTCATGAAGACCATGAAAAATATTGTTTTTCATGATGGTGCATGGAGAAAATGAAGAGAGTTGTCTTGAAATCTTATTTTGGGAAGGCTTTCAATTCCTATAATTAGACTATTCTTATGTATTTTTTAAATAAGCCTCATATAAAAAAGTATCCTATCCCACAATCCTTCCATGATAGCCTGAAAAAAGGTCCTTATAGGACCATGGTTTACCACACCCCAGAGAACCAGACCGGGCAAGCTAGCAAATAGTAGGTTGATATGGGTCATGTATAGTACCACCGAATCCTATTCTGGTGTATACATTCTATACAATGTATCCTATAGGAACACATCGGTGGTACATGGTGTGAACTAGCAGTGGAAGGCTACACAGACCCATTCAATTTGTGGTGTGTGGAGGTGTGAGTGGGTGAAAATCCCCAACGACCAACTTGAATGAGTAGTGGTATGAATTGATTAATAAAATGTAGTCAAGAGAACAATATTTTCTGATGTGGTTCAGCAAGAATGGGTGATTATTAATATAAATTAATAAAGACAGACATTTCCACAGCTTCACGGTGCAACTGATCTAGACCGTTTGATTAAGTGTATTGTTATCTTCCACCTCCAATGATCCTTGATGGTGTTTCTGGTCACTTGATTTCACAGCCGAACTCCGATTAGTCAAGATGATCCTTTTATGATTGTTATGAGTCCGAGATATTGAGATAGTAATCTATTAACTTCCATGAATTCATTCTATTCTTTTCATACATGTGATAAATCCAAGAACATGTCACTTCTATATAAAAATGAAGCTGAAAATGCATGTATCACATCTAAGAAAATTGGATTAGTTCGAGCATATAAAAACGGATGAATCATGCTATCATCATCTCATGCATGTGAAAAGGTAAAACAAGAATTCATATAATAATTAATGATTAGGTTTGTGGCAAATAATCCATTAAAGAGCATCCACCATTGATGATCGGCAGATGATAGGACCAACTAAATGGAAGATGTAAATACTATGATTAAATAATAGTTATGATCGAAACACAATATTCATGTAGTTTCACTTGTATGAATATTCTTTGAATGAAGAAATAATGACTCTATTATTCATTCAAGAAGACATGGGGAGTTTATAATACCGTGTGAATGTAACACCTGGATGTTTTTATGAAATATTTTTCTTTAATTAATTTTTATTCTTTAATATCTTTCATTTCACGCAATCGTGAGTTCCAACGAACCCAGAGATGCCCTTAATATAAAATTACCATTATATCCTAGATGTTAGGTTAGGGGGAATAATTAAAACAAACTTATGAAAATGTATTATGAATTCATGGCTATTAATTTCTTATGGAAAATATCTATTAATTTGATATTTGTATTTTTTTAGTAAATTAATTTTGGTAATGAAATTAATGAGATAAATATTTGTTATATAATTAATAAAATATTTTTTATATTCATACAATGGATATTTTAGTCATAGGGTATGAATAAACCCCTATTTTATGTATAAGAACCTTTTTTAAGGTTAATTTTTACACCTTCGAATGGCTAACCCATTTAAAATTACGATTTTGACTCATTAATAATTTCTATATAAAAATATACACATTTTATTTTTAATTGGTATATAAAAATTAACTTTGGATAAATTGATGACATTTTTCTTATAACTTTCATGTTTTGATGAATCGTAAAAATACACTAAATTTTAATTAAAAACAACTTTTTTACTCAAGATAATTTATATAGTTAACTAATAATATTTAATTTTTTTAAATTATAAATATAATATAATTTTACCATTTAATATAATTTATATAATTATCATTAATTTTACATTGAATTCATATGTAAAAACATTTCAATCTTTTCTAATGTTTTGACTTTTAAAACCCATTTTATCATTTCAATAATGGGAATAATTTTGAAATAATTGCTACAACATCGGTGTTTTAAATTTGGAAAATTATATTCTATATTTGGAATCATAAGTTACATGTTTTTTTAATAGGTACCTTTTATTTTTTGACATTATAAATAGTAACTTCAGTAATTATTTTTTTACCATGGTTAAAGGTTAAATATGGTAAATAATGATAAAAAGTAATAATTTAATAGTATAATACTACCCCAAAACATGACCTAATCATCTTGGATGAGATATTTCCTACCATGGAAATCCTTGGGTCAGTTTTAGGACCCCATGGATTCACTTGGATGTAAAAATGACATTTTATAAGAATTAATTTAATGTAAAAATAATTATAACATAAACATAAATATTTTACTAAATAGATTTTAATACAGCTTATATAACAAATATTTATGTTTATAAATAATAATTTAAAATTTTAAAATATTTCATACATCATGGTATTTTATTTATAAATTTTAGACGTTAGACAAATATATTTATTTATGAAATAATTATGATGTAGTGATTACCTCATTAATGAATGATTCAAATAAATGAATTTATAAATAATAAAATAAATTCAATTTGAAAATTATGATACTATCCACAATTTTTTTTAATTACATTGAAATATTTGGGATGATTTAATCCTTTTGGTTTGAAGTAATCTGGTTGTTATGATGTTTTAAAAAAGTTCAGTATGAATAGTGTCCAAAATTGACATAATTCATAACATAAAACATAAAATAGTTTATTAAATGAAATTGTATTTTTAAAAATCTAATATTCGCCCAAATGGTTAATTTAAGTCCAAATATTTCATAAATAACTTCTTTTGGGTCGTTTGACAGGATAGTTTAATTACATTAACCCACGAAGCGTATATAACATGATATCACGATAAGATTAAAAATGGTAAAATAAGGGTTAAAAAAAGATAAGGATCAGAAAATATGAAAAACCTGTATAAAAATTAGTGTATTATTATTATTAGAACCAAAATCATCTTATCTTAAAATTATATAAATTTTGGATCGTTTTTAATAAAAATTTACTTTATAATAAATTAATATTTTGAGAATTTCCTAAAGTGCCCCTCTCCTCTCTTATAAAATGGAACCTCCTCCCTCTCCTCTTCATGCCATTTTTAACCTTCCAGCTCATAAAAACACTTCCCATTTATTTTCTCAACTTTACTAGTTACATTCTACAGGTTCTGTTCTTCTCAAAAGACCAACTATACTGCCCTGAGAAAACATTTAAAGTAGGCACATCGAGGAAGAGGTAATATCTTCTACCGATTCTTTCAAATTTCATTATTATTCTACTTCCACTTTTTTAGTTATTTCATTATAAAGTAATAAAATATGAATAAATCATATAATTATATGTTATTATAAATATTAAACAATAATATTTCACCTCTTATCCATCCTACAAAAAATAAAATCATCGGGCGTGCGTACGGACAACTTACTGTCTCCATACCGTGGTGTAATCTATTTTTTACCACCATCATACATGGATGAGTATAATGGTTGAAATAATAACTCAATATGATTATTTTAACTTGATACTAATTCTGAGATACTATAAAACATCAAATTCAATACCATTCAATAATTATTGGAACGATATCGTCGCTCATACGTATGTATGACTTACCGTCTCTATGGTGCGATGTGATTCGTTCTACATAATCTTTATTAAACCATGATTATATAAATGAATTGAATGAATAAATATTATATATATTATACTAATACCATTATTTAAATGATATAACTATAACCTAAAAATATTAATAAGAACTTATCGTACAGAACGTACATAAAAATATAAAGTAGTTAATACCATAATAACATGTTATAATGAAATGTTACTAACAAAAGGTTGAAAATATGATCATAAATTTTATCATAAAATGATTATGATTATTGAATAAATAATTAGTATTATTTCAATCATTATATAGTAGGTTCAGATACATACAAAGCATATCAAACCTAATGTAAGGGGTAACTTTTCAAATCTCATTTTTATCTGAGATTGTTTATTCTTAATAATTTACTATGGTATGTTTATTATCCACATCCATGTTCCCCTAAATATGTATTTTAAAATATTCTTTATACCCTTCTATTATTGTTTACATTTAATTTTACCCATCGGTAAATTTTTACAAAACGGTATGAATGGAATCTTTTTTCATTCTTGGTACGAGGTGTATTTTGACATTTCCGGAAAAAGTTTGAGAAGAATGTCCTTTTAACTTATATGACATGAATGTATTTTTAGGTTTCATGACATATTATTTCCATGAAGATACATATATAGGATCTTAAAATTATTTTCAACTAAGTTCTTTTATTTTAGATTACGTGGAATTTTGAGAAAAGAAAACATTTTTGGGAAAAGAATGGTTATTTTTCTCAAGAATTAATTTCAAGTTTTTTCTCAAAATTATTTTCCATATAATATTCCACTCATTAAATAGGGTTATATTTTTGTATCTTTTATTACCATGATTTTATTTTTTTATGATGGAATTTTATTTAATAAATCCATTTGTTTTATACCAATTATGATGGAATGATGTTTAAGAAACCAATTTTATTACATGGGTTATGCTATGGTAAATGTTTTTATGTTTTTATGGAACACATTAGAATAGTTTAATTATGATATGGTAGGACGTATATCTCTCTCTAATACATTGGGTAAAAATTTATATCTCATGAGATTGACATTCCTAGAATGGCAAGTAAATCCGGTTCAGTGATACATTGCTGGAATGAGGAGTGACCTCAGATCAGTAATGGACTCTGTCTTCTATGATTGTCATGGAAATGAGTCATAAATAATATAAAATGATTTTATATACTTATGTGTGTATTCCAAAAAGTTTCATATCTTATGTTTTTACTATTTAGATTATATTACACTTTTATGATTTATCCCATGACATTATATTGTGATATTTTATATGCAAGAAAAGATTTTCACATGTTATGTTCTTATGAATATGATATTATTAATATTTCCTTTATTTACCCTTTCTGAGCATTTAAGCTCACCCTTTTATATGTTTCTTTTCCCCAGGTCATGAATAAGGGTATTAAGTATGATATTCCAAAAAAGGAGTCTAGTTATGATGGAATAAATAGGAGACAATTTAAATGTTTTATGAACCAGTTTTTTATGTTTCTCAGTTTCTAAATACACTATACATATACAGTCCAGTCATGGTTTTTTTATATGTTGTAATAAATATACATTGATTCTGAAGTAATATCAATGTATGTAAATAATGGGTTTCTATTTTTGGTATCAGAGGAAAGGTATAGATAACCTTTGGAAACTATGATGAGAAATATTTAAAGATATATCTAAGTATATGATAAAATCCTAGTGTTTTATAAATGACACTGAATAACCTAGGATAAAACCTAAGGTGTCAAAATTTGAAATTTCATTCTTGATTATGTGGTTTTCTTATTATGATTAGTGTTTCTCACATTATTCTTCTTGGTTTTAGTCGGTGGTTGGAACCTAAAGGAACCGTGTTGATGCTGAATGTGATGGGCAATACAATGATGGTCCCCCTGAGCAACCAAATGTTATGGGAGTTGGAATGAAAAATCTTGTATCCATGATCACACAACATTCTCAAGATATTAATCATTCCAAATATCAAAACGAGCACAGTAGGGAGCAACATTCTATTTAATCTTTCACTAGGTAGAGTCCACCTTCATTCAGCAAGGCTTTTGATCCATTAGTGGTTAAACAATGGATCAATACCACTAAAAAGATATTTTTATATTTACAATGTTCTGAACATGATAAATTCATCTTATTATTATATCATTTAGATGGTGAAGCTAATAAATTGTGGAATCATTTCAAAAATACGAGGAAAATAGATGAAATTGAGTCTATGGAAGGGGACAAGTTCAAGAACATATCTTTCAATAAGAACTTTCCTCATATTCTTCGAACAAAGAGGAGAAGTAAATCTTTGAAATTAAGAAAAAGGATGATGAATACATTAAGAAATAAATTTTACAAGACTTTCTAGGTATGCTTCTAGATTTATTATCCAACCTGAGAGTAAGATTGATCGATTCATTAATGGCTAAAATCCAATTTTTAAAGTACATTATCCTTAAGGGACTTTAATACCTATGTGGAAATTTTTTAATGTGATCTCAAGGTTAATATTCAAATTAGAGTTTCCCATTAGTAATACGGGTTTCATAAGTTGATGAAAATGGAATTCAACGGAAAATATAAAGACCACACTAAAAAGAAGATGAGTTTTTCCTTATGCTCAAAGTGTGGAAAGAAACATGGAGGGAACTATTTTAAAGAGACTATTAAATTTTTTTAAGTGTGTAAAATAAGTTCATTGGGTAATTTAATTCTTAAGTGATGGGAAAAATATGTCTAATGATGAGAACAAAGAAAACGCTACACATAATTCACCTCCTACACTTAAATGTTACAAGTGAAAGGAAATGATGCATTATCCCAATCAATTCCCTAATCCAAGGTTTATTTATGATGATCTATGCCAAAAAAATCTTAAGGCCAGTGATAAAGGAATCCCACATGCAATTACTATCGTATAAGTGGAGTAAGATAATGAAGTGGCGAAAGGTACACATACCATCCACTCTAACGTAGAAAATGTTTTATTTGATTTTGGATCCGCCCAATATTTTATTCTTGAAGAATTTTATAATGGTATCACCATATTACCTCCACAATTACATGTTGAGTTAACTGGGAAAACTTCTAATGTCACAATGGTTACATCAAAAGTTTATAATTCTTCTTCGATTGAAGTTTGTGGGAAAGTTATTCCGGCAAATCTTGTGATCCTTCTTATAGTGGAATTTGATGTGATTAATGGAATGGATTGGATTTATTTATATGAATATAATATCAATTTCCAAAGAATGTAAGTCACATTTCATATTCTAGATCTATATATGATCATCTATCGATGCCAGGATGGATATAACCATCTAGTAGAAATTTATTCTATATTATGGGTCTTGATTCTTATAAATTAAGGTTATTTCACTCAAATGGCTGGGTTGAAACTCACAATTAAAAATAATTTCATTATAAGAGAGTTTGATGATGTATTTCCATTATAATTTCTAGGTATTCCAAACAATTGTGAAGTTCGGTTTTTAATAGATCTTATATTAGGTGTTATTCCTATTTCAAAGACACCATATAGAATAGACCCAATTGAGTTGAAAGAATTGAAGAAGAAACTCAAAGAGAATATTGATATGGGACTCATACACCCTAGTGTGTCATCTTGTGGATAAATTTTTCTATTTTTTAAGAAAGATGAATCAAGGAGACTCTGCATTGATTATCAAGGACTTAACAAGATCACTATCAAGAACAAATATCATCTCCCACACATAGATGACTTATTTTAAAAACTACTTCGAGCTCAATACTTTTCCAAGATTGATCTTTGTTCAGAATATCATCAATTAAGGGTCAAAAGGAGGATATACTAAAGACAATATTTCATACAAGGTATGAAAACTATGAATTTATAGTGATGCCTTTTGGCAGTACTAATGCCCCTTCTATCTTCATGGGTATAATGAATAGTGTCTTTAGGGACTATCTTGATCAATTTTTGGTGGTATTTATAGAGGATATTCTTGTCTATTCAAAGAGAAAGGAATAACATAAAGATCACTTGAGAATTTTACTGAAGGTCTTGATAAAGGTGAATCTTTATTCAAAATTTACCAAGTGTGAATTTTGGTTTCAAAAAGTTTCATTTTTTGGTCACATAATCTGAAGAGAGGGGATATCTGTGGATCCAGAAAAAATATATTTTCTTTAAATAAGGCCAACACCAATAAAAATAACTGAGATTCGAATTTGTCTTGGTTTGGCAGGATATTGTCGACATTTTGTGAAAGATTTTTCATGATTATCTAATCCACTCACCAATTTCACTCAGAAGGGAGTTACGTTCGTTTGGATAGAGGAATGTGAAGAGAATTTCAAGGAGATAAAAATAAGGTTAGTCAATTCACATGTGCTCATACTTCCTTATAGTGAAGAAAGGTTTGTGATATATAGTGATGTATCCAAGAAGGGGTTGTGGAGTGTTCTCACGAAAAGTGATATGGTGCTATCTTATACCTCACGACAGTTCAAATCCCATGAGAAAAATTACCCAACTCATGATTTGGAGTTAGCTATGGTAATCATTTCATTAAAAATATAGAGTCATTATATTTATGGTGAAAAGTGTGATATTTATACTGATCATAAATGTTTAAAGTATATTTTCACACAAAATGAGAATAATATGTTCCAAAAAAGATGGTTTTAGTTGATTAAAGATTATGACTTCTCAATACATTACAACCTGGGGAAACTGAACAAGGTGGTAGATACTTTGAGTCAAAAAGACCATGTTAGCTTATCCATGATAAGGATCACAAAAGATACAATATTTATTAATTTTTAAAGGATGGATCTCTAATTGTTAAGGGAATGGGAGAAATATTATCTTTATCAAATGAATGTTCAACCATTTATACAAGTGAATATTAAGAAGGCACAGAAGGAAGATGTCTCATTACAATAGAAGGTGAGAAATGTTCTTGAATTCAACCTTCATGATGATGAAATAATAAGGTTCAGGAACCAAGTTTTTATTCCACCAATAATAGAATTATTCAAGGATCTATTAGATGAGGCTCATAGTTCATTGTTATCTATTCACCATACAATAAAAAATATGTACAGGGACCAGAAATAGTAATTCTGGTGGGATGGCATGAAAAGTGATGTCACCATAAATGTCTCTCAATGCTTGGTTTTTCAGCAAGTTAAGGATGAGAGACAGAAGTCTAGGGGAATGTTACAACCATTGACCATACCAAAATGAAAATTGGAAAACATCACTATAGAATTTTTCATCATACTTCCCAGAACACTCAAAAGAAATAATGCTAGTTGGGTTATAGTTGATCATCTTATGAAGTCGGCACACTTCATTTCTATTATAGTTGATTTCTCCTTTGATCATCTTTCCAGGATATATGTAAAGGAAGCGGTAAGATTTCAGGGAGTTCAAATTTACATTACAACTGATCGGGATCTGAGAATTTCCTCAATGTTCTGGTGAAGCCTTCAGCATGTTGTAGATATATAGTTAAGTTTTAGAAATGCATATCATCCTCATATAGTCGGTCAGTATGAGAGGACAATTCAAACTCTGAAATACATTTTAAGAGCTTTCCCTATGGATTTCAAAGGTGGTTGGAATTAACACCTACCATTGGTGTAATTTTCTTACAATAATAGCTTTCACTCCAGTATTTAGATGGATCCTTATAAAGACCTCTATGGAAATAAGTGTAGAACTCCAACTTGTTGGGATGAAGTTGGGGGAAGAAAGCTATTAGAACCTGATCTTGTTGATGAAATGGAATAAATGGTCAGATCTATCCAACAACACATAAGAGTAGATCAATGTCTACAAAAGAGTTATGCTAACAACTAAATAAAATACCTATTGTTTGATGTGGGTGATAAGTTGTTCTTACAAATATCCCCTAGAAGAGAGTAGCGAGATTTGGAATGAAGGGAAAGATGATCCCTAGGTATATTGGTCCTTTTGAAATTCCAGATCATTTTGGGAAGGTAGCTTACCGATTGGTGCTTCCACAAAATCTCTCTGAAGTTCTTGATGTATTCCATGTATCTCTCCTAAGAAATTAAATACCTGATCCTCCACATGTACTAAGCTCAAAAGTCATACCACTAGAGCAATATCTATATTATGAATACAAACCGATTGAGATTCTAGCTTGTAACGAAAAAGATCTAGGAAACAAGACCACTCACTTGGTTAATGTTTTATGGAGGAACAAATAATTTGAAGAATCTACATGGGAACTTGAGGATATGATGAGGGAGAGGTATCCTAATCTGTTTGTTTCCAAGTGAAGAATTTTGAGGATGAAATTCATTTTAAGGGGGGTAGAATGTAACACCGAAATGTTTTTATGAAATATTTTTTTAAAATAATTTTTATTCTTCTGTAGCTTGATTTACATGCAATAATGATTTGAAAAGAACCATGAGATTCCCTTAATATAAAATTACAGTTATATCCTAGACATTAGGTTACCAGGAATAATTATAACTTATGAAAATGCATTAGGAATTCATTTTCTATTAATTACTTATAAAAAATATAAATCAATTAGATATTTGTATTTTTTTAGTAAATTACTTTTGGTAATAAACGTAATAAGATAAATATGTGTTATATACTCAATTAAAGATTTTTTATGTTCATCCAATGAATACTTTAGTCATAGGGTATGAATAAAACCCTATTTTATGCATAAGAACCTTTTTTTAAAATGGTTAATTTTTACACCATTTAATTGAGAACCCATTTTAAATTAATATTTTGACACATTAATAGTTTATATATGAAAAAATAGACATGTTATTTTGAATCGGGATATCCAAACATACTTTAGATAAATTTCTGATAATTCTTTGATAACTGTCATGTTCTGATGAATAGTAAAAATACACAAACTTTTAACTACAAACTACTTTTTTCATCGATATAAATTATATGGTTAAATTATAATATTTAATGGTTTTAGTATATAGATAGAATATATTATTTCCATTTAATATAATGTATTTCATTATCATTAATTTTACATTTAGTTCATAGATAAAAACATTTCAATCTTTTGTGATGTTTTAACTTTTAAAACCTATTTTCTCATTTCAACAACGGGAATAATTTTAAATTAATTTCTTTAAATTCAATGATTTGAATTTAGAAAAATGTATTCCATATTTATAATTAGAAGGTCCAAATTGTCTTAATGGGTACCTTTAAAAGTTTCACATTGTGAATAGTAACTTTAGTAATTATTTTATTTACCATGGTTAAAGGGTAAATATGGTAAATAAGGGGGAAAATAATAATTTAATAGTATAAAACTACCCTAAATGTGTACTAATCCTATTTTATGAAATATTTTCGACCATGGTAATCCTTGGGTTGATTTTGGGATCCCATGGATTCACTTGGATGTGAAAATGACATTTTATAACAATAAATTTAAAGTAAAGATAATTATAACATAAACATATATATTTTTCTAAATCAATTTTAATATAGAGTTATATAACTAATATATATGTCTATAAATAATCATTATAAATCTAAAAATATTTTCTACATCATGGTATTTTATTTATAATGTTTATATTTTAGATAAATATATTTATGTATGACACAATTATGATCAAGTGATTACATCATTAATGAAAGATTCAAATAAACATAATTATAAATATTAAAATAAATTTAATTTAAACATTATGATTCCATTAAAGAATTTTTTGGATTACATAAATATACTTGGGATGATTTAATTCCTTTGGTTTTAAGTAATCAGGTTGTTATTAATTTTTAAAAAAGTCAAGTATGAATAGTTTCCAAAATTGACATATTTCATAACTTAAAACATAAAATAGTTTATTAAATTATATTAAATTTATAAAAAACTAAGATTTTTTAAAATGGATAATATAAATCCCAATATATCAAAAATAACGTTTTTGGTTGTTTTGACATGATACGATAATTACATTAACCCACAATGTGTAAATATCATGATATCATAGTAAGATTAAAAAGGGTAAAAAAAGGGTTAAACCAAAAAGATAAGGAAAAGAAATATTCAAAAATAGTCTAAATATTATTTTATTATGGTTATTCGAACCAAAATAATATTAAATTTGAATTAAATAAGTTTTTACCATTTTTAATTGAAATTGAATTTATGATAAATTAATATTTTGAGAGTTTCTAAAACTGCCCCTCTCCTCTCTTATAACACGGAACCTTATCCATATCCTCTTCAGTACATTTTAAAACTTAAATCGAGGAAACACCCTACCCATTTCTTTCCTAAACTTACCTATTTACATTCTAGAGGTTATAGTCTTCTCAAAAGACCAACTCTAGTTCCCTAAGAGGAAATTTAAAGGAGCCACGTCAAGGAAGAGGTAATCTCTTCTACAGATTCTTTCAAATTTCTTTCTTCTTATACTTTCTCTTATTTATTTGTTTCATTATAAATTAATAACATAAGTATCACTCATACACTTATATGTTATTATAAATTTCAAAAAACATTATTTCATCTTCCATCCACCCTACGAAAAATGAAATCACTGCGCGTGTATACGTACGACTTACCGTCCCCACAACGTGGTGTAATCTGGTTTTCACCACCACCTTACTTGGATGGGTATAATGGCGGAAATAATAACTATATATTATTATTGTAACATGATACTAATTATTAGATACTATACACCATCCACTTCAATACCATTACATAATTATGGGAACAATATCGTCACTCGTGCGTACGTACGGCTTACCGTCTCCACAGTGCGATGCGATTTGTTCTACATAATCATTATTAAACCATGATAATATAAATTAATTGAATGAATAAATATGATATATATTATACTAATAAAATTATTTAAATTATATAACTATAACCTAAAAATAGTAATAATAACTTATCTAACAAATCATATATTAGAACATTAAGCAGTTATTACCTGAATGATGAGTAACAATGAAATGTTACTAGAAAAAGGATGAAAATATGATCTTAAATGTTATCATAAAAATGATTATTATTCTATAATAAATCAATAACATTATTTAAATCATTATACAAAATTTTCATATACATAACAAGTGTATCATACTTAATGTAAGGAATAACTTTTCAAATCTTGTTTTTATCTAAGATTGTTTATTCGTAAGTATTTACTGGGGTATCTTTATTATACACATCCATGTTTCCCTAAATATGTATTTAAAAATATTATTTTTATCCGTATATAATTGTTTAAAGTCAATTTTACCCATTGGTGAATTTTTACTAAACTGTATGAATGGAATCTTTTTTCGTTCTCGGTACAAAGTAATTTTTGACCTTTCTGGAAAAAGTATAAGGAGAATGTGTTTTTAACTTATACGACATGAATAAATTTTTATTTTTTCATGAAATATTATTTCCATAAATATTCTTCTACCTGATTTCAAGATTAGTTTCAACTAAACTCTTTTCTTTTAAATTGTGTTGCATTTTGATATAAGAAAACATTTTTTGGGAAAGGAATGGATATTTTCCTCAAGAATTAATTTCAAGTGTTTTCACAAAATTACATTCCTTATAATATTTCACTCTTTAAATAGTGTTTTATTTCTATCCATGTTATTACCATGATTTTATTTATTTTATAATGGAATTTTATTTAAGAAATCCATTTGGTTTATATCAATTATGATGGAATTATGTTTAAGAAACCCATTTTATGGCATGGGTTATGTTGTGTTACATGTTTTTGTGTTTTTGTGTCACACGTAAGAATTTTTTCACTATAATATGGGTGGTACCTATATAGCCTTTCAATTCATTGGGTAATGATTTATATCTCATGAGATAGACATGCCTAGAATGGTAAGTAAATCAAGTTCAGTGATACAGGGCTAGAATGAGGAGTGAACTCTATTTAGTAATGGTCTTTTTCCGCTATGATGGTCTTGGAAGTGATCCTTGACTAATATTAAATGATTTTATATGAATATTTGTGTATGCCAAAATGTTTCATTTCTTATGTTTTTTCTATTGGGATTACATTTAACCTTATGATTTACCCCAAGACATGATATTGTGATCTTTTATATGCAGGATAATATTTTCAAATGTTATGTTCTTATGAATATGATATGATCCATATTTTTTTACTCTTAATGAGAATTTGAGATCACCCTTTTATAAGTTTCTTTCCCTTGGGTCATAAAGAAAGGTATTAAGTATGATATTCCAAAAAGGAGTCTAGTTATGATAAAATAAATGTGAGATAATGTAGATGTTTAATCAACCAGTTGTTTATGTCTACCAACTTCTAAAGACACTATAAATATATAGACCTATCATGGTTTTGTTATATGTTGCAATAAATATACTTCAATTCTGAAGTAATATCAATGTATGTATAGAATTGGTCACTATAGTGAAGAAACGTATAACTCGATATTTCATGAATTTAAGTTGAGATACATTTTTTATTACCACAAGGAATAATGATTCATGCATTATGCTGAGTTTTGGATCTTTAAGTATTCAAAATTAGTGAGACCATATGAGGGAGAATGGAAATCCTATGCTTAGGGTGTTTAAAATAAGTATCGGTGTTTTTATTCCTCATCAAGAATTAATTTACAATGAACCCAAACCTATGGGTAATGCATATGAGGTGGATGAATATATAAGAAATCAGGGTGGTGTGCATGTGTTTACTATTACTATGTGATAAGAAAAGAAGACGAAACTTGAACCTCTCTAGTATTTGAATATGCATGTATATAGGGTGATCTATTGGTTTTTTAATATATGTGTGAAGAAGATAAAAAAACCCAAACCTCTTGGGTATTTAATATTCTCATATTTAATAATTATATACCAACCATTTGGGTATTTACATTTGAAGAATAATAAATGTGTTATTCCAGACATATTTAATTGAGTATTTAAATAAAATAATTTAAATTAGGTAATTAAATGAGACATTATAACATTTAATGTATTGTGTATAAATATGTTCATATATGTGATGATAAATGTAACATATTATTGAAATTTCCATTGGAGACCCTGATACTTTTTTTATCAAGGATAATAAGAGTTTGAGTGTATGAGATTTTGAAGAAGAAGTCACTTGAGTTCCCAATCATTAAAAATTGAGGAGAATCCAGATTTCAAAAATACACAATAATTTTAAATACCATCACTGATGAAATTATAAAATAAGTATACAAGGAATGAGAAATAACCTTTCATATGGAGAAAGACTATCATGATTAACTGGTGGGATTCCAGTATAAATAACCATATATTTTCTGAAGATAGATCAAATAAAAATAAACAGTATAAAGAACACAATTTGGATTTTATTATGAAGATTATATTGGTAGATAGTATATAGTAATAATTAGTGAACAATTATTATGGGATTTTTTTATTATTCATTTCATTAGATCTTCTAGACTTGTAATAACTTTTCTTTACTAATGGACAATTTGTGTTGTTAAATATGACCAACATGGAAAGGATGTAGTCTCCCACATTTTCATGGGTGAACCTTGTAAAGAAACATGTTTTCTATTAAGTTCTTTGAATTATTTTCCTATAATAGAAATGACACTCTAAAGGACAATGTATCAAGCTCTTAACTGATAATAGAGGTTTATTTAAAAAATATAAATTATTAAAACTAAATAACTTATTCTCCCCCTCACCCTTTTAGTGGTATATCTGAACATTGGATGTAAAATATGATTATTAACTAATTATGTTGATGAAGAAAATTGTTCAATTCAAATAGAATGATGACTTCCAAAAATTTTATCAGGAGCATAACACTTGGATCACTTTGGTTCCTATCTTCATATTTCTAGAACTAGGACAAGGATATGTCTTCTATTTTGACATGTATGGGTATAGAATCAATTATTTTCTCCTGAAAACTGATTATTCCTCATATTATATATCATGTTAGTTGTGAATTAATGAAATAAATTTCCCAACCTATGACATGGAATTGGATGTGGTGGTTCATACATTGAAAACATGGAATCATTCTCTCTTTAGTTAGAAGTTTACTAACTTCACTTATTACAAGAGATTGAAATATATCTTCTCTCAATGAAGCATGAACCTTGGGAAAGGACCAAGTATATAGTAACTCCAAATGGTTTAACTCTACCTAGTGTGCACACTCCAGAACAAAAATATTGTTGTTAATTCCTTGAGTCTGAAAAATTATAATAAAGTCATCAATGAGACTGGTGAACAATAGTTGTTGATGAGTGTTATTTTTTAGCATATATCCGGAATGTCATTAATAGAATGAAAATGAATTTTTTATCTTATTCACTCTTGTTCCTAATTTGATGGATTTATTCAAAGCGGTTTGACTATTATATCCAAACTACAACACTATTAGGTCAATCATAAATTATGGGTAGTATATAAATGATTTGGAAGAGGTTAAAAACTCAACATAACATTTTAATAAATGAATTATGGTGCCACAGTCTTTCCACAAATTTTTTTCTTTAGAATACCACCTTTAAAAATAGTTTTTTTACTCAGTCACTCAAAAAATGTACAAGTTAATTAAAGAACATTTTTTTAGGTATTTATGAAATGAAATATTGGGGATTATTTCATGAGATATTTCACATTTTAACAGATAAAGGGTGAGAATAAATAACCACTAGTAGACTATAATTTATTCCTATACCTTTTTGGAAATTGGAGTATATTTCTATGGACATTGTTATAGGTATACCAAGAACACTTGTAAAACATGATGATATTTGGGTATTTGTAGATAAAATCACAAATTCAACACACTTTATTCCAATTTGAGAGTCCAATATAATATAGGATCTGGTAAATCTGTATATTTAGTAATTCGTTAGGTGACATAGTGTACTAGAATCTATTTTCTCTCAGAATGATCCTAGATTTTCCTCTATATTTTGGAATTCTTTGTGACAAGGGTCCTAGAATATATTTGAACATAATCCAAGAATATCATCTTTAGATGGATGATAAGTAATAACATAAGATTATGATGTTGGAATATATTATTAGATATTTTTCATGTACTTTGGCTGATTATGGTAATATTAAAATCCTTTAGTGGAGTTCTCATATAACAACAATTATTAGGCCATGATACATATATCTTCATTCGATAATGTTTTTGGTCATCCATTTTTTTACTATTTTTTGGGTGGATATAGGAAAAACATCATTAATTTCAATTAGTATTTTTTAATATACTATAGAAAATAATTAGATGATTAAGAAGTATAAGGATATGTTCCAGATCTAAGAAAAATCATACAAATATCATCATAATTTCCAATTTCGTTATGATTTATTTGGCGATGTTTTTCTAAAAGTATCACTACGATCAGGTTATCATCATTTGGGATATAAAGGTAAACTAGCTCCATTACTTGTGGGACCACTCGAGGTTTTGGAACAAATTAGTAGTGTTTTAGATTTATTATATTTATAAATTAAATTTAGTGTTGTCCATAATTTTTTCTATGTCTATAAATTGAATAAGTACAAGCCAGATCCAAGTCAAGTGATTAGATTGGACCATGTTACACTTAGACATGATGAAATGTTTATCCATAAACTAATTTAGACTCTATATATATAAGAAAAGACACTTCAAGGGAGATATACTTCCTTGTTATGATTTTTATAGTTGTATGGTATAATTCAAGGACAGACTTGAGAATAATAGATATTCATGATTGAATAATGGATGAAACTAATCAAAGACATATCCATGCTCTAGATTTATAAGGAAAGGAATCGTAATTGTGGTGTGAATTTAACACCCCCAGTTTAAGGTAATATCCATTTTCTATTAATTGTTCTAAATACTTTAAATGTTTTATTTTTCTTCAAGAATATTTGGTATGTTTCGTTGAGATTTTGGGAGTGTGTGCTTTTTTGGGCAACCCAAATGTCACAAGACATAATAGTGGAGGTTTTGGTATTCTCGGAGTACAATTTTGTAACATAGTTCATCAAAAATGCAAAAGGGATTCTAGGTCATATGGTGTGTCCAAAACATATTAGGTTTTTATAACAGTTCATTGTGCATTCTCCATTTTAAGATTGAATTGAAGAGAAACATGGGCATGGTTGATGAACCATGTTGTGGTGCTAGTTAAAAATATTTTTTAATAGCTGATTAGAGTTATGATTTTGGGAGTAGGAGATATGAGATTTAAAAGAAAAATTGAATATGAGTTTAGGAGGTATTAAATTCAATTTTAAATATATTTTTATTAAATATTAATTTTTATTTCTCTTTATCCCTGACATGGCACTTAATTAAAGGATTCTTAGATGAACTTTTCCTCTCTAATGAATTTTTTTCTTTAAATTTTTTCTTTGTGAATAATGTCACGGATAATACTTCCTTTTTGGTTATTGTTGATGATCATAAGATAGTGTATTCTGTCTTTTATCCACTAATTCTAGAACTTGAAGTCTTGGTTTTTCTTATATTCTTTTATTAGATCAGTAAAAGAAAATTTTGATGATTTATTTTTGCAAAACCATTTCATCTTATGAATTGGAAACATTGTATTTTAAATAATTTTTAAAAATACCCCTTTTTATATGGTTTTAAACTATGGTTATTCCTTAATTTATGCAAGATGTTTGATTAATTTTTTTAAAATATTTATTTATTTAAATAAATAAATTTTTGTAATACCTTAGCATAAATATGTAATTCTATGAGTTCATATCTCATTTGAACATTCTATTTTGTGTTCAGGTAGGTGGTCAATGACATTGGGGTACCTTGAATTCATGAAAAAGTGATTACTTTACTAGTATGATACGATTATTCTCATTATTTAGGATTACCCCTAGTTGGATGCATGAATATGTGTGTGATCTGATGTGAAATTAGGTATTCCTGGTGGATGGAATTAATGGTTTGAAAGATTAAATTAATTGATTTTATTTTTTAAAATGTTTTTTTTTATCTTGTCAATTTTACATGTATATTGAACTATTATCTCACATTTTCTTGTCCTATTGGAATGTGTTGGAAAGTATTTTGGGATATCCTTATAGGTTGTAAACTTTCACCATACATAGGAAACTTGGTTTGTATGAATACATATTTTTTCATCATATAGGTAAATAAAAATTCTATTACTTCTTTAATGAGCTTCATGATGATATATTTTCATGATGGTGGTTAGATTATGGAGATATTCGGGTTGAGTAGTCGATCTTACTCCACATTGATGTATCTACATAGATTTTTTATTTGGATAAGTTAAATTTCATGTTTTATATTCTGTTACTACTTTGATATTGTTTAGTTTTGGATTTTGCCTTGTATTTTTTACATTTCATACCTCCTATAGCATTAGTTTTGTTGATTTTATTGTTTTTTTAATTGGTTATATATGTTTAAAGGAAAAATCATCCCTTGATGATTTGGTAAGACCTTGTAATTTATTTCTTGTCTTTGGTTCCTAGGGGATTTAACCTAAGGATTTTGGAACCTCATATCTTTCCAAGTCAATGGTTGGGGTTGGGATGTTAAAAGATATTTAAATGGTTGAATTTGAATATAATATTGGTAAATATTATTCAAGGAAATTTACAAAATAGAAATTTGATCCACCAATGAGACACTAACATTGTAAATATATGCATGTATCATATTCTCGATAATACAGATGGTTCATTCATACTGACTATCAGTATGTGAGTGTAAAGTGGATCATAATTTAATGTGTAATCCCAATTCTAATTGAATCCATAAAAAACAAATATGTGAACCTTGAGTCTTATATAGATATAATTATAAATTATACCCCATGAATATTCAAAATTTCTCTAAAATTATTTTCCCAAGATCATCAAGTAAATAGTTTGCATTGATTGGTAAAAAGTGATCCATCAATGTTAAATGTTCTATGATCACCAAAACTACATCCTTACCCTTGGAGGGTTGAGGAAAATGGGTCATAATGCATATTATGAGTTCATCTTATTTCCAAACTAGCAAAGTGAATGACCATAGATTACTAGTAGGACTATAATAATCTTCTTATACTTTCCAATATGTGCGGAATCTAGTCACAAATTGCACAATATCATTCTATAGTTGAGGCTTCTTTAACTAAAGACATATATAAAAATATATTTTTGTGATACCAAGGTAAACAACCCATCCGGAATAATGGTAATCCTTAATTACTTCCACTTTCTTACTCATGGGTACTTAAAATTTTCATTGAATATATAAGAAAGAATAAGGATTTAAAAACTATTCATCAGAGATCTCCCCACCATAGAGTCATTCCAGAATAATTACACCCTCAATATTAGAGATCTAAGAGTACTTGAATTTCACCATGACAAAAGATGCATTATTTTTTTGGTGTAATTATTTCCCAATATAATCCTTGATCATATCTAATTAGATATAAACTATAAACATCAGCATTATCCACTCAACCATTTCCTCCGTCAAATTTTGAGGGTGAACTTTTAACTGAGGTGATAAAGAACCACATTTACTTTACCAAGATCATGAAAAATATAATATTTTAAGTACTAAAGACACACCACCTAGATATGCTACATTAATTTTAGAGCTTTTTAGAAAATATATACTTGAAGCTTCTATGATTAATGTATACCAAAATGTTTTAATCAAAGAAATAATACTCCAAGAACATTAATGCATGAACTGAAACATCTAATTAGAAATAATTTTTATTTTAGTTTTGTGTGTGTTGATGAATATTTATTGAACCATATGCTACAACACATTAATTATGAGTGAGAATAAAAACAATATACACTGAGGATGCATGGGAATAGCTCTAATCAATACACGATTGGTACCCCCTCATCTAGGCTAAATCCCCCCCCCCCCACTACTAATGGATGTAATACCACATATTATCTAGATATGAGAAATATTCACATAAAGCAAAGAAAAAAATATTGTACTGGAATTTATTAAGCCAGTCCATTCCTATAATAATGATAAAATATTCTATATTAAGGACTATATGAACCCAAAAAATCGATATAAGGAAATAACCAAGGAACATGAAGGACACTTCCTACTATTCTCTATACTTTTCCCCAGTGGATTTATAAAGCTCATATATGAATAAAAATATTCCAATTTAATTTCTATATGTTATAAAAATTAAGAATAAATAAATGAGTTTAATTCGTCTAAATCAAATAAATATTATGATTATATAGATGAAAGTAGATTGAATTACTCCAGTTTCATTATTAAATATATTTATCACATAGGTGGTAGCCCTAGACCTAGAGAGGTTCATTGAAATACAGGTGGGGGTGAATTTGATAATAATAATACATTTCTTTCCCTTAATTATTTCTTATTAAATTAACCTTTATCACTTGTTATGGTGAGAAATTTCTCTTTCTAACTCTCACACACCATGGGAAGAATTAAATAAATGCCACTCAATATACAAGGTTAACTACTAAAAAAGAGTAACTAATCATTGGTATGATTCAGACTCACCCAAGACCAAAATATACTCTATAATCACTATTGTAGATACAAAGAGTTAGGTTTATCCTTTTGAACATATTATAAGATAATCAACAATGTTATCTCCTTACATAAGAAAATAACTTTCTTCCTTGGTCAAATATAATAGATTATTCTCATCTATTTTATTAAGGGAGGTATTATCCATCTTTTTTAGTGATTCTCAGCAAACAATATTAAAGCTCTCTCATGATTCTTCACTATAAAGAACAAGTGAAACTTCCTTCATCCTCACAACATACTGAAATTATAATGATTACACACAACTGAATGTCTAATCTATACTTATTTCCCTTATTATTTTTCTACTTACACTAGTTCAAGTATACTTCTTCATATTTTATTTCTATGTGAATTTCACCACACATACCCTCTCTTACACAAAGAACTATCTCCCTTAAACATATCCCACAATGTTTTATCCACAATCCACAACCAAAAGATACCATGTTATTTTTTATAATACATATTAGAATAAATATTTTCATGCTCAAATTTGAATATATAATTAAAAATAAAACTATTAATTATATTTAACTAATTAAAACTTATCTTTTAAACATCCTTTCATATTTTTATACTTTAGAACTATCCAAGTAATCACAACGTGGTTGTGTAGAATTAAATGTGACTAGTTCCACCAGATTCTTATTAATTTTATATTATGAAATAATTCTTCATGGTAGGAGGCCTTCTTAAAATTATCATGATCTGCATATCATAGTATAACTATGTTCACCAATATATGACTTTAATTCAACATGGCTTGTTCTACCCATTCTATTTAAAGTATAAGTATTTTTCTCACACTATGACATGTTTCATGGAATAGAACTCTATTTTTCCTAGATATGTAATTTTATTATTTACCATATTATATAGTCAGACATTCCCTAACTATCTCTTCTTCTCCATAAGCCTTTATGAACACAGTGTGGCAATTATCTTCATATCATGGCTAATATTCTTCACTATAATCACCAAGAAATACCTTTATAATTATTATTCCTTTAACATAACATCTTAAAATCATAAAATTTTAAAAAAACTAAAATGTCTATTAATTTACATAAAATATTTTTAAACAAAAACTCCTTAGTAACTTATGGGAAACTTTATAAACTTTAGTAAATCTCAAAATCTCATATTTTTCACTAACTGTAAATCATTACACATGAAATTAAATATCTTACTCATCCTAATGAAAAAATTATTAATTTAAAATTATATTTCAGGTTAGATAATATTTATAAAATTATTATTATCACCCTTTTTTATCTATCACTTTTACAATCTTTTATCATACATAAAATCTCATATATCAACCAAAAATCTTATATATCTCAAAAATACATCTTTTATTTAAAAACTATCTTACACATCTCAAAAATATCTTAATATTCTCACAAATAACATATACATATTAAATAATCTTATCCATTTTTTATAGTTCTATTCCAAATAAACATGTTATCACTTTCCTATAAAAACACTATAAATATACATAAGTTATTTCCTTTGATTATTTTCATGTTTACTACCTAAAAACCTTATAAATTATAGATATAGTAATAACTTACGCAATCTAGACCTATCCATATTTCATAATTTGTTTTATATAACTCTAAAAACATCTAGAATACTTCTAAATAAATTAAAATCTCTCAAGAAAAACTAAAATTCAAAAAAGACTTTTACTTTATAGAATAAACTTTATTTAATGTGTTTTTAAATATGATTTATGAATTGAAAAAAAAATATATTAAAAATATTAACTTCTTATACTCCAATTATTATTCACAAGATAAATTCCATAATTCCATGGGATACTTATTCAACTATGTATCATAGAAAACATCACTTGGGTCTCAATAAATATCCCCCAACATCACAAAAAAAATAGGTGTCAACAACTCCCTATAAACATATATTGGTCTCAATAATCTACCCCTTGAGATGTTTAGTCAACCAAAGAATATAAATAAATTACAGATTCATAAAAATTAGTGATGAATTGTTATAAAATAATTATATTTCTATATGAGTGATCTCGGTGTATGAAAAATGAATATTGACTAAAAAAATAATGATGTACATTAACATTGACTTATATCAAAACATTCAAAGTACTTAATACCTCTTTGTACCAACTGAGGATAATAATTCTTCCACTTCAACCTTTTACTATTTTAACCAATAAAAAATAATTTCTTGAAAATAATATCAGTAAATATATTACAATTATTCATAACCAGACTAATTTCATAGCTTCCCCCTTTTAAAAAAACACTATTTATATACATGCATCACTTTTGTAAGAGTTCTCTCCCCCACTAAGTAAAATACATATATTTGTTTTCTCCAAAATATTAATGCTCTACCATTATAAAAATAAATTAAGTAATAATATTAAATATGGATTTATTTCCCCCCCCCCATTAAAAATAATAATCCAATGAACAATTAAGGTAAAAGATAAATTCATCATACCTTATCCTTTGATTAATGAAGGATAAAAATTATTCTACATCCAATATATCTTGGTATTTAACTCACATTTAGTATGAAAACAACATTATTCTAATGGATTAATCTTTAAATCCCATTACAGATTATAATTATACATATTTATATTAACATAAGTATTATAACATGCCAATGATCATTTATTCTTGCTACTTTTCACTTCATAATTTTCAGAATATTTTAATTGTTGTCAAAAAATGGATGCTCATTATTCATCCTAATTTCTTGAACCTATTCAAATTGATATATCACCTTCAGAATTATTTTTTAGTGAAAATGTTTGACCACTCTCTTTGGAGTCAACAATCTCTAAATTCTTATTAATATATTATTTATTCTTCATATAGGGAATATTTTTACCCTATATTTCACAAACCTAAAATAAGTTTCCCTCAGTATGATTTTCTCACATCATAAAACATTCATATTTCATGTTCTCCATAATACTTTTAATCTTATAAAATAAAACATTATCATATTCCTCACAGAGTTAAGACATACTTATTAAATAGTGTTTCATCCCATTGACATATAATGTGTTATTACATTAAACCTTGAATTCTCTAATGATTCTTGAACTAATTCCTATAATATTGAGAAAACAACCATTATTAAAGGCCATAAATGGTTTATTTCACATTTTAACATTCTTAGTCATATTAAAATATCTTATTATATGAGATGAACATCAACTATTCAAAATTCATGGATGATTCTTTTCTAATATTTTTTGTAAAAATTCAATAATTAAAGCCTTATCATTTTACTTTAATTTATTCTTATAAATATTCTAAGTATTAAAATTTGTACTCAACTAGCCTAGTAAAATGGTGAGATATTTTTCACCAAGGTGACTCAGTTTGTCATATCTTTTAGGAACCACTTCAATAGTAGGAATTTTTTCTCATCCATCGGTTCATAATTTATAGATTAATTCTAAAATTTTTTCCTTTGAGTGGGATAATTTCTATTCAATCATTATCTTTTATAGAATATATAATTTTCGTTAAATTTTTAATTGAACAAAATTATCCTTCCCAAGTTTCTAAATGTAGTATTTTTCCAATGGTTTCATAACGAATCATACTTTATATGAAAATTCCTTTATGTCTGGATGTTAACACATAATGTTCTTTCAGCTTTTTCCATTATAATTTTCCTCTATTTCTTAATAAAAATTATGTTATAATCCCAATATATTTCTCTTCAAACTAGAATTATTTCATTTCTTTTTTGAATCACCATTTTTAGAAGTTTTTACATTCCAATAAGTTTTAAAAAAATTTCCAATCTTATGAAAATCATATTGTTTTTTTCTTAAAATCTCATTTATTTACTTGTGACTTTGAATCAAACTTATTACCAAAAATTATAAGATAATTATAAAAATTTAAATGTGAACTTTTTTCCCATTACTGAATCTTACCATTATGGTTGGTAATTTAACTTCTTTTATAATATTCATTATTGATATTTCTCCAACATCAATAATACATTTTTAAATATTAGATTTTTCCTCATCCAATATCTTTTATAACTCAATAGGTTTCTATTTAATAATATAAATATATTTATCATATTAATTTACCTTTATTTATATTTTAATATTCATATTCTTCTCTTCATCATGAAACTTCCTAAACTTTCCTGTTTTATTTATCAACCTCGTTTTTTTCAAAGCATGTAAGTTGTCATTGTTGAAAGATAATTTACAACCACTCATAAAACTTTTTCCCTACTTTTCTAAATGAGAAATATTCAATATTTTTTCTTTTATTTATAGATTTAATATAAACACATTTTTATTATCTTCCACAATTTTATCATTGATTTTCTAGTCACTTGTGAATACTTCTTTATTCACAATTTCAATTATCATACTTTCACCTTCTTCGCTGAAAGATTCTACCACTTTTTCATCCCCAATATAATTAAATTATTCACACTCAAAATGTATGTTCATATATATACACTCATAACTTTCTCATTAGAATAATTCATAAATTCATTCTTCTTCAAGGAGTATATTGGCTTCTCTTTCTCATCATCAATAACATAATATTTATCCAGCAAAGGATAATTTTCTATGAATTCTATAATAGCCCTAGAATGGAAAAAATCAATGGAGTCATAATAAGAAGTTTACCTTTTTTAACTTCCAAAAATTCTTGAGATGAGAGACATGATCTTGGTAAACTATAAATCGGTATCATATTAATAAAAAATTCATCCAAAACATCTTCTTTACAACTCTTATCTTTCATCAATGACTTCTATAATATTTCCACAGCAGACAAGGAATTATTCTTTAAATCACTTACCTTTTGTATTTTATAAGTAATAAGATGCCTATAAATATCAAAAAAATGGAATTTTACCTTGATCATTTTCTTCAACCACTAAAAAGTTTTCATAAAAAAATGTCAAAAAATCTATACAGTATCCTCTCAAAAATAATATTATCCTCCAAATTCTCACCAATACTTATAATGGTACTCATAATATTATTTACTCTAGTGAAAACCCCATTTACTATTTTTTCATCACTCATTTTTATATCTAAAAAATTCAATCTCTATATATTTAATTTAACTTTAATCACTTTATCATTACCTCATTGATGTTTTCTAATTTATGCCAAATGATTTTTTTGATCCGCAGAACCATGAAGAATTAAATATCTTAAAGAGATGAAGAAGTTTAATTTCTTACATGGATTTCATACTAAAAATTATTCCTGAAAACTATGATAAATTCTTTCAACATAATGAAACACCCTTACAAGATTCTTTCAAAATATCTAGAATAATAGATAAAATATATGGTATAATATGGCCTCTAGATTAATAATAATTCTATACATTGAAAGTGATAATCCCCTTATTTTTCTCCAAATTAATGATGTTCATGTTCAAAATACAAATTCCTAGAACAATTAATTAGTCATGAAGACATGATTTCTTGAATGAACATTGACACAAATTGAGTTAAATTAAATTCCATGAAGAAAAATAAATACTTCTAACCCTTAAAAGGAAACATGGTTTATCTAATAAAACTTTTGGTGACCTGAAACATGGTGCGGTTCATTGGGGGGTAAAATAGTGAACAAAAATTGGTTTTAATGATATAACGATTTCATAATAAATAAACCTACATTGCATTTTTTAGTGATAAATATTCCTTCTTAACTCAAACACATTTAGGAAATTAAAAAAAAATGAAACATGGTGAACAAATTTCACAACTCAAAATGTTTAGTTACTATTTTTCATGATCTAGACACACCCAAAACTATAAAATCCACTAGAATCACCATCACATATACAATAAAAAGGTTTTATCATTTAAATAATATTAAAAGATAATAAACAATTTTATCTCCCAAAATAAGAAAAAGGGTTTTATACTTTATCTAACATGATGCATTTTTTATTCTATTTTTTAATTTGAGTATTATAAATATTTATTTAATGTTTTTTTGACAATATTAATCTTCCCCCACACATAATCACTATAAATAATAGTCATGAATTTTTTTTCCTCACAAAAAAACAAAGTTCTGATGATTACATAAAAAAAAGTGTATGCACTTCTCTTGATTCTATTCTTCTTTATTAACTTCAATTGTTGAAACTACCTTTCTTTTTCTACACTTTACTATATTGCATACACTCTATCCTCCTCAATATACTATCTATATTCAATATCTCCTACATTGTTCTCTATTCTACAAAAATGCATGAAATACCATGTTATTTTTTTTATTTTTCATAGAAACATCATCATCCACGTGTTCAAATTTCAATTTAGATTTTAAATTTAAACTACTAAATTGTATTAAATGATTTCAACTTCTCTTATGATATTATCTTTCTTATAATTATTCTTTTGAACCATAATCATGGTGTGAATATACAAGTTGTAATGTGACAAAATTATTCTACAATATTCTTCTTCCAATAGGGGAATAACATAATTATTCATGGAATGAGACCTTATTCTATATCTATAAGTCAAAATTTCATGTATGATTGTGTTCGCCGAGACCTGAATTTCATTCATCGTGAAATGTTCTCACCTTTTCACTTCATATAGTATTATATTATGTATTTCATATAGAAACAATACACATATGATTTAGTCCTTATCTTTATAAATTTCAGGCATTATTTATACAAACTTTACACATTATATTTATAAGTAAAACTTACAAATTCTTGACATAGCCATATTTTAGGTCTAATTTTATCTAACTCCAAAAACCACTAAAATAATTTTGACCAAATAAAAATTTCATAAAAATTATTCAAAATATCAAAAAAAACATTAACTTACATAATAAAAATTATTTAATTTGTATTTGAATATTATTTATTCATTGAAAAAAATCAACACTATGAAAATATATACTTATTCCTACCTAGAAAACTGCCACAATGTTAAGGGATACTTATTCATATGCATATCACAAAAAAACTATTCTTGGGTATAAAAAAACATCCCATATGGTTATTATCACTTTAGGTATCAGCATATCTCAATAAACAATTCTTGGTCCAAAAACATATTAATTAAATGAAGATTCATACTAAACCTAAGATGAAGGATATTGCACTGATTATTGCATTATAGATACTCGACCCGCTCTACCACATCTACCACATCAGCCTCCTCGACCAGACCTCCAAGAAGGTGTTTAGATTCCCCTAGTAAACTAAGCTACTTATAGACCCATGATTCCTGAGTTAGATAAGTTTATTTACTAATACTATCAAATGAACCATTTTATAAAAACATTTAATTATAATGATAATAACCACATAAGTGGAACTTCTCTACTTTTTATGTAAAATATATCTTGATATGGATGAAACTCCTACATTTTTTACACCATGTAAATTCCCTTACTGAACAAGGGGCTGTAGCTACACCCCTATCTAGTCTTCCTTAGTGAGATCCACCACAACTCATATCCTCTCATAAGCATTATTTACAATTGGGGAAACTATCACCCATATTTTGTTTATTTAATGATCTACTTTCTCATTAAAATATTTGGATCCAGCCCATCTATATTTGCCTTCTTCGCTATTCTAAAAATAACAGTAGGGTGAAAAGAATAATATATTTTTGAATTATCTCTTTCTAGATCATATCAAAGCTCCACTATTTTGATTTCTCATATCCACGCAAATAGGGAGAAAATTTAAGTTAATCTATAAAAATGGCACCAAAACCCATAAGAATCATTAGACCTTATTGAAGGTTTATATAATTATTTTCCCATAAATAGATGTAGTGAGTTTTGATAAAAATTCTCAAAGAATAGACCTTTAAAGTTCTTATGGGTTATAACCAGCCCATTTTTATATTTCAAAAAGTAATTACACCAATAACGTGCTTTCCCTTCAAGCATAATGGTAGTGAGTTGAACCTGGTCTCTCTTGGGAGTCTCATTAAATACAAATACTTTTTAAAGGTATTTAATCCATTATTTAGCCTCTTTTGGGAAAACATAACCCTGAAAAATTGGAGGATAGTGAAATTGGTAAAAAAATTAATATCATAACCAATAGAATCCTTTTGTAGAGATCCATGCTCTGTAAATTATAATAATTGTGAAAACCCTTCAAATACATAAGGGTTAAAAGTGGGAAATTTGGGTGATGAATTCACCCATATCCCTTCCTACTCAACAAGAGGTGATAAACATGGAATCATCCTCTATAATAAGAAAAATAAAAACATCAAAAACCTTTTACAAATCAAAACCCCCAAAGTTTATAACTATGTTACATAATAAGGTCTAACAACATTTATATATATATCTCTCCAATTTTTTTATTTATCAATTCTGTTTTTATTTAAACCCTTTTCAAAATTCATTTAATTTATTAAAACATGCTTTATATATAAATTTAAATACATATATAGAAATATTTTAACATAATTTAAGAAAAAAATTGGTATGATTTTGGTTTCATGTAAACTGATTGGTCTATCAATAATATAAAATAAATTTTTAATCAATGAAACATTTTATTGACTCATATTTACTGAATAGTTAGTAATAAATATATAATAAAATACTATTTATTTATTTTTAATGTTTTAGATAATTTTAATCACCGGTAAGTTCCTAGCATAATAAAAAAAGAAATGAAGGTACAAAGTATGCCTTGATATCCTATATGTTATTATACAGGGTCATTTAGTATGATGATTGAGACTCAGAAATAAAAAAAATATCATGTACTACCATTGGTAACCTAAGATTTCACCATAATTATACAAAAAATTCCTATTTATGGGGTACTTATCTAGTCTAGATAGTCCTACCTTCAATATTTTTTCAATTCCCATACCATAGATCCCTTGATGTTTGCTTTGATAAAATTTTTAATGAATGTGACCTAATTACCTAAAGAGTATTGGGTCAGGTTTCCATAATACCTTAGAAACGCATCCCAATCACCAAATGATGGTGAAAAAAATGTGGGTTCAGTTATATATATATCAGTGGGAGATAGTTTTCCTCGATATAGTATGGTTATAATATCAACAAGTTCCTTACCTCTATGGAATGACCAAATTGGTCCTAGGGAAACTATATGTATAGACTGATAGAAATGGTATCATGTAAAAAATATATATTTACACATAAAATTCAGAATTTGTAATAAACATACAAGTAATATGTGATCATGGATAAAATATAATCTTACCATGCATAAAGAATGTGAACAGTTAAAAAACTATATATTTACACAATATCTAACCAAAAAATGAATAATACTAACAAGAGTAAAGCTCCATGTGTGGAAAATATTACAGGGAGTGTCATGGATAGCCCCCACGCCACCAATCAAATCACCCTCCTTGGTCCCAAAATTATCCCATACAGATAGGTTTAATCAAATACTATTATGTGCCATGTTCAGTAAGCTTTCCTTTACCTGGATTATATATATAATATTTTCCACTCGTACCAATAAGGGCCCATGTATGTTGGATTATGATATGCCCATTAAGTGATCATCATCTACCCATAATAACCTCTCATAAACTCAAGTGTATGAAGTAATAGAACAAGGTCCTAGGAATAAATAAATAAGGATACAAAATATTTAACATAATTAATTGCATGATACTTATAACTAAATATAACAACTCCCCATATTATAAGGGTTTATTCCATTCAACCATAATTCAGGCTTAATGTTGATTTATGATGAACCAAAACAAAAGTCATGGGGAACTACCCTCCCGTTTGAGGGAAATAAACTCTTATATAATATAGTTAGTACATCCAAGATATTCATCTAATTTGGGGCATGGTAAAGGGGTATAATACAATCTTGGTAATACAAGCTCGTCCCATTTCATCAACCTATCTGGAGAAAAGATTTGTACTGAGGAACCATTCAAATATAATTTTCATATACCCTTTTCAAGAATTAATTACCAATTCTAGATATCAAAGTAGTAAACATACAACAGATAATAATATCATTTTTACATTACATGTTAATTGGACTAATTATATTACAACCTAAGCATATGAGAGGCCTTCAACGCAAGTTCTCTACAAGATTTGTAAATCCATTTCCCAAATCAATTACAATATATGATTTATAAATTTTCCACATCGATAAAGATATCAAATAATAAAAAAGAAATATAAGAAATATAAATATAGTAATCCCACTAATTAATGAAATTTATACCTGGATATAATTTTATAAAACCATTTATGATATATTTACTAGAGAACATGCTTGGTTTTAATTAAATTTACATAGACCTACAATATTAGTATACCAACCCTTAATTAATATGAGATATGAAATGGATTTTACTTCCAAATAAATTATAGATAAGTTCCAAAGGGTATAAAGAATAATATTAGTCCACTAATTTTACCATTAAACCAACATTTAAGCAATGGAGAAATAATATATGTGTTTGTTTTTGACATGATGTATGTAATCAAAAATGGAAACTAATGTTGTAGCTTTTTTTTCGAAGATAGAATCCCACTCTACCCAAACCCAAATATTATTAAAGAGTCGGAATGTTCCAACCAACACTATAATTTTTGAAGAAGGTATTTGACCAGTTGTTGTGAGAAAACAATAAATTAAAGTCATTAGAGATGATCTAAGGCCTTATATTACTAAGGGTAATCTTCTGCAACCAATTAGATCCACATGGATAAATAACAAAATTTGTATTCATACTGGGGAAATGAGTAAAATATGAGAAATTCATATGCGAATTTTCATGGCTAAAATAAATTTTAATTAATATTCAGGGATTAAATGGTTTTATTTTTATGATTTAAATTCAAAAATGTCATTTTATTACATAAACAAAGTCCATCTAGTTTCTACTATATCTTTTATGGAACCCCATTATAATTATAGTAGTAGATATGGTAGACTCTATCGTCCCCCATTAAAATTATAATAGAACTCCACTAGACTTTAATTTAATGTTTTTCTTCTTTTAATTACTCTACCCCTCTATCTCATTACACTACAATATATCTAGCCTTTAATAGCACTAAAAAGGTTTTATCAATGCTTAAAAAGCATTAATATGATGAGTGATGTTAAAATCCGACCTTTATCAACACTAGAAAAAGCAACTCATAAAGTGTGGATTTATTAGAGCTTTTTTTTACAGATAAAGGTTGCCTTTATCATCACTTTTTTAGAATTGATAAATTAAATTTATAAAAGGGATAAAAACTAATAAAGACATCCTTTATCAATTCTTTTTTCACTCTCTTAAAATATTTTAAAGAAAAAATATATTTTTCACGCACCCCAACACCCCCACTTTCTTAGTGCTTACAGCCCCCTTTACTAGGGCTTTCCACTCCCCACCCACTACTCTGCACTTATAAAAATCCCCCCCACCCTATCTCAATGATAAAATGGCTCCCTCAAATACATGCTCGCATTGTGACTTGATCATACGACCTCCTTTCAGTTCCTCAATTCCCTTTACAACTCCACCAATGATGATTTTTAACATTTTTCAATATTTATATTTATTCTTATATATATATATATATGTAAGTGTCTGATATATATATACACAGTTGTATTTATTTAAATAAATTATATATTAATATTTATTTATATATATTAGAATATAAATTTAAATATGTATATATGTATGTGTGTGTGTGTGTTTATCAAGACACACACATATATAAACATTATATATACATATCAATTCATTTTTATAATTTAAATAAAATATATAATTCTTTACTTTAAATAAAATTAATAATAAATATTTAATTCCATGTGGATTATATATTTAAAAACAAATCTTTATTTAAATACGTTTAAATATGTATTTAAAAAAATTATTTATTTATTAGTAAATATAAAAAGTAAGCATATATTTAATTATAAACAAAACGTAATTATAAAAATTGATAAAATTTCAAAACCACAATATCTATATTAATGTCATCTATATTTATAAATTATGTCCCCTTTTAAAATTTGAAAAACTCTCATAAAAGAATCTTAAATACTATACAAAATTTAAAGAATGGGGTATCCAGCTAAAAACTCAGTTTTGAAGGCCTTATAAACCTTTTTTTCTTGAAAAACCCCAAAAGGGTCTTCATGGATCCCCAATGCATATAACTCTTTGTAGGTTTTGATTTGATATGTGGTAGAGCCCAATTGAACACATGCATCAAAAGATATGGTCATTTGAAGTACAAGCAATGTTTTCAACTTATCTTAGATCATTCATTAATTTATTAAATTTTTATGTCTTAAATTTACTATTAAATTACTATTACTTGATACTAATTAGAAATTTATTAATTTATATTATTTATTAATTATTTTATAATCAACTTTTCACTACATATCTTATATATTAAGTGTAAATGCATATTTTTCCTTTTCAAATTCATTCTTTAGAAGAAGAAAAATATTGCATTTATATCAATATAAATATATATATATTAGTATATTATGTTTAATAAAATATTTTTTTTATGAAATATAGCCTTTATCACTGATAGAGAAAAACACTGATAAAATGGGTTCTTTATTAGTGAAATTAAAAAGAACTAATAAACATGGGCATTTATCAGCACACTTAGTGGTGATAAAAGACCCCATTATCAGTGCTTTTATTCTAACAGAGATAAAGACCCCCCCCCATCAGCGTTTTTTTATTATCACAGATAAATGAAACCTATATAAGTGCATTTTTTAGCACTCGTCAAGAACACATTTATCAGCACATTTAACTAGCACTAATAAAGCCAAACACTGTATAAATCAATATTTGTAGAATGATTCTCTCTAAATAATAATTGAGCACTATTTAACTCTATTAATAACTCAAAACCCAAAAAAATACATCACAAAATGAATTTATAAACATAGTTTAAGAGAAAACTTACCCATCCATGTCATGGTTGTTACACAAGGAACCAAAAAATACTAGAAAAAAACTCCTTGAATGTTTTCTTTATTAATATATGATAATATCTGAATTCCTTCTATGATTTTTATTATAGGTTTATATTCCATATAACCATCAAAAGATACGTTTTCCCTTTTAAATATATATTGTAGAACAAGAAAGAAATTATGATCAATGTATGCTATAATTTTACAATGCTTAATCAATATAGATGTTTTTTACTTTTATTTCACCAAAGACAAGAAAATTTCACTTTTATACCAAAAAATAACAAAACTATACATATATGTAAGTATTTATTTTTTAATAAAGAAATCCCTTTTATATAAATTCTATTAGATATTTGGATAGAGATTAATCTTTCTCATCAGTCAATGGTTACAGATTCACATCAATTTTATCTCCAAGTTTTATGGATTAAATAATAAGAGTTGAAAGTATTCTAAATTTTTTCCTTATATAGTATTATGGTAAGTTTGTATGGAACAAAATAAATAACATGGTTTTTTATATCATGTACTTGAATAGGTTAAAATTGTGTGTTGTTAGCTGCATATAATCATTATAACTATTCTAGGAAAACTACAACTGGAAGTGGGTTAAATTGTCAATTTAGTTTTTCTATGAATTTGAACCCATTAATTTATTCAATTTTTTTAACATTACTAATCTTTTTTACCTCTATTTTAGTGGGAAGTAGGAAATTTAATTCCTAGTAATGTTACTCTCATGGTTTAAAATACTATCATAAAAATGGTGTCCTTCCTTCAAGAAGATTTACATAAATAATAAGAATTGAGCTCTACATTATCTATTTTAAACACCAGAGACACACATTAATGTTCACATAGGTAAAAATAAGTTCACGATCAACTTTTTAGTGGTATTATGACACAGGAATGTTCACTCCATGAGAGTAATATCGTTATCTTGGTTCGCTCTGAATAATAACTAGACCGGGTTTCTAAAACCTCAGGTGTGTCACCACATTCACCAAAGGTTTTCAAGTAGTGGAGAGGTTCTAGGGTGTTTCCATGTGGAGAATAAACCCTAATATCAAATAAAGAAATAAAATGAAAATAACTAAAAATCATATACATCAATGAATAATAAATGTATGCATGAATAAATACATACATACCTTCAATAATAAATTAATGAATTCATATAGACTCAATGTCATGTCAGTATACTATGAATTATCTCCCAATATATTGATCAAAATACACTCAGAAAAATAAATAAATAGAATGTATGTAGGGATCCACTGTAAGACCCATGTCATTCCTTGGTCCCATTATCCAACTCCATTTGGGCCAACGAGCCTGTACCAGAGTGGTAAGGGCTCCTGCTTGGCATCCAAGAGACCCGGGTTCAAAACCGGGTGGAGGCAAATTTCTGGGGTACTGTAGCAGTACTGTAGTAGTCACTGTAGTAGTAATGTAGTAGTTACTATAGTAGTTAATATTCGGTACTGTAGCAGTCGGAACTATTCACCCGATTTGGGCCTTCGAGCCACCGGTTTGTGCCTACGGGTCTCCAGTGCCTTCGGGTCATCAAAGGCCTTCAGGCCACAGGGCCTTTGGGTCACGTAGACCATGGAGTAGCCCAGTTCACACAGAAAAGGCCCCAGAAAAGGATCAGAGCAATAGGAGTTGCAGCCACTAGATGCAGAACTAACTGGATTGGAAGAATGAGAGGGTATTACAGCCGCCATCGGGACCAGGCACTGTGCAGCTTTGTACGGGGCAATGCTAGCCGATTAGAAATGCAAGGTGTGGAGCTAGGTGATCAATGAAACAGAAAGGTGGGGAGGGGTAGTTCATGTGGGCTTGCCTATGGGTCATGTATTGGGCATGGTATGCCTCTGGGCCTTCGGGTCATGTATTACGAGTTTTTCGGGCCTTATGACTTGGGCCTACGGGTCATGTAAAGGTTCCCCTTAAACCCTTAAAAGGGGGATTATCCATAATAAAAAAAATAAGGCCTTCGGTCCATTCGGGAAACTCCATTTGGGTTATCCTGATCAATCATGCCACACCAGTCCTATTCCCAACCTGATGTTGTGAACATTAATATTCAGTAAAGTACCCAAGTGAAATGGATGCCTTTGAAAAGTGTGAGTAAAAATTAATAGATAACTACCAACATTGTCCGAAACACAACCAATAAATGTATTATATGTGTACAAGTAATGTGATCATAAAATAAATATATTTAATAAAGCATAAATAAATTTCTACTATCAATGTTTGAGTTCTTACATGACACACATGATCAACCCAAACCTATTTTTTCTATTAATGAAGTATCTTTGAGTATATCACACAACCATTCCTAATAAAATCAAGATAATAAATGATTCCTTGGAAAGATTACTAGGAAATCCAGTAGTACCAGGCACAAAGAAAGGATCCTAGGATGAATTCCTAATAATCCCATAGTATATTGATAAAATGGGGAGTAGTGTGTCCCTCATGAATTATCTCATGTATACCGCTCATCGGGGAACAATCGGTCCCTCCATAAACCTATCAAAGTATATGGAACATTTGTGGGGAAGTGCATCCCTTATATATTATCTCACATATACATCTCTTTAGGGGTAGTGTGACCCTCCCATATATCTCATTGTTGTGGGCCTAAAGGCCATATCCAAGTAAAATATCCATGTAATTACATGTATCTATATTCATTATGGTGGGTATTGCATCCCAATTGAAGTATATCATCAATAGTAGACAAGAAGTACATATCCAAGTTGAATATACATGGAATCCCATGTATCCTAATACATATCAAATTATAGTTAATAACACCTTAATCATCTTATAAAATGAATCCCATAATGATTGTTTATCAACCCCAACCCATATTTAATAAGAGATGTCAACATCTTAATAGCATGACCTAACATCATCAGTAATTATATATCATTATCAAAAATATGATTTTAGTTATAAGGTGACACCCTAAATCATCACTACCCATTTCCTCACACACCCTCTGTAGGTTTTCTATATCACTAGGGTACTTACCATAGTCCCCTAGACCAAACTATACCGCAAAAACCCTATATAAGCTCATCTATCTCAATATAATCTCTCAATATTATCTTGTTAATAAAATAGAATCACATTCCTTAGCATCATCATAATCATGTCAAGGCCACATTTTCCTTGTAGTAAAATCTATATTATATCTACTCTAGAGGGACGGAATACAACCCAGCCTAGTTTCTAAAGTCATTCTAGGTCTTTCCTCACATAAGAAACATATCAATGAACTTGTCCAAGGCATCATGCCCAGTATTTAACTTCTAAAGGGGAAGAAGAAATCTTACCCTCTCTTACCACCACTAGAAAAATGACTCTAAGGTCTCTTAAGACCCTATAATGTCCTAATAAGCCTATAAATTTTAATTTATCAGACATCTTATTTAATGAATCTGAGGGAACCTGTCACAAGGGTCAAAACATTAAATTTATTTCATTTAATTAAAACATGACAAAGGTTCACATATCTCAAAGATTTTGAATTTATAAACAGGCCCCCAATTATCGGCTATTGAAGCATCAAGTAGGATTAAAGGGCCCATAATGGCCCTTAATATATATATTTAATCCATAATTATTTTCTTTTAATTAAAAAAATTATTTTATTTAAAATTGTGGTAACCCTTAGTGTAAAGACCAAATATCACATGTATATATAAATATAATTTATTTTCTAAATATGGAATCCTCAATGGAAAAGTTACCTAAATAATTGGTTTATTTTCTTTATAACTAAATCCTTATTATCCTCATTAAATCTAGTCCAAGTACAAATATTTGTTTTCCCTTGAAACAAGGCATGCCCCGCATTTATCAAACATTAATTTATTATAAAATAAAACCTAAAATTATTTTTTATTAATTCAAAAATTAAATTAAATGGAAAAATAGAATTTTATTATTCCCTAAATCCCACATTTATACCATGAAATAATCACATAATAAAAGGGGAAATCCCATATTTTATATAAAAAATTAAAAAAAATAACTTTTCCATTTTGCGAGGGGTGCCTTACATAAGAGTAATCTTTTTTTCCACTATAAATTGTCATTTCTAATACATAAGGGTAACTCTAGTTACCCTAATTCATCCCCATTGTAACGCCCCGACCCCAGCTACCCAGAGTCGGAGCATTAGTTCGTAACATTGGCATGATCACAAAAGATCAAGTCTCGAAAGACCGATTAGTTTAGTAGCCTTGGAAACACTAGATACATTTGTAAACGTTACATTACATCATAAAGTGGAAAACTACAATAAAAAAGTCTCCATATTCCACACTCATATCCTCTTCTGACTATCCCTACAGGTCATTCATAAAATACTTCTTCAAATCCTGGAAAATATTAAAACATTGAAAGGGGTGAGCTCAGATGCTCAGTAAGGATAACAATAATGCGGAAGCTTTCATAAATAAACATTAACATTTAAGGCAATGTATAACTAATACAAAAGCCTTTTAAACATGAACTTTAACATAATATGGCAAAAGTAAAATGAGATAATGCCATTTACTTATTCACATGGATATTCTACTGGTCTAATAATCACATGCAATATCAATAACCATTTTCATAATGATGGAATGCATAATGCCAGACTAACATAACCACGTAGCCAAGGCCTCGTGCCAAGTCCAAAAATTAGATTTTTTCAAAACCTCGTGCCAAGACACTAGTTTGTCTCATGAGACCTGTCGATGCATCGAGGAGCTATAGCGGGCTCCACCCGTCACTTATTAAGTCCAATGCATTCCTCATATGAATAGTTTTAAACATATCATAAACCATAACATAATCGTATCACATAAAACATGCATAAAGGAAACATAACATTTCCACATTTCAATCACAAGATATCAATACAACACATTGATATAATAAAAACGCTTTCAAAACCATTTTTAATACCAAAATAAAAGAAAGTTAAAACTTTGTATTTATTTTTCATTAAAAAAATGATGGCTTGTAGAGGAAGCCGAAACTCAAATAATGGTCACGGCGGCGGAGAAGTCATTGTCGCCGCATAAGTACGAAAAGAAAAACATTCCCTTTTGTCGTTTAGCAAAACGCTTCATATAAAAAAGATTCCTTTTGAATAAACGTAAAAGTCAATGGGGTTTATACACCATATAAAAGAAAGTTGTGTATAAAACCAAATATGCCTCAATGAAAGGAGATTGAGACGAAGTCCTTTACAAAGATAATTTTTTAAATAAAATAGATATATTATGTGTATTCACTATAATTACACATAAAGAAAGTACAACTACAAGATAGGACATAATAATATCATGACGTAATTTGAAAGTAGGAGATTAACCCAAAGAATGGAAGTTGGGTTAAGAAGTTCCCTTACCTCGTGTCTGACTTGACTCAACCGTTCTTTAACCTCCTGAATAATAAACTAGAGTTAATATATACCTTATTAAGAACCATTTTCAATTTCATTATCCTTATTATATCACTTATTACAATGATATGAACATTATGTAATTATATAAGTTAATAACGGTCGTTTTGTCGATCTTTGGTACTTGAGTAAACAATAAACTTCTTATAATTACAAGTTGTTTATGTGGTAGAATATCCATTATCTCCAGAATTATATTCATGATTTAGATGTCATATATATCTTATATATCCATTATATACATTCATTTATAATATTACGTAACATTTAGAGGTAAGAAATGAAATGCACCGTTCATGGAGACGGTAAGCCGTACGTACGCATGAAAGCTACTTTCATTTCAATTTCAGAATTAATGGAACGAAATCATAATGATATAAATGTATAATATAATTACAGTATAATATAGTGTATAATACCATTTACTCTATCCTTTATACATCCCATATATGGCATTAACGATTCAAATCACCTTGAGGGGGCGGTAGTCCGCACTTCCTAAAATGAAATTATCGCGTTTTACCCATAATGGAAATCATAAAGTATGCCATAAATGAGAAATACAGAAGCATAAGTAAAACATAAACATATTATATATCATATATAAAAATAGTGACATCTTAATTTCCACCTTTGAAGGTGTTATATGAGTATTGAACAATCGTCGTTTCGTGAGGCAAAAATTCACCATCTACAGAAACCGTATGTTCTTTAACCATTAGATGTAGGTGTGTGTAAGTGTAGCTCGAATCCTTCTTATAACAAAATCCTAGTATATTGAGGATACTTGTGTTGTTACAAAAGAAATTAATAAAAAGATTTTAGGGGGTTGGAGAAGAAAAATAAAACAAAACAGCATTAGAGAAGACATTACCTCAAAATCGGGTAAATCTTTTTGATTTGAGCCAAAGGCTTCCTTGGGAAGAGTTCTGGCCAAATTGAGGCTTCTAGGAGTAATAGGGGGAAGTTGGGAGAGTATTTGGGCAGAGTTTGGCCGAGCCAAATGGCTTGAAGGTGTGAATAAGGTGGGAGTGGTGGGGGCCTTTTATAAGTGGGGAGGAGGGGCACTTTTGGAAAGATTGAAATGTTACATTATTACACAATGCTTTTCGGATTCTAAAGGTCCCACACTTATATAATTCGTGGATAAGGTGATAAGGGTTCGAAATATACCCATACAATAGTCTTTGGACAAGTTTAAGCCTTGGATTTTACATTATCGTTTTATTTTATTAAAATCGTTAAATAATGAGGTCATCGATGCATCATAATAATGTCATAAATAATTTAATTTATTTAATGTCTAAAAATTATAAAAAAAATACTATGATGTAGGAAATCTTTTTAGCTTTCTAATGAATATTTATAGTAAAAATTTGGACTTGTGTAACCCCACTTAAAAACTATTTTAGTAAAATAACTCATGTTTGTGTCAATTTAATTTTAACATTAAATAAATATATATTAATGTCATTTTCCAACTAAAGTGGCTCCATGGGGTCACCAAGTTGACCCATGGGTTTTCTTGGTCGGCCATGACTCATCCAATAGGAGTAGGACAAGTTTCAAGCTCATCTCATATTATTAAAACATTATTTGTACCTTAAACTACACTAATTACCTCTAATCGCGATTAAGAACTTAAAAGTTACTATTCACCAAAAAATTATTTTAATCTCATTGAACCACATTTTACTTCTTAATTCCAACCATGTATGTCGGATTTTTGAAAATCAAATCACAGAAGTGGTAATATTTTATTTAAACAAAAAATCAGTTATTTAACTACCACTTAGTGGTTTCACCATTCATCAAAAATTGAAGTTTTTCAGAACAAGGCCAAAATTTCACCCTAAGCTATAATTGATATTCTGAATTCAAAAATGATGTCTATTTTACAAAATTCCAAACATATAAGTTGCATTAATTAATTTTATAATTAATTCCCGTTGTTACGACAAATAGCGTGTTTTTAAGAAACAATTTATATCAAAAGATTGGCAATTGTTTATGTCCAATTTCAGTGTTAAATTAATTCTAATGACCACCATTGGATAAAATGGTAAAAATATATTCTAATTATACCTTAAAACCACTAAATAGTATAATTTATCACAATAAATTATTTAGATTAAAAAAGTTGTTTTAAAGTATTTTTCACTATTCATAAAAAATTAGAAGTTCTCAGAAAAATACCAAAAATTCAACATAGGCTAATTTCGATATTCCGAATCCAAAAATGAAGTCCATTTTGAAATATAAAATTTCTATAATTTTAAAAAGTGGTTATTACTATTCATAATGGCTACTTTGATTAGTCGCGGTGTTTTAGAACTCGAAGTTGCGTACAATGCAAGCTATTGCATTATTGAATGAGAAGCGTATCGTGGAAGCTCAGGGTGTTACATTCTCCCCTCCTTCAATAAATTGCATCCTCGCAATTTGAAATTTTTCTTTGAAAATAAAAGGTTGAAAAGAGAAAATACTTTTGAGGAAAACCCACATCCAAAATAAGGTTAATAAATATATAACATTAAAAGAAAGTAGGATAAGTACAAAGGTCACCCGATATAGCCCATTCTAGGATTATATGAAAATATGGATATGGAGGAGAAACAAACCATCAAGGTCTGATGGAGAGTTATAGAAAACAGGATTAGGAGAAAGTTTAACCACAAGAAAATCACAAACTTGTGATTGGTTAAACGGTCATTGAATCCCCAGTTGGAAAAGTTAACCGACAACATTTTTGTTTTAAGTTACCTTTTATAATGTTAAGGAATTTATTTAGGAGATTTACTAAGAACCTAAGGGAATATACATACTTGTTATGTATTCGTTAATAAATTTTTACCACAAACCCAACTTTTACTCCAAATGGTAACGGAACTCAAAAATATTCTATTTATCCTAATTGTATAAGGTTCAAAATGTTAACACATACCATTTAGATTAGTAAAACTATTTTTTAATAACCAGGGACTTCCTGTAGGCTAGTGGTAGGAAATAAAGCCTTGTCGCACTATGGTTGTGGGTTCGATTCCTGCAGCTTTGTCCGACGTGACGGGTTATTCCCCACCCTGCAGGTTTTCCTTTTCCTAAAACTACAGTATTATAATATTCCAAAAATAATGTTCAGAAATTCTTTAATTTTAAACAATACTATCCATGGTTCAACTTAATCCATTCCAACCTTAATAGTTATCCAAAATACCTCTGTCCAGACTTTCTCTAAAAGGTCTCTAAATTCCAAAATCAATTGTAACATCAGATTCCCCAAACAAAGAAAAGTTTCTCTTATTGTCACATACTAAAAATATGATTACCTTAATCATATTAAAACCTTAATGAAATCAACAAGTACTGCAGTACAATCCATATATATATATCACATTATTCTTATAACCAGAATATAATCCTTGAGTCCAAAAGCACCAATACATTAATTATTCCGCTTCAACTGTAGTCACAGCATAAGAATGGCCTTGATCCCTTGGCCTTTTCTGAGGTATGTTTCCTTGACGCTTAGTACATTCATTTGCATAATTCCCCATTTCCCTACAATTGTAGCATTCAACTTTGACAGCCTCTTTCTTTCCCTTGCAATCACGAGCCTGGTGACCCTTTTCTCCACATTTATAACAAACTCCCATTCCTTTTAGGCATGTACCAGGGTGATTCTTCCCACAATAATCACATAATGGAAAATCCTTCTTTCCCTTTTTCCCTTTATCTGTCTCTTGTTCCCCCGTTCTCTTCTTCTCTTGCTTTACTTTGTTGTCATAAGACTTAGAGAATTCCTTTTCTGTCTTGATAGCACACGAGACAATATCTTCGTATGATGAGAAGGATTGTGATACTAAATCTCGACAGAGAAATTGTTTTAACCCATCAAAGAAATGATCAATCTTACTCCTTGGGTTACGTATATAATCGGCAGCATGCCTCGCTAACCCTGTAAAGTTAGCCTCGTACTTTGCGACATTCTCATCCTCCTTCTGCCTCAGACTCAGAAATTGCCTTTCCATATCTGCTTGATGGTCACGAGGAAAGTATTTTTCTAAGAAAAGCTCTTTGAACTCCCTCCATTCCATATTCGATACATCATCATCTTCCTTCATGTTTTGAATCAATGACCACCATTGATCAGCATCTCCAGTGAGGCGGTAAACTGCCATGAAAACTTTTTCCCTTTCACTGCTCCCCAAATCCTGAAATATTTTCTCTAGGGAATTTTTCCATTGCTAGGCTACTAAGGGATTTGTACTCCCATTGAACGTTGGTGGTTGTTGCCTCATGAATCGATCTAACATTGATCCTCCACGCTGTGGATCAGGGTGCTCCATACGGGTAAGGTTATTATTCATAACCTGAGTAAGTTGTCCCAGTATGGTGATTAGCTGATCGGCACCAGTTGCATCACCATCCCCACTATAATTATCTTGAGCAGGAGGTCAATCCCTACATGGAGTGTGTGCATTGATACGGTTTCCATTTCTTCCACTAGGCACCATTTCTAAACAATGGCATAAACTAGATCAGTTTATGAATCAAAATACATAATCCCATACTTATAAAACACTTAACATAAATTGAACTATTTATGGATATAATCCATAATCATAAAAAGTTTTTCATTGAGGAATTATATACTCATAACCGTTCATAGTGGTTTTTAAAGAAAATGAGAATTATCCTAAGCATATCCCCCGGGAGTGTCATAACCAACAGTGTAGCAAGGCCCGTTGTCGTGCACCAGTTCCCGTTCGAGTCTCGCTCAAAGCGGTGTTTTCCGGTTTTACCCCTAGGTACATCTGTGCCAGAGCCGCCTCTACCTGCTCGTATCCAGACAGGGATGTATTGCTCGGAAAACTCATAACATCTCTATAATACCAAAATTCTAGGAAGTTCTTCTATACTAATCCTCAAAGTTCATCTTAGGTCTACGTGCTCTAATCAGAGTTTATCTAAATCTAGCTTCCAAGGTTTGTACTAAACTTCCTCTGATACCAACTGTAACGCCCCGACCCCAGCTACCCAGAGTCGGTGCATTACTTCGTAACATTGGCATGATCACAAAAGATCAAGTCTCGAAAGACCGATTAGTTTAGTAGCCTTGGAAACACTAGATACATTTGTAAACGTTACATTACATCATAAAGTGAAAAACTACAATAACAAAGTCTCTATAGTCCACACTCATATCCTCTTCTGACTATCCCTGCAGGTCATTCATAAAATACTTCTTCACTTCCTGAAAAATATTAAAACATTGAAAGGGGTGAGCTCAGATGCTCAATAAGGATAACAATAATGCGGAAGCTTTCATAAATAAACATTAACATTTAAGGCAATGTATAACTAAAACAAAAGCCTTTTAAACATGAACTTCAACATAATATGGCAAAAGTAAAATGAGATAATTCCATTTACTTATTCACATGGATATTCTACTGGTCGAATAATCACATGCAATATCAATAACCATTTTCATAATGATGGAATGCATAATTCCAGACTAACATAACCACGTAGCCAAGGCCTCGTGCCAAGTCCACAAATTAGATTTTGTCAAGGCCTCGTGTCAAGACACTAGTTTGTCTCATGAGACCTGCCGATGCATCGAGGAGCTATAGCGGGCTCCACCCATCACTTATTAAGTCCAATGCATTCCTCATATGAATAGGTTTAAACATATCATAAACCATAACATAATCGTATCACATAAAACATGCATAAAGGAAACATAACATTTCCACATTTCAATCACAAGATATCAATACAACACATTGATATAATAAAAATTCTTTCAAAACCATTTTCAATACCAAAATAAAATAAAGTTAAAACTTTGTATTTATTTTTCATTAAAAAAAATGATGGCTTGTAGAGGAAGCTGAAACTCAAATAATGGTCACGACGGCAGAGAAGTCATTGTCGCCGCATAAGTACTGAAAGAAAAACATTCCCTTTTGTCGTTTAGCAAAATGCTTCATATAAAAAAGATTCCTTTTGAATAAACGTAAAATTCAAAGGGGTTTATACACCATATAAAAGAAAGTTGTGTATAAAACCAAATATGCCTCAATGAAAGGAGATTGAGACGAAGTCCTTTACAAAGATAATTTTTAAAATAAAATAGATATATTATGTGTATTCACTATAATTACACATAAATAAAGTACAACTACAAGATAGGACATAATAATATCATGACGTAATTTGAAAGTAGGAGATTAACCCAAAGAATGGAAGTTGGGTTAAGAAGTTCCCTTACCTCGTCTCTGACTTGACTCAACCGTTCTTTAACCTCCTGAATAATAAACTAGAGTTAATATATACCTTATTAAGAACCATTTTCAATTTAATTATCCTTATTATATCACTTATTATAATGATACGAACATTATGTAATTATATAAGTTAATAACGGTCGTTTTGTCGATCTTTGGTACTTGAGTCAACAATAAACTTCTTATAATTACAAGTTGTTTATGTGGTAGAATATCCATTATCTCCAGAATTATATTCATGATTTAGATGTCATATATATCTTATATATCCATTATATACATTCATTTATAATATTACGAAACATTTAGAGGTAAGAAATGAAATGCACCGTTCATGGAGACGGTAAGCCGTACGTACGCATGAACGCTACTTTCATTTCAATTTCATAATTAATGGAACGAAATCATAATGATATAAATTTATAATATAATTACAGTATAATATAGTGTATAATACCATTTACTCCATCCTTTATACATCCCACATATGGCATTAACGATTCAAATCACTTTGAGGGGGCGGTAGTCCACACTTCCTAAAATGAAATTATCGCGTTTTACCCATAATGGAAATCATAAAGTATGCCATAAATGAGAAATACAGAAGCATAAGTAAAACCTAAACATATTATATATCATATATAAAAATAGTGACATCTTAATTTCCACCTTTTAAGGTGTTATATGACTGTTGAACAATCGTCGTTTCGTGAGGCAGAAATTCACCATCTACAGAAACCGTATGTTCTTTAACCATTAGATGTAGGTGTGTGTAAGTGTATCTCGAATACTTCTTATAAAAACATCCTAGTATATTGAGGATACTGGTGTTTTTACAAAAGAAATGAATAAAAAGAGTTTAGGGGGTTGGAGAAGAAAAATAAAACAAAACAGCATTAGAGAAGACATTACCTCAAAATCGGGTAACTCTTTTTGATTTGAGCCAAAGGCTTCCTTGGGAAGAGTTCTGCCCAAATTGAGGCTTCTAGGAGTAATAGGGGGAAGTTGGGAGAGTATTTGGGCAGAGGTTGGCCGAGCCAAATGGCTTGATGGTGTGAATAAGGTGGGAGTGGTGGGGGCCTTTTATAAGTGGGGAGGAGGGGCACTTTTGGAAAGATTGAAATGTTACATTATTACACAATGCTTTTCGGATTCTAAAGGTCCCACACTTATATAATTCGTGGCTAAGCTGATAGGGGTTCGAAAGATACCCATACAATAGTCTTTGGACAATTGTAAGCCTTGGATTTTACATTATCTTTTCATTTTATTAAAATCGTTAAATAATGAGGTCATCGCTGCATCATAATGATGTCATAAATAATTTAATTTATTTAATGTCTAAAAATTATATAAAAAATACTATGATGTAGGAAATATTTTTAGCTTTCTAATGAATATTTATAGTCAAAATTTGGACTTTTGTAACCCCACTTAAAAACTATTTTAGTAAAATAACTCATGTTTGTGTCAATTTAATTTTAACATTAAATAAATATATATTAATGTCATTTTCCAACTAAAGTGGCTCCATGGGGTCCCCAAGTTGACCCATGGGTTTTCTTGGTCGGCCATGACTCATCCAATAGGAGTAGGACAAGTGTCAATCTCATCTCATATTATTAAAACATTATTTTTACCTTAAACTACACTAATTACCTCTAATCGCGATTAAGAACTTAAAAGTTACTATTCACCAAAAAATTATTTTAATCTCATTAAACCACATTTTACTTCTTAATGAAAACCATGTATTTCGGATTTTTGAAAATCAAATCACAGAAGTGGTAATATTTTATTTAAACGAAAAATCAGTTATTTAACTACCACTTAGTGGTTTCACTATTCATCAAAAATTGAAGTTTTTCAGAACAAGGCCAAAATTTCACCCTAAGCTATAATTGATATTCCGAATTCAAAAATGATGTCTATTTTAAAAAATTACAAACATATAAGTTTCATTAATTAATTTTATAATTAATTCCCGCTGTTACGACAAATAGCGTGTTTTTAAGAAACAATTTATATCAAAAGATTGGCAATTGTTTATGTCCAATTTCAATGTTAAATTAATTCTAATGACCACCATTGGATAAAATGGTAAAAATATATTCTAATTATACCTTAAAACCACTAAATAGTATAATTTATCACAATAAATTATTTTTATTAAAAAAGTTGTTTTAAAGTATTTTTCATTATTCATAAAAAATTAGAAGTTCTCAGAAAAATACCAAAAATTCAACATAGGATAATTTCGATATTCCGAATCCAAAAATGAAGTCCATTTTGAAATATAAAATTTCTATAATTTTAAAAAGTGGTTATTATTATTCATAACGGCTACTTTGATTAGTCGCGGTGTTTTAGAACTCGAAGTTGCGTACAATGCAAGCTATTGCATTATTGAATGAGAAGCGTATCGTGGAAGCTTGGGGTGTTACATTCTCCCCTCCTTCAATAAATTGCGTCCTCGCAATTTGAAATTTTTCTTTGAAAATAAAAGGTTGAAAAGTGAAAATACCTTTGAGGAAAACCCACATCGGAAATAAGGTTAATAAATATATAACATTAAAAGAAATCGGGATAAGTACAAAGGTCACCCGATATAGCCCATTCTAGGATTATATGAAAATATGGATATGGAGGAGAAACAAACCATCAAGGTCTGATGGAGAGTTATAGAAAACAGGATTAGGAGAAAGTTTAACCACAAGAAAATCACAAACTTGTGATTGGTTAAACGGTCATTGAATCCCCAGTTGGAAAAGTTAACCGACAACATTTTTGTTTTAAGTTACCTTTTATAATGTTGAGGAATTTATTTAGGAGATTTACTAAGAACGTAAGGGAATATACATACTTGTTATGTATTCGCTAATAAATTTTTACCACAAACCCAACTTTTACTCCAAATGGTAACGGAACTCAAAAATATTCTATTTAACCTAATTGTATAAGGTTCAAAATGTTAACACATACCATTTAGATTAGTAAAACTATTTTGTAATAACCAGGGACTTCCTGTAGGCTAGTGGTAGGAAATAAAGGCTTGTCGCACTATGGTTGTGGGTTCGATTCCTGCAGCTTTGTCCGACGCGACGGGTTATTCCCCACCCTGCAGGTTGTCCTTTTCCTAAAACTATAGTATTATAATATTCCAAAAATAATCTTCAGAAATTCTTTAATTTTAAACAATACTATCCATGGTTCAACTTAATCCATTCCAACCTTAATAGTTATCCAAAATACCTCCATCCAGACTTTCTCTAAAAGGTCTCTAAATTCCAAAATCAATTGTAACATCAGATTCCCCAAACAAAGAAAAGTTTCTCTTATTGTCACATACTAAAATATGATTACCTTAATCATATTAAAACCTTACTGAAATCAACAAGTACTGCAGTACAATCCATATATATATATCACATTATTCTTATAACCAGAATATAATCCTTGAGTCCAAAAGCACCAATACATTAATTATTCCGCTTCAACTGTAGTCACAGCATAAGAATGGCCTTGATCCCTTGGGCTTTTCTGAGGTAAGTTTCCTTGACGCTTAGGACATTCATTTGCATAATGCCCCATTCCCCTACAATTGTAGCATTCAACTTTGACAGCCTCTTTCTTTCCCTTGCAATCACGAGCCTTGTGACCCTTTTCTCCACATTTATAACAAACTCCCATTCCTTTTAGGCACGTACCAGGGTGATTCTTCCCACAATTATCACATAATGGAAAATCCTTCTTTCCCTTTTTCCCTTTATCTGTCTCTTGTTCCTCCGTTCTCTTCTTCTCTTGCTTTACTTTGTTGTCATAAGACTTAGAGAATTCCTTTTCTATCTTGATAGCACACGAGACAATATCTTCGTATGATGAGAAGGATTGTGATACTAAATCTCGACAGAGAAATGGTTTTAACCCATCAAATAAATGATCAATCTTACTCCTTGGGTTACGCATATAATCGACAGCATGCCTCGCTAACCTTGTAAAGTTAGCCTCGTACTTTGCGACATTCTCATCCTCCATCTGCCTCAGACTCAGAAATTGCCTTTCCATATCTGCTTGATGGTCACGAGGAAAGTATTTTTCTAAGAAAAGCTCTTTGAACTCCCTCCATTCCATATTCGATACATCATCATCCTCCTTCATGTTTTTAATCAATGACCACCATTGATCAGCATCTCCAGTGAGGCGGTAAACTGCCATGAAAACTTTTTCCCTTTCACTGCTCCCCAAATCCTGAAATATTTTCTCTAGGGAATTTATCCATTGCTCGGCTACTAAGGGATTTGTACTCCCATTGAACGTTGGTGGTTGTTGCCTCATGAATCGATCTAACATTGATCCTCCACACTGTGGATCAGGGTGCTCCATACGGGTAAGTTTATTATTCATAACCTGAGTAAGTTGTCCCAGTATGGTGATTAGCTGATCGGCACCAGTTGTATCACCAGCCCCACTATAATTATCTTGAGCAGGAGGTCAATCCCTACATGGAGTGCGTGCATTGATACAGTTTCCATTTCTTCCACTAGGCGCCATTTCTAAACAATGGCATAAACTAGATCAGTTTATGAATCAAAATACATAATCCCATACTTATAAAACACTTAACATAAATTGAACTATTTATGGATATAATCCATAATCATAAAAAGGTTTTCATTGAGGAAGTATATACTCATAACCATTCATAGTGGTTTGGAAAGAAAATGATAATTATCCTAAGCATATCCCCCGGGAGTGTCGTAACCAACAGTGTAGCAAGGCCCGTTGTCGTGCACCAGTTCCCGTTCGAGTCTAGCTCAAAGCGGTGTTTTCAGGTTTTACCCCTAGGTACATCTGTGCCAGAGCCGCCTCTACCTGCTCGTATCCAGACAGGGATGTATTGCTCGGAAAACTCATAACATCTCTATAATACCAAAATTCTAGGAAGTTCTTCTATACTAATCATCAAAGTTCATCTTAGGTCTACGTTCTCTAATCAGAGTTTATCTAAATCTAGCTTCCAAGGTTTGTACTAAACTTCCTCTGATACCAACTGTAACGCCCCGACTCCAGCTACCCAGAGTCGGTGCATTACTTCGTAACATTGGCATGATCACAAAAGATCAAGTCTCGAAAGACCGATTAGTTTAGTAGCCTTGGAAACACTAGATACATTTGTAAACGTTACATTACATCATAAAGTGAAAAACTACAATAAAAAATCTCCATATTCCACACTCATATCCTCTTTTGACTATCCCTGCAGGTCATTCATAAAATACTTCTTCACATCCTGGAAAATATTAAAACATTGAAAGGGGTGAGCTCAGATGCTCAGTAAGGATAACAATAATCAGGAAGCTTTCATAAATAAACATTAACATTTAAGGCAATGTATAAATAAAACAAAAGCCTTTTAAACATGAACTTCAACATAATATGGCAAAAGTAAAATGAGATAATGCCATTTACTTATTCACATGGATATTCTACTGGTCGAATAATCACATGCAATATCAATAACCATTTTCATAATGATGGAATGCATAATGCCAGACTAACATAACCACGTATCCAAGGCCTCGTGCCAAGTCCACAAATTAGATTTTGTCAAGGCCTCGTGCCAAGACACTAGTTTGTCTCATGAGACCTGCCGATGCATCGAGGAGTTATAGCGGGCTCCACCCGTCACTTATTAAGTCCAATGCATTCCTCATATGAATAGGTTTAAACATATCATAAACCATAACATAATCGTATCACATAAAACATGCATAAAGGAAACATAAAATTTCCACATTTCAATCACAAGATATCAATACAACACATTGATATAATAAAAACGCTTTCAAAACCATTTTCAATACCAAAATAAAAGAAAGTTAAAACTTTGTATTTATTTTTCATTAAAAAATGATGGCTTGTAGAGGAAGCCGAAACTCAAATAATGGTCACGGTGGCGGAGAAGTCATTGTCGCCGCATAAGTACGGAAAGAAAAACATTCCCTTTTTTCGTTTATCAAAATGCTTCATATAAAAAAGATTCCTTTTGAATAAACGTAAAAGTCAAAGGGGTTTATACACCATATAAAAGAAAGTTGTGTATAAAACCAAATATGCCTCAATGAAAGGAGATTGAGACGAAGTCCTTTACAAAGATAATTTTTTAAATAAAATAGATATATTATGTGTATTCACTATAATTAAACATAAAGAAAGTACAACTACAAGATAGGACATTATAATATCATGACGTAATTTGAAAGTAGGAGATTAACCCAAAGAATGGAAGTTGGGTTAAGAAGTTCCCTTACCTCGTGTCTGACTTGACTCAACCGTTCTTTAACCTCTTGAATAATAAACTAGAGTTAATATATACCTTATTAAGAACCATTTTTAATTTCATTATACTTATTATATCACTTATTATAATGATATGAACATTATGTAATTATATAAGTTAATAACGGTCGTTTTGTCGATCTTTGGTACTTGAGTCAACAATAAACTTCTTATAATTACAAGTTGTTTATGTGGTAGAATATCCATTATCTCCAGAATTATATTCATGATTTATATGTCATATATATCTTATATATCCATTATATACATTCATTTATAATATTACGTAACACTTAGAGGTAAGAAATGAAATGCACCGTTCATGGAGACGGTAAGCCGTACGTACGCATGAACGCTACTTTCATTTCAATTTCATAATTAATGGAACGAAATCATAATGATATAAATGTATAATATAATTACAGTATAATATAGTGTATAATACCATTTACTCCATCCTTTATACATCCCACATATGGCATTAACGATTCAAATCACTTTGAGGGGGCGGTAGTCCGCACTTCCTAAAATGAAATTATCGCATTTTACCCATAATGGAAATCATAAAGTTTGCCATAAATGAGAAATAAAGAAGCATAAGTAAAACATAAACATATTATATATCATATATAAAAATAGTGACATCTTAATGTCCACCTTTTAAGGTGTTATATGACTGTTGAACAATCGTCGTTTCGTGAGGCAAAAATTCACCATCTACAGAAACCGTATGTTCTTTAACCATTAGATGTAGGTGTCTATAAGTGTAGCTCTAATACTTCTTATAAAAACATCCTAGTATATTGAGGATACTGGTGTTGTTACAAAAGAAATGAATAAAAAGAGTTTAGGGGGTTGGAGAAGAAAAATAAAACAAAACAGCATTAGAGAAGACATTACCTCAAAATCGGGTAACTCTTTTTGATTTGAGCCAAAGTCTTCCTTGGGAAGAGTTCTGCCCAAATTGAGGCCTCTAGGAGTAATAGTGGGAAGTTGGGAGAGTATTTGGGCAGAGGTTGGCCGAGCCAAATTGCTTGAAGGTGTGAATAAGGTGGGAGTGGTGGGGGCCTTTTATAAGTGGGGAGGAGGGGCACTTTTGGAAAGATTGAAATGTTACATTATTACACAATGCTTTTCGGATTCTAAAGGTCCCAAACTTATATACATAGTGGATAAGGTGATAAGGGTTCGAAATATACCCATACAAAAGTCTTTGGACAAGTGTAAGCCTTGGATTTTACATTATCTTTTCATTTTATGAAAATCGTTAAATAATGAGGTCATCGCTGCATCATAATGATGTCATAAATAATTTAATTTATTTAATGTCTAAAAATTATATAAAAACTACTATGATGTAGGAAATATTTTTATCTTTCTAATGAATATTTATAGTCAAATATGGACTTGTTTAACCCCACTTAAAAACTGTTTTAGTAAAATAACTCATGTTTGTGTCAATTTAATTTTAACATTAAATAAATATATATTAATGTCATTTTCCAACTAAAGTGGCTCCATGGGGTCCCCAAGTTGACCCATGGGTTGTCTTGGTCGGCCATGACTCATCCAATAGGAGTAGGACAAGTGTCAATCTCATCTCATATTATTAAAACATTATTTGTACCTTAAACTACACTAATTACCTCTAATCGCGATTAAGAACTTAAAAGTTACTATTCACCAAAAAATTATTTTAATCTCATTGAACCACATTTTACTTATTAATGAAAACCATGTATGTCGGATTTTTGAAAATCAAATCACAGAAGTGGTAATATTTTATTTAAACGGAAAATCAGTTATTTAACTACCACTTAGTGGTTTCACTATTCATCAAAAATTGATGTTTTTCAGAACAAGGCCAAAATTTCACCCTAAGATATAATTGATATTCCGAATTCAAAAATGATGTCTATTGTAAAAAATTCTAAACATATAAGTTGCATTAATTAATTTTATAATTAATTCACGCTGTTACGACAAATAGCGTGTTTTTATGAAACAATTTATATCAAAAGATTGGCAATTGTTTATGTCCAATTTCAATGTTAAATTAATTCTAATGACCACCATTGGATAAAATGGTAAAAATATATTCTAATTATACCTTAAAACCAATAAATAGTATAATTTATCACAATAAATTATTTTGATTAAGAAATTTGTTTTAAAGTATTTTTCACTATTCATAAAAAATTAGAAGTTCTCAGAAAAATACCAAAAATTCAACATAGGCTAATTTTGATATTCCGAATCCAAAAATGAAGTCCATTTTAAAATATAAAATTTCTATAATTTTAAAAAGTGGTTATTACTATTCATAACGGCTACTTTGATTAGTCGCGGTGTTTTAGAACTCGAAGTTGCGTACAATGCAAGCTATTGCATTATTGAATGAGAAGCGTATCGTAGAAGCTCGGGGTGTTACATTATCCCCTCCTTAAATAAATTGCGTCCTCGCAATTTGAAATTTTTCTTTGAAAATAAAAGGTTGAAAAGAGAAAATACCTTTGAGGAAAACCCACATCGGAAATAAGGTTAATAAATATATAAAATTAAAAAAAAAGCAGGATAAGTACAAAGGTCACCCGATATAGCCCATTCTAGGATTATATGAAAATATGGATATGGAGGAGAAACAAACCATCAAGGTCTGATGGAGAGTTATAGAAAACAGGATTAGAAGAATGTTTAACCACAAGAAAATCACAAACATGTGACTGGTTAAACGGTCATTGAATCCCCAGTTGGAAAAGTTAACCGACAACATTTTTGTTTTAAGTTACCTTTTATAATGTTGAGGAATTTATTTAGGAGATTTACTAAGAACGTAAGGGAATATATATACTTGTTATGTATTCGTTAATAAATTTTTACCACAAACCCAACTTTTACTCCAAATGGTAATGGAACTCAAAAATATTCTATTTATCCTAATTGTATAAGGTTCAAAATGTTAACACATACCATTTAGATTAGTAAAACTATTTTGTAATAACCAGGGACTTCCTGTAGGCTAGTGGTAGGAAATAAAGGCTTGTCGCACTATGGTTGTGGGTTCGATTCCTGCAGCTTTGTCTGACACGACGGGTAATTCCCCACCCTGCAGGTTGTCCTTTTCCTAAAACTATAGTATTATAATATTCCAAAAATAATCTTCAGAAATTCTTTAATTTTAAACAATACTATCCATGGTTCAACTTAATCCATTCCAACCTTAATAGTTATCCAAAATACCTCCGTCCAGACTTTCTCTAAAAGGTCTCTAAATTCCAAAATCAATTGTAACATCAGATTCCCCAAACAAAGAAAAGTTTCTCTTATTGTCACATACTAAAAATATGATTACCTTAATCATATTAAAACCTTACTGAAATCAACAAGTACTGCAGTACAATCCATATATATATATCACATTATTCTTATAACCAGAATATAATCCTTGAGTCCAAAAGCACCAATACATTAATTATTCCACTTCAACTGTAGTCACAGCATAAGAATGGCCTTGATCCCTTGGCCTTTTCTGAGGTAAGTTTCCTTGACGCTTATGACATTCATTTGCATAATGCCCCATTTCACTACAATTGTAGCATTCAAGTTTGACAGCCTCTTTCTTTCCCTTGCAATCACGAGCCTGGTGACCCTTTTCTCCACATTTATAACAAACTCCCATTCCTTTTAGGCACGTACCAGGGTGATTCTTCCCACAATTATCACATAATGGAAAATCCTTCTTTCACTTTTTCCCTTTATCTGTCTCTTGTTCCCCCGTTCTCTTCTTCTCTTGCTTTACTTTGTTGTCATAAGACTTAGAGAATTCCTTTTCTGTCTTGATAGCACATGAGACAATATCATAGTATGATGAGAAGGATTGTGATACTAAAGCTCGACAGAGAAATGGTTTTAACCCATCAAATAAATCATCAATCTTACTCCTTGGGTTACGTATATAATCGGCAGCATGCCTCGCTAACCTTGTAATGTTAGCCTCGTACTTTGCGACATTCTCATCCTCCTTCTGCCTCAGACTCAGAAATTGCCTTTCCATATCTGCTTGATGGTCACGAGGAAAGTATTTTTCTAAGAAAAGCTCTTTGAACTCCCTCCATTACATATTCGATACATCATCATCTTCCTTCATGTTTTGAATCAATGACCATCATTGATCAGCATCTCCAGTGAGGCGGTAAACTGCCATGAAAACTTTTTCCCTTTCACTGCTCCCCAAATCCTGAAATATTTTCTCTAGGGAATTTATCCATTGCTCAGCTACTAATGGATTTGTACTCCCATTGAACGTTGGTGTTTGTTGCCTCATGAATCGATCTAACATTGATCCTCCACGCTGTGGATCAGGGTGCTCCATACGGGTAAGGTTATTATTCATAACCTGAGTAAGTTGTCCCAGTATGGTGATTAGCTGATCGGCACCAGTTGCATCACCAGCCCCACTATAATTATCTTGAGCAGGAGGTCAATCCCTACATGGAGTGCGTGCATTGATACGGTTTCCATTTCTTCCACTAGGCGCCATTTCTAAACAATGGCATAAACTAGATCAGTTTATGAATCAAAATACATAATCCCATACTTATAAAACACTTAACATAAATTGAACTATTTATGGATATAATCCATAATCATAAAAAGGTTTTCATTGAGGAAGTATATACTCATAACCGTTCATAGTGGTTTGTAAAGAAAATGAGAATTATCCTAAGCATATCCCCCGGGAGTGTCGTAACCAACAGTGTAGCAAGGCCCGTTGTCATGCACCAGTTCCCGTTCGAGTCTAGCTCAAAGCTGTGTTTTCAGGTTTTACCCCTAGGTACATCTGTGCCAGAGCCGCATCTACCATCTCGTATCCAGACAGGGATGTATTGCTCGGAAAACTCATAACATCTCTATAATACCAAAATTCTAGTAAGTTCTTCTATACTAATCCTCAAAGTTCATCTTAGGTCTACTTGCTCTAATCAGAGTTTATCTAAATCTAGCTTCCAAGGTTTGTACTAAACTTCCTCTGATACCAACTGTAACGCCCCGAACCCAGCTACCCAGAGTCGGTGCATTACTTCATAACATTGGCATGATCACAAAAGATCAAGTCTCGAAAGACTGATTAGTTTAGTAGCCTTGGAAACACTAGATACATTTGTAAACGTTACATTACATCATAAAGTGAAAAACTACAATAACAAAGTCTCCATAGTCCACACTCATATCCTCTTTTGACTATCCCTGCAGGTCATTCATAAAATACTTCTTCACATCCTGGAAAATATTAAAACATTGAAAGGGGTGAGCTTAGATGCTCAGTAAGGATAACAATAATGCAGAAGCTTTCATAAATAAACATTAACATTTAAGGCAATGTATAACTAAAACAAAATCCTTTTAAACATGAACTTCAACATAATATGGCAAAAGTAAAATGAGATAATGTCATTTACTTATTCACATGGATATTCTACTGGTCGAATAATCACATGCAATATCAATAACCATTTTCATAATGATGGAATGCATAATGCCAGACTAACATAACCACGTAGCCAAGGCCTCGTGCCAAGTCCACAAATTAGATTTTGTCAAGGCCTCGTGCCAAGACACTAGTTTGTCTCATGAGACCTGTCGATGCATTGAGGAGCTATAGCGGGCTCCACCCATCACTTATTAAGTCCAATGCATTCCTCTTATGAATAGGTTTAAACATATCATAAACCATAACATAATCGTATCACATAAAACATGCATAAAGGAAACATAACATTTCCACATTTCAATCAAAAGATATCAATACAACACATTTATATAATAAAAACGCTTTCAAAACCATTTTCAATACCAAAATAAAAGAAAGTTAAAACTTTGTATTTATTTTTCATTAAAAAAAATGATGGCTTGTAGAGGAAGCCGAAACTCAAATAATGGTCACGGTGGCGGAGAAGTCATTGTCGCCGCATAAGTACGGAAAGAAAAACATTCCCTTTTGTCGTTTAGCAAAACGCTTCATATAAAAAAGATTCCTTTTGAATAAACGTAAAAGTCAAAGGGGTTTATACACCATATAAAAGAAAGTTGTGTATAAAACCAAATATGCCTCAATGAAAGGAGATTGAGACGAAGTCCTTTACAAAGATAATTTTTTAAATAAAATAGATATATTATGTGTATTCACTATAATTACACATAAAGAAAGTACAACTACAAGATAGGACATAATAATATCATGACGTAATTTGAAAGTAGGAGATTAACCCAAAGAATGAAAGTTGGGTTAAGAAGTTCCCTTACCTCATGTCTGACTTGACTCAACCGTTCTTTAACCTCCTGAATAATAAACTAGAGTTAATATATACCTTATTAATAACCATTTTCAATTTCATTATCCTTATTATATCACTTATTACAATGATATGAACATTATGTAATTATATAAGTTAATAACGGTCGTTTTGTCGATTTTTGGTACTTGAGTCAACAATAAACTTCTTATAATTACAAGTTGTTTATTGGTAGAATATCCATTATCTCCAGAATTATATTAATGATTTAGATGTCATATATATCTTATATATCCATTATATACATTCATTTATAATATTACGTAACATTTAGAGGTAAGAAATGAAATGCACCGTTCATGGAGACGGTAAGCCGTACGTACGCATGAACGCTACTTTCATTTCAATTTCACAATTAATGGAACGAAATCATAATGATATAAATGTATAATATAATTACAGTATAATATAGTGTATAATACCATTTACTCCATCCTTTATACATCCCACATATGACATTAACGATTCAAATCACTTTGAGGGGGCGGTAGTCCGCACTTCCTAAAATGAAATTATCGCGTTTTACCCATAATGGAAATCATAAAGTATGCCATAAATGTGAAATACAGAAGCATAAGTAAAACATAAACATATTATATATCATATATAAAAATAGTGACATCTTAATGTCCACCTTTGAAGGTGTTATATGAGTGTTGAACAATCGTCGTTTCGTGAGGCAGAAATTCACCATCTACAGAAACCGTATGTTCTTTAACCATTAGATGTAGGTGTGTGTAAGTGTAGCTTGAATCCTTATTATAACAACATCCTAGTATATTGAGGATACTGGTGTTGTTACAAAAGAAATGAATAAAAAGAGTTTAGGGGGTTGGAGAAGAAAAATAAAACAAAACAGCATTAGAGAAGACATTACCTCAAAATCGGGTAACTCTTTTTGATTTGAGCCAAAGGCTTCCTTGGGAAGAGTTCTTCCCAAATTGAGGCTTTTTGGAGTAATAGGGGGAAGTTGGGAGAGTATTTGGGCAGATTTTGGCTGAGCCAAATGGCTTGAAGGTGTGAATAAGGTGGGAGTGGTGGGGGCCTTTTATAAGTGGGGAGGAGGGGCACTTTTGGAAAGATTGAAATGTTACATTATTACACAATGCTTTTCGGATTCTAAAAGTCCCACACTTATATAATTCGTGGCTAAGGTGATAAGGGTTCGAAATATACCCATACAATAGTCTTTGGACAAGTGTAAGCCTTGGATTTTACATTATCTTTTCATTTTATTAAAATCGTTAAATAATGAGGTCATCGCTGCATCATAATGATGTCATAAATAATTTAATTTATTTAATGTCTAAAAATTATAAAAAAAATACTATGCTGTAGGAAATCTTTTTATATTTCTAATGAATATTTATAGTCAAACGTTGGACTTGTGTAACCCCACTTAAAAACTATTTTAGTAAAATAACTCATGTTTGTGTCAATTTAATTTTAACATTAAATAAATATATATTAATGTCATTTTCCAAATAAGTGGCTCCATGGGGTCCCCAAGTTGACCCATGGGTTGTCTTGGTCGGCCATTAATCATCCAATAGGAGTAGGACAAGTTTCAATCTCATCTCATATTATTAAAACATTATTTGTACCTTAAACTACACTAATTACCTTTAATCGCGATTAAGAACTTAAAAGCTACTATTCACCAAAAAATTATTTTAATCTCATTGAACCACATTTTACTTCTTAATGAAAACCATGTATGTCGGATTTTTGAAAATCAAATCACAGAAGTGGTAATATTTTATTTAAACGAAAAATCAGTTATTTAACTACCACTTAGTGGTTTCACTATTCATCAAAAATTAAAGTTTTTCAGAACAAGGCCAAAATTTCACCCTAAGCTATAATTGATATTCCGAATTCAAAAATGATGTCTATTTTACAAAATTACAAACATATAAGTTGCATTAATTAATTTTATAATTAATTCCCGCTGTTACGACAAATAGCGTGTTTTTAAGAAAAGATTTATATCAAAAGATTGGCAATTGTTTATGTCCAATTTCAATGTTAAATTAATTCTAATGACCACCATTGGATAAAATGGTAAAATTATATTCTAATTATACCTTAAAACCACTAAATAGTATAATTTATCACAATAAATTATTTTGATTAAAAAAGTTGTATTAAAGTATTTTTCACTATTCATAAAAAATTAGAAGTTCTCAGAAAAATACCAAAAATTCAACATAGACTAATTTCGATATTCCGAATCCAAAAATGAAGTCCATTTTGAAATATAAAATTTCTATAATTTTAAAAAGTGGTTATTACTATTCATAACGGCTACTTTGATTAGTCGCGGTGTTTTAGAACTCGAAGTTGCGTACAATGCAAGCTATTGCATTATTGAATGAGAAGCGTATCGTGGAAGCTCGGGGTGTTACACCCATCACTAGGTGAGGATGACTTTGGTTACCCTTATGTAGCTATGATTTTTTATAAGAGTGTCTCGGGTCACCCCTACAGAGTAGGTTCCTACTATGTAAGGGTAACATATAATACCCTTACGCGGCAATGACCTATATATATATATATATATCATTTTTCCTATATTATTCTTTGAATAACTCATACATAAAACCCTCTTTAAGAATTTGAATATTAATTTTAAAAGAAACACAATAAAAATTAAAACTAATGAACTCAATCACTGATTCACCTGCAAATCACTCCTCTAACCACACTAACCAAAACAATTAACAATAATGATTCCAATTAAGAAAGAGAAAAAAAAAATCTAGCATACTAATTAAATACAACTGAATCTTTTAGTTTTGAATTTCTCACTAAAACCATTGAACACTGATTGAGCTATTATTGATCTCTTTATAGATGTTTCCCTCTGACTCTCCCCCTTTCCTTTCACGGTTCAATGAAGGATCCCAGGGGAAGCCTATTATTAATCTTGCATGAAATAAGGGAAGTAAAATTTGGGTGGGTTATAATTAATTAATTACATTTCATTTCATAAATTAATTTAATTTAAATACCCATTTAAATATCCTAACCGTGGTCATGGAACCTTGTTCAGGTTTATACAACACCTAGGTAAAACATGTAACGATCCTGATTTTCTCAAATTTATAACTCATTTTTTTTGGTTTGAATCCTTTTTTAATCTTGGTAAATGTAACCTATATCCTAAGAATGTTTTGGGAGAATATGGGGCTTGTTTAGATCCTAATGTTTTGGAAAATGGAGAAAACGGAAGGGGAAAATAGTTTGTAATAATTGTGTGACTCAACCATATGAGGTACCCAGTTCACAGGAAAGGTCGCATGATTTGTCAAAAACCATGTGAGATGGGACACATACCCATGCAGGATTACATATGTCTGTGACAAAGTATTTTTTCATGACATGCACATGTTTATAAAAATCATGTACCAATCCTGTGTGAAGGAGGTCCTTAGACAATGGAGGAAGCACGATTTGTGCATGGTTTGTCCAACCATGCAACCAAACTATGCAACCCCATTTTTTTAGGGTGATTTTACCAAATTTTCCATGTATTTTTTAACCTATTTTCCTTCGTCCTCCCTTAGTTTATAGAATTCAGAACCTCCTTTCTATCATGTGTGTTCTTCCTCCTCCTCAACTAGGTATCATGATTGATTCCTCCTACAGAATTTGATCAGATCTCTATCAGAAGCATAGGAAATCTATTGGAACTATCTTGAATCTTCTTTCTTTTATTATTATTTTATCATCCCATATCTTAATCCATTTTGATGTGAGCTCATTTTCCCCATTTTTAGGTCATTTGTATATTTTGTAATTTTCTTCCATTCTACATTAAAACTAAAGTTGATATTGCATGAGGAGTCATGTATAGCCCTAAGGTAGGTGGTATAGTTTTTTCATTAATAATTTAGGTGATTATATAGATTTTACCATTATAAGGTGTGCCATAAATTTCCACACATCACCTTAAATTTTACTTTTTCCTCCTAAGTTAATATAAACATGGTATTATACTCATGTTTTCCGGTGTTATCTTGTCATGGGATATTTACTTAATTGATCACAACCCCTTTCGGTGTGTTGATTTAAATTTCAGTCTTAATATAATGTTTAATGAATCTAACTGCCTCCTAAGTGATTTAGCTTAACTCTAAAGTGGATATTCCTTACTTGGTTAAATCAAATAGCTGAGTTTAATGGATTGGAAGTGGACGTGAATGCTATTCCACATGATATATAATTATAATTGGGAATTATGTAAACTCTTTTGATTGGAATTTATTGGGATTAATGAATTGGAATGCTTTATATATAATTACTTTAAATTATTATTTGTATTCCATGGATATTGGATGTTAAACAGTGGATATTGGATTTATTGATCATGAAATTTCATGCTCCCATACATCAGTTGTTGGGAATGATTTCTCACACCACTATAATTTTATTGGGTGATGGGAATGATGTTCCATGTTATTATATATAAAGTGTTGGGCATGATGGATCACCCTACCATATCGAGTGACGGGAAATATGTCTCATTCGTATGAGATTATTGGATTCTACACTTGTTCTATCCATTTGATCGTTAAAATAGTTATGGATTCCTGAGTTACCCTTGGGTCTAGCTAACACAAAGTATCAATGTATATGGCTCTAAAAGACCTCACATATAGTGTTCATAAACATGTATACCTTATTTATATATCTGGTTACTTACCAGACATACAACAACCTATATAGAAGTAGGAAACCAAGTGTACTAATAGAACATGAGCTGACTGGAATTTATTTATTCAGTTTTTTTATTATTCCTTATACCTTCACATTGATTTTATATATATGCTTATTTTATTATTTCTCTACACAGTTGGTGGTGTCCTACTAAGTTTATCTCACACCCTAATTAGAATTCCTTTGGTATCTGAGTATACTTCATGACTGAAGGTATGGATAAGGGAAAGAACCATACTATATATGCTTGATTTGTTTTACTTATATCGTGGATCATGGGAGAAGAGGATCGAGCATAAGCTTTTGAAGCTAAAAGAGCAGTCTCTCGGCCTTTTAGTTTTTTTATAGCATATTGTATAAGTTTATCAGTTATACCCAATATTTCAATTTTTGTATATCAGTATGACATGACATCATAATGTATATGAATCATCTTAGGGTCTCTGATTACTATTATAGTTTCTTGGTTATTTATGGTTATTCAGTTGATTATTTCTTTTTTTTGTTCCATATGTTATATTATTCTTTTTATATTTCTTATTATATATCATATCTGATGTGCCACTTTGATATGAGGATATAGTCTCCCCACTGTACCACCTTAGACCGTAGAATATAGTCAGAAGACTCAATAATATGGGGAGGGGTGATTGAGGCCACGTGACCTACTATCTCAGGACATTGTTTAAGGGGGATCCTAGGTCAGGACGTTACAATCTGGTATTTTAGGGTTTCTTTTTCTTTTGTCAGCCTATTTGGGTATTATATAGAATAAAGGGATGAAATGGAATTTGTTAATATTCCTTTTCCTATTAGTAGCTAACCTACGTACAGGGACTTCCAAATTACCTAGAATGGGGTATTTTTGTTCTGATTTTTCACCTGTTATCGTAGATATGGTTTCACCATTAAGTGAAACACATGCTTTATATTATTAAAATTATTGATTTTATTGATACGGGCTTGTTCCTTTCCATATTGAGGTAAGTAATTAGCATCGCATTCATCATTATAGGCACATTAGTACTAATTTTTCAGGAATTTTCTCTTGTCATGTCTACTTTCCACATGCATTTTCTTACTACATATCAATAGTGACTTGATTCTTATATATTGAACTATGCTAATGTTTCTTACAGGATAATATAATTGGATTAATTAAATTTATTACATAAATATAAATAGTTGTTTCCCATATATATTTGTGATGACACCTTAATTGGATAATTATATCATGTTGTGGGTTCTGGGGCTACTGGTTCCAAAGGTCGAGAGAGAATCAGTTGATTTTGTTAACTAAATTGCAAAGGAAATTTAAGTATAAATTACATATATAAATCATAAATAGTGATGCATGTAATAAAATAATTTCTTATGGAATTTTACATCCTAATACTAAGTGTAAATGAATGGTTATAGTTAAATGACATTCCAATTACAGTTTATAAGGCATGTGACTTTGATAAATTGGAAATGGTGACGCATCTAACTGGACCACGATATATATATATCTATATACTTATATAATTGAGTACGAACCTAATAAAATATAAACATTTAAATGAAATAGTTATTTCCATATAGGATTCTAATTTTAAATTAAAGGGATTTTTTATCTATATATTGGAATTGACACTCTATATATTGGAACCCCTATCATTTGATATAAAACCTAGACCCAACCTCAGCCTTAGAAGTGTGTAGTTGGGGGTGTCTCTTATATTCATTTGGACTATTGTGGTTCTTCTTTACCACCTAGTCCAAGATTTTGGAGCAGGAAGAGAGGCATAACATTTTTTATAAAAATACTATGTACTAATCTTTTTATCTGTCTACAAACATATCAACTAAAATATTATCTTTTAAGGAATACATTTGGTATTGTAGAATCATTCTGCCATGAAATCCTCAAGCCATAATCCAATAAGGTAGGGACAACCATGCACCGGAGTTGGTGTGTCCTGGGCCTCCTGTGATACCTCTTATAGTTCCACTTAAGGAACCACCTGTTATTCCTGATATGGGTACTGGCACTCAATTTTGAGATAGATGTTATCAAATGATGACATCTATGAAAGGTGTTTCTTGACTTACCTCCACTATGGTAGAGTTGACCCAGTAGTTTTAGTAGGAGCGTCTGCCCACCTTCTCAGGTCATGGTGGACCACATGCTACAGATTCTTAGCTAGAGTCCATGCTTTATATTTTCGATCATTTGGAGATTCCTTCGAAGAGGAGGTCCATGATCGATACATGTATTCTATGTGGTTATACCAAGTGATGGTGGGAAGTCATTACCTAAGAATACCAACATTGTGTTATTATCTGGATGGAATTATAGATGATATTTTATGATTACTTTTGTCTATAGATGATGAGATCTAACTAGCCTATAGAATTTATGAACTTTTAGCAAGGATCTGTGTCTACCATGGATATTATATTCATATCACTGAGTTATAATGATTCACCTTGAAACAAGAGGTTAGTGATATTATGACTATGAAGAGATTCATGGATGGGATATTAAGCACCAACCAATTAAAATTTAATGTATTTTGACTGATGAATATTTCTGAGATAGTAAACCAAGCCCTCATTACAGAGAAGAATCAGAGAGAATACTATGGTGGGAATTAGGGTGGTTCAACACTTAGACCTACACATGGTACTTCTAGTGGATAGAAGCGGTGTTTTTAGATTTATTTTAGTGGTATTATAATTAATACATCTTGAAATGTTATATTACTTATTATTCACCATTATTGGAAGCCAAGACACACAAAAACTCATTATATGCATGATCCGTTAGGGTGTGAAGGCTATGGCAGGATAGGGAATATTTATTGTTTCTATAGGAAATTCGCATCAGTTCATTGGTAGTGGGAATCTACACCTACCCCACATTCTGGAGAGAGGATATTAGTCTCTCACCTAAAAGGTAGCTATAATACCTTCGTCCCCCTAGACCAAGGTGATGGTCGAGAAAGAGGCAATCAGACTCAGGACATGCTACACTAGTAGAGGAGTCCTACTTTAGGCAATCAGGTTCTGACTCTAAGATATAGTACAGGAAAATAACATGCATTGTAGCCTATGCTATAGGTGAAGGGCACCGAACCATCTACTATTAGATGTCCTATTCTAGTATCCTATACACTAGTGTATTCTTTATTTCATATAGGAATGGTTCACTCTTTTATATCTGTTGAAATTGTAGACACCATGGACCTTGAGATAGAGTATTACTATGGTGTTATGAAACTCAATGCCTTAGTAGGTATCATATCAAAGAGCATTCATCATTGTAAGAATTTTCCTCTTGAGATAGGTAGATATATCTTAGATCAGAATCCTTTCATCCTCAACATGATAGGGTTTGATGTAATTATCAGGATGGATTGGTTAGTTCCCTAAAGATCCCATATGGATTCTTCTCACCAGAGGGTGACGCTTACATCACCATAGGGTAGTAGATATATCCACAATGTAGAATGGGATGTCTAGGTGTCTCGAGCTGGATCTTAATATTAGGGGATATGCATGGTGAAAGCCCAGATTGACAGCCTTTTCATGGATGATCAGGGTATACAAGCTTCAATATTCCATACTATAGTGGATCATTTTAAAAACATCTTCCCTAATGACTTTTCTGGAATACCTCTAGTGAGATATGAATAATTCACCATCGAGTTAGTTCTAGAAGCCACACTAGTGTCCATTCATCCTTATAGGATAGCACCTATGGAAATTCTGGAGCCTAAGTAGAAGTTGGAAGACTTGGAGGATAATAGATTTATCCAACCTAGAATAGCTCTACGGTGTTCACCAGTACTTTTTTCAAAGAATTTAGATGGTACCCTATAGATTTTCATAAATTATTTTTAGTTGAACTAGTTTACAGTAGAGAAATAGTATCCACTATCTCTAATAGGCGACCTATTTGATTATCTCTAAGGAGTGAGGGTTTTCTTGAAGATTGATTGAAGTATGTCCTATCATCAGGTTCATGTCAGGTCATTATAAATACATCGTATAGCTCTCTAAAGTAGGTATGGTCTTTATGAGTACCTAGTAATGTCGTTCGGTCTCACGAACCTGCTAGATATTTTCATGGTTCTAATGAATTGGGTTTTCCACCTATATCTGGATTCATTCATGGTAGTCTTTTTTGATGAAATCTTTGTGTATTCACACTCTCGGCATGACCATGTCCAACATCTTGAAATTGTGCTGAATAAACTGAGAGAATATTAGCTATATACTAATCTCAATGAATACAAATTTTGGATTGACGATGTCCACTTCCTAGGTCATATTTTCTTGGAGTCAGTAGTGTCATTAGACCCATAGATGGAAAGATTTGTAGTTTTATGGGATCATCATAAGAATTTATTTAATGTATAGAGTTTATTAGGGATATCATAGTATTAAATATGCTTCATTCAAGATTTTCCAAATCCTTTCATTGCCTCTTATAGGATTGACAATGAATGGTGTGAAATTAGTATGGTCAAAATCTTATGAATAATTCATTCATGGGTTGAAGGGAAGATTTACTTTAGCATTGATCCTAATTCTTATAGATCTAGGAAGAATCTATATTTTTTATTGTGATGCATCAGGTATTGGGTCGGGTTCAGTTCTGATATAGGATGAGTGAGTTGTATCATATGGTACTCATCCATTGAGTCCTCACGAGTGGAATTACCCAATGAATGATCTCAAGATAGCTGTTGTATTTTAGAATTTAAATTATAGAAGACATTATTTTCTTGGAGAGTGTTTTCTAGTATTCAAAAAACACAAAATCCATAAGTACATATTTACACAGCATGATCTTAATATCAAGTAGCACAGATGGGTTGAGCACCTACAATCATTTCATTTTGAGCTTACATATACACCAAGAAATGAAAATTTAGTAGGTGATGATCTGAGCCAAAATACATATACACAAGAAGTTTAGCGGGCTAGTGGTGAGTGGAAACTCATGGAATTGTTTTCAAAAATCCATTTTTAGGTTTAATAGGATCATGAAAATACTATCTTCTAATCCTTAGTAGTGACCTCTAGCTTTCGGGATGGGTGAGAATGAGGAAAATATTAGATCCTGGGGGCTTAGTCTAGAGTGAAATTATTTTTAATAATGACTCATCATCTAATTGGATTATAGTTATGGTTGAAACATTATTATTTCATGGGTGTGTTTGGGTCCCAGTAGAAATAAAAGAGGATATGATATAGAAATTTCTTACCTCAATAAAGGCAGTATATCACAGTGTCACCAAGATATATCGATACTTACATCACCAGTATTTGTGTCTTAGTATAAAATAGGAGATAACTCATTTCATTACTCAGATTTCCACCTATCAATAGGTGGAGGAACATCAGTGACTAACAAGACTTTTACAACTATTTTATATTCCCAAGTGGGAATAGGATGATGTTTCCATGGAATTTGTGACTAGATTTACTAGATTTATTCATGGAAATGATATATTATATGTTTTTGTTGATCGGTTGATGAAGGTTTCACACTTCATACCTACTCAAGATACCTTCTCAGTAGATGATATTGGGAGGTTATGCATCAGGGGGTTTGTATTTTTTAATGGATATCCACAATATATCATTTATGAAAGAGACAATAACTTCATGCCTCAGTTCTAGTAGGGTTTGTAGAAGGCATTGGGTATATGGGATCTTCTAAGCATGGGCTTTCACTCTCATACTGATGTACGGACAGAATTTATGATTTTGGTATTAGAGGAAATTCTCTATGCATGTGTCCTTGATTTTTGGGGGTTGTTGGGATAAACACATACCCTTAGTTGAGTTATCCTATGATAATAGATTTCAAAATACCATTTAGATATCTCCCTATGAATCCTTATATGGTAGGCCTTTCTGATCACCTCTATTTTTGTTAGAGGGAGGATAGGTAGCTTTATTTGGACCATGTCTCGTTCAAGAAACTATAGTTCATGACATGATCATTAGAAAGTGTATGTTGATAGCTCAATCCAGATAGCAGTCATTTACCAATCAATATAGATGAACACTTGAGTTTAATGTTTGGTGTTAGGTTTTCTTTCAAGTCTCTCTAAAGTTGGTCCATAGATAAACTCATAGGAATGGAAACCTTTCACCTCGATTTGTCAAACCCGTTGAGGTTTTAAAATGAATAAGACCAGTAGCTTATCAGATGACAGTTCCTTAGAGATAATGATTTATACATGATGTATTTCATATAACTCATCTTCACTGATTTTATCCAAACCCATTGCATTTTCTACATCCCGATGAGGTTGAGTTAGACATGGATGCCTCTTTCATGGAGTATCGTGTGTGTATCACAAATCGGAGCATGAAGCCAATCCTAGGTGGGTCAGTTCCTTTAGTATGGGTTATTTGGAAGCATTATTGAGTATAGGATGATACTTTGAAGCAAAAAAAGAAGATATAAAATCTTAATGTCCAGATATTTTCTTAGAAGATCCCTCTTTACCCTCTAAAGTCCAACTCAGGGATGAGTTTCTTTAAGGAGGGGAGGTTGTAATGACCTGGATTTTCTCAAATGTATGGATCATTTTTTCAGTTTGAATCCTTTGTTTAATCTTAGAAAACAAGATCTATGGACTAATTAAGGTGATAGAATCATCTATGTGTTTTTTAGAGCCTGATGTTTCAGAAAATGGAGAAGCAGAGTGGTTCGCATGGTTAGCTCATGGTTAATACTAAGTATGCAACTCAACCATGCAAGGTACCCATTGCCCATGGGAGGCCACATGGATTGTCTACAACTATGTGAGCCCAAGTAAAAACTCATGTGGGATTTTAGAAGTTTTTTATAGAGACTTTTCTCATATCTTGTGCATTCTTATGAAAACTGTGCACCTAGCCCATGCAAAGGGGTTCCTTGGATAGTTTGTGCATGAATTTTCCAACCATGTTTCCAAATCCTGTGAATCCATTTTTTAGGGAGATTTTACCAAATTTCCAATGAAATGTTTTTAATCTATTTTCATCCTTCCTCTATTCATTTTCATCATGTAGAACATCTTTCCTCTCCCATGGATTCATCCTCCTCCTCACCTGGTTATGTTGATTCCTCCCTCATCTGGACTCTGAATGGATTATAGTTGGAAGCATTGTAAATATATAGGTAAGCTCTCAAATCCACTTTCTCACATTATTATTTTATCTTACCATCTCTTGTACAATTTTTGTGTGATTTAATATGTCCTATTTATAGAGAATTTTTATATTTTGGGATTTTCTCCCATTCTACATTATACCTAAAGGTGATATTGGATGAGGAGTCATTCTTGGCCCAAAGTTCTGTGGTAGAGTTATTTTATTTAAAATTTTATGTGATTATATAGAATTCAAAGTTGTGTATAATGTTGTACATTTCCACACAACACATTAAAATGTACTTTTACTCTATAATTTTATATACGTATGTTGTTATGCTTTCATTGACCAATGTTATCTTGTAAAAGGGCATATGCCTCATTGATATCCACCCCTTTGGGTGTTTCAGCTTAAATTTCCCTCTTAATATCAATTTTAATGAATCTGACCACCACCTAAGTGGTTATTCGTGACTCAATAGTGGATCTACCTTGCATAATTAAATCAAATGGACTCGTTTAATGGATTGGATGTGAGTAGCGAGGCCACACAACATGCTATATAATTACAATTAGAAATTTTATAAATTTTTAAGCTCATGATTTATTGGGCTTGATGAATTGGAAAGATTTATACATATGTCTTTCAATTAATATTGGTATTCCATGGATATTGGTTGTTGAACAATGGATAAGGTATTTGGTTAGAATAACATTCCACACACCCTTACATCTGGTGTTGGTCATGATGTCTCACTCTGTTATACTTTTATTGGGTGATGGGCATGATGTTTCACATTACACAGTATTGAGTGTTGGGAATAACGACACACCCAACCATCTTAAATGATGGGAAAAAATTCTTATATTCAAATGAGATTATGGGATTGTACCCTTGATGGGGTCATTGTCTTGTTAAACTAGTTATGGATGCCTAAGTTATGCCCGAGGTATAGATAGAATATAATATCCATGTATATGGATCTAAACATCCTTGTGTATAGTGTGCATATATGTTTATACCTATTATATATGTACAATTTCTAGTTAGGCCTAAATTGGCCTATGTAGAACAAGGTACAGTATTCCAGGTGTCCTAAAAAACCTAAGCCTAATGGTATTTACTTATCCAACTTTGTTTATTATAACCTATACCTACACACTTCTTTAATATATACGCTACTTGGACTATTTCTACAAATAGTTGGAGGTGTCCTACTAAATTTATTACACACCCAACGCAGGATACCATTGGTACCCGATTAGACTTCATGACTGCATGTATAAATATGGTAATGTTCCCAACTATATATACTTAATATGTTTTAATTATATCTTGGACCATGGGAGAATAAAAATAGTCATATGCCAATGATGGTATAGGAACAGTCTTTTGGACCTCTTATACTTTTGTATAGCATATGGTATATGCATGTCCCTTGTATCCCCTATTTCCTTTTTGTATATCTGCATTCCATGAATTCATAATGTATATGAATTAGACTATGGTCTCTATTTACTATTACAATTTCTTGGTTATTTATGATTTTTTAGTTGATTATTACTTTTGTTCCTATTTTTCTATCTATTATAGTACGATTATATTATTTCCTATTATATATCATATACATTATGCCACTATGATATGCGGGTATAGTCTCCCCACTATAAAACCTTATACCCTCACTACTATTCAAAAGACTCTAACGTATGGGGAGGTGAACTTAAGTCTATGTAACCTACCGGCTTGGGACATCGGTTACGGGGGCTCCTGGGTGAGGATGTTCCAAATTCATTATTTTGGACTCAACTAAAAAATAGAAATTCCAACAAAGGACTTTGTTTAATTTATATTGATGTTTATATCAATGAAATAATTAATGTTTAATAAATAAATATTAATAAATTTTTTAAGATTCAATCGACATAGAATCTCACCAAATTTCATCCTTAGGGTAAACATCTTACTACGATATCAATAGAATTGTCAAAAAATATTTCCAAGATACCTTACCAGGGGATATTGACATTTTACTCCTAATAAAAATCAATTTCTAGATATTCAAAAATCCTGTAATTTTCACACCCTTTAAATACATGTTTCTTTAAAATCTCCCCATGATAGAACTTCTCACCTACAAGAAGCCTCAATGGTCATCTAGCCAAAATCACAACCCCTATTGGCCTTCAATTCAACGCTATCTCATCAAGATCTATCATAGAATTCTAGAAAATATTCCAGTAAAAAAATCCAAACACAAGTCTCATTGCTCATCATGACCCAAGACACTTCATTCTACCACCATCAAACCATAGATATGGTTCTTACCCACACCCATCTATCATAAGACACCAAGGTTTCATCACTTAATTTATCATTCAGCTTATGGTTCTCCTCACCATAAGACTCTTATCAAAAGGAAAATCTTTGATCCATGATGCACCCTACCATCATATTCACCTATAAAAACACACTTCTCATTTCCCATTGACATGGTCGATGTTTTTTCCGTATCACCTCACCCAATTATGCATGAAATCACTAGTAATTCCTCCTTTAGTCCATCTTTATAAAAAAACACCCGGTCATAGCCATCAACATACTATCCCATCACCAAATCATGATTCCTTGTATTATAAAGCCATCCTAAGGTCATCCAAGAACCCACACCGATGTGTGAACCCTACACTATAGGATTCCATGGTTGAATTATCAACTAACCAACTAAAATTTCATGGTCTCTCCTGAGAACCATCACACTTATAGTCTTTCTCATACTTTAATCTTGTCATAAAAATCATTAATCTAGTGTGACGCCATAACCTCCATCCAACATCACATCTAAACTACATTTTTTAAATCTTTTTAGGAACAATAAAAAAATAAGATCCATCTATTCACCAGCATCTAAAAGTCTCCCTAACTTCTCGATGACCAATCTCTAAAATCCATGACCCTACCTGCATGGGTTCATTTCTCAATGGCCCATTATATATCCATTACTTCACATAATGAAGGTATATTTTTTTAACACTTGTAAACCAATTCTAACTAATATAATCCATCACTAACCATTCATGATTCACCAGGATCGGCATCCTTGACATCCAAAAAATCTTCTACAATGAGGGTCATGCCATATAATGGCCAATAGTGCACTCCTTACCATATAGATTCCATTAAAAATATAATAAATCATAGCCTCAAAGGTTTTATCATAATAGTATCTTCCCTCCTCCAAGACACACTCGTTCATTTTCATCTCACACGTGGATACTCCCCGATTCACAATTCAATAGCACTTCCTATAAACAATTCTTACAACCATGATTTTATTCGAATCCAATGGGTGTGTGTTTCATTACAACAAAATTTAATAAAATAAAATCCTAATCACATGACTCATATGTCATATAACATATCCTCACACACCTAAATCATATAACATGCTCACAACACATCAATATCATCTAACTAGAAGCACCCTTGGTGATCCTCTTCAAAATTGAGTAATTTCAGTATTTACAAGGTCTATAGAATGATATTATACCAAGCATAGAATAATTATAAAATTAGAATCATCAAACCCACTCTATCCATCTGAGAAATAAACCTCTAGGATCATAGTCTATAACTTTATCAGGAACCATGCTTAAAAACAATAGGGTCATGCATCCTTTCAATCTTTCCCTCTAAAACAATCCTTAATATTAAAATCAATCTATAAAATTATCCTAATGAAACTGATTATATCATAATTAATATACTCTATACCAAATAGCACATCATGATCATTTATATCATTACCTTATGTATCTGTATAGGATTTTAGTCTCTAATATTACCACAATTTGGGAAAACCCCTTACTTTAATTACCCTCGTATATAACACACTTCATCCCTATAACAACCCAGAATCCATAAACCCATATCCTATAGTTATATTACATTATTGACATAGAAAATAAGATTTTATGAAGTATTAAATATCTCAATATCCAAGGAAGACTATATACATATACATTTTCTAAATTTAACATCAAAAAATAAAGTATAACATAACAACTCCAGGATAACATTTTTATCTTTAATAGAAGGTCCTTGAAATTTTCACATGGTGCTATTTTAGTTTTATTGGAGAAAGTAAAAAAAATAAGGGTGACATTATATGCTCAGTATGTAGTAGAAAATAATGAATATAATTATAACATAAGCATGGAATAAATAGTAACGGGAAAGAAGTAGATGGTCATAATACTTCCATGTTAAAATGAAACTAGGGGAATACTATATCCATGAGAATAAATAAAAAATCATTAATAATTACAAATATCATAAAGATGTAAATAATAATTCCATATGACTTAAACATACCTTTAAGTACTTGTGCTAAGTCATCATATATAAACAGGTAAGCCATATACTAATACACTAGCCTGTTTTTCTTATTAGACCTATTGATGCATAGTGAGGATATCTATATAAATCCCCACCCATTGATAATTTAGTCTAATTAATTCATAATATTAGTTAAGAATATATTTTAAAACATTCCATAAGGAAATATTTACTCAATCATTGAAAATACAATGATGAGTATCCCTATGATGGAAATAAAAAAAATAGATATTTCTCAATTAAATTGAATAATGTTCCTATCTATCAGAATAACCCAAAAATAAACATAGCATATATGGGGTATTCTAATTATAATAATAAGTACCCTTATAAAATAAATAAATATAATGTTTTATATATGGTATATTCAAAGCATTGGGTTATCAATAGAATATAGTAATTTAATTTAGTATTTTTCAATATTAGGATTAAAAATATTAAGTAAGAGAATAATTTACTAATTTTCATAAATATTTTTTAAATTATCCAACTAATATCTCTTAGGAGTGTCTCACCATGTGTGGAGTCTTAGTCCCACTCATTGTTCACTAAGTGATGATTGAGTAGATACTCAAATATCCTTTTTTAGGTTAATTACACCTAAGTGAATTTTTTATATAACCATATCCAATTTCCAGTACCTAAACTAGGATGCAGTTTCTAAGAAAACCACAGAAACTTTACTCTCCAATATTTAACACTTTTTAGCATTATGAAAGATTAAGTAACATATCAATAAAATTTCCTTGATGGATAATATTTTTGATATAATAGTCAGTACCATGAATTGTGAGAGAATGGAGATATTAATATCAAAGGGGTAGTAAGAAAACTATACAATAGAAAACATGGTGTATAACAAAACCAAGTATCATGAAATGAAATTTTTAGACCATGAATCATGTCCTTTATTTCCATTTATCCAGATGTGATCTAACCTCATTCAGGACTTGGACTCTCACTTTGAGTAATCCTTTGTATGGGATGGATTTGGATAATATCATGTTTCCATAATCTTAAAGGGTGAATATTAATTATAGGGGAACAAAGATGTGTTTATTTTCAATAGGAAACCAAATGTTTTGAGTTTTATTGAATGTATGGTTAAAGGCCCCTTTCTTAAGTGGTGAGAATATCATTTTTATAAATATGTCAACTTAATATAAATAGGTCACATGTTTCATATCCCAAGTGGCTCGAAAAATGGAAAAAAATTGAGTAAGAGATTAGATAAGGTCAATAATCTCTCAACCACTAAATTAGATACATGTTTTTAACACATTTCATGGTCTTTAACCCTAGATTTAACAATTTCCCCATTTTTGGTTTTACTTTGGTAACTAGATCTTACATAATTAAATCATTAGTTGACTAAAAATATAATTTATCTTATTTAATAATTTATACCTACTAATTAAAAATATGAAATCCATTTTGTCCACTTAAAATTTATATATATAACATCAATTTTGACATTAGTGCATGTGACGTGTAAAAATATGGTTTTAGAAAATGTATATTTTTAAGCTTAAAATTATTGACTATTTTAACATTTTCAATGTATTTTATTTTAGCCATATTATTTTTTTAAATATTCAAGTTATGTGTATTTCAAAGAAAAAAAAGTACACAATAAAAATTTATTTAAAATAAAACCCCAAAAACAGATTTTATTAAAAAATACTAATTAAGTATTTAAAATGTTAATCTTAGGTTTTCAAAATTAAACATAGTATTTTATAATTTAGGGGATTCTAGGACTAGTTCCCTATAATGAGCAGGGGTCAAATCCGTGGAGGTTAGTTTTTATAATTTATTTTAAAAAAAATAAGTATTTCCAACTTGTTAGAGTTAAATCTCCTTAAAACAAAAATAACACAACCTCACATGAACATGAAGAAAATTAACATCAAGGTACACATAGATTTTTATCGGGATAGGATCCAATATGGAATCCTACTCTTTTTTGTGGCTGGTTACACCCCCCTAAGCATGGATTATTTTTACTATAACCCCAAGAAAAATCCTTTTAAAATCATATACGTGGCATCCCACCACACACATTAGGTGTCACAACCAAAAACATAGCTTCTCGTTGTGATACAAAAAATATTTATAAAAAATAAATAAGATCATTGGAAAACCAAATTCCTTTAGAAATTAAAAATGTAGATCTCCTTCCATGATCATCTAGAATATAAATGGAAGTACTGGTCACCACTTAGTCCTGAAATTGATGCACAAATATTGTAATACTAAAATCTCAAACTCCTAAAGATGTGAGATTCATCAGATGTTGATTGCTGAAGAACTACAAACATGACTTCAAACTTCCAAAATTATTTTATTCATCTCTAAAGATTGTTTCTACACTTTGTGTCTATTTTTTAATTATTATAAATATTACACCATGTGTCAATAAGATTTCTCATTTTTGGTTTCAATGAATGATAAACACCCCATGATATCCACTATTTTTCTTCTATTAATTCACAAACATCGCACTCCATGATCTTTGTGATAGTTATAAAAACCTTATCTACATCAGGACTCCAAAATTATTTTACTGAAAATTAAAATTTCTACTATAATGCCTTTATAACTTATGAAATATTCTTCAAAAAAATAATAAATCACTTCATGGAAAATGAAGACTGTGAATATAAAATAATTCCAAATACTTCAAGCATCATCAATATTAAATCTCATCAATCAATATGTAGTAAGAAATATGAAATGACTAAGTGAAGAATAAATGGTTACATAGAAATAAGATGTGTGATTCCCAAAAAAAATAGATATATATCATAATCAATACTGTGAATCAGATTTGTTAATCTGTATTCGACTGTGTGACCAATCAGCTATATCAATCAAAAAAATCGACTACGTGATTTAAAATAGTAATGTGGATTCCAAATTCAACTACATAGATTATTTTACAAGGTGACTCATTTATTTATGTGGATGAATAGTCTTTGTGATTCAACTATATAGTGGAAATGGATATATGATCCTCAACACCAACTTTTAAATGTATCAAAATAGGTTATGTGAATCATCCCTTTATAGAATTAACGATGTGGATCATATTCCAATCAAAATCAACAAGAATCACTTTTTATAGACGATAAACCTCATGAAAATAAATTTATTTAATATTGAACCTATTTTCATGATGTTTAACACCATAAAAACCATATAAGGCATTGTAAAACTTATGATATCCTTATATCAGTTTTTCAATAAATGCAATAACACATTCATACCATTAACTATATGATCTTCATGATTTCTCATAAAAAGGAACAACACCATGGGGTTATTCAATATCATCCCTTGGATTTGGGGAATATGAATTAGATGTTCCTAGATTTACCATCTTTGAAGAAATGGGACCATTTTATCACCATTGAGGAGTGAGAATTATTTAATGACAAATGTTGCAATGCCAGTGAACTATTTCCTACAAATAATTTGTCTACCTCAGCTTACTCATAATCTGCGTCAAGAAATCATTCTCTAAATTCATCAGTGAATGAATATTCGTAGCATCTTTAACTTTTTATATACCCCTATAATATAAAATCCCCCTTCAGCATGTACGTCTTTTCCTCTTTATAAAAAAATCCAATGTATCATGGGGATTTCAAAATAATAAATATTTAAGTCCTTGGGGAAGTCTAAAGATGATGTTTAATCCTTAATTTCAAAATAATCACTCTTTGTATAGATTTTGTGAGAATGTATGCTATCTAATTTTATATAGAAATTTATTCAAGTTTGATATATCCACTAGCCAAATTTTCATTAATAAAATGATATTTAATATCGATGTTCTTGGATCTTGAATATTGTAGTAAATTTTTAAACAGTCCAATAGAACTATTATTATTAAACGAAACATTTATCATTCTGGTAGTCTCGGTTATTAGATATGCTAATTGAACATGTGTCCAAATCATTTTTCCATAGGAATCCATGGTAATTACATATTTTGCCTTATTTTTTCTTAGATCCAATAAACTATTGTTCCTTCTATACCAAATAACACATCATCCTCCCAAAATAAAATTTCCAACTAAATTTGACCATATATCAATAAATTCACTTGTCCAATCCACATATATGCATCCCAAAAATTTCAAACTAGTACTATTATAATATAGAATCCCATAGCTCAAAGTTCCTTTCACTTATCTCAATATTCTCTTAGAATCCTTCAAGAGAGACTCCTTAGGTTCACTCTAAAAATATGCCACATGGAGTCACTACATAATTTATATCTAACATTAATTTTTTAAAATTAAGTAGGCTTCTAATGAGTCTTATAAATTATTTCTATTTAACACTCCTTCTAGATTCAACCTCGCACAATTTAATTCTAACTAAAATTAGACTTGAGACTTATTTATCATTTTTCATTCCAAACATTTTTATTAATTCCACAGAATACTTTTCATAAGATTGAAAGAAGTAATTAATCTTCTATTTAATTTGAAATCCCATAAATTATGTGACATCACCATGAATGGAAATTTTAAAATGATTCCTCATATACTTAGAAATCTCTACACAGAGACACTCCTAAACACCATAATATATGATGTCATCCATATATATAATTACAATGATAGTGGCTTAGATCATTTTTCACCTAAATTTTACAGTCAAATTTACCATTTTTAAACATTATATCCCATAAAAAATACAATTTAGGATACTCAGCTATAGGGGGATGTTTCAGACCATAAAATTCCTTCTCCAATCAGCATACCATGCTACTATCAATGTCTAACAAAAAACTTTAAGTTGTTCAATATAGACTTTTTCCTCAAGGTTACCGTTTTGAAATAAATATTTCACATCCATTTCATAAAATTTTAAATGTTTTTGAGCTAAAACTATCAAGAACATAATTAATATATCAACTCTAGCAATAGTAAAAAAGACTCTTCAATATACATTCCTTACATTTGGTAATAGCCTTTGCAGAAAAACCTAGATTTATTATGTGTGGTGTTACCTTTTACATTCATTTGTTTCCTAAAGACCCATTTTTTACTAATAAAATTTTTTGTTTTTTCATCTTGGAACAAGTTCCCATGTAAGTTATTCTCATTTTTATTGAGTTCTTCATTCATTTCCACTACTCATTCATCATTTTCAGCTGCCTCATCCACTTTTCTAAGTTTCACCAATGATACATGTGTCATTTGGTTCTCAATTTTTAATCTTCTTCTTATCTGAACTAGTGTATTCAAATTCCAAATGATATTCTTAGTATTAATATGTTTCATCAATATATAAAATTTTTCCCAACTAATACCTTGTTCATCATCCCTATAACTTTTAAAATACGTATTAAATTCTTCTGGTCCAATTTCAGAAAGTTTTCCACCCATTTCATTAGAAATATACAGGTTTTTTTAGACAGTATACTCAAAATATTTTTAGATATATTGTCCATATTTTCCCATAGTTTATTCAATTTTCACATATTAACACCCAAAAAACTTATACAACATTTAATTCTATCATCTTTATCTATTTATATTAGATAAATAATCCATAAATTATCCCTAATAAACGTTTTTTTCAAACTTTCCCAACCTTATTCCTTTGAATTTAATATAACAATGTATACAAAAGAAATTGAAATATTTCACTTTATGATTATTTCGATACAACATTTCATAGGAGTAGTATGTCTCTTAGGTCCTAAGATAAAACTATTCTAAATGTCCAGGTAAGTACACAATGATTCTATCCATAAATAATTTAAGATGTCATTCTAAGGAATCAATTTCCTTATAACTTCCACAATGTTCATATTATTCAGTTTTTTAAATGTGTGGTGTATAGTGTATTGTATACTAATCCTTGATTCCATATTTTCTTAGATAACTTTCAAACACATCACATGTATATTATCTCCCATTATTAGATCTATGTTTTGATATACACACACTAAGCTCTTTTCAACCAACCTTTAATATAGTTTGAACATTATAATAGCCTCAAATGTGTTATTGATGAAAATAAAAGTAGTCTTATGAGTGAAATAGTTTATAAAAGTAATGAAATAAAAATCACTTTAAGTATAGTTTTGTCACATGGGTCCACAAAGATATGTTTAGACCAATTTCAATTATCTTATGAAAGTGAAGTCCACATTCTTGTTAGGCTTATGAGTTATATTTCCATTTTAACATATTCACTATATTTTATCTTGATCCCTCTTCATATTGGTAAAATCTCTCACTACTTAATGTTTCACAATCTTACAAAGACCACTTTGGATGAGATTACCAAATCTTCAATTCCATATCATTTCCTCGTATGACATGCTTAAGTAACATAAATTAGATGGATCATTGATCAATAATAAGTTCCCATTTTTTATACATTATTGAGAAAAAACTATTTCATCACTTTTTCTTTTAGTAATGAATTAATTTATTTTGGATGCTACCTCATGTCTAATATCACAGAGTTTCATGACTCCCAACAAGTTTTGTTTTATCCCTTTAATATAAATAACATCATATGATTTGAAATTATTATTCTCAATATAAGTTGTTCCAATGCATGTGATTTTCAGAAAATATTCATTTACAAATGTTAATACTCCACCTTCATGTTTCTCAAAAATCTTCAGAATTTTAGCATCACCAGTTTGATAGAAGTAAAATACAGTATATTGTATCTATGCTTTTATCTTTTTCTAACATTAAAAGAAACATATTTGAAGCATGACTTCTCTTATTTTCACATTTTTATAGCTTTAAATTTATTTTTGAGAGGGTGCTAACCTAGCATGGTTTTCATGAAATTCCATACTCTTTAACCCTTTTGATCACACCTTTTACATAGCTCATCAAGATAATCACACCCATTTTTTTATTTTCATCTTGTACCTAGTTTCATTATCATCCTAAATTCTTCTAGAATATGATTAATTCTCATTAGAACCTCTTCCCCTAGGTCCTTTCCTTATCCCTGATAAACACATTTTATAAAAAAAATTATATTATATATGACTGATCTTTCCCTAACACCAGAAATAACATTGAAATCATAATTTTCAAAAAAAAATAAAGTTGTATCCATAAAATTTCTAGACAAAATTGAACCTAGGTTTGGATAGTTGAGTATAAATTTTATTTGATTAATATTAGAGTTTTTATTTAATTTTATTATTTCATCAAGAAATTTTCTAGAAAAATTATCTCCATTTTTGTGATCCACATTTTTTTAGAACCAAGATATAAAAATAAATTGTTAGTGTCAATAGTTTTGAAAATAAGTTTTTTAGATGGGGACACTACCTGAATTTTATTATCATCTTTGTAGGATTCTCCCTTGAAATCAGTAGATATTTTTAAGTCCTTAATATTTTCTAGGTATTTCACAACATCAAGAAATTTTAATTTCCTCATTGATAGTTGTTTCACCATAAAATATATTTTTTTCCTTGAAATATTTGAGCATTTTTTGCATATTATATAGCTTTCAATATCAGATTTGTATTTTGTTCTATAAGAGTTATCTCTTTTTTTTTTCTATCTCACCCTTTTCATTAGATATTTTCATATTATATTTTACAAGTTCCTTCACCACATTCTTGATAATGGTTTTTTTTTCAATTCATACCTGAAGTTCATATTTGGGCATGATTTCCTAGTTTATTGGTATTAAATCATTTTCATCACTATTAGATGAATCAAAATTCTTCTAAACATGATACATAACGTTTTTAAATATTTTCTATGTCTCCTCATAAAAATAATTACAAAAGGTAAGATCATGTTTGTCTTATTTTATCATCATATTTATTTTCTTCGTTTTTTAAAATCTCTTCATTCTTTCACCATCCTTTAATGTTTCTTTGTAATTTTTTCTCCACTTTCTTTGGGTTTTTCATCATCTTTGGATTCATTACCTACTCTATTATTATTTAAAAATATAATTTCATAATTACCAAAAATATATAATTTGAAACATATGCAAGAAAATGTAGATATCTTATTTCTTTTTCCCTTTGGAAACCTTTTATAAATAAATGAAATAAGCCTTTGATATTCATGTTTATTCATAGAATCACTAGTGTCTGCAATATCCACATAATTTATAATTTTAATGTTTTCCATGGATTTAAAATCCATCTCTTACTTCAAATTATTTGTGAATGATAAAAGTTTTAAAATTTCATAATAAATGAGAATATTATTAAAAATTTAAAGATCAAGATCTTCTCTATCTTTAAGTATATATATTTTGTGATGAAATCTATCAAATAAGTTTCTCATAAAATTATTTTTAATTTGTGTGTCATCGAGATTCTCTCAAAATCCTTGAATATTACTCACTATTTAATTTTATCAAGTAATGAAATCTCTAACACATTCACCCTCTTCTATTTTAATGTTTTTCAGTTTTATTCTCTGGATTCTTTACTTTCGCTATTTAACTTTCACACTACCTTTATAATTATTTCCCAACATATACCAAATTTATTTTTCCATTTATAGACCCATACCTTTCTTATAATGTTTCTTTGATAATAACATTAAAATAGTATTTTGTTTTTTCATCCACTTCCATGTTTCTCTTATCATCAAATGTTATCTAACCATCATTCGAAAATGGTTTAAAACCCACTATCATCGCATTATGAACTTCCAGACCCAAAGATAAAATATATGGAAACATTCAATTCATCCAACTATGATATTTTTTCCTTTGAATATAGGTACAACTCTAATGTTAACTGATTTGATATTATCTGTGGATCAAATAATAAGTGTTTGGGTCCTATAGGGGGAACCTGCCTTTGATACCAATTATAGGGATCATAAAGATATTATTCCTGTATTGGGAAGTGGGGTTGATTCAGTGGAGGGATGTTTTTAAAATTTATTTGAAACAAAATAAACATATATGTATTATAGTATGATAATCTGAAAATATAAATAACACAATTTCACACGATCAAGTATAAAATAAAGAACAAGGTACACAAATATTTTTAAAAATGTTCATATCCAATGTGGAATCATACTCCTTGTTGTGGCCAGTTACTCCCCATGCCATGGTTTATTTACACTATAACCCTAATTTAAATAATCATCAAATAATATGTTTGTAATCCCACCACACAAATTATAAATCACACCCAAAAAATCATATTCCCACTGAGTACAATAAATGATTATAAAAAATGAATAAGATCATCAGAAAACCAGTTTTCTTCAGTAACAATGAATTTAGATCTCCTTCCACGAGCCTCAAAAATAAAAAAGGAAGTAGTTATCACTATGCTGACCTAAAAATGATGCATAGATATTATGATACTGAAATCTAAAATTCCTAAATACATGAGATTAATTATATGTTGATCATTGAAACAAAAAAAAACTCAGCTTCAAACTTCCTCAATTATTTCATATGTCTCTCAAGTTTCTATCTACACTTCATGTCAATGGTTTTATCAATATTAATGTTCTATAATGAATCAAAATGATTTTTTATTTTTTATCCTATGAAGGGGACACACCCCATGATCTCAACTATCAATATTTATCTTCTATTGACCTATACATATCACGCTCCTAGATCTCGGTGAAAGCTCAAAAAAAACTTATCAACATCATGGATAAAAAAATATTTTATTTCATATTAAAATTTATATTAAAATATATGTTTAATAAACTTAAATAATATTAAAAAAAATTATAAATCACATCTTGAATAATTAATTCAATGTTTTTAGAAGAATTAAAAACTGTTTATTTATCGTTGAAATTAAATCTCATCAATCTGTACCTAGAAAGAAATATGGAATAGCTACATGAAGAATAAACTGTTACATAGAAATTATTTACATGATTATAAAAAATAATAATTTATTTAGAATAATCATTGAAGTGAATTGAATATGTGAATATGCATTCTGATACATGAAAAATCACCTACATCATTCACAGAAATCAGTTACATTACTGAAAATAATTACATGGGTTCCAAATTCAGATACATAGATTATTTGACTACATGGATCATTATAATATGTTGTTGAATAAGATATATAACTCCCCAGAATAGTGGAAATGGATACATGATCTTTTAAACCAAATTGGATATATAGAAAAAATGGTTTTGTGAATCACCACTATACAAAATCGGCTATAAAGATCATAAATCTCTCAAACTCAACCAAAAATGCTTCATCCAGCCACCAAAACATCTAGAAAATAATTTCTTGATTCATTTACCTTTCTTACATGATGTTTAATATTATGAAAAAAAATATCAAGCATCATTAGACTCGTTACTTCCTCAAATTATTTTTTTCAAAAAATACAATAACTCATTCTTACTAAGAACAATGACATCTTCAAGATTTCTCAGACCAAGCCAAAAAACCATTAGTACCTTTATTAAAATGTATTATTCAACATTTTATATAATTTTTTTTACCAATTATAAGATTTTATATACTTCTAGGTATTTATTATAAATTCATAAAAGTCGCAGTTTTTGGAAAATAGTTTATTTTTCAGTATTGAGCTAAAAATCATTTATTTCAAAAAAATAAAAAATTTCATCTTATGCTAATATTGAAATTCAAAATTAAAAATTGAGATTAATTAAATAAAATTAAAATTAAAATTTAACTTTTATTTAATTTCATGAATAAATATTCTTTGGAGTTTATATTATGTTATAGTTTTGGGATGTTGTGTTTCCCTACAATAATGGGATCTCAGGTATTATATTCTCCCCCCTAAATAAATTCTTCATTGAAATTAGTTACATGTATGATACTAAAAACTATGGGTATTCCTTCCTCATAACTTCCTCTATCTCCCATGTTTCCTCCTGTATTTTTTTATTTCTCCAAATGATTTTTGCCTACCATGTTGTATGATTCGAAAAAACATTCTATATAGTGTAAAACAATTGATGGGCTCCACGTTATTAGACCAGTCAGATTCAAACTCTATTACATTATATGAGAGTATATTAATTGTATTTATATTCTATTTTCTCAATTAAAAAACTTGGAAGATGTCACGTACTTTAAGAGTTTGGGTGGATTAGTCAATTAGTAATATACAACTCCAATTCTCTTTAGAATTTCAATGTGTCCCAATGTACATATATATCAACTTACCCTTTTTACCAAATCTTAAATTCCTTTCCATGGTGACACCTAAAAGAATGCATAATCCCCTCCACCCTTTAAATCCTAATTCTTTTATTATATTATCATCATAACTCTTTTTTCTACTTTAAACTAATTTGATATGATCCTGGATATTCTATAATTTCATATTTGTATCCTCTACAAGTTTTTTTAAAAGTGAAATAGTTTCTCCAACTTCTCCTCAACAGGTTGAAGTATGTCATCTCTTGCCATAAAATTCCACATATGTTGTTATATAGATGATCAAATGGAAACTATTATTATATGAAAATTATACCAAAGGTAAAAAAATAATCTCATTCTCCTTGGCATTCAAGTGTATAGAATCTTAACATGTCTTCTAGGAGATTGATTGCCTTCTCAGAATATCCATTAGTTTTTGGATGACAAGATATGCTTAAATATACCTTGATGTTGATATTTTTATGAATACACCTCTATAATTTAGATGTAAATTGATGGTCAAGATTAGATGAAATTAATAGAGATTCCCTGTTAAGTCTCAAAATTTCATTTATATAACGATGGTAAAGGTTATAAAGGGGTATATATTCACATAATACTGAGAAATGTGTGGAGTTTGAAAATAGATAGATAATGACATATATAGTATCATTCTTCATTGTAGGTCATGTGGAAAAGTCTATTGTAATGTTGTCCCACTTCCATATAGGTATAGTCTGAGGTCTCATGAGGACCATAGGATTTTGTATTTTATCCTTTACCTAATGGAATACTAAGCATCCATCCACATAATCCACAACTTCCCTCTTCATACCTTACCACTAGAAATGTACACTTAAATCCATATAAACCATTATTCCACTAGGGTGTATATAAAAATTTAATCTATATGCTTCATCTAGAATTTCCTTCTTCAGTTCAGGTATGAATAAAACACATAATCTCTTTCCAAACTTCAAAACATCATCTATATAGATTAATTATATCAATTTCCCATCAATATCTAATTTAATCCTCTTTTTTAAATCCATGTCATCTGGTTAGGATAAATTTTTTTTCTAGTAATGATGGTTTATCAATTTCATAGAAAAATGAATAATGGATCCCCTTAATTGAAAATTACCATATCTATATTTTCTAGATATCTGAATATAGGATCCTTATTACTCATTATCATGGTTAGAACACAGTGTTCCCTCCTACTCATTTTATAAACCACCTTGTTTTCCTTCATAGAGTGGTTGTGCATCAAGAAATTATAATCATTGAGTTGCTGTAATCATCTTATCTTCTTTATATTGATTTATTTTTTTAAGAAAATATATTTAAAAGTATTATGATCTATATATTTATATATCACATCTTTATCCATATATGAAGTTCCTATAGATATTCAAGTAAACTATTACTACTACCAACTAAAGGTCATGATTTGGACAGTTTTTTTGTGGATATTTCATTTACATGATACAAAAGAAACCACTCTATCATTTTGTATAAGTACAAATCCCAATACTTCTTCAATGTATCACTATATTTTAAAAATACTTACTTTCCTAGTGGTAAATTCAATACTAGTTCATTATTTGATCTCCTCTTTAGATATTTAAAACTTTCTTAACATTCATTGGATTGTGTGAACATAACACCTTTATGTGTTAACTTGTTTAATAGGTTGTCAAATCATGAATTTTTTTTGAATAATATATTAATATTATCCCACTAATCCAAGGAAACTAAATATCTTGGTAATATTTATTTGTGTTTTCCATTATTTTACTACCTTTATTTTCAATGGACCAATTGAAATTCTATCCTTAGAGACATTATGTTCATGAAAAGAAACTTTATGGAGCTAAAATTAAAACTTGTTGAATTTCCAATTTAATTTATTTTCTATGAGGGTATCAAGAATTAATCATATATGGTTCTTATACCCATCATATATTTTCTAGTATATCAAGATAACATCATTTAAAACGCCCTGAAGTTATCAATATAATACATGAATACACAATTTATCATATCCATAAAAATATAAGGTGAATTATTTGATATGAATGGTGTTACCGTAAACTCATAATATCCATATCTCAAAAGTTCAATTGTTTAATTCAATGTTCATTACCATAAACTCATAATTTAAATATCTCATATGAAATTTCAACTTTAGTATATCCTCGTTCACCCTTGACTGATGATAACCAGTGAAAATATCCATCTTTGAAAAATATTTATCTCCTTGAGGTTGATAAAATAAGTCATCAATATGAATTAAACGATACCTATTCTTTATAGAAATTGAAGTGATATTTATATAATCATTGTACAATATCATAGAACCATCCTTCTAATTCATGAATAAAATAGGGGATCCCCATGGTGAAATACTTGGTTGTATAATTCCCTTTTCACACAACTCCCATATTTGATTCTTTAACTCTATTAACTCTACAGGTTCTATTGTATATAGAGTTTTAGGTTTTGGTCTTTCTATATTAATGAGTTCAATTGGAAAATCAACTTCACACTTAGTTGGATTATTAGGTAATTAATTGGGAAATAAATCAATTTAGTTTTGTAAAATGGGTATGTCTTATATCCTTAAAATTTATTTTCCATACATAGATGGTGTTTGATCTTTCTATACTACCATAATTTCATTAAGTTGAACTAATGAAGGTTGGTCTAGAAAGGACTCAGGAGGTGAATTATTTCCTATGAAAATAAGGGATTCTATACTCCCTTCATAAATTATAATATCCTTCTCTCAAAAATAAATTATTTCTTTAAAAAACGAGATAAAATTCATACCAAGTATTAAGTAAAAATCACTAATAGATGATAAAATTTATTTATCCACTAGGTAATGTCCACATATATTAATAGATATTGGTCAGTAAATCTTTGTTACAATAATAATCCCATTAGGTGTCTTGACTAACAAATCCTTTATCAAAGTATTATGGGATGGACCATTGTTCTCAGAAAACATAAATGATATTAAAGAAATTTCCATATATATTAATAGAGGTTGTTTAGTAAATATTTGTTACAATAATAATCCCATTAGGTGTCTTTATTGACAAATCATTTCTCAAAGTATTAAGGGATGGCCAAATTTTATGAGAAAGCATCAATGATATAAAAGATTGTGTAGATATAGAATCAAATAATGTATTATATAACATTTTTTTAGGATTAATATACCTACAATCAAGACATTTTGTACTTTAACCTAAACTGTAGTTATTTTATAATCTTGGTATTTCTACCACAACCATTTTTTAGGTAAATTATCGTAAATCCTAGCATATTGGTTTATAAATTTCCACATCTCCTTAAAGTTAAATCATTGGACTTTAGAATATTTTTATTTACCTTTACATTCATGATCTTGATTGACTTTTTTCTCCACTTTAAACAAACTCCCATTCCATTCAAGGAAGTCCCTAAGTGTTTCTTTTCATAGTTATTAAATGTGGGATGTTACATTCTTCTTTTCTTACCCTTTTAAATACTTTTATTTTTGTTATTTTTAGAATAAATATTCTTCTCTAAATTACAATTGGGGATAGATATATTGGATAACTCTTTATCCGTCTTAATATAAATTGATACTATATCCTCATAGGATGGAAACATATTAGATACTAATACCCTTCAAAGGCTCAGATTTATCCCATTAAAGAAATAGTCGATATTTATTTCCAGTCGCATAAGGTGGATATTTTTAATAGAATATATAATTAAAATTTCTCCATTATATGTGATTTATCTCAATATTCTCTTTTGTATTATTAATTAAAGACCAAAATTGATCTGTATCTCCCTTCAGATGATATACTTTTATAACAATATTTTATCTTTCACTACTTCCCAAACTGATAGATAACTATTATTGGGAATGGACCCATTACTCAACTTACAACATGTTAGTAATTCTATTTAATAGTGGTGGTTGTTATAACATGAAGTAGTCCAGTATAGTTACACCACATCAAGGATTAATATTTTTTCTACATAGGTGATGCTATTTTTCATATCTTTAGTAAAATTACCTAATATATTTTTTATCTAATAAGCTCCAACTCCTAATTCATTGAATTTCTTAAGATGAACATCCTTACATTGACTATCAGTGTTGATATGGTTCATATTACTTCTATTAGTCACCATTACTAAAAAAATGGAATTCAAATAATTAGATCATTCTATTAAATTATAAAATATAATTCCCATTATGTTTTCTATGGAAAAAATTTCATAAAATCTTAAGGGTTTTCAATAAAAATTATTTTATCTTACTAGTTTTTTTTATGAAACTAGTAACCATGGTTTCTATAAAACTTATTATTGTAACAATTGTAATAACCAAAACACTAAAAACCTAGAGTTGGTATTTATATTGCATATTGATACAAAATACAAGAGTTCTCAAAATATATAATAGCTTAGTAATATTGGAATACTAGATACATACATGTTTTTAATATTACACATTAGAACATAAATTATAATAGAAAAACACAATGATAACATTATTATATCTTCTATAAGATCCTTGAAAATTACACAGTGTTTTCATCTAGTTTTACTTAGAAAAAATAATAATAGTGAGATTAGATGATTAGTATAGATTAACAAACAACATAAGTTACCATACCCTAAGCATAGAGGATTACACTCAAGAGTTTTGATAAAAGATGATATTTTTTAGGAAGACTCCTCCTCACATCATTCTCAAAACTCTCTATCAAGAATTCTTCTTATCATCCTTATCAATGATGACATTAGTGGGAGTCATTTTCCATAAGAAAATATAATTAGCTAGATTTTAAGAGATTTAAATATAAAAATGGGTAGAGTAAAATATTTTACATAATGAAATAGTTGTTATGTTGGCCACATAATACCTATATTATTATGAAGATAATTAATAATGTAGGAGAAGGAAAATTAACTTATAAATAATCACAATTAGCACATGAAATACTTTTATGTAAGACATAATTTCTAGTTTTTGGAGGAACTATTCCAAAAAGAGAGGCCTCTCTGTGGAATAACCCATTGACCATGATCCCAAAGTTTATCGTAGAACATATCAATTATACCCAATAAAAATTAGACCCTTTAACACTATTTATATGTTTGGGCCCTCCTTGTAGTCCATAAATACCCCCATAAATATTCCATGAATTCCAATATTATTCCTTGTAATTATATTTATTTCATTCTGAATAAACCCCATTCTGAGGTGGAAATTTTTTGGGCTCGTGGGATTTTTAAGATTTTGAAAATTATTGGTAATAGTTTATGGACTAACAATAAGATTAACCAGAATAAAATAAAAGTAAATTTTGGTGAACAATGAAACCCTTATAGCATCTGTTCTATTTTTGATAGAAACCAAATCAATTTGTGATGCCTTTCAATTTTAATAGAGCCTGATGGGATTTTTCAAGAAACCCATCCATCTATAAACTAATACTATTTATGGGGCGAGGTGGAGATCTTATGTCCCCAACTTACTAATTTTATTTGTTGAGAAATGACGTGATATTCCACACTCTGTAAACCAATTTCATTTTTAGAGTGAGATTATGATCATCCAACCTCCATAAATGAATTTTTCTTCCAAATCTTGGTCATAATATTCCACCCTCCACAAATGAATTTCTTTCATTAAGTGAGGTGACAATTTTCCACCCTCCTTGAAAAGAAAATTATTCGTGGAGAAAGATAGCCATATGTGACCCATATATCATATCAAATCTTATGTGGTTGTCTAATTCTAGAAAATAGTTTTCCTGACATTTTCGATCAACAACCAATAACTTTATAAACTGGGGAGGTAGAGAGATATATAGGAGAAAAGAATTATAGATAAAGGTAGAAATTTCTATGTATGGAGAATCTTTATAACAAGATCTTACCAAAAATCACAAGTAAACAGATCACCATAAAGATGATTCCTCTATGAAAGGAACTATTCTATTAAGAAACCATATATGAATGGTGAATCTTTCTTGTTCATTCATGAATGATTTACTCTCCTTCATGAAACAAAATTCATGAATAACCCCCACTACAGTTCCCATATTTCTCATAATAAGACCTCTATATGAGATGGTGTACCCTAGGGTGTATATCTCCCATCTCTCAATACTCTCCCCCCATGTGGAATTTGGAATCATCTTATCCTATTCAAAATATTTTCTAATATTTCTCTCACTTCAATTCAAAAAATATAAGGAAGACCAAACTAAGGTCCCCTATGAAGTCAATGGATGCACATAATGGAGATATATACCTTAGCAAGAAATTTCTATTTCAATCATGCGTCGCCTTAGTCAATGTGTCTCATGCCCATACATTTAATGAGAAAATTTGTGAAACCCAAAGACATTATGATGAATTTATTTTAAAATAAATTCATTCACTTAAATTTCTTGTGATACAGGCAACACTGAGTTTAATAAAAAAGGGATACTATTTTAAAATATTATTATTTAAACATGATCATTATAACATAGATGTTAAATTAGTGGGTGTTATTAGGACAAATTAAATTGTGAAACTTATGTGTTACACATGTAAAAAATAAATTAAATTATTATTAACTAGTTATAAATAAAATAAGAACAATTTGAATGAAAAAAAAAAGAAATGTTTTCTGAAAAATTGTATTTTTTCTACATGGTGGTTTTATCACAATTTAATTTAAAATTAATTTTTAATAATTTTGGAAAATTTACTATAAAAAAATTATATTTTATTTAAATAATCATATAAAATTATCCAAGGGTAAATCTTTTCAATTTTTTCTTAAAAGGTTCAATGTTTTATGAATAGTGAAAATATGGATTTTTATTAAAAACTGTCTTTTTGTTTAAATGATTTACATGAACCATTTTATTTAATGTGCTGGTAAAAGAAAAATTAGTAAAATTATATAAATTAATTATTCCAAATTAGGTCAGTTTTATTAACTTAATATTTAATTTTAATATAAAATTTTTTTCAACTTTTGAACATTTTTCTTTGGAAAAATCTTTTTGTCAACATGTCTGCATGTTTAAATTTAAATTAAATTATTCCACTAATTTGAGTTAAATTTAGAAAAATAGATTCAATATTTTTATATTTAATCATTTAAATTATCTAATAATTTCAATCTAATTTTTTAAAATGATTAATAGTGAAAATAATAAGAATTATTTACCACGGTCAGGGTAAAGGTTGTTTTACTAGGGGTTAAACTAAAAACATAGGGGTTTAAAATGAAAAAAAATTATTTAATTCTAAATTTATGATCATATTTAAAACTTATGTATTATAATTTTAAAAAATGTTTCATTTTTTGTCCTTTTTTCTTGAGAAAAATGTGGTTTGAATTCTTTTATTTCAAAATTTTCAAGTGTATCCTCTACCCCCTTAAAAATGCCTCCCCCTCTCCTCCCGTTTCATACAATTATAAAACCCATTGGTTTGGAAAATAACTGAAAAAATAAATTCCACACTACCATAACCTCATCCTATAATCATTTTTCTTTTTAAAAATCAAACTTATCAAGGTTTTGGGTTCAAATAAAAAAGAATATTTCTCAAGAAGATGCAACGTCCTTACCCGAGCGTTGTATTTTATTTATTCCTCCACTACCCTAAAATATTATAAAAACATTATGATAAAATAATCTTATTATATTAAATATACTGATATATTTTTAAGTTATGGTAATGACCTAAAACCATATTATCCTCCATCAAATGGGTAATGAAACTTTTGGTCATGTGTATGTCAAACGACCACCTCGCGAACCGAAGTAATTAGTTTTCCATCTTTTATTCCCATAGAATGATATAATGATTAATATATTATTTATATATGATATTTATGATATCAAAATAATTTTTTAATTATAATATTATATATACCTTCTTAATTTACATTCATAGAGAATATGATAATGTCGTCAGTATGTACATCAAACTACTGTCTCACGGGTCGATGCAATTCATTTTTCACTTACATTTAACGTGGAATGTAATAAAGAAAAATTTTATGATTATAAAATATATTCAAAAAAATAACCATTTTTTAAATTTAATATATCATATAATTTGTTTCCTTATCATTCATTGAATAAATGATAATGTTGTTCGTGTGTGCGGTGGATTACCGCCTCACGAAGCGATGTGGTTCATTTTTATTACTGTATCACGAAGATGTTATGTGTAAGGGTATTCAAATAAATAATTAGATATTTTTCATTTAAATATTACAAATTGAAGATAAAATATCACTTAACTTCCTTCCATCATGATCTTGGAAAAATGGAAATGTTACTCATGCATGCATGTGACCTGCCGTCTCCATAAGTTTAACATAGTTAATTATTCATAAAAATATTTCATAGTTGTTTTAAAAAGAATAAAATATATATATAAATTATAATTATTTAATTTTTAACATTCTTTATATTATTAATTTATAATATCTATTACCCTGATCGACTTAGCAATGTGATTATAGAAATATTATCCATTTATCGTTAAAACATATGATGAGGAATTAATTGGTTACGTAATTAAATATAAAATGATGACATTTAAAATAAAAGTAAAAAAAGCAAGGTTATTAAGAAATAAAATAATTTAATTAAGTTTATTATTCATGGAAATAAAATAACTCATTGGATAAATTATACTCGAGCTAAGGGATCTCTCTCTAAACCACCCTTTCCTCCAGGTTAGAAACTTTCTCTCTCTAACTCACTTTATCTCTACCTTAATGTTATGGAATGATTATAAATTATGTATATATTTCTATCACATATATACTTATATTATTCTAACCTACCTTTATAGGGTAGTACATTTATTATAATCATTTCCCAAATTCCATTATTATGAAATCTCCTATGTTTATTATTTTAAGCAAGATAATGAAACCCATTTTATTTCCAAGGGTAATTATTATGTTATGAATTATGATTGAATATTTTTTATGTAACACATATATAATGAAAATTTTATAATGGGTGTTCTCAGGTAGAACTCTAATGCATTAGATAAATCTTTAGTCTCGTGAGGCATCATGTATGAGATTAGAGAGTACACCTAATCCAATATTGAACTTTTCAAACTATATAATATTGTATATAAAGTTATAGTTGACTCATGTTTCTGTGATTTTATATATTTTTGTCACATTTAATGTGATTACATGAAATTATTATACCATGTTATTTATGACATACTTCCCTGAAATTAATTATGAGACTTCTATTTTATGATATCATGTTATGCATTTGACTCAATGTTATGTTTCCATAAGAGGTTTATTCCCTTTGTTGTATTTTTATCTCACCAATTTATTTATGTATTTTATAGGTTATTCCATGTAGTTTTAGGTTCTCAAATGGATTTTATTATCTCAATATAGAGAATAAAATAAATATTTCATGTTTATGATTTCATTTATGAATTATGAACCTATTCTTCCAAAGACACAAGTCCTCTACAACCCTTGTGAGGTAATTATTAGATATTTATTTTTAAGAATATTGTAATAATATGTTTAAAATAATTGGGTAACCAATGTTTGTATTAGAGGAAATTTTTATTTATACTTTGGAACTCAGATGAGAAAAATTTTATGGGAACCTTAGAGAATAGTATAAGGATAACCCTAAGGATAAATCTATGTATGAAAAAATATCATGGAATCTTAGTGAAGTATATAGTGATTGTTTTTCAAGAAACTATATCCCTATTTGGATACTATTGGTGGATGTTTCTCTGAAAAAAATGAACATAGGGGTAATGATCCTAAAAAGGTTGCATTTATATTGACTCAATCGATTCTTGGTTCATGATAATGGGTCTTGATGCTCACCTATTTCGACACTCCTAGGGGATATTCTTTGTAAATTTACAAACTCTTTAAAATTAATTATGATGTACATGAAATACTTTTAGGTTATAAAACATAATAAGATACATTACCATGGATAACTTAGATTGAAAACTATATGCCAATAAGTCCAAAAATGCTTATCATTCAAGATTTATTACATTTAAGTTTACATGTTTCACTTTAGTATGTTAAAGTCTGGTCATTATATGTTTTTATTTATTATAATTAACAAAGGTAAATAAAATAAAATATTACAACCACCACCATAATAGGTGATTTTATGATTTCCTCAATTATATACGTAACCTTATAAGACATGGAACTGAGAATATCATGGAAATACTGGATCAACTAGCTCAACTTATGAATAATAACATGAATCATAAAGAATGTCCTACTCATCCCAAGAAGTATCTAGTTTCAGTAGGGTCCTTTATATGAAACCTTTCACCTACCTTTAGTGGGTATTTTATTCCCCTAATAATTGAACAATATATTAATTCAATCGAGATGATATTTTATGACCTCTAATGCATAGAGAAATAGAATGTTGGAAGATCATTAATCACATTGCGGGAGAAGTTGATCGGCAGTGGAAACTCATCAATAAAAAAATTTCCAAATAGGATATTGATTATATGGAATGGAAATCATAAATAAAATATTATTCAATGAGTGTTTTCCCCAAACTCTCCATATTAAAATTGATAGGGACTACCATATTCTGAACCAAAAGGATGAATAGTCTATCAAGACATATGAGGAAAAGTTAAAAAGGCTTTCATGGTATTCTACTGAATTTATTATAATCCCTAAAAGTAATATGGACAATTTCTTTATTAGGTTAAATCTAAGTCTATAAAAATATTTGGTGATTCAAGATGTTGATAGATATGAAGAGATTTTCTGTAGTTACCTCAAATTTGATACGGAGATCAGTGGATCTCATTGGTCCGATGGTACTAGGGATAAAATACATAAAATAAAGTTATATCAAAACCATAAATAGATAAATCTCATAGAGGAAATAAAATCCTTCATCAACTCATCAAAATTGCAGGAATAAAAATCTGTGAAAATGATTAAGGGGAACCAAAAGATGATTCAATTTTGAAAAAGAGGTGAATTGTTCTATTCAGTGCCATAGGGGAAATAAGAATCCCAATGATGATGGTGAAGTAAATAAGGTTCTGGTAAAAACTATGCCTTTCATACTGTTTTTTAACTATAAGGAACACAATAATTAGGAAATTCAATTCCCAAAACCAAGGGTTTTCAGATACAATCATCCATAACAACCTCAAAGGAATCCAGAATGGGTGTATGTTACCACTAAGGTTTAGGTGGATACAAATGATGATGTGGTAAAAAAATATGCTATTTATTTATTAAATAATAGAGAACGTACTTTTTTATTTTGTTTCTACTCATTTTTTCACATCATATATGTTTAGTAGAAATCCTTAAAAACCACCTCAAAACATGGGTGTTGAGGTATTTTTGAGAACAGATAATAGATATTTGGTTACATCCCTAGTATATAATTCCTCTCTAGTAAATGTTTTTGGAATTAATCTTCCAAAAAATATCATCATCCTTCTTTTAGTGGTGTTTGATTCTATTTGGGGAATGGGTGGGATATCCTTATATATATATCCAACCTCAACTATTGAGATAGGTAGATAAATATTCATGTCTTAAGTTAACCTATGATTTTATACCTATGTAAGGAAAAGGATTAATCTCCCTTAGAATATTCTATTGAAGAAATGATATTATTTCCTTATGAGAAATCAAATTTAGCAAAGATGATTGTGACAAATGAGATAATCATGATTGAAGTCATTCCCATTATGAGGGATTATACTGATGTATTCCTAATACATTTTCCTAGTATTTCTCATAAATTACTTTTAAATTTCTCAATAAAACTTATATATAGATCTCCAACCATATCCAAGACTTCTTAGATAATTTCCACCATTTATTTGGATTATCTGAAGAAGTAGTTAATAGAGAATCTAGAAAAGGGTTTTATATTCCTAAGTGCTTCACCATGGATTGTGTCAATAGTTTTCATTATAAAGAATGGTTTTTCAATGTGACAATTTATTTGTTATCATGAACTGAAAAAATCACAATAAAGAACAACTATCCCCTTCCACATATATAAGACTCGTTCGATCAAGGACTGTGTTTTTTCATTCTATTACTATGTTGGGGAAGAAAAAATGGTGGTATATTCTCTATGTAGAATGGATTAGGAGATTTTATCATTGATGAGAATTGATAGGGATCCAATATTATTATATTTTTAAAGGATGGATATATGAATAGAAAATGGATCATCATTCTACATTCTCAAATAATGGCTCTACCATCATTTCTTGAGAGGACAAGGAGTCCTATAAAGACGATGATGTGCTTCATAAAAATTTAGATAATATTCCTGAGTTGAACTTTGTTAAATAAGGAGTTAAATGGTTTGGAATCTAGATATGCATACCATATAATCTAGTGCTTGAGAGAGAGCTTCTAGAAGATTCATAAAGATCATCCTTTTATATTCATCTGGGAATCATTAAGAGGTATATCTATCTGTGGTAAAACATATGGTGGGATAACATGAAGAAAAAGATTGTGGGGTTTCTATCTTAATGATTCATAAGCCAGAAATCAGGGATGAATTATAGAATTCTAAGGGTAAGATGAAACTATTCTCCATAATAGTATGTAAATGGGAAAACATTACCATGGATTTCATCATCGGAATCCTTAGGATATTTAATGGAAATAACTTCATATGGATGATAGTCGATAACCTTACAAATTCAGCACATTTCATTGTTATCGAGGAGGATTTCTCTCTTGAACAACTTGATAAGATATAAATAAGTGAACTTGTAATATGTCATGGAGTGGCACTCTCTATTTTATCTAATTGATATCTAAGATTTACCTCAGGGTTCTGGAAAATCCTTCATCAAGAATTGGATATAGAACTCTGTTTCAACACTAATTATCACACTAAAATGAATGTTCAGTCTAATAAAATCATTAAATTCTCTAGATGATATGTTGAGATAATTAAAAATGGATTTAAAAGGATATTATAATCAACACCTTACCCTAGTATATTTCTCATATAACAATAGTTTATTTTCTATCATTCAAATGGAACCTTATGAGGCTCTGTACGATAAACAGTGTCTGACTCTGACATGCTGGGATGAAGTTGGAGAGTAGAAGCTTATGAGACCTGATCTTATATAATAAATGATAGATAAGGTTCACACCATTCAACATAAAATGAAATCTTTCAAAATCAATAGAAGAGTTGTGTAGACAATCATCGATGAGAATTAGAATTAGAGGTCGGAGAAAAGTTTTTCTTCCATATTTAACTATGGAATAAATTCATAAGGTTTGAAAAAAAGGTAATTATTATCCCAAGATACATTTTCCCCTTCTAGATAATTGATCACATCATATTGGTGGCCCATCGACTAATGTTCTCACCTAATATATCTCAATTACATGATGTGTTCCATGTATCCATCTTGAAGAAGTAAAACCAGAGCCCTCACATGCACTAAGCCCAATGATTTTAGTATTTCATAAATACCATTAAAATGACGAGTATCCAGTGAAGATATTAGATCATAGATAAAACATTCTATGAAGTAATAAAAATCACAAGGTCAAAGTGTTGTGGTGAAACCATATGTTTGAGGAACCAACATGAAATTCGAAATAGGCAATGAAGTATAAGTACCCTTACCTATTTTCACCTTAGTATTCAATATGAAATTTCAAGCGAGAATTTATTTAATGGGGGAAAAATTTAATACCCCAAGACTTTAAGATATATTTGTTTTTAAACAAATAAAATCTCTTTGAAAGCTTGCAATACACGCAACACTGGGTTAAAAAAACGTGATACTCTATTAAAATATTATTATATAAACATGACCATTATATCCTAGACATTACATTGGTGGGTATGAACATGAATAACTAAATTATAAAACAAATATTTTACACAATTATAAATAAATTCAACTATTATCTAATTATTATAAATAAAATAAAAACCATTCGAAATAAAAAGTATATTTTTTTTCAAAAATAGTATTTTTTTTAATTGTAGCTTAGTCTTTCTTTGAACACATAAATTAAAATTGATTTTGACTAATTTTAGAAAATTTATTTCATCAAATTGAATTATTTTTTAAAATTATCCTATTAAAATTATCTTAGGGTAAATTGTTTGGCTTTTTCGGAAAAGTTTCATTCTTTGATGAGTAGTTAAAATTTTGATTTTTATTAAAAATTGTGTTTTTTATTTAAATAATTTACAATAACCATTTTTTATATGGTTTTAAATGTAACATTATTTAAATTTTATATTTATTAAAACAATTAATTCATTTTATTCAATTTTATATTGAATTTTGATATAAATTTTATCATTTTTTGAATATTTTTCTTTTGGAAAATCATTTTTTCAACACCCCTGTGGGTTTAATTTTAGATTACATTATACCAATTATTTGAGTTTAATTTTTTGAAATGAATTTTATATTTGGAAATATTAAAATCTATAAGATCAAATAAGGTCAAATTAGTTTTTTACCATAATTAATAGTGAAAATTGTAAAAAATATTTACCGTGGTTAATGTAAAAATAGGTTTACCAGAGGTTAAACTAAAATTATAGGGGTTAAAATGACGCAAAACTTATGTAATTTTTATTTTATGGTCATAGTTTTACCTTATATATTCTCATTTACTAAAATAGTTTATTTTGGGTCCTTGTTTCAAGAGAAAAATGAGGTTTTCAGTCCTTCTTTCAAAATTATCAAGTGTGCCCTCTCCCCCACTTAGAAAATGTCACACTCACTCCTCTCCATTCCATAATCCCAAAACCCATTATTTTAGAAACTATCTGAACAAATAACTTCCCCAATTCCATTACCTTGTCCTATAATCCTTATTTTTCTCAAAAATTGAACTTATAAATTTATTTGATACAAATCAAAAGAAGGTTTCTTAAGAACAGGGAACATCCTTAGCTGAGCATTTATATTATTTATTCTTCCAACTACCTAAACTATTATTAAACCAAGATAATATCATAACCTTAGTATCTTAAATATATTGAGATATTTTTATTTTATGTTCATTGCCTACAATAATCTCCTCCTCCATAAAATGGGAAACAAAACCATGGCTCATGTGTTTGGTGGACTACTGCCTCGCGAACCGATTTAATTAATTTTCAATTACATATTCTCAAGGATGGATAGAATGATGATTATAATATTTATATATTATATTTATGATGTAATTATAGTTCTTTAATAATAATATTATTTATAACTACTGAAATTCCATTCTGTAGAGGACACCATAAAGTCGCCAGTGTGTACGGTACAGTACTTCCTCACAAAGCGATGTGATTCTTTTTCTTATTACACTTTACATGGAAGGTAGTAAATAATAATTTTATTTTTATATAATATATTCCTGAATAATTAATAATTATTTAAATTTATTATATCATATACTTTATTAACGTATCATTCATTAAATAAATGATAACTTTGTTCGTGTGTACGGCAGAATAATGCCTCATGAAGCGATGTGATTCATTTATTTTACCAAAACACATGCATTATTACACCCCTAGATTTTTTGAAATATTTTTTTCAAATTAATTAAATTTTTTGATATTTTTCATTCCACACAACACTAAATATAGATTTTTATATGAAATCGCTAACTTTGTCTTGCATTATACGTAACACCAGGTTAAACTTGCGCTACACTCAAAACATAGATTAGAATTCAGTACATGCAACACTATGTTTGTATTATGTAAATCATAATGTCTAGTTCCATAGATAACATTCATTACATACAAGGATAAGTTTTACTAAACTACAATATACTATTAATATTGTTTTTAAAATATTATTATAGTTACCACCAACCCCTTGGAATGAAAGTTAAGAATAATATTAACTAAAGTGTGAAAATATAATTTACACATGTATATAAAATGATTATTTTGGTAATTATTTTTTTATAAATTAATATAAAAAATATTTTAAAATAATGAAATCTGATTTCTAAGAAAACTATTCTTCTATGTGAAAACACTATTTTATCTCAATAAATTAAACAAACCACATTTGATGAATGTTTTCAAAAAAATTATATATTATATATTCAATAAAATATTTTACATTCATCCAATATATTTTTTATTTATAAGATAAGAATAAATAAAATTTTATTAATAAAAGGTTATATTTTTCAAAAAGATAATTTTACCACCTTTTAAAAGTGAACCCATTTTAAATATAATTTTTGACACTTTTATAATTTCTATTTGAAGAAATAAAATCCATTTTTGAAATAATAATATCGCAATCTACTTGTGGTGAGTTTTTTGGTATTTTTATAAGAAGTTACATTTGTTAATGAATGGTGAAAAATAATGAATTTAAATTGAAAATTACATTTCATCTAATTTAATTATATAATTAAATTATATTTTGAATTGGATATAAAGTTAATTTATATCAATTTTATATCAATTAATTCAATTTAGGTCACTGTAATCAATTTCACTTTGAAATTGGATATAAAAATATTCCAATCATTTGGGCATTTTCACTTAAAAAACACATTGTTTCATCCCATCTGGAGGATTAATTTTAAATTAACTTCTGTATATTCTATGATTAGAATATTAATAAATAGGTTAAATATTTTTAATCATCATAATTTATAATTTCTAAAACTTCAACTTATTTTTTGACCAAAATTATTGGTTAAAGTCATTAAAATAAATAACAATGATTAAGGTAAAAACAATATTACTTAGTAATTAAACATTAATTTATGGGGAAAATAACCTATAAACATTTAAAAAATACATAGTATGTAAATATTTATACTAATTCCCATTTTTTAACTAAAATTTATAATTATTGGAGGCACATGATGTAATAGATACCTCTCAATCGTGTTTACCATTTTATATTTACAGGAATGTTACTCCTCCTCCACTATAAAAAGGGAACTCACCACCATCACTTATTCCCTATTCTCAAGGCCTTTTTATTCCGAAAAACCCTACCCAAATATTTTCTTAAATTCCCTTAATTAATACTAAAATCCTCAATTTGGTCAGAAATTAAACCACGGAATCCCATTGGTTCAAACCAAGAGAAGTTACCCAAAGAAAGGGTAACATCTTTCCACAAGATCTTTTGTTTTACTTTCATTATCCATACCCTAAATTATTTTTATTAAATGGTTATATAATAACCTAAATATAAAAATTATACTTATATTTTTGATTTTATGTTTTTTACCTAAACTCACACACACTTCCATCAAATGGAAAACGCAAACATCATTCGTGTGAACGACGGACTACCATCTCACAAACTGATGTCATTTGTTCTTCCATTAAAACATTTCAAGTTTGGGAATAATTATCTAATTTATATATTTATTTAATATCTATTATATTTATGATGTATTTATTTTTATTTAATTGTTATATAACGCATACCTTTATTCTTTCTTTCTTTTGGAAATATTATAACTTCATTTATGGGTGTGTGTACTACTACCTCCACAAAACAATGTCATTCGTTCACAATTAACATAGAATCTTTTAAGGAAGGGTTTAGTGAATTTATATGATATATATGACATAATAATTATAATGTAAGTATAATATTCTTATATAAATATATATATCATTTAATTTAATTTCTTTTAGAATACAACAATAAAATGGAAACACCATTCATGCGTATGTATGACCTACCGTCTCCATGATCGGTGTATTTAATTTCATATTTATATATTTTATATATTATTATAAATATATATATAATGAATATATAATATATTTATACCATTTTTACATTCTTTAAAAAATAAAATCATTATCTAACTAATAGGACCGAGAATAACAAGTCAAATCACAGATGAAAAACAAAGCAGTTATTCGTCAAAACCTAACCTAAACATGGAATTATTAATAAATGGGTAATATAAGGTCACAATAAAGTAATATATGGTTTGATATATAATAATTTGTTAATTTTTTATATTTATAATATACTTATATTTATTATACATAAGTTTTTAACATTTACAAAGAAAGTCAAAACTTATGGTAAGGGTTTTCTCATTTAACTTTTATATCTCTGAGAATCTTTCTATATTCACCACTCATTTATTTTTTTTGGTGTATATACTACACATTAAAATATTCTAATATTATTATACTTAAATATATTGTTGTTAACAAATAAATTTTTTATATTTATTTCATGGGGTTTATGGCTCAAAATTTACAAAATCGGTTAAGTAATTTTTGTCTCAAATTGACTTCTTTGAGATACATGTCATGTTATGAACCTATTTTTTATTTAGTGTGTAGATATTTTCCTTTGATACATTATAACATGAATATAATTATTTTCATTATATTTTAAACATCATTTAATTTCATTATTTTATGGTTATTATGATTCAAAGTTACCAAAGTTGTAACATATTATTGCTACAATCTCATCGTTTATCGGGATATTTTATGATTATACTTACATTGATGAAATAATATGATCTATATCTTAAAAAATATCATTAATTTTCTTCCCCTTTATTTATTCATGATATATAAATATAATGGAACCGTTTTTTTACTCGTTTTTATTTAATATAACTAAGAAAGTGTTTTTAAGAAATTTCAAATTTATCAATCTCTTCCATTGGAAATATGTGTTCTTTAAAAACCATTATTTATAAAAAGGGTTTCAAAAAAAATATATTTTAAATTTTTTTTAAAATTATTCTAAATTTATTTTTAAGTTTTCAAATTAAATAAAAATATTTTCAAGCTTCTTTTATAATTTTTGAAAGAAATGTTTTTCACAATGTTTTCAAGTTTCATTTATAAGTTTTCATGTAAAAAAGATTTCAAAATTTTTTCAAGATTCCATTATATGTTTTAAATGAAAAAATGTTCAAAATTATTTCAATATTATTTTATAAGTTTTCAATGAAAAAGGTTTCCAAATTTTTTCAATCTTCCTTTATAAGTTTTCAAATAAAAATATTTTAAAAATGTATTCAAAATGTTTTCAAGCTTCATTTATACGTTTTAAAGGTTAAAGGTTTTAAAAAAAATTCAATATTATTTTATATATTTTCAAATAAAATTTTTTTCAAAATTGTTTTTCATGTAGAAAAATTTCAAAAAAAATTAAAGATTCCTTTATGAATTTTAAAGGTTATTTTCAAACAAAATGGTTTTACAAGAAATTTATGTTTCAAATAGTATTTTCTCAAAAAAGAAAGGATATTATACATAAGAAATTATTTTAAAATATTTCTCAAAAATTATGTTCCCTATATAATGACATCTATTTTTATTTCTCATGCTTTACTGGGGATATGATATAAGGGTTCTATTAATATGGTTTTTATGAATGGTTTATGTTTTTATGTCATTATTTTAATGAAACATGTTTCTCTTTCATGGGTTATAGGTTTATTAAAACCATTTCTCTTTCATGGGTTATATGATTATGAATCCAACTTCATTTCATGGGTTATAATTGGATCAATGGTTATGAAACTTATCACTTTTCAATAGGTTAATATATTATGACATGTTTATGATACCCATTTCATTTCATGGGTTATAATATGATTATTTATGATTTTGTGGAATGCATATATATGATTTTATTTTGATATTGGTGGGACCTATATATTCCTTAAATTCAATAGGTAAATATTGATATCTCATGATATATACATGGCTATAATGGGGAGTTAACTCGGTTCAGTAAATGATTGTGTCTTTTAATATAGTCTTGGGAGTGAACCCTGACTGCTAAGATGGTTATGGGAGTGAACCATGACTAGAAATATGGTTTGGGGAGTGAACCCATTCAACTAATATGAACTTTTAATTAATCCTTGGCAACTATAGAAATCATTTTTATATATTTATGTGCATTCCATTTATTCTATGTCTTGTTCCTATGTCATGAATCTATGGATTATGATCTTAATTACCTTATGATTAATGTATTATGAACTTCTAATATTTATAACATTATTCGTTTTTATGATCTTTAATGTGAGAGGTTTGATCTTATAATGTTATGATCATCTTCCCATACCCTTATCCTCATTTTATGCTTATATATATCCCTTATTTACCCTTACTAAGAATTTGAGATCACCCCTTTTCTTATTTTTCTTTTCCCTAAGTTATAAATAAATGTTTTAAATATGGGTAATAATGGGTATGATCTTCAATAGAGATATTTAGGATATTTAATCAAGATATAAGTTTATGTTTCCAGGTTTCTAAATACATTAAACTATTATGTTCCTTGAGAATGTACTTTTTAATCTACTAAACATTCATCGAAAATGATGTAATATCCATTTATGTTGATTCTGTGTCCTTATAGTTGGTATAAAAGGAAAGGTTTAGTAAATATTTTAAAACTAGGTTTAGAAACTTTAATGATACCCCTAGGGATATTTACAATGATATATCTAGGGATGTCTCTAAGGATAAGCCTAATGTTTCACAGATTTAAAATAATGTTGAATAATTTAAACGTTCTATAAGTTATTTTTCATGATTATGTGGATTTCTACTATTATAATTTCATCTCATACTATGCTTTTTGGTTTTATTAAATGGTTGGAATTAGAAGAAACTGAGTTAATGTTGAATGAGAAAGAAAATTTTCTAATGAGCAGTCAAATGGGATCATCACTAGAGTTAAAGATGTTATGATCATGTCTTATCTATTTTCATGAAAAATGATTAACAATGTGTACCTTAACCAACTCTAATACTCACCAAATAAGATAAGTTAGGATTTAGTTGGGATTTTATGTAACTGATACCATGGAAGAAAGGATATTTATTTTTCTTTGTGTCGATAATGTGGAAAGAATTACCCAAGTGAATGTCTTAGAGGAACCGGAAGGTTTTTTTGGATATAGAAAATAAAAGCATAGAATAAGTAACTTCAGATGGAAAATGAAGAGTTCAGTTAACATAATAGATGTGAATAATTTCATCCCTAAGACATCATTGATATTTGAATTCATTAAATGTGGAAATGATGGAAATTATTCAAATATATTCCCTAATTGGAAATCTAATGAAGATAATCAGCAAGGTGGTATGAGTAATTATTATATTATTGATGATAATGAGACTACTGGTGAAATGAGAATGAAAATAGATATTACGTAATAGGATGAAGTATCCTTGTAATTGTCTTAAGGATGAATTAATCAAAGTATTTATGAATTTATATTCAAGAATTGTGAATTGGGAAATATATAATGATTTTTTAGTTTATATTTTTTTCAAATGATTTACAAGAATATGTTGAATGTTTTTTATGGACTAGAAAAGTTATTTAATAAAAATGTGACATTTTTATTAAGGGAAGATAACCCTTAATATGTTTCTTGTATTGATATAATGATGTTTGGATAAAGATATATAGGATATGAATATGTTAATTTGATTGTACATATTACCTCAAATCCAATAATGGATTTGTTAACAAAGTAGTTTATGCTATCATCGATGAAGTTTAGAGTATTTTTTGGATTTAAGGAATATATCCAATAAGCTTTCAAATAAATAAACATTCATGTTTTCAATAATTATTTATATTCATTACCATGTTTAAAGAGAATACATGATGAAGGTATTCAAATGTTTGGTATATGAAAAACAAGGGCTAATTTATGATATATTGGGGGGATCAATGTTAATATTATTGTGAGAAATTTAGTGACCTTTATTATAAAGTTTTTGATTTTTATCTTTCTGAAGGTTCACAAGGATATCCATTTGTGGAAAGTTTAAGTTAAACATTAGATGAGGTTTTAGAGATTAAAGTATTATCTTTCCATATTATACATATTTGATAACCTATGATAATATTTTTTATGTGATGATAACTAAATACTGATGGAAATACTAATAATTATACCTCATGATCTATTAGTACTTCAAGAATAAAAAATTCACCTTTATTTCTTAGAATTAGAGATGAAGTGGAAATTGACAAGGAAGAACAAAGGGTGAGGTTTTCATAAAATCATGTAATTATATATTTTCATTAAAATTATTCAAATTTAGGAAAAGGGTCACAAAAAATTTTCATGTTATCTTCATTTGTTATTATATCAATGTCCTTTTTCAATCCTCTTTGGATTATGGTTTTGTGATCATTAAATTTTCTCTGAACCAAGTTCTTTATCACTCTCCATCAGAAAATAATAGTTAGATTTATCTTCCATGTCCATGTTTCCACTTTCCACATATGTTCTCTTTTGTGGAAACCTAGTTATGATTTAATTTTGGTAACAATTATTTTTTGAATTTTTATTTTTTAAAAAATGTTTTAGTATTCATTTTTATGATTCTGGTCAATAAGAATGTAACTTTAAAATATATAACCATTGATAAAAAATATGAATTTCATGGGATAGATTCATTTTAAGGGGGTAGAAAGTGACATGACAAGACTTTTTGAAATATATTTTTCCAGATTAATTTAATCTTTTTGATATTTTTCATTTCACACAACACAAAACATAGGTTTTCTTATAAGAAAAAACTAAGTTTGGCTTACATTATACACAACACCAAGTTAATATTTAACTAATTGAAACACTTAGATTAACTTTTAGTACATGAAACACTATTTTTATCTTTTTTTACACACAATTATGAGTTACTTTGACATCTTGTATTACACTCATGGTCGAGTTTTACCGAACGAAAATATGATATTAATATTTTTATAAAATATTATTATAGTTACCACCTAGCCATTGGAATGGAAGTTACCAATAATATTAACTAAAGTGTGAAACAATTATTTACACATGTATATAAAATTATTCATTTGGTTATCAATTGGTTAAAAATAAAAGTAATAACTATTCAAAAATAATGAAATACCTTTTCTAAGAAAGATATTCTTCTATGAAAAAATATTATTTTAACGAAATAAACTAAAAAACCCATTTGATAAATGTTTTCAATAAAATTCATATATTATATATTCAATAATTTTTTTTTACATTCATCCAATAGATTTAATAGGTATAAGTTTACAATAAATCCAAATTTATGAATAAAAAAAGATATATTTTTCAAAAAAGGCAATTTTACTCCCTTTGAAATGAGAACCCATTTTAAATCTAGTTTTTTAAAATTTTATAATTTTATTTGAATAAAAAAATTATTTTATGAAATTTGAATATCATAATTTACTTTGGGTGAATATTTAGAATTTTTTTGGAAAATTTTCATTTTTTGATGAATAGTGAAAATATAGAATTTTAATTCAAAACTGTATTTTCAGATAATTTAATTATATTTTTATATTATATTTTTAATTGGATTTAAAGTTAATTTAGATCAATTTTATATAAATTAATCCATTTTAGGTCATTTGAATCAATTTTACCTTGAAATTGTATATAAAAACAATTCAAACATTTGAACATTTTCACTTTAAAAATACATGTTTTTTCGTCCCATCTGTGGGATTAGTTTTGAATTAATATCTATAAATTATAGGATTATAATTTGTAAAAATATATTACATATTTTAAATTATAATAAATTCTTAATTTCTAATTAGTTAAATTTATGTTTTTACCAAAAAGATTATTAAAAGTAATTAAATTTATTTATAGTGATTAATGTAAAAACTAGATTACTTAGTAGTTAAAATTTAATTTAAGGGGCCAAATAAACTATTAACATTTACAAAATAAATTGTTCGGAAATATTTGGAAAAAACAACCTCTTTTATAAAAAAATTCAATTATTGGAGGCACATGATGCAAGGGAGACCTCTCAATAGTGTTTTCTTTTTTATATTTACACGAATGCCACTCCTCCCCCTCTATAAAAAGGAAACTCACCCCTCTCACTTATTCACACCTATAAATAAATTTGTATCATAAAAAACACACTAACATATCATGTAAAATTAAATATATTCATCCCATAATCCTACTTTGGGAATAAAGAATAATAAGTAATCCCTTTTCTGCAAACCAAGAAGAGTTACCCAAAGAATAGGTAACATCCTTCCACAAGCTCTTTTGTTTTATATTCATTCTCCCCCCCCCAATTATTATTATTACAAGATTGAATAATATACCAATTATCCTTAATATACTTATATTTCATTATGTTAATGGTAATACCTAAACGCACACACTCTTCCATCAAAGGGGATACGCAATCATCGTCCGTGTCTACAATGGACTATTGCCTCATGAACTGATGTCATTAATTCTTCCATTTCTACCTTTAATGGTTGGAAATAATGATTAAATTTATATTTCTATAAGATATATAAGAAATTTATTATTTTTTTATTGTTATTTAATTATTATATTACACAAACCATCATGATTTCCATTTTGTTGAAATATGATTACTTTATTTGTGGAAGTGTGGAATACCGCCTCCCAAAACCGATGTGATTCATTCAAACTTTAAATATAATGTATTAATGATGGATTTAGTGAAATTATGTGATATATATGACATAAATATTCTATTAGAATGAAAATATATATATATATCATTTAATTTTATTTCTTTAAAAATGTAACAAGAAAATGGAAACATTGTTTATGCGTATGTATGGACAATCGCCTCCATGAACGGTGTATTTCATTTATTATTAATATTTTTTTATAAATACATATAAATATATATGATATTTATACCGTGGTTTACATTCCATAAATAAGTAGATCATGATCTAAATAAGAGGACCCAGAATAACAAGTTAAATTATGTATAAAAAACAAAGCAGTTTTTACCCAAAACATAACCTAAAAATAGAATTTGTAAGAAACTTTATCTTCATTTTAGGTATGGATCTTGGTTTTAGTTTTTTTTTAGTAAAAGGAAAAAATTACGGTTGTCTAAGTACACACCGTGTAATTTTGAGTACATGCTATATACTTAGATTGCCACGTACTGCAGTGTTTTCTCTATGTAACAGCTGAGTACATGGTCGTGTGGTGACCTGGAAGAGCTCTTAATTTAGGGGGGTGGTTAAGGCCAATACATAGAATGTAGTTTTAAATAACCTGTTGTTTACTTTTATTTTTATTTGATATATTAGAGTGGAGTCACATATTATGTCTGTTAACATCTTCTTCCCCATGCGGTTCATACAAAAGAGCGACAGAATAGCCAAAGAACTTCGAACCCCTCTTGATTCTCTATTTGAGCTCAGATTGAGACACCGTCAAGTGAGTTGGAATCCCACTGGCGAGTTATCAATTCCTCTATATCCTTTCTTCATGATTATTTCTCTCTCATAAGTTTTTCAAGGTTTGTATTTCTTTACATTTTTTTAGATATAAGTTGATCTAGGCCGATTCAAGGGATGGAGTTCAAGTATATCAATCATAAACATCGAGGTAGTTGGTTTGTGTCTTTCGTTGTTTGAATTTGGTCTATATATGCTAAAAGTTCCACATATCCATATTTGGGTTATTTCTTTATTTGGAATTTAACCTTTTTTATTACCTGTTATGGTTTGACTGATTGATAAGAGGTTGCTGTTTATGAGTAATGTTAGATAACTTGTTTATAGGATACCCCGTTGGTGAATTTCACTTGATTATCTATTTATTATTGTTTGGTATAGGTTTCTTATGAGGAGTAACTTGTTTTACAAGAATTTAATTTCTTAGGATGGAGTTTTATTGATTGGGTGAAATGCACATGATAAGCACTATGAATTTTAGCCATGTAGTGGTATAGATTACACGAGTTGCTTTGATATTTTATACGTGTTATGTTTCCAATGGACTGTGAGATCCTTGGACCAAGAAAACTATGGGGGTTTCCATGTATTTCCAAAGGAACATGAGATCCTTTGGCCACAAAAACTATGGGGGTTTCTATGTTTATTTAAGTAGGACCTTGAGAGCCCGGGTGTAGATGATTGACCCAGAGGTATTGACCGTGAGATCTACACAAACGGTTTTTTATAATTACTTTATGCTATGTAGACCCTGAGGTATCGACCATGAGAGCTACCTAGGAGGTATTTTATAATTTATTGATGTCATGTTGACCTGGGGGTATTGACCGTGAGAGCTACCCAGGCAGTCGTTTGTAAATGAATTGGTTCTATGTTAAACCAAATGGGTTATACCATGAGAGGTTTCCCAAAGGGTTGTTTATGAATGATTGAATGATTGTGATGAGACTTTCAAGCCAAATCACAATCTTTGACTTGGTCTTAATTTATTTTTTAGATGGTCTTCGGAGACATCTATTTTGTTACTATTAAACTAGGAGATATATATCTTAGGATAGATCCTGAGATTACATGATTCATATAATGAATGTAATTGAAAACTGTGGGATTGTTTAATTTTGAGTACTTCCTAATCTATTAATTCATTTTTGTATATTACCTGCTATATATATTCACTGATATTTAGTCACAGCTAATTTGATGGTTGCCTACTAGGATTTGTCTCACACCCTGTTTGGGTCATGTTTTGGACCCAAACAGATTATATGGTTGTACATATAGATAAGGGAAAGTACCCTTCCTCATCAGGTACATGATTACTGCAGGAGCTAGAGAGAATGGGGCCAAGATGACCCTTGTGATGCGGCTGGAGTTTACTTTTTTCTTCTATACATTAGTTTCAATATTTATTTACATCATTGTGAATTATTTGGTTGGTTTCTAGGATATATAATCCAATCATCATATATATGAATGGTGGCTTCTATTGGATTTAATTTTAGTCCTTCATTTCTTTACATTTGTGGTATTACTTCTTTCTCTTTTGTTTACAAATTATATTTTATTGTGTATACTCTGTAAATGGGGGAATAGTATCTACAATATGACACCTTATCCCACACTGCTATTCTGAAGCCTCTAGATCTTTGGGGAATGCAGTTGAGTTCATGTGACCAACCGGGTTGAGGGAACCTTTGGGTGGCACCCAAATCCGGGACGTTACAAAGTGGTATTAGAGGATTTTATTTTCTGCTTTTCCATACTATTTGGATCTAATAGACTATTATATGAAGGAATGGGTAGTTGGTAATAAGCTATCCTCAAGTGTATATAACTTTTGTATAGGGAAAATCTAAGTTACCTCGAATATTTCAATTTTTTGGTTTTTCAATTGTTATAGTTGATTTGATTTCACCGTTGGGAGATTCAATTGTATGGTGTTGTTATAATTGATATCATTGTGGTTCTATTTCTATTTCAACATTATGAGATGAGGGTATTACATCTCATGCATCATATAGTCACTTGCTAGAGATCCCATGTCATGCATTCTTATCATTCCATTTAGGGTGCATTGCTGATTTCATGTTGTTGTGAAAGATGTTGTGCTAGATATGCATGTTGTTGTGATATATGTTATGATAGAAATGCCAGCTATTTTTATAGGGTATTGTTATATGTAAAGTTTCATTTGGATGGATGCCAAGATTTAGTCCCTGAGGTGTTATGGGCCCTCTTAGATTTGAATTTTGTGGGTCATGTTTGATCTTTAAATGAATTCTATTAAGGAATAATATGAATAAGGATGCCAAACATTGATTCGCAGGTAGTATGGGATCTCACGGATCGGGACTTGGAATTTCATGGCCAAAATTATATGATTTTAGGGGTTCCAGATATTTTTTATAGGATTAATATCTGAAAAACTAGATGACATGGTATGTGATGTTATAAACACATTCCATGTATTCTTATTTTCTAGAAGAACTAACTTTTCATAGGTACATGTCGATTACCGTATGTACACACCATGTAGTTCTTGAGCGTGTGACTGACTGTGTGAGTAGAGACATGGGGTTTGGTAAACTTTTATAGAAAACTACATGTACTGGGGGTACATATCATGTGGTAATCGGCCGTGTATCCAGCTATGTGACTAATAACACAGGGGGATGAAACTTGGGTTGTACAGGTTGTGTCTAAATTTTTCACACCGTGTATTAATCAACTGTGTATCCAACTGTGTGACTAACGACACAGGTGGACGGAACTTAAATATTAAATGTTGTGTCTAGGGTGAAAATTTTGTGTAGTGTTATACCAGAAAAACCATGTTGTTCTATCCATGTAGAAGTACCTAGGAAGGAGGGGATATTCATGTACATGTCGTTTCTTATGAGGAACATGTTTTTTGTATGGGGTGTTACACAACCAGGTTGGTAGAGGTACATGCCCATGTTATGGCTTAAGGTAACATGTCGTGTAGTGGTTCTACACACCAAGTAACCCACTTTTGAAAAAACATGAATGATTTCTTTATCATGTTCCTTTATTGAACTTCTATGTTTATGTCCATGATAATCTTAAACTGATGTATGTTATTGTCCTTGCAGATTCATGCCACCAAGACGTCCTCCAATTGTACACCAGATATAGGGTAGTGATAAGAAACCAAAAATGGTAGATTAGGGACTACCAGTAAATCCTCATGTCATGCCCATATTGGAACTAGCTATTATACTAAATGAAGGTGTTGATACACAGTTCTATTAAGGATTTTTGAGGATGATTAATACATTTCATGGAGCACCACATCATGCCCCGACAGTGGTAGAGTGAACATGGGTGTTCCAGTAAGAGTGTCCTCCAACTATTTCCAGGGATGGAGGACCTAAGGCTGCAAAGTCGTAGTTGGAGGTCATTATTTATATCTCTGAGCATCTTGAGACACCTCCTAAGAGGATGTTGAAGCTCGCGACTTACATGCTACATGGTTCTGCCAAGAGATGGTGGGTTGTTATCTCACTGAAAGTACATCATCAGGATACGGCTTGGGAAGAGTTTCAGATGACCTTCTATGATTAATTATACCCTGAGAGGTTGAGGTATGATCAATAATTGGAGTTCATGCATTTATATAAGGATTCACTTTCAGTGATGGATTACTCTTCCCGCTTTACAGAGCTTCAGCGCTTCGCACCTATTCTGGGGGTGACAAGTTACCACTGGTTAGGCGATTTGAGGATGGTCTCAGGTATGAAATTTGATCCCTAGTAAATGTTTCCATGATAACTTTGGTGACTGATATAGTAAATCATACATTTATTACCACGCACAATCTAAGGGAGTTAGGAGCTACGAGCTAGGGCAGTTCAGCACCCATGGTTGGTACTCCTTAGACCGATAGCAGGAAACCTTATTGGAAGATTACACTTGGTGGTTCTCCCAATACGAGGGACATTTCTTTAGGTATCCAATTGGTGTGATACCAGTGCGGGAAGAATGTTAATATGAGACTACAGTGCCCGAGAGACCCAGTTGAGTGCCGATCTTATAGCATGATGGGTCATCTTCAGCGTTTTTTCTAGATTTTATCACAAGAAACTAGTGAGAGTGGATCTGTTATGACTCTATATTTAGGAGCAGGACCGTAAATTTCTCCTTAGTCGGGGAATTGGAGTTCTTTAGGCCATTTAGGCTGAGATGGTGTTTATGTCCGTGAAATCCAGATTAGATGTTTTTAGTGATAGTATGGAGGATCTATGACAACCCTGCTATTTTATTACACAATTAAACATAATTTATTACATAAAATTCACTTGATATAGCATAGAAGATATATAGGTCTAGTGTATTTGGGTTTTAGGATCATTACATAACCACTTAAAACATGAAAAACAACATCTTTATTGAAAACTTCCTTTACATGACAACTACATTTCCTCGTACTTCGCATTTCATGGGATAACCTGAGGACATGCATAAGAAAAGGATGAACTATAAAGCCCAGTAAGGGAATAATCATGAAATAACATGAGGAATAAAATACATGTTAGAAAATAGGCATATAAATAGATCACAAGAGAATTATAAACATAAAGGCATGATAAATCATGATAATCATAACATGGAAATGTGGCAACAACACTTAACATGGAATTAGCATGAGCCAAGGCTCATTGCACATGGAGCATGAGTAAATCTTCATTGCACATGAAGCATGAGTAAAACCTATTTTCAATTTTATTAGCATGAGTAAACACCCATTTCACATGATGTATCATGATACTATACTTTACCCAATGAATTGGAGTGCTATAAGGTCGCACCCTTCTTAAACATTTAATTTCATGCATAAGTGTGCCACATGGATCATATAACATGGATTCATAAAACATAATCTTTTATTACACGATAAAGGATTATGTAATACATAAATTAAACTATTTAAACAATAAGTAAATGTGAATAGAGATGAATACCATTGAAATAGAAATGGGCATCGTATTCACTACATAATTACATTGGCTTGGAAAATCGGTGTAATTTCGGTAGCGTAACGGCGTAACGTAAGAATTCATAAAAATGGTTTATTAGATGGAAAGGGGTGTCTCATCATATTTAAATGAAATGGAAAGTAAGTTATTCATATAGATACATTTACCAACAATTTTAATGTAATTTATAGTCATGATACAAAATAATTGCTTGAATGTAAAAGAGGAGAGAGAAATTCCTTTCGGAATTTTGGCATAGTAACGGGTGTACATGGGAGGCATTTAATGAGAGAGAAAGGGGTATCCCATCCATCAAACATAAATAGGGAAGTATGGGGGAGTTTGAAAACCATACCCAACATTTATAATTGAAATTAAAAGGGAATAACAATTTAAAGAATATTAGACAAAAATAAGAAAAGAAGAAAAACCCTTACTTGGTAGTGGCTTTCAAAAGCTTGAGAGAGGCTTGGGAGAGGCTTGATAGAGGCCTCATGGGAGCTTGGGGCACCTTGGAAGGATTATAGAGAGAGGCGGGAAGAGGTTGGATGAACTCCAAAGTCTTTTAGTGAGGAATAAGTGGGAGATTCAGTGGGTTTGTATAGGAAAGGTGAGGGGATTCTTTATTATTTATGTTTGGAAAACCTCACATTAAACTAATCTAAACCACAAACCATCACATGGTTTTTCCCCATGTTTTTTGGAAAAGGGAGTGGAAAAAAATATTTTATAAGGGCCAACTCTGAACTTCTTAAAATAATGGGGTTGCTTTTGTGGAGGTGAGTCACACTCTCAAGAAAAACAATTTAAAAAGACAAGATATTTAATAAGTCTTGAAGGGTCCATTAATGCTTTGTAAAATAATTCAAACAAACCCAAAATAACATTATTTTAATGGTAAAACATATATTGGCTGAACATAAGGCTTATATTATTTTATTACATCACTATTGGATCATTATGATGTCATAAAACACATTATATATTCAAACAGTATTTAATTTTTAACCAAAAATTTGACTGTCTCAGACAATTATGAAAAATTCACAGTTGGATAATTTCGATATCCATATTCCAGAAATAATATTTATTTTATCTAAATAATTTTCTAAATATGTTAATTTTCACTTTTAAAATAATAACTGATATTTATCGAAAATTCACGGGTTATGAAAAAAATGGCTTTCGAACCTTAATAAAAAATAAAACTGCATTCATAAAATTATACGATAATTTATATTTAATAAAAATTAATTTTAAAACAATAATAATATTTTCTCAAAATATTATTTATTTCAAAAATCCATTATTTCATTAGAATAGATTTCTTAGTTGAACATTAACTAAAAATACTATTTGTACAATAAAAACTATTTACAAGGTAACAATAATAAAATGAAAGTATATTCATTATTATATAAAAAAATTATGTACATAACCATAATGATAAGGTCTTTTTACATAACTCTTTATAACACCTTTATAAGACCGAAGAGTAAGGTGTGCAATGGTGACAGACTCTTGGGGTGGCTTGAATAACATTGCTTGGGTGGTAATCCCTATCAACTTCCACTTCTCTCGTAGTTGGTCCCGCTTGAGCTTAACATATTTAATCTCGGTTTGGGATTGGTTAATAGAAAAGACCAATGGCGCCACCTAATTTACGAGCTCTGACAAATGGGCTTTGTATAGGGCACATCTACTGGATGAGGCCATCTCTTCCTTTGTCTGAGTAAATTGGATTTCTTAAAGCCCTATATTTGTACTAATCATGTGATCATTGTTCAATGTCTATATTAGAAACAGTCACAATTCCTAAAATAAAAACAAAGAAGTTGATATTTTATATAAACATTTTACATAAGAAGACATTTAATTAGATCAAGAGGGATTTCCATTAATGAAAGTTTGGGTCATTACAATCTCCCCCCCTTAAGAAATTTCTCCCTCGAAATTTCCTTTTCCTACACTAAAATAGATGTGGGTAACTCTGCTTCATCGTTTCCTCTGATTCCCATGTCACTTCTTCAAACTTGTGGTTTCTCCAAAACACCTTGACAAGGGGATTGTCATATTTCGTAGAACTTTTTGTCTGTGATCTAAGATCTTCACTGGTTTCTCATCATAAGAAAGATCGTCCTCTAATTGTACCACCTCTCAGGAGAGTACTTGTGAAGGGTCCGGTATGTACTTCCTCAATATGGATACATGAAAGACATCATGTACATTGTCCATGGTAGGTGGAAGTGCTAGTCGATAGGCCACATCCATGACACGATCAAGAATCTCGAAGGGGCCGATGTACCTTGGACTTAACTTCCATTTCTTTCCAAACCTCATGACCTTCTTCCACGGAGATATTCATAGAAATACCATGTCTCCAACTTTAAACTCAAGGTCTCGTTGACAGTTATCTGCTTAACTCTTCTTTCGACTCTGTGATGCCTTGATATGATATTGAATAGTATTCACCTTCTCTACCATTTCTTTGACCATTTCTGGTCCAAGAATCTTACGCTCACAGACCTCATCCCAACACGCTGGTGTTCTGCACCTTTTCCCATAAAGGGATTCATATGGTGCCATTTGGATGCTCGAGTGGAAACTATTATTATAAGAGAACTCAACCAGAGGAAGATGTTGATCCCGTCCTATTTTAAAGTTCATTGAGTACACTCTCAATATGTCCTCAACTTTTTGGATAGTCCACTCAGATTGGCCATCAGTTTGAGGATGATAGGTCGTACTGATGTTCAGTTCAGTATTCAGAGCATGTCGAAGACTCATCCAAAAATTATACGTGAATCTTGGATCTCTATTGGACACAATAAGTATTGGTACTCCATGCAGCCTTACTAATTTCATAATATATATCTATGCAAGTTGATCCAATGAGAAATCATCTCGAATACCAATGAAGTGTTCAGCCTTTGTAAGACGATCCACAGTAACCTAGATTGCATTATTTCCTTTGGATGTCTTCGGAAGTCAAGTGAAAAAGTCCATGGTGATGTTCTCTCATTTCCATTCTGGTATGGGCAATGATTGTATCATCCCCTTAGACATCTCCCTCTCTTCCTTCACTTGCTGACACACCAGGTACTTTGATGTATATTCAGCGATCGCTATCTTCATTTTATCCCATCAATAATGCTCTCATAGATCTCGATAAATCTTTGTGTTTCCTGGGTGAATAGGGAAATTTGAACTATGCGAACCATCCAAAATTTCCTTCTTTATCTTTGGACTTGATGGAACACATATTATTTTCCAAAATCTTACAATTCCTTCTTCATTATCATTAAACTCTGATGATTTCCCTTTTCCAATAGCTTAAACTTTTTCTTGAATTCCCAAATCATCCTATTAAGAATACTTTGACCTTTCCAAATGTGATTATTGAGCACTAATTTGTGAAAGGATTGATGATGTTCCATTATTTATGATTCCCATGTCCATCTTCATCAAATCTAAGAAGATTGGATCATTTTTAATTCTCATCAATGATAGAATCTCTAGGTCCTTTATAATTAGGGCATCTGTCACCTTGTTCTCTTTCCCAGGGTGTTAATGGATTAAGAATTCATAGTCTTTGATCAGGTCTAACCATCTTCATTGGAACATGTTCAAATCTTTCTGCGTGAATATATACTTGGGGATTTTGTGGTCCGTTTATATTTCACACTTCTCCCCAAAGAGATAATGCCGCCAAATTTTCAAAGCGAATATCACTACAGGAAACTTGAGGTCATGTGTTGGATAGTTCTGTTCATGAACTTTCAATTGTATTGAATCATATGAAATGACTTTTTCATTTTGCATCAACACACATCTCAGGCCCTTCTTCAAAGAATCACTGAATATCACAAAAAGTTCTCCACTTGTGGGTAAATTGAGCACGGGCGTAGTGTTAATCCTATTTTTCAACTCCTTGAAGATTTCTTCACATTCATCACTCCAAGAAAACTTTACTCCCTTCCAAGTTAGCTTGGTAAGAGGGTTAGACAATCATGAGAAATTTCTCACAAAACTCCAATAATATCCAGCTAACCGCAAGAAGCAACGAATATATGTTACCAATGTTGTCCTCGGCCATCCCTCAATTGCATCCGTTTTGGAGGGATCCACAGATATCCCATTTCTTGTGATGATATGGTCCAAGAATGAGACCTCCTTAAAACAGAACTCACACTTGATGTACTTTTCATAGAGCTTATCCTTTCATAAGTTCTCTAGTACATTTCTTAAATTCTCCTCATGATCCTCCTTGGTTTTGGAGTATATTAGAATATAATCTATAAATACTACCACAAATTTTTCTAGGTAATCTCTAAAGACTATATTAATCATGTCCATGAATATTTATAGAGCATTGGTGAGTCCAAAAGGCATTACTATGAATTCATAGTGCTCGTATCTTTTAGAAAAAGAAGTCTTGGGGATATCTTCTTTATTCACCCTTACTTGATAATATCCTGACCGAAAATCCACCATGGAGAAGTATTGTGCTCCACACAGTTGATCAAACAAGTCATCAATTCATGAGAGAGGATACTTGTTTTATATCATTATTTTTTTGAGCTCATGATAATTGATTCAAAGGCACATTGACTCATCCTTCTTCTTGACAAAGAGTACCGGTGCACCCCATGGTGAAGCAGTTGGGCATGTAAACCCTTTATCTAGATTCTCCTATAGTTGTTTCTTCATCTCCTCAAGCTCCACAACAACCATTATATATAGAGTCTTGTATATTAGTAATGCCCCAGATATAATATCAATTGAGAATTCAACATCTCTTCTAGTAGTAGACCAGGAAATTCCTCGATAAAAACTTCAGCCAATTCCCTCACAATAGGCATGTCCTCTAGGATGCTTTCCTCCTCAATCTCAATCATCTGAGCAAGATATATATGCTCATAGGGCAGTAATATCCACACTAGAGATGATGGAGATAAATAAGATTCATCTTCCTCCTTGCACTTGTAAAGAATCAGGGTTCGATTCTTTACATGGAGAGTGATTTCCCTCTCACGGCGATTTATGTTGGCTCTGTATAACGAAAGAAAATCCATGCCAAGAATTGAATCAAATTCCACTAGATGGAGTATGGAGAGGTTTTTCGAGAAGTTTAATCCACATATTATGACAGGGGAGGAGTTATATTCATGGGATGCAATGATTTCCCCATTTTCCATACTCACCGACATCTTCACTTCCATGATTTATGGTGGTGTTGGGATTGTTCTACTAAACTTTCAAGATATAAAAGAATGTGTATAACCTGAATCAAAAATTATGTTCTCTATTCTTGAATGAATAACTAGTATACCTATCACCACTTCGTTTTCTGGGTTCACTTCGGCAGTAGTGAAGGAACAAGCTCGCCCTTGCTGCCCTGGAGGTTGTTGGTTTCCTCCAAAAACCCTTGGCTTAGGGCATTGATTTGCAAGATGCCCTGGTTCTTTTCAGTTGTAGCAATGAACAACGCGTTGAGGTTCAAACGGAGCGTTCCTTTCCTCTGTTTCGGCCATGGGTTTTTATTGTCAGCAGTTAATAGCTAGGTTCCCTTCTTTTTCACACCTAAAGCATTTCCTCATCGCCTTTAGCCAATTTCCAGGATGCTTCTTTCCACACCTTTGGAAAGTTGGGTGCTGGAACTTCTTAGCACCGTTGGATTTATCCATCAGACCGCCAGCATTGAAGTCCACCTTACTCGTCTTATCCATATGATACCCCTGAGATTCTATGATTTTCATTTTGACCTTGAGGGCACATCGAACAATTTCCTCATAGCTGTTGAAGTCATAGATCGCCAGTGCTTTCCGCAGGCTAGGTTTTAGCCCACCAAAGAAGCGGTCAACCTTTCATTCAGGCGTAACGACAAAGATTGAAGCATATCATACAAGACTTGTAAAGTTTGCCTCATATGCTTCAATAGATTCATCGTCTTTTTTATTTAGGTCAATGAAGTATCTTTCCATTTTAAGCCGGAGGGTGCACGGAAAATATTTATATAAAAACAACTTCCAGAAATCCTTCCATTCCAACACCTCAATCTCCTCCTCAGACTTCGTATTCTTGATCAACACCCACCATTGATCAGATTTACCCCTTATATGATAAGAAGCTAGGAGAACCTTCTACTATTCAGAACATTGAAGGATGGAGAATATCTTTTCAATGGAGTTGATCCATTGTTTAGCGATTGAGGGATCAGATGATCCATTAAAAGTAGGAGTCCTTTGTCTCATGAAGGTCTCGATAGCAACTTGTTCATTCTTAGGGGGTTTAAAATTCCTATTGTCCCATGTTTCTATTAAAATATTGAGTTATCTTAGAGAGTAGTCTGACAAATTTTTCAATTCCCGCTCCCATTGGATTGGGCATCTCATTAGTACAGTCATCACATTGATCTTCACATCGGTTGTTAGCCTGAGTCATCCTATTACCAGTCATTGGTTGGAATAAAAGTAAAGTTAAAGGTTACGCATAAAGGGTAATCCAAGGACAAAACTAGCAACTTATAAATAATTTTTTTTTCTTAACATATGAATCTATGGGCTTCAGTCAATGTTATCCATGTACATATATTCTAACATATATTCTTAGGGAATTTTTTTGGTCCCTTAATAATGGTTCAAACTAAGCTTGTGAATTTACCAAAGCATACCCCCTGGGATTTCCGTAACCAAGAGCGCAGCAAGGCCCATTTCTGTGCACCAGTTCTCATTTTAGTATAGCTCAAAGTCGTGTTTTCAGGTTTTACCCCTATGATACATTTGTGCTAGAGCCGCCTCTACCTGCTCGTATTCAGATAGGGATGTATTTTCTTGATAAACCACTTACTCAATAATCACCAAAAATTAGGGATGTTTTTATTATACTTATTCTTGTATCTAATGATTCACTAGGGTTTTCTAATCCTAATCCAAAAAATAACTAAATCTATCCTTGGATACCAACTATGACAACGCTTCTCTTTTATTAAACAATTAAACATAATTTATTACATAAACTTAAATTGATACAACATAAAATATCTAGAGGTCTAGCATATTTTTGGCTCAGGATCATTACATAACCACTTAAAACATGAAAAACAACATCTTTATTAAAAACTTCATTTACATGACCACTACATTCCCTCGTACTTAGCATTGCATGGGATAACCTGAGTACATGCATAAGAAAAGAGTGAGATATATTTCCCAGTAAGGGAATAATCATTTAATAACATGATGAATATAATACATGTTAGAAAATAGGTATATAAATAGAGCACAAGATATTCATAAACATAAAGGCATGATAAAGCATGATAATCATAACATGGAAATGTGGCAACAACACTTAACATGGAATTAGCATGAGCCAAGGCTCATTGCACATGGAGCATGAGTAAATCCTCATTACACATGAAGCATGAGTAAAAACTCATTGCACTTGAATTATCATGGGTAAACACCCATTTCAAATTACGTATCATGATACTATACTTTACCCAATGCATTGGAGCGCTATAAGGGTGCACCCTTCTTAAACATTTAATTTCATACATAAGTGTGCCACATGGATCGTATAACATATATTCAAAAAACATCATAATTTATTCCACGATAAAGGAGTGTGTAATAAATACATAAAACACTTTAAACAATAATTAAATGTTCATAATGTTGAATACCCTTGATAGAGAAACGAGCGTGGTATTCACTACACAATGACATTGTCTTGGAAAATCAGTGCAATTTCAGCAATGTAACGGCGTGATGTAAGAATTCAAAAAAATGGTTGATGACAAAGAAAGGGGTGTGTCATCATATTTACATGAGATAGAAAGTAAGGGAGTCATATAGATACATCTCCCAACAATTTTAATATAATTTAGAGTCATTATACAAAAGAAATTCTTGAATGTAAAAGAGGTGAGAGAATTTTCTTTCAGAATTTCGGCATAGTAACGGGTGTACATGGGAGGGATTTAATGAGAGAGAAAGGGGTATCCCATCATTATAACATAAATAGGGAAGTATGGGGGAGGTTTGAAACCATACCCCAACATTTATAATTGAAATTAAAAAGGCATAACAATTTAAAGAATATTGGACAAAAATGAGAAAGGAAGAAAAACCCTTACTTGGAAGTGGCATCCTAAGGCTTGAGAGAGGCCTGAGAGAGGCTTCTTGGGAGCTTGGAGCACCTTGGTAAGATTATAGAGAGATGAGGGCAGATTTTTGACGAACTCAAAAGTCTTTGAGTGAGGAATAAGTGGGATCATGGGTGGGTTTATATAGGAAAGGTGGGGGAATTCATTATTATTTAGGTTTGGGACACCACACATTAAACTAATCCAAACCACAAACCAGACCATGATTTTTGCCCATGGTTTTTCAAAAAGGGAAGTGTAAAATAATATTTTATAAGGCTAAAGTACAAACGTCTTAAAATAATGGGGTTTCTTATGTGGAGGTAAGTCACACTCCCAAGGAAAACAATTTAAAAAGACAAGATTTTTAATAAGTCTTGAAGGGTCCATTAATGCTTTTTAAAATAAGTCAAACAAACCCAAAAATCACATTATTTTAATGGAAAAACATATATTTTCCGAACATAAGGCTTATAGTATTTTATTACATCACTATTGGGTAATTATGATGTCATAAAACAGATTATATATTTAAATGGTATTTAATTTTTATCTAAAATTTTGACTGTCTCAGAAAATTAACAAAAATTCACCGTTGGATAATTTTGAAGTCCTGATTCCAGAAATAATATTTATTTTATCTTAATAATTTTATAAATATGTTAATTTTCACTTTTAAAATAAAAACTGACATATATCGAAAATTCACAGGTTTTGACAAAAATGGATTTTGAACCTTCATAAAAATTACAATTGTATTCATAAAATTATTCGATCATTTATATTTATTAAAAATTAATTTAATAACAATAATAATATTTTATTAAAATATTATTTAATTCCAAAATCCATTAATTCATTGAAATATATTTATTAGTTTAACATTATCTAAAAATACTATTTATGATTAAAAAACTATTTAAAAGGTAACAATAATAAAATGAAAGTATATTCATTATTATATAAAAAAATAATGTACATAAACATAGTTATAAGGTCTATTTACATAACCCCTTATAACACTTGCATAAGACTGAAGAGTTAGGTGTGTGATTGTGACAGACTCTTGGGGTGGGTCAGATAACATTACTCGGGTGGTAATCTCTATCAACTTCAACTTCTCTCGTAGGTGGTCCCGCTCGAGCATAACATATTCAATCTCAGCTTGGGCTTGGTCAAGAACGAAGCCCAATGACGCCTCCTCCTTTCCGATCTCTGACAAATGGTCTTTGTATGGGGCACGTCTACTGGATGAGGCCAACGCTTCCTTTGTCTGAGTAAATTGGATTTGTTAAAGCCCTATATTTATACTAATCATGTGATCAATGTTCAACGGCTATATTAGCGGAGGTCACAATTCTTAACATAATACCAAATAAGATGACATTTTATATAAACATTTTACATAAAGAGACATTTAATTAGATCAAGAGGGTTTTTCATTAATGAAAGTTTAAGTCGTTACAGGATCAGCTTAGGGTAGCCTGGAAGGGTCGCAGGGCCACACTAAAGGTAATACTTTTGCGATTGAAAAGGCCTAGTAGGAGTAGGATCTGTGACCCTCTACAGTTAGATTTATTATTCTAGTTGCCTCAATTTTATCTTCTTCTCTTTTGATACAAGAGTTTCCCATAGTTTTATATCGGTTACTATTTTGGAGAGCCTTGGGCTCTGTATCGTTACTTTTGATGATGTTATGATGCTAGAAACTCTATTTGTGTAACTCACCATGGTTTGGAAAATATATTTCGAGTGAATTTTATAATCCATAAGTTAAGCTCAAATTTGCCTCTTCTATGTTTTGAATTTCAAAAAAACGGTCATCTAGAGTTATGATCATTAAGTCATTTGGAGTCTGATAGAACAAACCTTATTTTTTTTGTTGAATAGTAACATACCCTTATGAATAGTAATATGAATAGTAATATGACCCTTATCAATAGTAAATAATATTATTATTTTATTTTCTTAAGAAAATAAGATAATGCGGTCTTAATTAAATTTTCAATGTAATATAAAACACTTTGCACCTTTAAAATTATTTTTTTCAAATTAATTATGATATTATTTAAAAATTAAATTAATAATATCTAGGAAATGAATTTAGAAAAATGGTGTTCATTTATGAATTCTACACATTGAAAAACTGTAATGGTAAATTTTTTGGGATTTTTCTAAAATTCTATAATTTTTTCTGAATAGTGAAATATGATAAAATACTGTATATACAAATTATAAGTTAAATACACTATTTATGAAATCATAAGTGATTTAATGACACTTGGTTTAAACTCACATGCCCTTATTACTATTATGGGTCACATGAAACAACACTATTGGTTGTCTTGAGGGAAATAATAAAATTAATGAATTAAATATTCAAAATTTACCCCTCTCCTCCACTACAAAAAACCCTCACCACTCCATCTTCTCTTCACTCCACTAGTCCATGAATCTTCTCAAAGTTCTGACCAAATACCCTGACCTAGTGACTCCCCACTACCAGGAATCTCTTGGTCCTTTCAAAAGACCAAAATCCCTTCCCTTGAGGAGGTTCTCGAGGAAGTTATTTCAAGAGGTAAAGCACCTTTCATTTTCTTTTAGTTTCATTTGAATTTATCTTCTTTTGTTATCCTCTCCCCACCTCCTCTATCCAAATGACCATGATAACTCCATTATTATCTATATACTAGATTTATATCATGTGAATCGATCAACCATCATCAATATTCTTACTCCCTCCCTTTTATTTTTATAAACGAAATCAACGTCCATGAGATTCTAATTTATAACCTTCACGGACGATGAAGTTTAATTCTTCAATATGTCCATAATTACTGGTCAGGAAACCATATTTATGGTTCAAGGAGACAATAATATATTTATTACAACCTAATTAATATTTAGGAACCAATATATGTACATATTATTAATTTATATGACAAAACTAGTTTATAATAATCCAAATACCGCAAAATAATTCAAGTGATTGTCATCTAATGATTCATCCTCATTACATGTATCCAAATGATATAAATGGACATTAAAAATTTTATATTTTCATAAATAATATTTAATTTAAATTCTGGAGATTTACATCTATTTCACTTCGTTACTTAAAAACAAGTGAACCGAATATGAAAATAAAGAAAACGAACACTCTACAACGATGAAATTCAATACAATAACTTGTCAATAAATACATAAATGAACTAACCATAATTATAATAAACTAAAACCATTCCTAATATGTTCTTAAATATTTTATCAATAATTATAATTTCATATTCTAAGATCCTAAGTACAAGAGTGGAATACATTCGGAGTTAAGGTAAAGGTTTTCTCACCCGAACTTCCATTTTTATTCGGGTTACTTTTATTGTCTAATTACCTCAATTAAATTCTTGTATATTATTATGTAATCCTCATAAATTTTTTTGGTTGTTCTATATATGTTCACCAACCAGAACCCTTACTTATTTTGTAGATATTTACACATTTTAAAAATAAATTTCAAAATTGTTTCAAAAAATACAAGCCTGGTTCAAGGGAATTTCTCAAATTCTTACCTAATTTCAAAGGCACACTATGGCCTATTTTTTAAAACCATTATGTTTATAAAATCACTCATTTTATTATAAAAATACTACCTTATTTCACTTCTGGTTTTATACAATTATTTTACCAAAAGAACTCTTTTTTTCAAAATAAAAGAGTATTTGTCTCAAGAACTGCTTAATGATTTTATAAGAGTATTCTCATTTTATTCAACACTCTTGTTGATTCTTATGTATTGTTGGGGTTAATAATTTATGATTTTATATATTGTATTTTATTTAATGGTTTATGAATAACTTTATTGTGGATGATCTATCCTAAAATCATTCACTATATTACTAGGAATGGTTAGAGTTTTATGTTTAATGATTGGGGAAAAGTAGTTACATTTCATATGACAGTTTCAATATGAATGTAATTGTTGTTTACGTTTATCCCCACTCATATAAGGAATTCATTGTACTTATTATGGGATTTTTGGGGCCCTCTATATCCCCTCAATGCATCGATATGTCTCATGAGACAAATAGATGTGGAATTGTCCGCGGAATTTCCCAATGTGTTATATGGATTTTGGTCGATGCCTTAATCATTAGAAGTCTTGGCCAAGGCCTTGAAAAAATGATTCAGAATGTCTGGCATATTCACTTCTCTCGTTATGAAGCTAGTAATTGAATGTTCATGTGGTTAATTGACTAGTATAATACCAATGATTATGTTTCATTATGGCATTATTTACTCAGCTCATATTCCTGCCATAATGTGTGCAAATTTATTATTAAAGGCATGTGTTTTCAATTATGCATAATGTCTTATGTTTATGCTATCTTCCGTTGTATTACATACTCTTACTGAGTGTTTGAGCTCACCCCTTTCTTATGTTTCATTTTTCTCAGGACATAAAGAAGTAAATTATGAATTACTTGCAAGCATAATCTAGGAGACATGATGTTGCTAGTGGAATAAATTAGTGTTGTATTTCCCTTTATGATGTAATGATAAACTTATTTATGTATCTTGTTTCCAAAAGCTGATAAACTAATTGGTCCTTCAGGATTCTTATTCCTTGTATGTATTAAAACGTAATAAAATAAGGAACCAACTCCAGGGAAACTAGGGTCAGGTCCTTACAATTGGTATTAGAGGAAGTTTAGTAGAAAACTTGTAAACCAGATTTAGAAAACATGGATTGGAGAAGAGTCCCTAAGATAGTTTTGAGGATAAACATACATGAACATCCTGGTATTTTGGTAAGTAATATATTATGTGAATATTTCAAGCAATACATCCATGTCTGGATACGAGCAGGTAGAGGCAGCTCTGGCACACATGTATCTAGGGGTAAAACCTAAAAACACTGATTTGAGATAGACTCGAACAGGAACTGATGATCGACAACGAGCCTTGCTGCACTCTTGGTTACGACACTCTCAGGGGATATTCTTTGTATAATTCACATTTTCTTTACAAGCCATTACGAAGGATTTAAATGTAAAATTTTCCTTAGAGAAACCATTTTTGTGATTATGGGATTAGCCATGCCTAGGATTTCAATTTGTACTAAGTATTTTGTTAAGATAATGTTATGAATTATGATTAATAACCTAATATAGTGTATTCCATTATATATAAATTGAACCTAGTGGAAGGAATGGAAACCACACGAACGCACGTGTCCCCTGTAAGAATTTCCCTCCAATGTAAGATAATGATGTTGGATCTAGTGTTGTGACTGGTGCAGAGAAACTCATAACCATACTAAGACAACTTACTCAAGTTATGAATAATAAACCTACCCGTATAGAGCATCCAGATCAACCACGTAGAGGATCTATGTGAGATCACTTTAGGTGAAAATATCCTCCATCATTCAATGGGACTATAAACCCATTTGTAGATGATCAGTGGATAAGTTCCCTTGAGAAGATATTTCTTGCTTTGGGATGTAATGAAAGAGAGAAGGTCATCATGGTAGTTTATTGGCTATTGGGAGATGCGGATCAGTGGTGGCCATTAATCCAAAACACAAAGGAGGAGGAAGAAATAGAATATATGGAATGGAGATATTTTAGAGAGATATTCCTATAGAAATACTTTCCTCGCGAGCAGAGAGAAGATATAGAGAGACAATTCTTGAATCTGAGGTAAAAGGAAGATGAGAATGTTGCAAAGTATGAAACTAACTCCACAAGGTTAGCAAGACATGTTGTGGACTACATATGAAATCCAAGGAGAAAAATTTATCGATTATTTGATGGCCTAAATCCATTCCTCCAGTGAGAACTGGTATCCCAAATTTTTCCGCCATATGAGGATATAGTTTCATGTGCTATTATGACAAAAAAATAATTCTCTAAATCTTATGACTTTAAGGGAAAGAAAGAAAAGAAAAGGGCTGGTGAATTCTCTAGGAAGGTAAATAAGGAAACAGGGAAGAAGGGAAGCGTTGAATTTCCACCCTGTGATAATTGTGGAAGGAAACTCCCAATTTCGTGCTTAAAAGGAAAAGTATTGTGCTACAAATGTGGTCAAGAAGTCTATATTTCTAGTTATTGTAAGGGAAATAAATAGGCCATTAATGTTCAACTCTATAATTGTCGGGATATGGGAAACTATGCTAATGATTGTCCAATGTGTCAAGGAAATATGCAACAGAAAAGGATAAGGGAGTAGGGACAAGCTTATACAATCACAAATGCAGAGGTTAAAGTTATGAATGACATGGTGGAAGGTACTTTGATAATTTCATCAAACTTAGCCAATGATTTATTTGATTCTGGATCATCTCATTGTTTCATATCTTCTCAGTTTGATAAGAAAATTAGATATTTCTAATTTGATTTAACAAGGGAGTTGTCAGTCAAAACTCCTAAGGGAAGTATCATTGTAATAATATTTTTTGAATAATTTCCCATTATGGCATATATATGTTCTTTATCTACTGATCTCATTGTCATACCCATGATTGAATTTTATATAATCCTCGGTATGGATTGGATTTCATACCATGATGCAAAAATATATTGTAAGAAGAAGGAGGTTATAATTTTTGATGATGATAAAAAGTACCTTATCTTTAGAGAAGAAACTTCACCACCTGATTCTTATCTAGATCCACCCCCAGTAGCTAAACTAAATACAATTATCAAGGAGGAAGAGAATGAAATAACCATGGGTGAGGAAAAGAATTTTCAAATAGAATAAGTACCTGTTGTTAAAGAATATATTGATGACTTTCCAGAGGATTTACCTAGACATCCTCCAGAGTGGGAAATTGAGTTTTCCATTTACTTAATTCTTAGTATAAGGCTCATATTAAAGACCCCTTATAGAATGGCCACTGTGGAGTTAGTGGAGATAAAGAAACAACTAGATGAATTGACTGATAAATGATTTATTCACCCTATAATTTCTCTATGGGGAGCCCCTATTCTTTTTGTTAAGAAGAAAGATGGGTCTATGAGGTTGTGAATTAATTACAGGGAAATAAATGTTGTTACAATAAAGAATAATAATCCTCTACCACGAATTGATTATTTATTTGATCAACTTCCTAAAGTCCAATATTTTTCAAAGATTGATATTTGATCTGGATATCATCTGTTACTTTTGAGGAAAGAAGACATTCCAAAAACAGCATTCTGAATAAGGTAAGGGAATTATGAGTTTACAGTAATGCCTTTTGGACTAACTAATGAACCATCTATTTTCATGGATTTGATGAATAGAGTTTTCAATGAATATCTTGATGACTTTTGTGGTGGTTTTTATTGATGATATCTTGGTGTAATTTAAAAGCTATGAAGAACATGAAAATCACTTGCGCACTATTTTGAAGACTCGAAGAGGAAATGAATTATATGGGATGTTTAGAAAGTGTGATTTCTGGCTCCAATCAGTTTTCTTTCTGGGCCACATTGTCTCTAAGGATAGAATATCTGTAGATCCTATGAAGACAAAGGTTGTGCAAGAATGGTCTACTCCAACGAATGTAACTATGATACATAGTTTTATTGGTTTATCTGGTTATTATCGGTGTTTTGTTCAAAACATCGCCCGTTTTGCCAACCCAATGACCAAGATCACACAAAAAGGGGTTAAGTTCGTATGGATAAAGGAATATGGAGAATGTCTTGAATAATTGAAGAGAAGGTTAGTGAATGCTCCAATCCTAACCCTACCGCCAGGGAATCATGGGTTCATTATCTACAACGATTCATCAAAGAAAGGACTTGGTTGTGTCCTTGTGCAGAAAGATCAAGTGATTGCCTATGCATCTAGGCAAATAAAAATTCATGAACAAAACTATCCAACTCATGATCTTGAGTTAGCAGCGGTAATATTTCTTTGAATATTTGGATACATTACCTCTATGGCGAAAAATGTGAGATATATAAAGATCATAAGAGTTTTAAATATATATTCTCACAGAAAGAACTCAACATGAGACAAAAGATATGGATTGAGCTACTCAAAGACTATGATTACACAATACACTCTCACCTAGGGAAAGAAAAAAAGGTAGCAGATTCTTTGAGTAGAAAGGACCATGGAATTCTGAACAAGATAAGAGTTGAAAGGGATCCTATGTTCATGGATCTAGTATATATGGATATGTGAATTATCAAGGAAGGTAACACATCACAACTTTTTCAAATGGTTACCCAACCTTATTTAATGAAGAGTATAAAATGTTCTCAGGCTGATGATGAGGAGTTTCAAAATAAAATTAAATATATAAATGATGGGAAGTTGACTGACTTCGCATATGAATGTGGCATTTTGAAATTTGGGAAGAGGATTTGTGTTCACTCTATTCCTGATCTAAATAAGGAACTATTGGATGATGATCATAGATATAATTTCTCTATACACCTTGGTAGCACAAATATTTATCGAGATCTCGGAGAAAACTTTTGGTGGGACAATATGAAAAGGGAGATTTCGGAATATACATCAATGTGACTAGTATGTCAACAAGTGAAGGATGAGAGGAAAAAGTCTAAGGGGATGATGAAACCACTACCCATACCATCATGGAAGTGTAAGAACATTACCATGGACTTTGTCACTAGACTTCCAAGGACATACAAAGGAAAAAATGCTATATGGGTCGTTGTGGATTGTCTTACAATGACAGCTCACTTTATCACTATTCGAGAGGACTTCTCATTGGATAAACTTTCACGGATTTACACCAAATAAGTGGTTAGGATTCATGGATTACCACTCTTTATTGTATCTGAAAGTGATCCTAGATTCACCTCGAAGTTCTGGAAAAGTCACCAGCATTCTATAAGCACTGAACTGAACTTCAGTACAGCCTATCATCCTCAAACTGAACTTCAGTCTCCATCCTATCATTCCACTGGTTGAATTCTCCTACAACAACAGTTTCCACTCGAGTATCTGAATGGCACCATATAAAGAACTTTATGGGAAAAGGTGTATAACACCAACATGTTGGGATGAAGTTGGTGAGTGAAATATGCAAGGACCTAAATTGGTTGAAGAAATGTTGGAGAATGTGAAACCCATTCGACAACATATCAAGGTAGCCCAAAGTTGAAAAAATATTTATGTGGATAACCTTCGACTAGAAATTGAGTTCAAAGTTGGCGACCTAGTATTTCTACGCATATCTCCATGGAAGAAGTTCATGAGGTTTGGGAAGAAAGGAAAGTTAAGTCCCAGGTATATCGACCCTTTAGATATTGTTGATCAAGTTGGAACTGTGTCCTATCAACTGGCATGTCCACCTACCATTCTGAAAGTACATGACGTATTTCATGTATCCCTCTTAAGGAAGTACATACCGGACCCCTCACATGTACTCTTTTCAGAGGTGGTATACTTAGAGGATAATCTTTCTTATGAGGAGAAGCCAATGAAAATATTGCATCGTATGGAAAAAGTTCTACGCAACAAGACTACTCATCTGATCAAGGTACTATGGTGAAACCATAAGTATGAAGAGGAAACATGGGAACTGGAGGAAGCAATGAAGGAAAATTACCCCCACCTATTTTGGCCTAGATAGTAAAATGAAATTTTGAGGGTGAAATTTATGAAGGAGGGATGAATGTAATAACCCAAGGTTTTGAAAATAAATTTTTAGTGCATTTTATAATCAAGAATTTAAAATGAACTTTGCCTCTTCTATGTTTTGAATTTCAAAAAACGGTCATCTAGAGTTGTGATCAGTATGTCATTTGGATTATGATAGAACAAACTTCATTTTTTTGGTTAATAGTAACATACCCTTATGAATAGTAATATAAATAGTAATATGACCCTTATTAATAGTAAATATTATTATTATTTTATTTTTTTAAGGAAATAAGATAATGATATCTTAATTAATTTTTCAATGTGATGTAAAACTAATTGCACCTTTAAAATTGTTTTTTTCAAATTAACTATGACTTAATTTAAAAATTAATTTAATAATACTTTAAAATTGATTTAGAAAAATGGAGTTAATTTTTGAATTATACACGTCGAAAAATGGTATGGGTAAATATTTAGGATTTTTCTAAAATTCTAGAATTGTTAATGAATAGTGAAATACGATAAAATAATGTATACACAAATTATCAGTTAAATACACTGTTTATGACATCATAAGTTAATTAAGGCCACTTGGTTAGAAATCAAAAGAACTTATTACTATTAGGGGTCACATGAAACAACACTATTGGTTGTCTTGAGGAAAATAATAAAATAATGAATTAAATATTCAAAATTTACCCCTCTCCTCCACTATAAAAACCCCTCACCACTCCCTCTTCTATTCACTCCTATATGCCATGAATCTCCTCAAAGTTCATCCCAAATATCCTTCCCTAGTTACTCCTCACTACCAAGAAGCTCATGGTCTTTCCAAAAGACCAAAATTCCTTCCCTTAAGGAGGTTCTTGAGGAAGTTATTTCAAGAGGTAAAGCAACTTTCTTTTTCTTTTAGTTTCATTTGAATTTATCTTCTTTTGTTATCCTTTCCTCAACTCCTATATAAAAATGACCATGATAACTCCAGTACCATATATATACTGTATTTATATTATGTGAATCGAAGAACCATCATCAACATTCTTACTCCCTCCCTTTTATTTTTATAAACGAAATCAAAGTCCATGAGGTTCCAATTTATAACCTTTGTGGACGACAAAGTTTCGTTCTTCAATATATCCTTCATTAATGGTAATAAAACCATATTTATGGTTGAAACAGACAATAATATATGTATTACAACCTAATTAATATTCAGTAACCAGTATATGTACATATTATTAATTTATATGACAAAACTAGTTCATAATAATCCAAATACCGCCAAATAATCGAAGTGATTGTCATCTAATAATTCATCCTCATTCAATGAAACCAAATGATATAAATAGAAATTAACAATTATGGATGTTAATAAATAATATTTAATTTCAATTCTAGATATTTACATCCATTCCACTTCATTACTTAAAAACAAGTGAACCCAATATGAAAATAAAGGAAACGAACACTCCAGAACGACGAAATTCAATACAATAACTTATCAATAAAGACATAAATGAACTAACCAGAATTATGATAAAATAAATAAATGTATAATAGGTTCTGAAATAAGTTATTAATAAGTATAATTTCATATTTCAGGAGCTTAATTACAAGAGCAGAACACTTTCGGAGTTAAGGTAAGGGTTTTTTCACCCAAACTTCCATTTTCATTCAGGTTACTTTTATTATCTAATTACCTCAATAAAATTCTTGAATATTTTTATGTAATACTCATAAATTTGTGTTCATGTTATATATATGTTCACCATCCAGAAACCTTCCTTATTTTGAGAATAGTTACACATCTTAAAAGGAACTTTCAAAATTGTTTCCAAAAATACAGGTCTGATTCAAGGGAATTTCTCAAATTCTTACCTAATTTCAAAGCCACACTATAATCTATTTTTGAAAAACATTATCTTTATAAAATCACTAATTTTATTATGAAAATACTATCTTAATTAACTTCTGGTTTTATACAAAGATTTTACCAAAAGAACTCTTTTTTCAAAATAAAAGAGTATTTATCTCAAGAACTGCTTAATGATTTTGTAAGAGTATTCTCGTTTGATTCAACAATATTGTTGATTCTTATGTATTGTTGGTGTTAATCATTTATGATGTCATATACCATATTTTATTTAATATTTTATGACTAACTTTATTGTGGGTTATCTATCCTAAAACCATTCACCATATTACTCAGAATGGTTAGAATTTTATGTTTAATAATTGGGGAAAATTAGTTACATTTCATATGAAGGTTTCAATGTGAATGTAAATGTTTTTTATTATTATACCCGCTCATATGAAGATTTAATTGGACTTATTATGTGATGGTTTGGGCCCACTATAGACCCTCGATGTATCGCTAGTTCTCATGAGACAAATAGATGTTGAATTTGTTGAGGCCTTTCCCAATGTGTTATATGGATTTTGGACGAGGCCTTAATCATTAGACGTCTTGGCCGAGGCCTTGAAAAAATGTTTCAGAATGTACAGCATGTGGAATTCCCCCATTATAAAGATATTAATTGAAATTTCATGTGGTTATTAGACTAGTATAATACCCATAATTATGTTTCATTATGCATTATTTACTGATCTCATATTCCTGCCATAATGTGTGAAATTTTATTATTAAAGGAATGTGTTTTAAATTATGCACCATGTGTTGTTTTTATGCTATATTTTGCTATATTTCTTACTCTTAATGAGAATTTTATCTCACCCCTTTCTTATGTTTCATTTTTCTTAGGACATGAAGAAGTAAATTATGAATGGCTTGCAAGAATAATCTTAGGGACTTGATGTTTCTAGTGGAATAAATTAGTGTTGTATTTACCTTCATGATGTAATGTTAAAATTATTTATGTATCTTGTTTTCAAAAGATACTAAACAACTTGGTCCTTCAGGATTCGTATTCCTTGTATGTATACCAACGTAATCAAATAAGGCCCTGGATCTAGGAAACTAGGGTTGGGTCCTTACAATTGGGGGTTAGGATGAATAGTGCACATCAATGCAAGGAGTTCCCTCTTGAGGTTATTGGGTGTCACTTCTTATGGTACCTCTATGTCCTAGAGATGACAGGCTTCGATGTCATTCTTGAAATGGACCGGTTAGTCTCATTTCTGGCCTTTATTGACTGCTATCACTGTAGGGTGATTTTGACATCACCAGATGGTGGATCCTTTCTACCCAAGGGTGAATGGGATGTCTGGGCAAGAAGATCTAGACTCACGCATCATGGGTTGGGAGAAATTACATCCCAGATTTCTAGTTTATATTTGGATGACCAGGGAACTTCATAGATAGACTTTCCTCTAGTGGTGGATCATTTCAGAGATATCTTTCTAGAGGAATTTTCATGTTTAACTCCGAAGAGAGAGGTAGACTTATCTATTGAGCTTATGCCAGGAGTGGAACCAGAGTTCATTCCTCCTTATATGATGGTTACATTAGAGATACAAGAGCTCAAGAAACAGTTAGAGGAGTTGCAGGTGAAGGCTTTCCTCTAACCGAGTACTTCCCCTCGGCGTTCATATGTCCTCTTCACAAATAAGGTGGGAAGTACCCTCAGACTTTGTGTGGATTATCGGAAGTTGAACAATTTGATGGTCAAGAATCAATATCCCCTGCTAAGGATTGATGATATCAATGATCATCTTCTAGGATCTTGGGTGTTCTCAAATATTATCTCGAGGTCCGGTTATCTTCATTTTCAAGTTATACCATTAGATATACCTATTACAGCCTTTAAAAGTATGTATGATCTATATGAGTATTTGGTTATGTCATTCGGTCTCATGAACCTACCAGCAGTTTTCATGGTACAGATTAACTGAGTGTTCCATCCTTCCTTGGATTATTTTGTGACAGTCTTTGTGGAAGATATCTTGGTGTACTCTCAAACTTGACATGACCATTCCATTTATCCTGAGATCATATTGAGTACGCTGATAGAGCATCATTTATATGAAAATATATCAAGATATCACTTTTGGATGGACCAGATTCATTTCTTGGGTCATGTAATCTCAGAGATAAGAGTATCAGTAGGCCCAGAGAATGTGAGAGTAGTAGTTTCCTAGGAGAAACTGAAGAACAAATTTGAGTTATAGAGTTTTTTGGGGTTTTATGGTTACTTCATGCACTTTATTCAGTACTTTTCAAACTTAGCAGCGCCACTGAAGGGTCTGACTAAGAATGGTTTGAAGTACTTGTGGATATATTCCTATGATTCAGCCTTTTAGGAGCTGAAAGGAATATTGACTATAGCACTGATACTGATTTTTCTGGATCTGTGAAATAGTTACACTATTTACTACGATGCATCAAGTATCAGTCTAAGAGTAGTCCTTATGTAGGGGAAGGATTCATTGTGTATAGGTTTTGAAATTTGAGGCCACATGAGATTAATTATCCAACACACAATCTTGAGTTGGTTGTAGTTTTTCATGCCTTACGTTGTTAGAGACATTATCTTTTAGGAGTGCATTTTGTGGAATACACTAACCACAAAATCTTCAAAAATATCTTTACTCAGGATGATCTAAATTTGAGACAGCAAAGGTGGGTTGAGTACCTTCAGTATTTTGACTTTGATCTTTCCTACGTGCTTGGTAAGGGAGATGTAGTGGCTAATGTGTTGATCAGAAGGACTCAAATATAGGTAGTTCAGGAGGCCAGTAGTGGGTAACAGCTTATGGATCTGATCTATGATATTGATTTGGAGATAAACAAAAAACTAGGGTATATGTTTCTTTATTTTGTAGTTTTTACCTTTATTCTAATAGATAGATCATGAATGAGGTAGCTATCAGATTTGGATGGCTTAGTTATATGGGAGAGTATGTCAGGCGAGGACCCTACTCTTCGGTGGACCATAGGAGATGATGATTTATTTCATTTTAATGGATGTGTATGGGTGTCATTAGAAATACTTGAGGAGGTGTTGCGATATTTCCATGGCTCCATATGGGAAGTTTATCTTGGTTTCACCAAGATGTATCAAGATCTACATCATCAGTATTGTTGTCCAGTCATGAAGAGGGATGTAACTGGTTTTGTCATGAGATGTTTCATCAATCAGTAGGTGGAGGTGGAGTATTAGTGACTGGTAGGTATTTTATAGTAGTTACCCATTCGTGATTGGAAATGGAATGATGTCGTGATGGATTTCATAATGAGTTCACCGAGGTCGCCTTGAGGAAATGATGTTGGTTGGGTTGTTGTTGACAGTCACACGAAGGTTTCACATTTCCTACCAATTAAGGAATCCTTCATTGTGGATGATCTAAGAAAGTTGTACATATGAGAGTTAGTATGTTTTCATGGGTTTTCGCACTCTATCATTTCAGATAGGGATGCTCAGTTTACTTCTCATGTCTGGAAAGGACTACATAGGTATTTGGGTACAAAGGTACTTCTGATTATAGCTTACCATTCCCAGGATGATGGCCATTCCAAGTGCACGATTCAGGTTTTAGAGGAAATACTTCGACCATGCGTCCTATATTTCGAGGGCTCTTGGGAGAGACACATACCCCTGGTGGATTTTGCCTACAATAACAGTTTCTAGGAAACAATCCAGATGGAACCTTATGAGGCTTTGTATAGTAGGCCATGTTGATCACCCCTATGTTGGATGGATGCAGGAGAGGTTGTTATACTAGGACCTTGATTTTTTTAGGAAACCACTCAGAAAGTGGATTTGATTTAGATGAGGATGGATACTACACAATCTCGGTAAAAATCTTATGTTGATCAATGGAGACAACCTCTGGAGTTCGAGGTTGGAGATTATTTTTTCTTACGTGTCACACCAAGGTTGGGAAATATGAGGATTAGGAGATATGGGAATATTTAATAGAGATACCTTGGGCTGTTTGAGGTTTTGGAGAGAGTCGGGCTGATGGACTATCGGTTGTCGTTACCTTAGAGGTACTGGGCTACGCATGACATCTTTCATGTTTCTCAGCTCTGGCGTTATTTTTCAGACCCTTATCATGTTTTTCAACTAGAGAAGGTTGAGTTGGAGGTGGATTCATCTTTAAAGGATCGCCATATTTGGATTGTGGATTTCATCACGAAGGTTCTCCATTGCAAATATGTTCCTCTGGTATGGGTGTTATAGCCGCACGACTAATTGAAGGATGATACTTGTGAGAGGGATGCTAATGTACTATTACAATGACCAGAGTTATTCACAAATTCATCTTCACTGCCCTGGGAAGGTCAATTCAGGGATGAATTTCTTTAAAGGGGGAAGTTTTAAAGAACTTGGACCTTCATTTCAGGTATGGATCTTGTTTTCTGGTTGTTTTTTAGGAAAAGGAAGAAATTGGGATTTTCTAGGTACATGTCATGTACTTATGAGTACACACCGTGTACTTAGCTTGTCATGTACTAATGTGTTCTGACTGTATAATGGCTAAGTACATGGTCATGTGGTGACCTGGAAAACTGCTTTAGTCAGAGGTTGGTTAAGGCCATTAAATGGCATGTAGTTTTAAATAACATGTTTTGTACTTTTATTTTTTATATATATCGTTGTGGGGTCACGTCTTATGTCCATAAACATATTTTTCACCATGTGGATCATAAAGGAGATTGACAGAATGGCCGAAGAACTTCAAACCCCTCTTGATTCTATGTTTGAGCTATGATTGAGACATTATTAGGTGTGTTGTAATCCCACCGGTGAGTTCTCAATTCCTCTAGATCCTTTCTTCCAGATTATTTATCTCTCATGAGTTATTCAAGGTTGGGAGTTTTTGACCTTTTGTAGATCTATGATGATCTAGGTAAATTCAAGGGTCAGTGTTGAAGTATATTGATTTTAAGACAATGAGGTAGGTGGTTTGTGCCTTTCATTGTTTGTGTTTTGTTTATATATGCTAAAACTGTCACATACCCATGTCTGGGGTGTTGATCTATTTGGAATTTAACCCTATTTATTTCCATCTATGGTTTGATAGATTGATAATGGGTTGTATCTTATTTGTAAGGTTATATACCTTGTTTATAGGACACCAATGGGTGAATTTCCCTTGATTTACTGTTTATGTTGGTTTGGTATAGGTTTCCTATGAGGCATACCTTGTTTTCCACGCCTTGAATTTCTTAGGGTGGAGTTTTATTTATTATGTGAAATGTATCTGATATGCATTGTGAATGGTATCCATGAATTATTTATAGATTACATGAGATTCTTTGATATGTTATGGGCGCTATATTTCCAATGGACTGTGAGAGTCTTGGACAAGGAAAATTGTGGGGGATTCCATGTATTTACAAAGGACCGTGAGAGGCTTTGGCCAAGAAAATTTTGGGGATTTCTATGTTTATTTATAAAGTACTATGAGATTGTTGGTGTAGATGATTGACTAAGGGGTATTGATCATAAGAACTACCCATGAGGTCATTTATAATTACTTTATGCTATGTAGACCAAGGGGTATTTACCGTGAGAGCTACCCAGGAGGTCGTTTATAATTTATTGAGTCCATATTGACCTAGGGATATTGAGAGTTTCCTAGGTAGTTTTTTTTGTAAATGAATTGGTTATATGTTAAACCAAAGGGGTTAGACCGTTAGAGCTTTCCCTGAGGTTTGTTTATAAATTATTGAATGATTGTGATGAGTCTTCCAAGCCAAATCACAAGCTTGGACTCGGTCTTAATTGATTGTTTAACTGGTCTTTTGAGACATCTGTTTGGTTACTATTACACAGGGCGATATAGAGATTAAAATAGATCCCAAGATTATATGATTTAGAGGATGAGTAATAAAATTAAATGAATTTAATTGAAACTATAGGATTGTTTACTTTTGAGTACTTCCTAGTTTATTTCTTTGTTTCTACATATTTCTTTTCGTATATATTCATTAATGGTTAGGAACAGATCTTTTGGTGGATACCTACTAGGATTTTTCTCACACCCTTTGGGTCATGTTTTGGACCCAAACAAATTATATGGCTGCATGTATAGATAAGGTCAAGCACTCTTATTCATCAAGTACTTGATTATTGTAGGATCTGGAGAGCATGGGACCAAGATGAGGCTTGCATTGCTGCTAGATTTTACTTTTTTTACTTTGTTTTCTATATTTATTTCTATAATTTTTGACTTGTTTGTATGCTTTCTTAGATACATATTCTATGAATCATATATATGTATGGTGGCTTCTTCTGGATTTACTTATAGTTTTCTGTTGTTTACTTTTGTGGTATTACTGCTTTCTATTTTGTTTACTAATTAGAATTCGATGTGTATACTATGCCAATAATGGAATAGTTTCCCCAATATCACACCTTGTCCATCACTACTAGTCGGTAGCCTCTGGAATTTGTAGAAATGCACTTGAGGTCATGTGACCAATAGGGTTCAAGGCACCTTTGGTCGGCACTCGTATCCAGGATGTTACAGAGTTGTTAATAACGTGTAATATAAGGTCATAATAAAATAATATATGCTATGATATATAATAATATACTTATTTTATATATGTATAATAAACTTATAATTATTATACATTTGGTTTGAACTTTTACCAATAAATTCAAGACTTAAGGTTTGGGTTTTCTCATCTCACATTTATTTCATTGATACTTATGCCTTATTCACCACTAATTTCTTTTTTTATGGTGTATATAATTCCCCAAATAATATTTTATTATAATAATAATTAAATATATGGTTATTTAAATATCAATTTTTTGATCTTTTTTTCATCGATTTTATGGTTCAAAAGTTACCAAATCAGTAAAGTAATGTTTGTGTCAATTTTCCTTCTTTGAGATACATTCCATATTATGCACCTATATTTTTCTATGGGTTGTATATACTTCTATTTGACATGTTGTATCATTAATATCCTTGTAATCATGATATTTTTTGATACATTTAATGTTATAATTTCATGGGGATTATGAATCAAATTTACCAAAGTGGTAATATTTTATTTCTACAATCTCATCGTTTATCAGGGTTGTTTATGATTATGCTTCCATTGATAAAATATTATTATCCATATCTCAAAAAATATCATTTATTTTATAATACTATGGTAATTCATGTTATATTCATATAATGGTACCATTTTTTCAATCTTTTTTACTAAATATTATTAAGAAAATGTTTTTAAAAAAATCTAGCTTTATCTCTATCTTTGGTTGGAAATCTGTGTACTTCCAAAATCATATTTTCTAAAAAGGTTTCCAAAAGTTTTTCATTTTTTAAAATTGTTTTAAATGATTTAAATATTCCAATATAATTTTTAAAAGAAAAATATTTTAAAAAAATCAATTGTTTTTTATAAGTTTACAAGGGAAAAAAGTTTAAAAATGTTTTATGGCTTCCTTTATATGTTTTAAAAGAAGAATTTTTTCCTAATTAATTTATAAGTTTTAAAGGAAAAATATTTTCAAAATGTTTTTCAAGATTCCTTTATAAGTTTTCAAAGAAACTGTTTTCCAAAAAAAATTCAATCTTACTTTATAATTTTTCAAAGAAAATTATTTTTAGAATGTTTTGAATATTCTTTTATAAGTTTTCAAGGAAAAAGGTTTTCAAAATGTAATTAATATTCCTTTATAAGTTTTCAAGTAAAAATTTTTTCAAAAAATTTTCAATACAATTTTATAATTTTCAGGGAAAAAGGTTTTCAAAATGTTTTCAATATTACTTTATAAGTTTTTAAGGTTACTTTCAAAGAAAATGGTTATAGAAAAATATGTTTTAAAAAGTATTTTTTCCAAGAAGAAAGGATATTTTCCTCAATAAATTATTTTAAAAGATTTCTAAAATAATATCATCCATATAAGATAACATACATTGGTGTTACTCATACCTTATTGGGGATATTATCCAAGGGTTCCATTGAAATAATTTTTCAAAATGGTTTATGTTTTTAGGGAATCATATTTGTGAAACCCAATAATCTTTCATGGGTTATATGTTTTTGAAACCCATTTTTATTTCAGGGGTTATATGTTTATGAAACCCATTTCTTATTTATGTGTTATATTCTTTTGAAACACTCTTCTTTTCATGGGTTTTGCTTTGATGAAATGGTTATGCAACCTGTCTCCATTCCATAAGTTATGATATAATGACATGTTTATGATACCCATTTCATTTCATGGGTTATGATATGATTGTTTATGATCCTGTGGAACACGTATGTATGATTTAATTATGAGATGTCTGGGACCTATATCTCACTTCAAGGAATTGGGTAAAGATTTATATCTCATTCGATAGACATGGCTGGAATGATGAGTGAACTTGGTCTAGTAAATGATTTTTTCCAATAAGATAGTCTTATGAGTGAACATTGACAACTAATTTGATCTTAGGAGAAAACCATGACTACCAAGATGGTTTGGGGAGTGAACCCATTCAATTAACATGGCCTTGTAATTAATACTTGACAGATATAGAAATTATTTTTATATTGTTATCTGTCTACCACAAGTTATATATCTTATTCATATGTTATGATTTCATGGTTTATGCTCTTGATTCCCTTATGATTCATGTCTTATGAACTACCAATATTTATGTCATTATTAATTTTTATGATCTTTGATTTGGAGTGTATTATCATATATGGTTATGATCATCTTATCATACCATTATGCTCATTTTATGGTTACATAACTTCTTTTTTTACCCTTCTTAGGCATCTAAGTTCACCCTCATTCTTACATTTCCTTTCCCCATGTTATGAGGAAATATTTTAAGTATGATTATTTATGGGGAATATCTTTAAATTACATGTTTAAGATCATTCACCATAATATAATTTTATGTTTCCAAGTTATCAAATACACTAAACTATTATGGTCTTCAAGAATGTACTTTTGTAATGTGATGCATATTCATAAAAAATGATGTAATATCCATGTATGTTAATCTTGGGTCACTATAGTTGGACTGAAAATAAAGGTTTAGTCAAACTTTTTAAACTAGAATGATAAAAATTTTGTGAGACCCCTATGTTTGTTTCTAATTATATTTATAGTGATGTCTCTAAGGATAATCCTAAGGTTCCATAGATTTAAAAGAAGGTGTCATAAATTAGATATCTTATAAGTGATTTTTCATGATTATGTGCTTTTCTGATATGATAATTATTTCTCATACTATAATTTCTGTTTTTAGTCAATGGAGGTAAATAGATTGAAGTGGGTTAAGGTTGAATGTGATAGATAATTTGATATGGGTTAAAGTAATGGAGACCATGGAGGAAATAATATTATGTTTCTTTTTTGTTGATGATGAAGAAAGAATAACCCAAGTGAATATCTAAGAGGAATGGGAAGATGTTTTTATTGTGGAGAAGGACACAAAAAAATTAAATGCAAAGGTAAAATGAAGAGTTTTACTAACGTAACAGATGGGAATAATATCCTCCCTAATACATCATCGATATTTGATTTATTTAAATGTGTAATGAATGGGAATTCTGAAAATTAATGTTCTAAGTTGAAAACTCATAAAGAGAATCAGAAAAATTGTATGATTAATAATTATATTATTAATAATAATAAAATTATGGGTGAAATGTGAATGGAAAGAGTTATTAAGTAATAGGATGAGGTGGACTTGTTTTTTACTAAGGATGAAGTAATCAAAGTGTATATGTATTTGGACTCAATAATTATGAATTGTAAAATATATAAGGATTCAGTTTATGTTTTTTTCTAAGGATTTAAAAGAATATGAGGAATGGTTTTGATGGACTAGAAAAGTGATTTAATGTTCAGGTGACACTTTTACTATGGTAAGATAACCCTTAATATAATCATGATATTGAGATAATTATGTTTGTATAAAGATATTAAGGATATGAATAATTAAATTGGATGGTACTTATTACCTCAGAAATGATAAAGGATTTTTTGAAAAAGTATTTTATTCTATCATGGATGGAGGTTAAAACATTTTTAGATTTAAGGAATATATCCAATAAATTTTCAAATAAGCAAACATGTATGTTTTCAATGAGAATTTATGGTCATTACCTTGTCTTAATAGAATAAATGACGAAGGTATTCACATGTTTGGTATGTGATAGACAAGAGATAATTTATGATATACAGGGGCATCAATGATAAGTTTATTTTGATAAATTTATTGACCTTCTTTATAATGTTTTATATTTTCAGCTTTCAGAAGTGTCATAAGGTTAGCAATTTATGGAAAGTTTAAATTAAAAATCTGATGAGGTTTTAGTGATTAAAGTATTATCTCACCATATAATTATATATTCTTATTGGATAACCAATTAAAACTATTTTAAAATGATGATAAATAAATACATATGGAATGACTTATCATTATACCCCATTATTTGTAAGTACTTCACTAATGAAAAATTCACCTTCATTTATAGGAGTAAGATATGAAGTAGAAATTGATCAAGGAACAACAAATGGTGAGGTTGTCCTTAAGTCTTGTAATAATGTATTTTCATGAAAATTCATAAACTTTAGAGAAATGGGTCTTGAAATAAATTTTTTTCCTTCTATAATAATTTTTCATAATATCAATGACCTTTTTCAATCCTCTTTGGGTTATGGATTTGTGATCATTAACATTATTCTAACCATGTTCTCTATCACTCTCCATCAGAACTTGATAGTTATATTTCTCATCCATGTCTATGTTTTCACTTTCCACTTATGTTCTCCAATACGAAAACCTAGTTATGTGTTACTTTGGGTAAACGTTATGTTTTTTACTTTTCCTTCTTAAAAGAAAGTTTTTGTATTAATTATTATGATAAGGGTTTCTAAGAAAGGATATTTCAAGTATTAAACCTTTTATAATGAAAATAAATTTTAAAAGTGAAAATTGTTTTAAGGGGTTTATAATGTAATGCCTTGAGATTTTTTTTGTTTTTGATGCTTTCATTGGTGCACGCATCCTTGTATCGAGGACATGATATTTTTTTCCTTGCATTCCCGCTTTCCAAAGGCTGGTGGAATCTGTCGCTTATTTAGGGATGTTTTCTCCTTGATCAAAACAGAATGATGGGATGTCAGTTCCTCCTTCTGTGGATTCCTCCTCGGAACTCATCACCTAGTCTGGGTCTCCCTTTTAGATTAATACATTGTTCATGAAACTCTCTTGGGTTCCATGTCTTCATAGAAACCGGTTAATTATGATTCTTCTGTCACAACATTCTAAAGGGTCTGGCTAGGGCATCAACCTTTAGTCGGGGGAGTAGTCATGTTGGACATCACTAGTGTGTCTGGGCACTATAACACTAGCGTGCCTGGGGTTATTCCCCTTATGATAGGGCTTCTCAAGTTCATGGAAGACAGAGGCATCCCACATCGAATGTGGGGAATTTTATGCCATGGGAATGTCTCTGAGTTTTTCCTCAACTTACCATGTTTAACACAGGTATGCTATGAGTTTAACATCTAGAAGATATGGATTAAACTGATCAGAACACTGAAGGGAGTGGATCAGGTGGGTGCAACCCCTGGAGGGAACACTGATGTTGGGACTAACATGTGGTTAGTTACCTGATTACTGCTAGGAGCAGTGAGAAATGGGGTGACATGATCTCACCAAGATGTGGAGGCCCGGGTAAGAATCAGGATGGGTGATGGAGAGTCGAATGGAGTGGTGGTGGTACGAGATGGAACCATCATTAATGTGATGGTAGTTTAGGTCTTGAGCCTCGAAGAGACTTCCTACGTATCCATGTGGTAGAAAATCAAAGTCTGTATAGTTCGGTGGGGCGATGCGACACCTAAGGAGGCGACCCGTATGGATGGGAATTAGAGGAAGTGGAACCTCTGGATTATGGCATGACCTTCCCGAAACACATAGGATCGAGGGAAAGACCAGTATGAGACATGGTTGATGGTCTTGAGCCTTAGTATGGTTTCCTACGTACCTTGCCTTGGAAAGGATTAAAGTCCATGTAGTTCAGGATAGGGGCATAGAATCTGGGTGTACTCATAGGAAAACAACCCGATGATATAATGGGGCTTACACGTGGTTAGTAGCTCAAGTTAGTCTGACACCACTGGGGTGGACCAGACATGTGGGTCCCAATGAAATGGATGACAACGGATTACTGCTGGGTTGGTGTTGACAATAGCTTACCACTGCATGGGGTTGACAACGACTTACTGTTGAATGGGGATCACAATGGCTTACTACTGAATGGGGTTGAAAATGGCTTACCGCTGAATGGGGTTGAAAATGGCTTACTGCTGGTCAGGGTTGGACCTCATGGAGGCTTCCTACATACCTTTCCAAGGAGACAAGGATCAAAGCCCACGTAGTTCGAACAGGTACAGTTTAACGTCTTGCAGGACAAAAAGGGGGTACTGTTTAATGTCATGAAGGACGGGGGTGGATCGATGTAGAGTGGTCAGGACCAATGGTTTTTGGTATTGAACCTTATGGAGGCTTCGTACGTACCTTGTCTTGGATAAGATCAAATTTCTTATAGTTCGGAATGGTTTGGTGAACAGACGTGATGGGGGTCAGGACCAATAGGTGTTGGGATTGAACCTCTGGGAGGCTTCCTAAATACCTTTCTTTAGCAAGGATCAAAGTTCTAGTAGTTTGGAAGAGTTGTTGGTGAACTGACGTGAAGGATTAAGGATCGGTAGGTGTTGGGTTTGAAGCTCAAGGAGGATTTCTACGTACCTTTCCTTGGAAAGTATCAAAGTCCACGTAGTTTGGAATGGTGTTGGTGAACCAACATGACGGGGTTCAGGACCGGTAGGTGTTAGTTTTGAACCTCAGGGAGGCTTCCTACATACCTTTCCTTGGCAAGGATCAAAGTCCACATAGTTCAGGATGGTGTTTGGGGCTTATACTCTAGGCTGCCCAAGGAGAGTGTTGTGATCAATGCTTACTCTAAGCCCACATGAGTCATGCTCGGTGTGAGAAACAAAAGGCATCACAGACCTAATGATCACAACGTTAAGGGTGTGTCCATGGTAATTAGAGTGGGTCTTACATGTGGTTAGTGGCCCAAAGAGGACATAGGGGCTTATGCGTGGATAGCATCCCAGGGAGATGGAGATTGGGACTTCCCCCAAGATGGAGGCCCGAGTGGTGAAAATCCCAACGAGAGAGGGATTTGGAATGGAAGATAGGTGGGTTTCGGTGCCCACCCACCCCCCCCCCCCTATAGTCAATGGACAGGAAGAAGATAGGAGGAGTAGGGATGCTACCTCTTGCAAGAAAGGATTGGGGATTACACAAAGGTTGTTTCCCTTTTCTCGTGGATATATGCCACTACAGCAAAGAGGATCTCATTCCATGTTGGGAATATTTCACTCCCATAGAGACCAGTGGTAATAGAGAATGTCTGAGGCGGGGTTCCCTTCTTGTGATACATGGGGAAAGGCTATAGTTTAACATCATGTACTGAGGATGATGGTTCTTGGTAGTTTAACGTCCTGCAGCTCGGATGAGGTGAGTTCACTTGGCACCCCTAGGACTTACATAAATAATACCCACCCAACCATGACGAAGGGAAGGAATCAGCAATGCCGTAGTTTTGGGGTTTGTGGATTGATCCACTGAGGGTTCCATATTAGCATGGCTATGCGAAAAAGCAATGGTCGTTAGTGTGCCTATGTGAAGAAGCCTGAGGTGAAGCAATGCAACGGGAAGAGCCACCCATGGGACTTTGAAGTTACTTTGTGTGATCCTAGAGGTCCGTATGAGAGATGGGTGCATAACATAGATGTTTTCAGTGTAAGAATCACCTGAATATGATGCCCAGAAGAGGGACATCAAACACATGTGAAAGAGCACTCACAAAGAGGGAGGGTTGCGCGCAAATGGAGAAGTTATGTGGAAAAGGTCGGGGTGAGCGGAAATGAAGGTTTGCACACGATAGAGTAGGTTTGCGTGCAATAGGCATGAAACTGGAGAAGCTACTCAAAAAAGGCCGAGGTGAGCGGAAAGGAAGGTGTGTGTGCAATAGAGGATGTTTGCACGCAATAGGCGTGCAACTGGAATAGAAGTGCACAAAAGGGGCCAAGGTTTTGTATGTGGGTGGAGGGGCTTGCACGCAATAGGCCCATTATGTGAGAAATTGTGCAAGGATCAAACCCTAGGGGTCTCACGCCAAGGTAGCCCCTTGTGAGAACTGTCGCGGAAAATCCCATACCTGGAAGTCATATTTTTCATGTGGAATAAGTGAATTCCGCACATAAGAGATGGTTCAGATTCTTCAGTCGTCGGAAGAGGAAGGGGATCCCTTCTATTAAAAGGTGATCTGGGTCATCAGGTCTATGCGGAAGTCAACTGGTGTGGAAAACATGGTCTCGGTGTTAGTGGAGTGGAAGTTTTCGTGCCCGCCTGTAAAAATCAGTCTGGTCCTGGTGTTTTTCGCATAGGAAAGAGGTTTTTTGCGCACCACTTGGATTTTTCGCACAGCCCTTCTGTTCCACCTAGAATTGGTCGTCAAGTCAAAATATGCCTTTGTTTTATCCAAGGAGGCCCTCTTTAGGCCTTAAGTAGATTTCAGCGTCTATAAATTCCCCCCCTCAGAATCGGATATGCGAGCGGATGCGAAGGTCGGATTCCAATGGAAACACCAAGGCGTCCAATCTCCTTAGGGTGGTGCGCGTAAAAATTTTATGTTGGCATAAAGAGTTTTTCATGCACACAAAAACCCCGATCCATGCCTATAAAAACCCTTAGGGGTCCCATAAACCATATGGATTTTCTAATGTGATATGCTCGGAGCTCTCATGCACAGAAAATCTCCATTGAATTTGCGCATAATATGACCTCCATTGTGCACAATCCCCTGAATTCGGTCATGATTTTATGTGAAGGGTTGGTTTTTTTCACATCGCTTCCTCAATTTTTTGCGTTAATTTCTGATTTTTTTCATTTCATTCCAGACTTTTCATGTGGACTCCTTTGGACTTTATAGAAATAATATGACTACTAATCAGGGTGATACAGAGATAGAAGATGCATATACTGCTCGAAGGGCTGAGATGGTCATGAACCTTGAGTTTTATGGTACCCAGAAAGTTGTATCCAACAACCAAACTCTCTTCAACATGTTGACCCCATCCCAGAAGAAGTATGTTATGTCTGATAACCCACAAATATGGGACTTTGGTATTTTAGAGGAGGTACATGTTCCAGAATTTGAAGTCGATACACGACAATCATGGGTGACCTGCAAGGATGATCTCCCTCGATACAACATCACTAACAATGGAAATCCTACTAGGGAAACCTGGAACTTGGATGTTTATGTCCTGAACCCCAGGACTAGCACCATTTTGTGAAATGAGCTGGTCATAGAGGATTCTCCGGCTTATTAGGCAAGTACCTTCTAACATTGTATCACCGATGAGAATAAAGGTTGGTTGCATGACTGGGACTTGAGTTCTGGAGGAAATTTTACAAGTGATTGGGCCTAGGCGTATTGGGTACATCAATCATGTGATCATTTTGGAGTAAAATTATGATACACCAGGCTATTCGAGGCGATGTGGATGTCGCAGTTCCATTTATACAACCAACCAGAACTTGGGCCCGGGCTGTTTACCTGGTGGTACCCTAATACCAACACCTTCCATATTCATCATGGGGAGGTTGGAATTATTTGTTGGTATGTTCATTGTATCAGGGGTATCCCTTTGGATGGGCACCAGTATGATGAATTTCTTTCGACAATGAACATCGTGGGAGACGAGTCATGGACTCTCGTCTTGACATGGAATATATTGGAGCTATCCAAGGAGAGGTTGGGGTCAAATACTTCTTGAAGGACATTACCTAAAAAATGGTTCAACATATTTTTTAAAAAGACCCAAATATCAATATTTCGGGGCAAGGAAGATGATGTCCGACCGTGGCACAGAGGAGAAAAAGAAGATCATACTGGAGGATTCTGCAGGCAGGGGAATATCAATCATGGGGCTTCAATGTTAATGAAATCCAAGACCTGAATGTCCAGTATGTTGGATTTCTTGCAACCATACTAAGTGGGTGGCTCCTGCCAGTGAGGGACACAAGTATGGGTGTTCATCTAGAAACATTAGTGATGGATGGCATTCTGGCCGCTAATCATAGGTTTAAATTGGGGGTCCCTGTGTTGTTCCATATATAGGACATCCTAGGGTGTATTTCGAGAGGGGGTTCATCGAGGAGGATATTTTTTCCTTTTTAAATCCTTTATGGCTGGATCACAACTCATTGTGAGAGTTACATCTTTCCAAACACCATTTGTCCCCTAGGTAACGGTCTGCGGCTTTCCTTGTTGAACATTGTCGGGGTCATGTTGTTGATGCTCAACGAAGAGGGGATAAGGATCAAGATCGGAAATCACACCAATTTTACCTTTATTCTATTCCCCACCCCAGCTGGATAGATGATAGAAAATGGGAAAGGCTCACTAGAGAAAAGGGAATTCTTCCAGAGCATTATAAGTTGGGTGCTTGTGGCCCGGGTCGATAGGAGGATTCCTTGAGAGCCTTATGTGCCATTAAAATTTTCCAGGAAGTTTGGATGCCTCTAGAGGATTCCGAAGAAACTGTATATAGGTGTCTGGGAGGAGAGGCATCCCTGTGTTATTTTCCAAATTTGGCTAATGTTTACAACTTACGGCTCTGGAAAATTCATTACCTTTACGCCCACCGGAGTTGATGCTGGCCTTTCGATAAAATGTGTTGAACATTGGGTTGTGGCATACCCTTAAAGGATCTTGGGAAATTGAGTCTGTTAGATCAAGGTGCCCAGTGTATAACCTAGGTGGTGAGAGAGAAAACAAGGCGCCGTCGGTGAGGAAAGGTTGGGAGCAAGTCAGGAAATTGGGCCAGCATAGGTCGAGACTACAACAGCGAGAACGTCGCATGGTGTGGTCGTTCCCTCATCATCCGAGGGAGAGGGGCTCATGAACAACCTCGCAGAGTGTTCAGGGAGCTTCTCAAGAAGCAGATATGGTACCTTCTTCAACCTTCTGATGATACAATCTTCCTTACACTATGGTCAGTCTGGTTGACCCTACGATAGAAGATGGGCACCAAAGCCCTTTGGAAAAAGATAATATGAGATGGAATCCAACTGGAAGAGGTCGGACTCATTCGGATTGATGAAAAGGTAAACTTCCATCATCGGCAATTTTATTTGAGGGCCATGGAAGTATATTCACACTAGCGGGGTCTGCGTGAGGAACCACCTCTCCTTATAAAGGTAATGCTCATCTAGGAGCATGATCCAGAAAGAATGTCGTCTGAGTATGACAACGACGATGAGGAGCCAGAGGGTAGTGAGTCAAGAGAAGAAGAGGGAGAAGAAAGGGAAGAAGAAATAGGGGAAGGTGACGAGGATCATGGAGGTGGGGGTCTTAAGATACATCCCACTAAGGGAGTCCTCTAGATAGCGGCAAGGTTTCGGGCTCTAACATGGAAATAGCTGAGCTACTTGAGGTATGCATCAATCCTTATCTTATCCTTTCCACTTTTCATCATTCGCAATCATCAATTGGATTTTTTTTCCTTCTCAGATGCAAATTAGCACCAGAAAAGAATCTCCATCTAGAGGGGGGAGGATTCACTGATAGAACAATGTGGGGAGCTGAAACCCATCATTTAACTAACAAGTTATGAAGGATCTACTACAGTGATGGATCTTGTAGCAACTTAAATGTTGGAGGCTGATGCGTTGAGATCTTGTAATTTTAATCACTTAGATGCATATATTTGTCTTCAGAGAGCTCAAATAATTTGGGCATTCATTGTTTGTACAGTAATCATAACATTGGAGGTTTGACATGCCACTGGATCCAGACCATTCGTAGATTACTTGATGGAAAACGCACTGAATCACTTGGGACACACTTCTCAAATCGAGCCACCCCAGGCGCTTGGTGAGAAAAGGATTGTGGAAACCGATTATATCAATGTCGGAGCGGGGTCTAAAGTTGGAGGGGGGGCAATATTGATGAGGATGAGATGAGAGAGGAAGGTCACCCTCGTGTTGTGGAGCCTAATCCCTTGGGTGGAATACCTGAATGATACTCTACCAATGATCTTTTGGATTTTTCCCTGACTATCAGCCTGCAGACCCTGAGGAGATGGATAAATTTGTTTCGGATATAGCCGATGATATATGTATGACACGACGTAAGGGGTGGAAGTGTATCAAACGCTTCCACGGTCAACCATAGGTAGAACGGCTAAAACAAATGGTATCACTCCGCACCTAGTTGTGCTTTCTCTACACTGTAAGGATTGATTATCACTGTCTACATATAACAATCCTTGACTACATGGATGAGAAGATACGGGAGAACTGCCAATGCTCTGACATTTCCCAGTTCCAGAAAGAGTCAAGGAATATCCAGGAATTTCTGAAGGCAGAGCAGGAGGCCCGACGCCTTTAAGATCAAACAAAAGAATGGTAGGCATTCATTGAAAACTTCTCTGAGCTCATAGAGTAATTGAGGACCCAGCTGGCGGTCACCGAGGAGTAGATAGTGGAGGCATGTCACCAAATGATCGAACTTCAAACTGAAAAGGCATGATTATAAGCTAGGGCTAATGAGTTGTGCTATGTGTCCATTGATGAAGATAAGTATCTCAGGGGGTATAAAGCAATGATGGAGGCCACAAACCAGAGGGTGAAAACAGTGGAGTAATATATCCAAAACACTTATCCTTAAGGGTCATGTTTTTTTCCAAACCCATATACATATCCTCTTGTGTTTCTTCTTATTCTAAAATTTGTGCATGAAAAGATTATTCAGTTTCTTGTTCATTTTAATGAATTCTGACCGTAATCATGAAATAATTATAAATCCATCTCAAATCTCACATGGGTCATGCCTGATGTGATAAACAAGGGGTGGTTGCATCATCTTTTCATTTTAATGTGGGAGTGCCAACCAAACTTCGGGAATTAGGGGTATAAATGACATACCCGGGTATCTGAGAAGAAGAGGGAGGAATTCCTGGCTGGAGAATGAAATTCTCATTATAGTCAAGTTTTCATTTTCCAAATGTGCTATAGTGCATGAGCGGGGTAACGCTAGGGGCGTTAGAACCAACCTGAACATATGGAAGTGGAAAGTGTAGATCATGATACCCAAAATTCGAAGCATTGTAGGGGTGGCATGACAATTGAGGATAACCATTGACAATGTTCAAAACACAGAATCCCTATTGTATTAGCCAGATATGGGGATAAAAAATGAGGATCGACCGCTGACCACGTTCGAAACACGTGTCTTGCCTCGAAATTTCATCCTTTGGTTTTCTAGAATGTTGGCCCAGGAAAGTAGGTTGTCCATAGGCCGAGCATCCATACTGTTAGGGGGTTCTGTTAAACATGAAAGAAGATGAGGATCCAAATAAAGGGTATGCAAATCATGGACGGTGGAGTGATTGGGTGTTAGAATGGATTCCAACACTCTTGATATTATGTCTTCATGTTGGAAACACATTAGGTGAGCACATCAGTTTGATCAGGGATAATAACTTCTTCCGAATAGGACCTCTCTAGTGAGGACCAGGATTGCCTTGCAGTTTTACGTCGTACCAAGGATGATGATGAAACATAGTTTAAAATCACACGGTGTAGATGATTTGCACAATATTAAGGTCATACTGCCTGGACCATAATTGGGGGTCGGGGTCTAAAAGGGTTAATGACCCTAGGGCTGGGCCCGAGGCGAAATGCTTGGTCATCCCTATACATCTCATAAAGGGGAGAATTTATCCGAATGTAGTTCTGAGTAATAGTGTGGTTGGAGACCAGCGTAGGTCAGGTAAATCCTCTATGACAGGGGAACTACCATATCCCATAGTTATTATAGGGCATACTGAACTTGTTTAGGGAAGAGCTATAGTTTAAATTCTTACATTGAGGACAAGGTAACTCAGAATGGGAATGCACATCATGATACATATCACAGCGTGAATGAGGACAGTATGATCCCATATCATTATGTGTTTCAAAATGAGTTCAGACCAAGGGGTCAGAAAAGGGATAGGATTTATGAGATTCCTGGGTCTGGACCTGAAGACGAGATGTCTGGGTGTTCCTACGTATCCCATCAGGGTGGGAATCAATCCATGCATAGTTATAGAAGGTGTTGTGCATTTTAACGTCGTGCGAAAAGGACGTGGGGAGATCTTAGTTTATGGTCATAGATCTTGAAACATAGATGGAAAGGAGTGAGGGAAACATGTGGTGTGGTAATAATAGAACCCGGCATGAATGAAGACATAAGTCCATACTACCATTTGCTCCCTGGAAAGGTTCTAGGTCGAGGGACCCAAAATGAAAGTCAGGCTGGGCCCAAGGCAAAGTGTATGAGCATTCCTATGTACCCCTTGATGATGGGGATCAATCCATACATAGTTCTGGAAGTGTCATGGTAAGGTATTAGTTCAAGGGATAATAAGGTCATGCGGGTCTGGCCTCCACACCAAAATAATAAGCATTTGATAGATCTTGTTGGTCCTTTAGGATGAATGTGTATGTTTTTTTTTGTGATATGATGGACCTAGGGTGGAGAGTCTAGGTGTATCCATAAGAATCAAGTCGTATACAGGTATTGAAAAATTGTATGGTGGATGAATGATACCAAACATGATGTCCCCTCAAGTGAGTACATCACAATGCAGCGTCATTTTTTTCGTCCCACTACAGGAAAATTGCAATTTCATGGTGGTTTTTTGGCTATGGAGGAGGTTTAAACTGCCAACATATGCTTTTGCAGTGGTTTCTAAAAACCTCCACTAAATTATGCATCAGAAAACTATTTGTGATGGTTAAAGCGGTTTATTGGCTGTTTAGGGGAACTTTCGTAGTTGGTGCATTTTCACGGTGGTTTTCCCTGGGAGGGGATTACTTTTTTTAGTGGCAGTTAAAACCACCCCTAAAAAAATTAATTCCCTCTCGGGACAAACCACCGCTAAATTTAAGATGGTAGAAGCGGTTAAAACTGTCGCTAATAGAAAAATATCAACATTTAACGGCGGTTAAAAACGCTGCTAAAGAGCAGATTTAGAAAAAAAGAACCAGTTTTTGGAGCCCCTATACCAGTGCCCTAAAAAAACCATTTCAAGAATACCAAAACACCAACAAAATAGATACTACAGTCAATATGAAAATAGATGCTAAACTAAGCACAACCAAATGCATCGTTCATTGAGTAAAGGAATGCAAATAAACATGTCAAATGGCATATTCCTAGTATCCAATAAAATTTAGTGGTGAATTTATGTATTTAAAATTGATCATTGCAGACTCATATGTACTAGTTGATCCTTGATTGGATGTTCACATGTTGTGTTCAACTTATATGGTAACCCTTTGGGTGATCTAGGTGAAATGGGACAATATGATTTTTTTTTCAACTGTTGGTACTCCCACATATCTTCTGGAATTTTTCAAGAATGTAATATCCCTTTATATTTGATTATTTGATAGAACCTAGGGAATACCTAAGGTGTTTGGACCACATATAGTTGGAATTTCTAAAGTGGGAAATTTTTGAGATTAACATGTCACCATCTAAGTGACTCCATTGAGATTATATATGGGTTTCCCATGTTTAAATGAATTAAATGAGTTAAATGTAACTAATAATGTGAAATGGATAATTAATGATGTGTTTCCTTTCTTAAAATAAATCAATTAGTTTTAAATGGAATGACCCTATGTGATTTTAATGTCATGCTCTTGATTTATGCTTTATAAAATGCGTCATATGAACTGCAATATTTTAACTAGGAATTGAACATGGATAAAGACATGAATAAGAGGTTATTCCTTATCTATTATGACACAAATGATTATGCCTTTATTATGTATATAGTGTAGATAGAAGAGATGGATTTGAGGTAATTCCTCTTACTTTTTATATTTAATATATGCCTTTATAGAGGTTGTGGTATGATGGTATGACATTGTTGATAAATGAGATATCATATTTCCTTACATCAGGTGTTAAGAATGGTGTATTACAAGAATGTTACTATATAAGTATTGTGATTTACTCACCACATTCCATGACTAAAAGTTTGACCTGATGGCGCACTCAACATCCCATGTGTTGTTTCATGGCATCTCTCACTCTATTGGGATATAGGGCATGTACCCATTTACATGAGCACATAGGCTCGTTAGACTAGTTAGGGATGTATGAGTTATTCCATGATCTGTTCATTAGTATTGTTATAAGTATATGGCTACATACATATTCACATACCTTGACAATATAGGAGTATGAAATATATATAAACTATATATATTACGACTATATATATAGTAACTATTTAGATTTCTATTCCATCTATGTGTTGATAAATTTAAACCCTCCTAGAGTCCTTTAGGAACATGATTGGGTGGTTATTTATTTATTCCCTAGTTACTAAAAAGATATGGGGTGTATTATATTGGTTGTAGACCCTTTATCATGGGAATAAGGATGTGGTAATATTTTCTTGGGATTAATTTACGTTGGTTTTTTGTATGAAATTATTATAAATGAAACATAACACGGGAATTAGGTAAAATCATCTTTTTATTGGGTTATTCCATGTGGAATTATTATAGTTGACACTAAAGTTAGGAAAAAGGTAAAATCATCTCTCCCATGGATAAGGGTTCCTAATTTTTTAAGAATGATGGATCAGGTTCAAGTATCATATTTGTTTCACTCATGTGATTTCTTTTCAAAAGGAGTCTTTAGTGTGGTTTCATTAGAAGGAATGGAATCTGGATCCTAATATATTATAACTCCCATTATACATCCTAGTTATTTTGATGTGTGGAATATAATAGAATTGATTAGGTACATTACTTCAAAGGGAAGAGTGTCTCTTGAAGGGGGTGATATATTCTATCAAGGAATATGGATTCTTATAATAAATTATTTGTGATAGGGTAGTTGATGTTATGAATGGTAAGTAACTGATCATGTAGTCTATTTAACATTTTTCTAGGGAAGGGGGTTCTACAGAATATACTGGGAGTTTCTCATCGGCATGTCATGCCTACTGAGATAATGGACACTATCATTCACACTGACTGACTCTTCTTGAAGGTCACTTTGCAAATGGTGGGAAAACCCCATTTCAGACAGTGTTGAAAAATTTCCTATAATCTTGTATTAGTATCTATGGATTCCAACTATTTTTTGAAATTTTGGATACTGGGATTTTTCCACGCTAAAGGTTGATCTATCTTAAACATGTTAGAGAGACACACATTCTCATCCCTATGGATTGAAACAAGAGCATAACTAAGAAGTACTTCTTAGAAATGGAAATTTAGTGGTAAATGCATTGGGCTAGAAAATGTTGGATAAGTTATTATAATGAAAAAATGAATTTAGGACAAATGAATCATAAAAAATGAATCATCACAATAAATAGTTGATATATATGGTGCATACCACACTTGATAAATCAAGACATAAAAGGAAACATCAAAAATCAATAAAATACATAAAAGGAAACATGAGAAATCAAGAAAAAGTTAGGTCCTGAAAATGTTTGGAGTCAACTATGTGCCACACATGATACATAAACAAAAAAACTGTCAATATTTGTCTACATATCAATAATACTACTAATCACTATCCAATGATGAATAGATATCTTTACCCTCTCCACCTACATATTTGCGTCCTGCTACCACCTGTAAGAACATTATATTGAAAATTAAATAGTGTTGCATATTTATATTTAAACTTAAAACCAATAAAAGTTTGAAAACTAAATTATTTTTATTTCTGTGATTTACTTTCTCACCATCAGTCGATACAATACCACCGGGGGGATATATGCTCATCTGCTGATGTATATCAGTCAATGCTTTCTGCAAAGTGAAGATATGTGCCCCCTGGTCTTGAACTATGTTTCATAGGGAAACAATCTCTCTCTGAGCATCTCTGGGTATGGACTGACTACAACCAGAAGTAGATATAGCTGCAATCTCTGAGGGCCTGCAAAGACCTCAGATGGTAAGGGTCCCAAACCCATCTCGCGCACTCTACCAGGATGCTCCTTCCCAAGGACTTTAGCAACCAAGTCATCCTGGGAGACTGAGTAGGACTGCCCAGTATTGGCATCCCATATTTCTTTAATTTTTACCTATAAATCAAATATCAATATATATTAACATAGTTAAAAATGATAATAAGTTATTATATTGAAAAAATGAGTTCATACCTCAACTTCTTTGGCAGTCTCATTAACAAAACTTCCATCATATTTTTTGTGAACATCCAACCACAATCCAGTTCAGGATACTTCATGCCCTAAACTCTATGACTACATTAAAAAATGATAAGTCAATAGTTTAATATATTAAACAGATAATGTTATCTTATAAATATTTAAACTAATTTAAGATATTACCATAGTCGATCGGCTTCTTGAAAAGATTTTTGACCCCGTAGTGTGAGGGATGACTTTCTTAGCCTGACTTGATGCATTATTTCTTGAGAGATCCTGAAATAAATAAAATTAAATTTAATAGTAATTTATTCAATGTCATATCCTCTTCATATACATCTATTAATTTAAAATGGGGTTAATATAATAATATATATTTAAATACCATCTGCTTCTCATCACGATGTATGTCAAAAAAAACCTTCTACTATTATTTGGGTACCCCATTAGGTAGCTTCTCATATATTTTTTGGATGGTCAACAAAGTATCATTGACATCGCTCCACAATATCCATTTTAAGTCTTTCCATTTCTTACCAATATTTTTCAACTTCCACCTTCGTGCTATTACATCAGCAACTGTAAAGTGGAAAAACATTTGTATACAGAAATTCATTTTGAACATATTAGTAACATGACATTCAATTACACCATAATGTATTAAAATTACCTTTATTTGGGAATCAAAAACATCATTTTTCCAACTTGGAGGAATATGTCTCTAATCATCATAAGAAATAGGAATGGAAATGGGCTTCGTTTCCAGTTGGCCTAGAATTTTCCCAAGTAATCCCGTAGCGTCATCCGTAGGGACCCCATATGAATTAAATGGGACCACTATCTTCTCTCCATTAATATTAAACACATATGAACTTTCTATATTTTTCTACAAAGTTACATTTTTCTCATCTTTAATGAGAAAATAATTAGTATAATAAAAGTACAATAAATTTATTTATATTAAAATTTCTACCTATAATAGTGACCCTCAAGTATTCCTGTGATGAACTAGAAGTGGTGCATCACTGCCCTGCTGCTGAGGCTGCTAAAGGGGGAGTTGATGACTGAACTTCTAAAGGGATGCTCACAAAGGGTGTGAGAGATGGTGTAGGGGGAGATGGTGCAGGGGCAGGCAGCTGGTGGCTCAGATGAGATGGGGAGGGAGACAGATGGATCATCATCTGTCACAGTAGTGTATGAAACAGTGCATCGCTTCTTCCTTGGTGTTACTATCATTTTATCAAATAAAATTATTTTTGGAACATATATTTCAAAAAAATGAAAAACAAAATTTTAAAATGATAATATATGCACACTACTAACAAAAAAAATATACATAACAATGATAATGAATGATTGCACAAATGAAATAAGTGGTTGCTGAATTAATAAATAATTGTACATATAATCATTTTCCCCTTCAATCATTTCAGTTTACTACTCCATTACTTCATCCACTTAATTCATCCTTACTAGACTAATATTTTCAATATCATGATGGACAAATAATTCTGCTTCTTGTTGTTGATGAGATTCAATTTTAGAGGTCAAATCTTCTATTTCATCACCCATATCATAAAAATCTCTTTGTATTACTAGAGAAATTACACTCCACCTTTCATCCACAACATCAATCACATAATATACCATTTTTTATTTCTATGATAAGATATTTGGATCATTCAGTTCATGATCACCAACATCCATCAAGTGAGAGAAGTTAACATAAGTAAATTGCAAAGAATATCTTTTAATACTTCTGATAATATCGAACCAATTTCATTTGAATAAAAGAACTAAAAATACTCATGGTAGTTTAATTCAATAATATCAGTCTTCTTTCCATAGTATCCTACTTTAGAAAATGTAAATATACCACTATTCTATGTTTTCAAACCCCTTTCTCGATTGATTGTATGAAATCTAAATCCATTCACACTGTACGCGTCAAACTTTCTTACTTGTTTTAGAGGACCTCAAGTAATAAACTTCAAATCTTATGAAAACTGTACTCGAGTATCGGTATTCATGATCTAAATAATAAATATACTTTGTTAGATTTACAAAATATTTTTGTCAAACTAATATTCGTATTAATTGCAATATTTATTAACTTACACGTCATGCAAACCATTCTATAATCTCTTTATTAGTAGATTTCTTTATATCGTTTTCATTTCATGTTCGACATCTCTTTCGTCTTGTTGTTTTTATCCTCAAATCTTCAATAAATGGATCTAAAATTTCACTATTCAGTAGAACATATCTATGTGCATTCAATAATTCCAATTCTATCAGTGTCACATTTGAGGTCCTCCCAACTGATCGGAAAATAGCAGGAAATATTTTTGATTTATGATGTATTTGAGATTGATTAGATGTGTCTTCAACACGTCCAACTCAATTAAATCTTGTCTAAATATCATCCTAGTATCTAGAACAAAAGGTAAGACACTCCTCATCCAAATATCCTTCAGCAATAGAGCCTTCTGATTGATCTATATTTCTCACGTATGATTTCAAATGCCTAAGATATCCGTGAAATAAAATAAACATAATTATAAATTTAATTAAGTGCAAAAAATGTTTTACACAACCTAAAAACATATAAATAAAGTACCTCTCAATTGGATACATCCATCGATAATGAATGGGGCCTCCTAATTTAGCTTACTCAACCAAATGCACAGTTAAATGCATCATGACTGTAAAAAACGACGGAGGAAAGATCATATCCATTACAAAAAGGGAAAATAAAAACCTCTCCTGGAGGGTTTTCAATATGTAATAGATGTAGATATTTCTCACATTGTTGTCTGACAAATGTGCTGAATTGGAGTACAACAGTAGTAAGTTTTTCAGGTAATAATGTACGTAATGACAATGGTAGTAACTGTTGTAACAAAATATGTGAATCGTGACTTTTCAATACATTTAACTTATGATTATTCAAGTCAACACACCTTGATTTGTTACTTGAATACCCATCAGATGCCTTCACATTCTTTAAAAATCAAAGGAATGTATCTTTATCCCTATTTTTCATTGTAAAAATCATCGGATCATACTTTTCATCCTCATCTAGCCAAAGATCACATTTTATGTTCATTACTTGTAAGTCTTTTTGAGCATTGAGATGATCCTCAAACTTTCAATGATCATTAAGAAATGTGAAAATCAAATTTTCATAGACATTATTCTCAATATGCATCACATCAAGATTATGCAGCCACAAATTAAATTCCCAATATGGATGTTTGAAAAATATAGTTTTTTTCTTCCATTGTTGTGTTCTGATTTCACTTGAGGATGCACTTCGAACCCATTTCCCGCTATCATTCAAATGATTAACCTTCCCAAACTATCTTTCAACATTTTCAAGTTGTTTCAATATTTCAGAATCAGTTAACAACTTTAGAGGTGTTCTACGATCAATGAAACCGTTAAATTTTGACCTGTTCAGCCAAAATCTATAAGATGCATCAAGAAATATTTTATGGAACCAGAAGCACCATTTTCTACTTTGAGGTAGCCATTTGGTCTCAAAATCAATGTTACAAATAGGAAAATTCAAACCTATGTAAATTTTCTAACTAGATAAATTCACAAGACCAGAAAAGTCACTAATGGTCCACATTAAAGTAGTATGCATTTTGAACATTGTTTTAGAATAAGCATCAAATGTCTCAACACCATTGCTCCATAACTGTTTTAATTATTCAATCAATGGCTGCAAGTATACATCAATGTTATTTCCAGGCATTTTTTTCCATGAATAATCATTGAAATGATAAAAGATGTTTTTTTATACACATCCACAAAGGCAGATTGTAAGGGATCAAAACAACTGGCCAAATTCTATAACTGGTACTCAAATGGGTTGAAACCATTGGCATCCAATCCCAATCGAACATTAATAGGATCAACTGAGAAATATGTATGTAATGAATCAAATGTCTTCCACTATTTTTAATCTTGTGGATGTCTCATTAACCCATCATTGTTATTATCTACAGAATTCCACTTCATGTGTTCTGTAGTTTTTGATGACATTAATATTCTTTGCAATAGAGGCTTTAAAGGAATGTAACACAAAACCTTTGCAGGTGTGTTCCCTTTCTTCTTCTTCATGAAATTATGTTCATTCATACTTCCAACATCACCCATTGACTACCATCTAGAAGAATAACATTTTTTTCAATTTTTTCTACTTGAATCCTCTCTCTAATAAAGCATACAATCATTAAGAAATGCATGTATTTTTGTATAATTCAGACCAATCCTGTTAACAAAATTTTTATATCATAAAAACACTTAGGGTTTTTTGCTTCAAGAAATGAATCACGCAAAAATTCCAATATCATGGACATTGAACTATTTTTAATTCCACATAGACATTTGATATGGTACAACTTTAGTAGAAAAGAAAGCTTCGAATATTTCAAAAATCCACTATACGACTCTTGATTTCCATCGTCAACTAAATCATGAAACGTATTTTCCTCAGTGAAGTTTTCTCTAACATTTTTTTCCACATAATCAAGAGGAGGATCCAATGATATGTTACAATCATGAACTTGTTTTCTTACTATCTCAAAAACATCACTTGTCACGTTGAAATTTATAGCACCTTCATCTGGTTGTTCTGTTATGTTTTGATGTTGATAGTGGTGTCTTGCAGTGCCGAATGCATCATTTATGAGGTTTTTCATTTCATTTTCCATTGTCGACGAAGTAGGGAGCTCATTAAATGGATTAACATCATTGAATAACCATTCTATAATGTTCGATTCTCCATGCCAAATCCAACACAAATATTGATCAGGGAATTGCTTCAGTATTAAATGTTTATAAAATTCATCTCTATTCAACCATCTTCTAAATTTACATTTAGTACATGGACATATTATTTTTCCTTCAATGAATCAATTAGAAATTTTAAAATCTAAAAAATTCTTCAAATCCTTAACATACTGGGGTGTGTTCCTCAGTAATGTGATTCAGTTGTTATCCATGTATATCACAATTTTCCTACACAACATTAAAAAAAATTAAAAAACATAGTTACTACTAAATAGGGAAAGAGATTCATATATACTAGTTTAAAAAATATATAAATATGTTACATAAGGTTTTCCTATATAAATACATATGGTAAATCACCCACTAGAAAACCAAAGTACATATGTGCGTGCATGTGTATGCCTATACACATGTGATTACAAAGTCACTTGAAGAAACAAGAAGATAGTGAGTACTTTCTTAGGAAATGTACATTTTAAGAAGATAATGAGTATTTACAGATATATTTGAACAAGTTCAGCATTAGTAAAAAAGTTAAGAGTTAAGCAGAAGCATTATATTATAAGTCAACTTGCAGATCATTGGGATATTTTCAAGTTGATCATTCTGATATCTCAGTTAGTTGAATTGGAAGTATTATCTTCTACAATTCAGGAGAGTATATTGAACCGAATTTCATGAAAATTTATTAATTATATTCAGGTCCTTAAAATCACATACCTTTAGGATCCATGTTATTATATTAGGGGATTCGATACAACCCTATCTCATTGGGATGGAGGAATTATTAACCTATCATCATCTATATATGTTCCTCTCTTATATATCAGAGGATCTTTAAACAAAAATCTCTCGCAATTTCTTTCGTTTCATGACCCATCTGTCTCATTGGTGATGCGCTTAGTGAATATTTATGGGGTCTCCCTTAGGATCACCACTATAAATCACTTCTAGGTGAGCATCGAGTGGAGAAGGTAAATCCTAATAGGGTTCATAAACTAAAATAGTAAACCAATAAGGTGATGAACAAGGAGAATTTTTATTTTTCCTTCATAAAATATTTAAAGGATGTTAAATCCCACTACCATTTTAATTAAGTTATGATTTATATGGAATAATTTGAATTTGTGATTTCCATCAGTGTTGGACCCAAAGATAACTCAAATTATGATGCAAATACAAAAGAACATGATGAAGAAGTGTTTGTTTAGAATTTGGTCCACACAAAAACGATTGAAGAATGTTTTTATACATATGAACTGAGAAAGATTCAAAATTGGAGAGCCAAAAAAAATATTAATCTACCACCAGACCAATGAGATTCTACCAAAGAAAAAATAAAAGGTTGTTTCCACATCCCACCCATCACCCAGGATTCTTAGACACTCATTATTAAGGATAGGTTAACCCAATATCAAACTGAAGAGTAATTAAGGTGAATCAATGTCAAATTAATCCAGAGAAATATTATTACTATGTATAACATCTAGAAGGAGACCAATAAATCTATTCAAATGAATATTCCTTGACCTGTAAAAACCGGTCAACCTATGAGGGAAAAGTGTAATTACCTAATAGGATCTGGGTCTAGCCAATAGGTGTATCTAACCCCAGTAGATGAAGATAATTAAGAATTCCTTATACTAGGGATATAGACAAAGTCATGTCAATAAGGTTTCCTCTAGTTTTATAATACTATATATCATCAATAAACAAGACTGATCTAGCCAAATTAATCTTTTCTTGCTGCCTCTACTTGAGTGTCTTCTCAGTTGAATGTCCTGCAAGAATTCCTCAACTCTATTGAGTCTTTAATAGCTCAAAAAGAAGTCATAGAAGGGAGATGATAACCGTTCAAACCAAAATAATAGTTTTATTCAGAGTGTGTGGATGTGAATCCTCCTTCAACGCACTTCTGGAACCCGTATTTCCTGATCTTCAATGGCCTGGGAGACTTAAAAAAATTTATAATACACACTTTGTGACACAATACAGTCCCATTATGGGAAAAATTGAGAAAAAATAACCAAATATGCTCATCTTATTTTTAAATACCCAAGAGGGGGTAGTGTTATTTGGTTTAACAAAAAACCAATGGGGTTATTTTTATGATGGGAAGTCCTTCATTTGAAATTCCTATATCAATTCAGATTCACATTTAGGAAGACTATATTCCTTGATCTTTTAATATGCATGCAGTTTAAAATTGATAGGGTTTAAGATTTCATTTAAAAATACAAAATCCATTCCTATATATTTAATACGAAACTCCTATAAGAGTACCTACTATAGATCTATATAGAAAATATCTTTGATGAGTTACATACATGGTTGATCCCACTAAAATATCCAAAATAGATACCTAGAGTTTATAAAAGTTCTGTAATTTATGGAGGATTTTATTCGATGCTCAAATGAAAAATCACAGCTGGTACTCATAGCTCAAGGAAAGATGGTTTGAAAAGTAAAAGTGTTAATAGTTATGGTTAAACTAATAATTTCACCAGCTCTAGCCCCCATACCTATTCAATATCTTGTGGTTTCGCCTCTTGAACAACAGCAACAGTAACAACACCCCTATTATGAGTGTGAAAATGAATTGGGTCTCCTAGGTTTTAAATATCCGTTGAATAATATGTGTTCCTTCTAAAAAGGAAATGTATTAGGTTACTTGATCACTATTATAGAGAATAACATAGAAATATTTTAAAAGGTTTAAAATAAAAATTAATTTTGTCTCACTGAACTCCCTAACTAATACCCATTTTGTTGGATTCTAGAACAAAATATCTCGTATTTATTCATCTTTGAAGAAATCCTTTAGAATATGGTTGACTTTCGACACGTCAAATTGATAAAAACTCAAAAAGGTGGATTTTTCCATCGCCATACCACCAAAACATGAAGAATAATGGAAGTAAATTATAAAATGGATTTTGAGAAAATTGATCAGCTATGATCTTTACATCATCAATACAAAAATAAATCATCCAGCCATAACCTTGATCACCTCTTCGATAATTGATCCAACTTCATTGGCATGAAAATCTCTTAAGATAAGGTGTGACTATAATAGAAAGTATTAGGCATGGGATGAAGAACCCATGTTAGTTCCCAAACTAGAGTTGCTACCTCCATCACTAGGAATAGGGGAACCGTCCCATTAAACAATATCCTTGTTAGAAGAAGGTTCACAATATGGTTCTATCAAAATAATCCACATTATGAACCACTTATATAATGGAGAAACTGGATATAAACCAAAGTTCCCCCCATAAAAATTTTAATGAGGTTATAGAGGCAAAGGAGGCATGGAAGGTGAAGCTAAAACTGACTTTGACACTCGTGTACCTTTTATACATAGACTATATTTTTTCACAAAAACACAAAGACAAGCATGTTCTTATAAAGGGTATAAATCTACTACTGAATCATCTAGAGTTAATTCAAATATAATCATTTGGGAGGACGGGCTAGTAAATGTGCACATTTTTAGTGATAATCAAAAATATGGAAAGGCTTACTCCTATAAATCCACAAATAAAAAAAACATTCTCAAATTCAAGTAAAAGGAAAAAAACCCACCATCACAATCATCCTTAGAATCCAAGCACACATAAATATATTAATTAAAATTCAATGAAATGGAAACACTGACCTGAATAAAATTAAGCGGTGGTAGGGAGGTGAGCTAGGATTTGGGTCTCACGGGGGTTGGGGGAAGAAGATGGGGTCGTGGGGGTCGGGGGGAGAAGGGGGTTCGGGGTCAGGTTTTGGGGGAAGTGGTGCGGATATCCGGCTGGTAAAGCTGGGGTTCAAGGATCGTTCATGGTGGGGGGTCTAAGGGAGAAGGTGAGTCAGGGTCATGGAGGAGTGTCGCGAATGGAAACAAATAATGGGGTTTAGCGGTGGTTTACAAAATTGCCACTAAAAGACTGCCGCTAAAAGAGTTTTATGTTGTACTGTGTGGTCCAGACGATAATTCCACAGTTTATGGTCATGTGATAGGACCAACCCCTACACTTTAACGTCTCTTAGTATAGACGCAACAGTTTAAAGTCATGTGGGACTAGGCATCATAGTTTAAATTCATATGGCTCAGACATATACATGAGAAATGAGGTTCAAGAGGGGATCTTTATGATGTGATAAATCATACCCGGTATGAATGAGGACAAGGTCCACATCACACCACACGCGATTCCAAGAAATAAACCTTAGGCCGAGGAGCCAGAAAAGGTTAGAGAATATGGGGCAGAAGAGACTAGCTCTCAAAAGGGAAGTACGTGGTGTAGCTCTTGTAATCCCGACATGAATGAAGACATAAGTCCATACCACACCCCACAATCCTAGATGATAACATCATCCAGGGGGCTTAAAAGGGTTGAGGGACCTAGGAAAAGGGTGTCCCGGCCGACTATAGATGAATGACCCTTTATGCGGGTTATTCCATTTCAAATATCCTAATACCACGTGATCATTGCTCGATGTGGGAAACAATAAATCAGATCAAGATATCCCTAATATATAAGAGTATGTAAATGAGGAAATAAGGTCAGGAAAGGTTTGTCTCAACCAGATAAATACTCTTGTCCAAGGTGGATGGATGTTTGAAGAGGTATCAAGTCAAAATGAAATCATTACACCCAACATTTGGGACTTATAGGGGTGGAGACAATGATAAAGGATGGTTGTTGACCATATTTGAAACACAATATCCATATCATGTGACCTGAAATGGGAATGAAAAATGAGAATTGACCACTAACCATATTATCAATGTGGGAATTGTATCAATTTTTCATTCAAAATATATGAGGACATTTGACTGAAATGGTAGGAGAGCCCTTAGGCCAAAAATCCATGCCATTCGGAGGTCCTTCCGGATGTGAAGGGTGATGGATACCCACAATGGAGGGGATGAGCAAAGCATGAATATGTCTGTGCAGTTTTACATCATGTAGGATGAGACTCAAGGGGAGACCTTGGCGTTTGGAGCTAGGCCTATGGACAAAATGGTCGGGCGGTCCTACGTATCCCATGAGGATGGGAATTAGGCCATATATAGTTCTGAAAGGTCCATGAAGTTTAACATCATGTGGTATGGATGTGGTAGTATAGAATAATGGGGAGGGGAACATGGCGTGACCTTCATAATCTTTCCACGAGTGTGGCCAAAGAATCTTAGGCTGCACCACATGGGATCCTCCAAGGGAACTACACCCAGGAGGGGTAGTCAAATGAGAAGAGCATGGGTTTGGACTCCAGATAAGGAATTCGAGCATTCATACGTATCCCATGAGCATAAGAATCAATCCATACGTAGTTATTGAAATATATTTTAACGTTATACAAGAAAACATACATTTTAATGTCATGCGAGACATAACAGTTTAAGGTCGTTTGGGACTAGACAGTTTATGTTCATGTAGGATGGGACAGTTTAAGGTCATGTAGAACCGTTTACAGTTTAACGTCGTGCGGGATGACACACAGTTTAAGGTTATGTAGGAAAATCTACATTTTAAGGTCATTTAGGCCCCTCTATAGTTTAAGGTCATGTAGGACCCACTTCGTTCAGGAAATGTATTTCTTGAATAACTTGGAATTGGTGGGAGGAGTTATACGCTCTCCATCTAAGGTAATTAGGGAGTATGCTCCATTTGGGTAAAACTTGTGAATAATGTAAGGTTCTCCCCATTTGGGCTCCAGCTTTGGTGGCTTCTGTCCAGGTGTCATTAGTGTTCTCAGGTCCAACAATAATTCTCCGTACAAGAAGGAGTGGAGGCGGACATTCTGGTTGAAAGCTATAGTTATCTTGTTCTGATGCCTTTCAAGACTGTATAGGGCACGAACCCTGTTCTCGTTGAGTGCTTCCAATTCAGCCATAGAGACTTCAGCTACTTTATCTGGTGCTTTTTGATCATAAATAGTTGTGCGTAATGAAGGAAAATGAATCTCAATGGGAAGGATGATTTATGTTCAGTACACCAAGGAGTATGGGCTCACCTATGTGGAATTACGAGTTGTCGTCTGATAAGCCCAGAGAGAGTTAGGGATCTTGTCCATCCAAATTCTCTTGTTCTGACCAACCATTTTCTACAGAATGTTAGAGAGGGTTTTTTTTGAATTCCTAGATCTGTCGATTTTCTTTTTCATGATAACAAGAGGTATGGTTAGAACGGATGTTGTTATTAGAGTACAATTTCTTCAGTTCAACTGCCCAGAAGTTCGTGTCGTTATAGGTGAGGATGGCATGAGGGTCTCCAAATCGATAGATGATGTTGGAGCTCAAAATTTCAACAATGGAATGGGCCATGAAATCTTTGAGAGGGACTGCCTCTGCCCACTTAGAGAAGAAATCTATAGCGTTCAGGATGAACCTGCACTAGCGAGTTTCCGCTGGTGGATATGGTCCCATGACATCGAGTCCCTAGACCGCAAAGGGTCAAGAGTACTTGGTAGTGTGGAGAGGCTCTAGGAGCTTATGCATAAATTTGGTAGGAATTTTGAAGACATGGAACCTTTTGGAAAACTCTATGCGGTCATGGATCATGGAGGGCCAAAAATACCCCAGTCTATGGATTTTGTGAGATAGTTTTGGCCCGGTCTGATGAGCCTCGTAGGAACCAGCATGAACCTCCTACATGACTTGAGAAATCTAAACTCCTTGAATGAAATGGAGGATGACCCCATAAAACCCACACTTGTATTGGATCTTCTTATGACTAGGATCGTCTTGGAGGGTAAACTGTAATACGCAGCATCGGATTCACTCGCGTTCAGCCCGATTCGCTGGGATATTACCGTTTTGGAGATACTCGACAAAGGAGGTTCTCTTGTTAGGATTCACATAAATCATTCCATCCAGGGGACCTTGAGGTCCTGACATGGAGGTTTTGGTGGTAAGGTGGCTTCCCTGTGGGCTTTTATCATCATCTGGAGTGACATGAGTGATGACTCTTATGTGTGCCATGTGGATAACCAAATCATCTTTTTCGGGATCTATAAGTGATGTAGCTAGGCTAGTCAAGGTGTCAGATCGACCATTCTCAGATCAAGGGACATGAGTAAATTCTGGCCGATATGGGAACTAGGAAATTAGCTAGAGGGTGTGTTCCCATATTATTATGAGCTCTGGATTTCCGATGACATAGTCACCATTAATCTGCTTGATGACTAGTTCGGAGTCCCCTTTCACATGCAAGTGGGGAACATCAATCTCAAGGGCTAGCTCGAGGCCAGTAATGAGAGCCTGATACTCTGCCTCATTGTTGGTGCAGCCTTATAACAATAGGAATGAATACATAAGAATATCTTGGGTTGGAAAAATGAAGATAATACCCATGCCTACTCTGTTGAGCCTGGGGTCATTGAGCCTCCTGTCGGTGGGGCTCCAGGAAGCAACATCAAAATGCATTTTCTAGCATGGAATGGATTGTTCTACCAAGATAATTTCTTCATCAGGAAAATCGCGGTCCAGGGACTGGTCCACAAGAGCTGGATGGGTGGTAAGGAAGTCGGTCAATGCTTTCCCCGTAATAGTCTTCTGAGGGAAAAACCTGATGTCGAACTACTAAAAGATCACTACCCACTGAGCTAGATATCCTATCAACATTGTGTGGTTTAGAATATACTTCAATGGATCCACTCAGGATACTAATTTTACCTTATGGTGCTTCAAGTAATGTCATAATTTATGAACTTCAAATACAAGCGCAAGGAAGATCTTCATGATAGGGGATTATCTAGTCTCTATATCAAGGATCATGTGACTAAGATAGTAAAGATTGTTATTTATCCCCTCGTTTTTCTTTTGGCTAAGAAGGACGCTTAGAGACCAATCTAGGGCGGTCACGTAAAGGACCAACGGCTTTCCAGAGACATGTGACATTAATATCAGAGGCTGAAGTAGGTACTACTTGGTTTCCTCAAATGAAATCTGACATTCTTTATCCCACTAGTGCGCAGTTCTTTTCTTCATGAGCTGAGAAAAGGGATTACACTTGACAACCAAATTTTTGAGGAATCGGCATGTGTAGGCCAAGTGTCCTTGGAAACCTCAAAGCTCTCAGAAGTTTCTTGGAGGAGTCATCTGACTGATGGTCTTGATCTTCTTTGGGTCAATCTCAATGCCCCTATATCTGATAATGAAACCGAGAAACTTTCTAGAGGTGACCTCGAAGACACACTTCAATTGGTCTATCTTCAGGTGGCGAGAATAAAGGTATCCGAACACTTTCTCAAAGAGTTTGAGATGGTTCTAATGCTGGTGCGATTTGACCACAAGATATTCCACATAACATTCCACCAATGTCCTAAGGATCGTCTTAAATATGCGTTGCACAGCCCGTTGGTAGGTTGCACCTGCATTCTATAAACTGAAGAGAATGACTTGGTAACATAAAGTACAATGTGGTGCTCTAAAGGATGTATAATCATCATACTTAGGATTCATTCAGATCAGGTTTTACCTGGAGTACCCATCCATGAAGGTGAGGGCCTGGAACCCAGCAGTGGAACCAATCAATAGCTCTGTCATAGGAAGGGGAAAATCATATTTCAGACAGTGATGGTTGAGATCCCAGAAGTCGATGCAGACTTTGATCTGTCTGTTATTATTCCTAACAAACATGATTTTGGCTAACCATCGGGGGTATTGGACCTCCAAAATGAAACTGGATCTAATGAGATTATCAACTTCGGCCTCGACCATGGCACCATGAGAAGGGTGCATCTTTTTGGGAGGCTGTTAGAACCCGTGATGATTTACTGGGAGATCGAGGAGGTGGAAGGATACCTGAGGATCTAGTCCCAACATATCATCATAGATCCAGGAAAATACATCACGATGTTGCTTCAGGAATTCCACGTACTGCTATTTCTTTTCGACAGGCATAACGGCACTGAGCAATGTGGGCTTCGGATCTGCCTCGCTACTGAGGTTCACCTATACCAATTCATTGACTGTGGTGGTGATTCCCTCTTAAAAGTAAGGAGTATCATCCTTTAAATACACTTATTCACTAATGGATGAGGGATCCTCAGTTGGAGGAGTTTCTTCTGAGTCAACAGATCCCAATGGGAGACTGGTACCAGCCTGAGCGGCAGCGGGCACTGCATCGGGGGACTCCCGTGCTGCCGAAACCATAGCGATGAAAGTTTTTGATATGATCCCATTTGGTCTTCAGCGCAAGGGGACACACTTGATGATATCAAAGAAAAATTGATGATTTTTCTTGTGTCGATTTATCCTAGCCCGGTGAAACAAGCAAGTATGGTGAATTATTGTTTCCATGGGGTGGACATCCCGATATCATACGGGTGTAGGGGGCTCTAGGATCATCAGAGCCTAATTCGTGTAGAAGTATGAGGTGATCTTATGATTCCACTTATACTTGGGAATGTTCCCCCCCCCCTCGTTCCAGAAACAATAAAACATTATCTCATGTCCGTGGTTGAAGCCACCAATCAGTGGATTGGAAAGATATAGGCATCATCTAGATTTGTCCATAGGTTGGTCGCAGCCATATCATGCTCAACCTCATTGGCCTAAATCTGATTTTTCTTGATCTTGTAATAATTATCATCTAGATAGTGGGATTCACAAGAGTAAAATGGAGACACGTCACCTTGGAGAACACCCACTTGACCATTGAGGGAGTACTTAAGGCATTGATGATGTAACGCACCGACCCCAGTTACCCAGAGTCGGTGCATTATTGTGTAACACTGGCATGATCACAAAAGATCAAGTCTCGAAAGACCGATTAGTTTAGTAGTCTTGGAAACACTAGATACATTCATAAGTCTTACATTACATCATAAAGTAAAACAAAACTAAAAAAACATCCTGTCTTCATATCCCCTCATACTATCCCTCCAGGTCATTCATAATATACTTCATCACATCCTGGAAAAATTAAAACATTGAAAGAGGTGAGCTCAGATGCTCAGTAAGGATAACAATATAGAGGAAGCTTTCATAAATAAACATTAACATTTAAGGCTATGTATAAATAAACAAAAGCCTTTTAAACTTGAACTTTAGCATAAGATGGAAAAAGTAAATTGAAATAATGCCATTTACTTACTCACATGGATATTCTACTAGTCGAATAATCACATGCAATATCAATAACCACTTTCATAATAATGGAATGCATAATTCTAGACTATCATAACCACATATCCAAGGCCTCGTGCCAAGACTACAAATAATATTTTTTTCAAGGCCTCGTGCCAAGACACTAGTTTGTCTCATTAGACCTACCGATGCATCGAGGAGCTATAGCGGGCTCCACCCGTCACTTATTAAGTCCAATTCATTCCTCATATGAACGGGTTTAAACATATCATAAAAAATAACATAATCGTATCACATAAAACATGCATAAAGGAAACATAACATTTCCACATTTCAATCACAAGATATCAATACAACACATTGATATAATAAAAACACTTTCAAAACCATTTTCAATACCAAAATAAAAGAAAATTAAATCTTGGTATTTATTTTTCATTTAAAAAAAGTTATGTCTTATAGAGGAAGCTGAAACTCAAATATTGGTCATGGCGGTGGAGAAGTCGTTGTCGCCGCATACGTACGATAAAAAAACATTCCCTTTTGTCATTTCGTAAAACGCTTTGTATAAAAAAATATTCCTTATGAATAAACGTAAAAGTCAAAGGGATTTATACAACATATAAAAGAAAGTTGTGTATAAAATAAAATATGCCTCAACGAAAGGAGATTGAGACGAAGTCCTTACAAAGATAATTTTTTAAATAAAATAGATCTATTATTTGTATTCACCATAAGTACACATTAATAATGTACAAATACAAGGTAGGACATAATAATATCATGACATAATTTGAAAGTAGGAGATTAACCCAAAGAATGGAAATTGGGTTAAGAAGTTCCCTTACAAAGATAATTTTTAAATAAAATAGATCTATTATGTTTATTCACTATATGTACACATAAATAAAGTAAAAATACAAGATATTACATAATAATATCATGATATAATTAGAAAGTTGGGGATTAACCCAAAGAACAGAAATTGGGTTAAGAAGTTCCCTTACCTCTATCCAACTTGACTAGATCATTCTTTAACCTCCTGAATAATAAACTAGAGTTAATTTATACTTGCTTAATAGACTTTTTCAAGTTAATTATTCCTTTTATATTACTTATTACCATGTTATGAACATTATGTAATTATTTAAGTTAATAACGGTCGTTTTGTCGATCTTTGGTGCTTGAGTCAAAAATAAATTTCTTATAATTACAAGTTGTTCATGTGGGAAAATATCTAATATATCCGGAATTATATTCATGATGTAGATATCATATATATCATATATATCCAGTATATACATTCATTCATAATATTACGTAACATTTATAGGTAAGAAATGAAATGCACCGTTCATGGAGACGGTAAGTCGTACGTACGCATTAACGCTACTTTCATTTCTATTTCGTATTTAATGGAAAGAAATCATAATGATATAATGGTGTATTATAATTCCAGTATAATATAATATATAATATCATTTACTCCATCCTTTACATGTCCCACATGTGGCATTAACGATTCAAATCACTTTGAGGAGGCGGTAGTCCGCACTTCCTAAAAGGAAATTATCACGTTTACCCATAATGGGAATCATAAAGTTATGACATAAATGTAAAATACATAAGAATAAGGAAAAAATAAACATAATATATATCATATATACAAATAGTTTCATCATAATGGCCACCATGAGAGGTGTTAAAAGAATATTGAACAATCATCGTTTCGTGAGGCAGTATTTCGCCACCCATAAAAACAGTATGTTATTTAACCATTAGACGGAGGTGTGTGTAAGTGTAAATCAAATACTTCTCATAAAAACATCCTATTATATTTTATATATTGGTGTTGTTACAAAAGAAAGTAATAAGAAGATTTTAAGGGGTTGGAGAAGAAAAATAAAACAAAACAACATAAGAGAAGACATTACCTTAAAATCGGGTAACTATTTTTTATTTAAGCCAAAGGCTTCTTTGGGAAGACTTCTACCCAAATTTAGGCTTCTAGGAGTAATGGAGGGAAGTTGAGAGAGTATTTTGGCAGAGTTTGGCCGAGCCAAATGGCTTGGAAGGTGTGAATAAGGTGGTAGTGGTGGGGGCCTTTTATAAGAGGAGAGGAGGGGCACTCTTGGAAAGTAATGAAATGTTACATTATTATGAAGTGATTTTCGGATTTCAAAGGTCCTACAATTATATATTTAGAGTATAAGGTGATAAGGGTTTGAAATATACTCATCCAATAGGTTTTTGACAATTTTAAGTCTTAGATTTTACATTATATTTTCATTTTATTTAAATCGTTAATTAATGAGGTAATCGCTGCATCATCATGGTGTCATAAATAATTTAATTTATTTAATGTCTAAATATTATAAAAAATTTACCATGATGTATGAAATCTTTTGATATTTCCAATGAATATTTATAGTCGAAAATTTAACTTATATAACCCCATTTAATAATTGTTTTAGTAAAACAACACATGTTTGTGACAATTTTATTTTTACTTTAAATAAAAAGTTATTAATGCCATTTTCTTACTCAAGTGGCTCCATGGGGGCCCCAAGTTGACCCATGGATTGTCTTGGTCAGCCATGACTCATCAAATAAGTGTAAGACAAGTGTAAAAGTAATTTCATATTTTTATAATATCATTTTTACCTTAAATTTCACTAATTACCATTAATCGCGATTAATAAAACTTAAAAGTTACTATTCACCAAAAAATTATTTTAATCCCGTTGAACCACATTTTACATCCTAATGACAACCATGTATGTTGGATTTTCGAAATTCAATTCATAGAAGTGGTAAAGTTTCATTTAAACAAAAAATTAGTTTTTTAACTACCACTTAGTGGTTTCACTATTCATCAAAAATTGAAGTTTTTTAGAACAATGCCAAAAATTCACCTTAAGATATATTTGATATTCCTAATTCAAAAATGATTTCTATTTTACAAAATTCAAAAAATATAAGTTGAATTAATTAATTTAATAATTAATTCTCATTGTCACAACAAATAGCGTGTTTTTAAGAAACAATATATATCAAAAGATTGACAATTGTTTATGTCCAATTTCAAAGTGAAATTAATTATAATGACCACCATTGGATGTAATGGTAAAATTATATTCTAATTATACCATAAAACCAGTCGATAGTATAATTTATCACTATTAATTATTTTGATTAAAAAAGTTGTTTTTAGTAATTTTCACTATTCATCAAAATATAAAAGTTATCCGAAAAGTTCCAAAATTTCACCCTAGGATAAATTTGATATTCCGAATCCAAAAATGAAGTCCATTTTGAAAGATAAAATTTATAAAATTTCAAAAAGTAGGTATTACTATTCATAATGTCTTGTTTGATAGGTTGTGGTGTGTTAGAATCTCAAAGTTGTGTACAATGCAAGCTATTGCATTATTGAAAGAGAAGCATATCGTGAAAGCTTGGGGTGTTACATTCTCCCCTCCTTCAATAAATTGCATCCTCGCAATTTGAAATTGTTCTTCGAAAATAAAAGGTTGAAAATAGAAAATACCTTTGTGGAAAACCCATATCGGATATAAGGTTAATAAAAATATAACTTTAAAAGAAAGAAAGAGAAGTAAAAAGGTCACCCGAGATAGCCCATACTAGGATTCTATGAAAATATGGATATGGAGGAAAAACAAACCATCAAGGTCTGATGGAGAGTTGTAGAAAACAGGATTAGGAGAAATTTAACCACAAGAAAATTACAAACTTGTGATTGGTTAAAAGGTCATTGAATCCCCAGTTGGAAAAGTTAACTGAAAACGTTTTTGTTTTAAGTTACCTTTCATAAAGTTGAGGAATTTATTTTGGAGATTTACTAAGAATACTTGTCATGTAGACTTTCATTCTTTAATAAATTTTCACCACAAACCCATCTTTCACTCAAAAAGATAATAGAACTCAAAAATATTATATTTATCCTAATCTTATAAGGTTCCAAATATTAACACATACCATTTAGATTAGGAAAACTATTTTTTAAAAACCAGGGACTTCTTATATGCTAGTGGTAGGTAATAAAGGCCTGTCGCACTATGGTTGTGGGTTCGATTCCTACAGCTTTGTTCGACGCAACAGGTTATCCCCCGACCTATAGGTTGTCCTTTTTCTAAAGATATAGTATTATAATATTCCAAAAATAATATTCAGAAATTTTTTAACCTTAAACAATACTATCCAAAGATAAACTTAATACATTCCAACCTTTATAGATATCCAATATACCTCTATCCATAATTTCTCTAAATGGTCTTTAAATTCCAAAATCAATTGTAACATTAGATTCCCCAAACAAAGTAAAGTTTCTCTTATTGTCACATACTAAAAATATGATTACCTTAATCATATTAAAACCTTAATAAAAACAACAAGTTCTGCAGTACAATCCTTATATATATCACATTATTCTTATAACCATAATATAATCCTTGAGTCCAAAAGCACCAATACATTAATTATTCCACTTCAACTGTAGTAACAGCATAAGATTGGCCTTGATCCCTTGGCCTTTTCTGAGTTAAGTTTCCCTGATGCTTAAGACATTCATTTTCATAATGCCCCATTTCTATAAAATTGTAGCATTAAACATTGATAGCCTATTTCTTTCCCTTGCAATCACGAGCCTGGTGACCTTTTTCTCCACATTTTTAACAAACTCCCATTCCCTTTAGTCAAGTACTGGGGTGATTCTTCCCACAATTATCGCATAATGGAAAATCCTTCTTTCCCTTTTTCCCTTTATCTGTCTCTTGTTCCACCATTCTCTTCTTCTCTTTCTTTACTTTATTTTCATAAGATTTAGAGAATTCCTTTTCTATATTGATAGCACATGAGACAATATCTTCATACAACGAGAAGGTTTGTGAGACTAATTCTCAATGGAGAAATGGTTTTAACCCAACAAAGAAACGATCAATATTACTTCTTGGGTTACGTATATAATCTAGAGCATTCCTTGCTAACCTTGTAAAGTTATCCGCATAATTTGCGACATTCTCATCCTCCTTCTGCCTCAGACTCAAATATTGTCTTTCCATATCTGCTCGATGGTCATGTGGAAAGTATTTTTCTAAGAAAATTTCCTTAAACTCCCTTCATTCAATACATGATGCTTCTTCATCTTCCTTTGTGTTTCAAATCAGCGACCACCATTGATTGACATCTACAGTGAGGCGGTAAACTGCCATGATAACCTTTTCCCTTTCACTACTCCCCAAGGCATGGAATATTTTCTCTAAGGAATTTATCCATTTCTCAGCTACTAAGGGATTTTTACTCCCATTAAATGTTGGTGGTTGCTTCCTCATGAAATGATCTAAAATTCATCCTCCACATTGCGGATCGGGGTGCTCCATACGAGTAAGGTTATTATTCATAACCTGAGTGAGTTGTCCTAGTATGGTGATAAGTTGATCAGAACCAGTTGTATCACCAGCTCCACTATAATTATCTTGAGCAGGAGGGAAATCCCTACATGGAGTGCGTTCATTTATACGGTTTCCATTCCTCCCACTAGGCGCCATTTCTAAATAATGGCATAAACTATATTAGTTTATGAATCAAATTAAATAATTCCATACTTGTAAAACACTTAACATAAATTTGACAGTGTATGGATGCAATCCATAATCATAAAAATGTTTTCTTTGAGGAAGTATATACTCATAAACCCTTCATAATGGTTGGTAAAGAAAATGAGAATTATCCTAAGCATATCCCCCGGGAGTGTCGTAACCAAGAGTGCAGCGAGGCCCATTGTCGTGCACCATTTCGCGTTCAAGTCTAGCTCAAAGCGGTGTTTTCGGGTTTTACCCCTAGGTACATCTGTGCCAGATCCGCCTCTACCTGCTCGTATCCAGACAGGGATGTATTTCTCGGAAAACTCACAAAATCTCTATAATACCAAAATTCTAGGAAGTTCTTCTATACTAATCCTCAAATACTATCTTTGGGCTATATGCTCTAACCAGAGTTTATCTAAATCAGATTCCAAGGTTAGTACTAAACTACCTATGATACCAACTGTGACACCCCGACCCCAGTTACCAAGAGTCGGTGCATTATTGCGTAATATTGGCATGATCAGAAAAGATCAAGTCTTGAAAGGCCGATTAGTTTAGTAGTCTTGGAAAGACTAGATACATTAATAATTCTTACATTAAATCATAAAGTAAAAAAAACTACAAAAAACATCATGTCTTCATATCCCCTCATACTATCCCTGTAGGTCATTCATAATATACTTCATCACATCCTGGAAAAATTAAAACATTGAAAGAGGTGAGCTCAGATGCTTAGTAAGGATAACAATATAGTAGAAGCTTTCATAAATAAACATTAACATTTAGGGCTATGTATAACTAAAACAAAATCCTTTTAAACTTTAAATTTATCATAATATGGAAAAAGTAAAATGAAATAATGCCATTTACTTACTCACATGGATATTCTACTAGTCGAATAATCACATGAAATATCAATAACCACTTTCATAAAGATGGAATGCATAATGCCAGACTATCATAACCATGTATCCAAGGCATCATGCCAAGACTACAAATAATATTTTGTCAAGGCCTTATGCCAAGACACTACTTTGTCTCATGAGACCTACCGATGCATCGAGGGGCTATAGCGGGCTCCACCTGTCACTTATTAAGTCCAATGCATTCCTCATATGAACAGGTTTAAACATATCATAAATCATAACATAATCGTATCACGGAAAACATGCATAAAGTAAACATAACATTTCCACATTTCAATCACAAGATATCAATACAACACATTGATATAATAAAAACTCTTTCAAAACCATTTTCAATACCAAAATAAAAAAAATTAAATCTTGGTATTTATTTTTCATTTAAAAAAAGGTTTGGCTTGTAGAGGAAGTCGAAACTCAAATAATGGTCATGGTGGCAGAGAAGTCGTTGTCGCCGCATAAGTACAAAAAAAACATTCACTTTTGTCATTTAGTAAAACGCTTCGTATAAAAAAGATTCCTTTTGAATAAACATAAAAGTCAAAGGGGTTAATACACCGTATAAAAGAAAGTTGTGTACAAAATAAAATATGCCTCAATGAAAGGAGATTTAGATGAAGTCCTTAAAAAGATCATTTTTTAAATAAAATAGATCTATTATGTGTATCCACTATAAGTACACATAAAGAATGTAAAAATACAAGATTGGACATAATAATATAATGACATAATTTGAAAGTAGGAGATCAACCCAAAAAACGGAAATTGGGTTAAGAAGTTCCCTTAAAAAGATAATTTTTAAATAAAATAGATCTATTATGTGTATCCACTATAAGTACACATAAAGAATGTACAAATACAACATAGGACATAATAATATCATGACATAATTAGAAAGTAGGTGATTAACTCAAAGAACAGAAATTGGGTCAAGAAGTTCCCTTACCTCGTATCCGACTTGACTCGATCGTTCTCTAACCTCCTGAATAATAAACTCGAGTTAATTTATACTTTCTTAAGATCCTTTTTCAAGTTCATTATTCCTTTTATATCACTTATTACCATGTTATGAACATTATGTAATTATTTAAGTTAATAACGGTCGTTTTGTCGATCTTTGGTGCTTGAGTCAAAAATAAATTTCTTATAATTACAATTTATTCATGTGGTAAAATATCCATTATATCCGGAATTATATTCATGATTTAGATATCATATATATCATATATATTCATTATATACATTCATTCATAATATTACGTAACATTTAGAGGTAAAAAATGAAATGCACCGGTCAGGGAGACGGTAAACTGTACGTACGCATGAACGATGCTTTCATTTCTATTTCATATTTAATGGAATGAAATCATAATGATATAAATGTGTATTATAATTCCAGTATAATATAATATATAATTTCATTTACTCCATCCTATACATGTCCCACATATGGCATTAACGATTCAAATCACTTTGAGGGGGCGGTAGTCCGCACTTCCTGAAATGAAATTATCACATTTACCCATAATGGGAATCATAAAGTTATGACATAAATGAAAAATACAGAAGTATAAGTAAAACATAAACATAATATATATCATATATATAAATAGTGTCATCATAATGGCCACCATGAGAGGTGTTAAAATAATATTGAACAATCATCGTTTCGTGAGGCAGTATTTCGCCACCCGTAGAAACAGTATGTTCTTTAACCATTAGACGGAGGTGTGTGCAAGTGTAAATCAAATCCTTATAAAATCAACATCCTAGTATATTTTATATACATTTTTTGTTAGAAAATAATGTAATAAAAATATTTTAAGTGGTTGCAGAAGCCAAATAAAACAAAAGAACATAAGAGAATACATTACCTTAAAATCGGGTAACTCTTTTTAATTTGAGCCAAAGGATTCCTTGGGAATACTTCTACCCAAAGTGAGGATTCTAATATTAAGAGAGGAAAGTTAAGAGAGTATTTGGGCAGAGGTTGGCCGAGCCAAATTTCTTGGACGGTGTGAATAAGGTGGTAGTGGTGGGGGCCTTTTATAAGAGGAGAGGAGGGGCACTCTTGGAAAGTAATGAAATGTTACATTATTATGAAGTTCTTTTCGGATTTCAAAGGTCCCACAATTATATATTTTGAGGATAAGGTTATAAGGGTTAGAAATATACTCATCCAATAGGTTTTTGACAAGTGTAAGTCTTAGAGTTTACATTATCTTTTCATTTTATTTAAATCATTAATTAATGAGGTAATCGCTTCATCATCATGGTGTCATAAATAAATTAATTTATTTAATGTCTAAAAATTATATAAAAATTACCATGATGTAGGAAATGGATTTATCTTTCCAATTAATATTTATAGTTGAAAAGTTAACGTATATAATCCCATGTAATAATTGTTTTAGTAAAACAACACATGTTTGTGACAATTTTATTTTTATTTTAAATAAAAAGTTATTAATGTCATTTTCTTACCCAAGTGGCTCCATGGGGTCCCCAAGTTGACCCATGGATTTTCTTGGTTGTCCATGACTCATCCAATAAGGGTAAGTCAAGTGTAAAAGTAATTTCATATTTTTATAATATCATTTTTACCATAAATTTCACTAATTACCTTTAATCGCGGTTAATAAAACTTAAAAGATACTATTCACCAAAAAATTATTTTAATCTCATTGACCCACATTTTACATCCTAATGAAAACCATGTATGTCGTATTTTTGAAATTCAATTCATAGAAGTGGTAAAGTTTCATTTAAACTAAAAATCACTTTTTTAACTACTACTTAGTGGTTTCACTATTCATCAAAAATTAAAGTTTTTCAGAACAATGCCAAAAATTCACCCTAAGATATATTTGATATTCCTAATTAAAAAATGATTTCTATTTTACAAAATTCAAAACATATAAGTTGAATTAATTAATTTAATAATTAATTCCCGTTGTCATAAGAAATAGCGTGTTTTTAAGAAACAATATATATCAAAAGATTGACAATTGTTTATGTCCAATTTCAAAGTGAAATTAATTATAATGACCACCGTTGGATAAATTGGTAAAATTATATTCTAATTTTACCTTAAAACCACTCAATAGTATAATTTATCACTATTAATTATATTGATTAAAAAAGTTGTTTTTAGTAATTTTCACTATTCATCAAAATATAAAAGTTATCCGAAAAGTTACAAAATTTCACCCTAGGCTAAATTTGATATTCCGAATCCAAAAATGAAGTCAATTTTGAAAGATAAAATTTATAAAATTTTAAAAAAGTGGGTAGCACTATTCATAACGGCTTATTTGATTGGTTGTGATGTGTTAAAATCTTGAAGTTGCGTACAATGCAAGCTATTGCATTATTGAAAGAGAATCATATCATGAAAGCTTGGGGTATTACAGATGATATGATGAAGGGGCCACTGCATGTAGGTGGAGCCATGGCCTGCCCATCAACACATTGTAGGTTGTGTCTTGGGATACAACCATGAACTCGGTGTTGGCTACTAGACCACTGAACTAGGTCTTCAGGCAGATCTAGCAGACCGGTGTCTATTTTTTCTATCATAACCTTGAATTTTCATGTCAGAGAGACTCAGATCATCTTTGGACAACCCCATTTTTTGAAGTGTTTGAGTCGGGATTAGGTTGATTCCAGAGCTTATGTCGACGAGACTATGAAGAACCTCTACGCCATAAAAATGGCTGGCGATGTACAGTGGTTGAATGTGCCCCTGTATGGGAGATCCTTCATCTTCTCCTGATAAAGATATAATGGCCTATCATCCAGCATGCTTGACTGCCTCGGCGTGGAAGGTCTTCATGGATTCTACCTCCGTCTTGAACTGGAGGTGGCTTCTTAAAGCCTCAGCGAGGGCTTCACACAAATCCGCTAACAATAGAAGAGCATCAAGGAGGGAGACCCTTTCCAGAATGCTGTCAAGATTCATGAGGAAATAATACTTCTATGCCATGCATGAACTTATACTTACAGGAGGTCGCTCAATGATAGGAGGTATGGTGGGCCCTGCCGGCTGAACTAGAATCTAACTGGTGCTGGGAATATCCCGTTGCTCACTAGTCAAAGCCTTCAGGGTGACTACTAGATGAGGGTCAGATGGCTGATCATGGCACGGATGGGACGTCTCTTCCTGATCCAACAACACAAACGGCAGAGAAGACGGGCCTGATGACACCAAATGAGAAGGATGCATGTGGTGAGCTCTACTCTAGGCTTGATTCTTAGTTATAGTAGTATGAACAGACCATATGTAAGTACTGATCGAGGCACTCCGACGAACCATGTAGCCACAGCTTTGTCGACGCTGGTGATGGCTAGGGATGTTGGGTGGATCTGCATGGCACTCCTCATTGTCAAGAATCATGTAGGGGTTTACCAGATCTATGGTATTAACTGAGGTATACCCTTAACTTTCACTTGAAGAGTCATTCACTACTGGATGGATTTTGGGGGGAATCTCCATATCTGGGGGAATAAAGTCGCTAAGAGTACGAGATGGTGATGACATTAGAAGGGGACTTTTTTTCCTTGCTCCACTGATGCATGCTCTTCTGGGAAGAGGATGGATGAGCTATTGACAAAAAATTACTAGAGGTGGATGGTGTGGTGTCATATAAAGGTTTAGATCGATTCAGGCATGCACGTATAATACCATAGGCACAGGAGACTATCTTAGGATCTATCCAATAATCATACTTCTAGGAACCATGATTAGAAACTTGATGCCACTCACCTTTTCGGTCACTACTGTTGTCTGCCTTCATGATGAAACATGACACTTATTGCAGAGCTAGGCCTAACTAGACTATGTTGTTATCAACCTGGTCTGGAATCTAGTCTTTAAACACATATCCCTATTTTAGGTTGTTCCCAAGGATCTGGTGATAAGGGAATTAATTAGGGTGATCAGGGAGGTTCGCCTCTTCTAGCCTCATGTATTCAAGAAAATGTACAATCCCCTGTTCCAAGGAACTTCAGAAAGAACCGGAGACATGAGCCTCATTGAATGAGTAGGTATGGTTTCTCTTATCCAGGAAGGGGGCTCTGGGATTCTAGCCCTGGTGAGGGGCGGGAGGAGCCTGTCGAGGAGGGGGAGCTTGATTATCTCACTTGGGTAGTGGCGGTGCATTTCTCAGGGATGCCTTCCAATTCTGAGGTGGGCGTTGTTGGGCCGGAGGCTGCGTCAGAGGTGGAGGGCTCCTGAGAGGCTGTGGAGATGAATCCATTGGTAATAATTACAATTGTTTGAGGGCCTATATTTAGGCCACCATGGCAGGATCGGTCCTGAAGGCCCTTCTCACGGGTATTTTTGGAGGAAAAGGACGTGCCTGGCTGGCCTATTGCAAGGCTTCTTCTAGGTGATGGTTCTTATCCGAGAAGTCTTGGAATCTCCCGAGGTAATTCTAAGTAATGAGTGAGGAGACCAGTTCTGTCTTGAAATTCCCCACACACATCATCAGTAGTTGATCTTGAGTCAATGGCATATTAAGTCAGTATGTTATCCCTTTCCACCAGGTGAGAAATTCTGTGATGCACTCATCAAACATTTTCTTGAACTTGAAGAGGTCCATAATGCTCATATTTTGAGTAGTGAAACTAAACTAGTAAAGAAATTCCCTAAGGAGGTCTTCCCAGTTGGCTACTGATCTAATGGGTTACTGGCTGTACCAGAAAAATGCAAACCCTTCCAATGTCGGCACAAAAAACTGGAGTTTGGCAGCCTCTTATTGTGCTGGAGTTCCCAATATGGGTATAAACTTTTAGATGAAGTGGGTCAGATGCTACAGCAGGTCCCCTATCCCATGTAAGGGTAAACGGTGGGATTTCCAAAACCTATGGGTACTGGCATATCATTCACCCACATTGAATATGGATTTTCATCAGGCAATATTTCCACTTGTTGAGTCTCCAACACCTCAAGGCGGGAAATGAGTGCCACCATTGGATCATCTGGGTAGGGGTTCTTGTCTTGATGGGGATCCCAGCCCACTAGTGTTTTGTTGGGTTCTTCAACATGATAATCAGGCCTGGTAGCTCGTGGAGCAGCTGGTAGAAAGACTGGTGGAGCATCTAGGGGAACATGAGCTGGGTCTTGAGGATTCTCACGCCATTCAGGGGGATTTGGCGACATGTAACGTGCCCTCTTACCATAGGATTTGAATTTGGACCTGTCTATGGGGGTAGGACGATAAAGGTCACCTGGAGGAAATTATCTGAGGGGAAGTTGTGTCTGCCCTTGCTACCCTGGTCGAGGATCACCGTAGTCTGGTCATCGTTCTGCAGCACATTCAAAAAGGAGGTCATCGACCATACTCTTGTGCTCTTCAACTTGCTGACTAAACGTGACTTTTTTGGGATCTTCTTCGACCTTCTGAACTAATCTAGATGGGTATGAGGTTTTGATGGCTCAAATTTTCTCTTTTCCCTTAATTAGATTCTGGTTGAGGGTTAATGACTTGGTAGGTATAGGAAGACCCAGTAAATTCCTTTTTTGGTGAGTGATCCTTCCCAATGGATCCAATAGGTGTGAGATTCTCTTGGGGGGTAGGTCCTCTCCAAGAATCTCTAAATCGTTCTCTCCCCCAGATAGGTCAGCCATGTTAACCACGACCCTGCCTGGAGGCATATCCTCTATGTCACCTATAAAATCGGGCTAGTTCCAGATAGAACTAAAATGGAGGGCCATGTACTGCCCCCAACCATGGATTTTCATGTTAGGAGAATCTTTCATGATTATCCTGTGGAGCACTTTAAATCTATGGACGCATCGTTATGGGAGGGTCCTATGGTGGCTCGGTGACTCAAGGCACTGGGCCAAATGGAGTGTGGCCAAATCAACCAAATGGCATTGTATACCAATGTATTCAAAGTGTGTTTGAATCTAAGGATAGGACACTCATCGATGATGAAGATGGAAATGAATCGCCTAGAGGGTCTGGACAAATCATCCGACCTCCTCCTGGGTGAGTACTTCTAGTGCCCTGAAATTTGGCGCTGCAACTGACCAAAATAACACCGGGAAATGATATGCTTCAAGAATGTCCCACAAGTTCCTTGACTTGGATTCGGGGTCTAGCCCTTGATTTTCCCACTCATCGACTAGAGTCGGCTGGGAAACCAGTAGCGGTACTAAAGAAGACTGCTAAGATGGCGAGCTGGATAGTGGAGAATATGGCGAGCGAGCTGAAAAACTACCACATCTCTGGATATCCTCTGAAGAGTGAAGTGACTTGGCCACCACACTGGGATAATATAGGCTGGAAACCGTAGTTGTTATTACAGGTATTGTGGATTCTAGCAGTAGACCATGTTGTTTCTTGTATGCCATAAATCCCCAGAATAACTCTTTGTGATCTCTGGTCAAGGTAGAGAATGCTCCTAGTGATGATGATGGTGATTGTATGACCGTACCCTATGGAGTTTTCGAATTTTCATCCTTGTGGATCTATCTGATGAGGGAGGTAGGGATCCAGTGGACCTCGCATTCTGGAAGTATGAGGCTAATGTGCCTTGTTCTTTCCCAGACCCTTGACTCAGATGATCTAGGTGAGGGTTCCATTTCTGAATCATATTTCGCCTCATAATCTAAAAATCATATGGGTTTAATCTCAGTCTGAATCTTCCCAGTATTCATTTTATGGCGGCGATGACCCGCCATCCTTCCCTCGGATGGTTCTTTAGGACAGGTTAGATTTACGGCATGAGGAGGACCTTTGGCCATACTGGTGCTGGGGTAGAGAGGACTTCTTCCTGAGTGAGCTGGGGTGCGAGGAGAACCTGGACAAATATCAAAGGGAACAAGGGGATGACCTCCATGTCTACTAACAGATGTGTGGAGGGAATCTCCATGGAAAGTGATGGAGTGGGGAGGACCTCCGCTGGAGCCGGTAGGAGCATGGGTAGTACCTCTATGCTCATTTCTCCTGGTAGCGTTAACATGAGGAGGGTCCTCATACTAGTCATGCCGAACAGGGGTAGGACCTCCGTGCTCGGTGCCAATGAAGTGAGGATGACCATCACTCCTCTGATTTATGAGGGGAGGATGACCTTTTTTACCACTGTAAGAACATGGGGGAGACCCCCACATTGGAGATTGACTAGATGTGTAACATATCCATGTTGGTGGCTTGTGGCACGAGGAATGACCCCATACCTGATTTCATGAGTACTAAAGAGGCTTCCGTAATGAGTGTCACTACCGTGGGGAGGACCCTCATTCGGATTGAAGGTGGCATGAGGTGAACCTCCACGTCGATCTTATAAGCGGGGAGGACTCGCGTTCTCAATGGAGGTAGTACGGGGAGGACCTCTGTACTGGGTGTTGTTGCCACGGGTCAATCCGTAGTGGGTGCTCCCAGTGCCAGCGACCAGGAGAGTCGACCCATCCTACCCATGGGGCGGTTGGAGCCTCGATCCGGCCCAGGTGTATGAGGGACCCTACTTAGCATACACAGGGGGGTGATGATATAATTTGGTGGTGGCTCGATCCATGTTAGTTGCTGACGTTGACGCCCCTTGGAGGGTGTCTTCCTTGTTCTGCGCCCGATGTGGGCGTCGGGTCAGCCGGACAGGGGTTGGTGGTGCAGGCACATAGCTTACATGCTCCTCAACCCATGGGGCCAGGTGGCGGCACTAGCGCAGCCTAGTGGGGTCCCTTCTTAGGGGGGGCTAGAATGAGATCTCGGTCGGGCTGGCCCATACATCCCCCACCTCATCAGCATAGGGGAGGGAGTTATCAAAGCGTTTTGGGGAGAGGCTCCCAAAATGGTTGTGTGTTGGAGTGGGGATCAGTGGCTCCCTACTCAGCCCTTGGGGACGGTGGTAGTGATGAGGTGAAAATTCCTCAAAATCCTGGTGGTCCATATCCCGAGTTGGGATAATCCCCTCCTCCTTTTATCGGCAGATGAGGTCGTTTATCACCCTTCACTGAATGAATTCAAATGGGTAGATGGGGCATGGGCGCCCAATAGTTATGGACGTGGAGACCATCCTAGAAGTAGTGGATCCATGCAGGACTATGGCGTTGTCATTTCCCCTACCCCTGCATCGATGGATGGGAAGTAATCGATTTCCTGTTACGACAGCTTGTGTCCTGGAAGACAGGGAGATTAAATCATCAGTGATACAAAAAGGAAATTGACTTCCAGTTCCATAGCTTCATTCCATATTCCATGGCTATTAAGAAGGATCCATGCTAACAAAGTCATATATTGAGATGTACAATATTTTAACTGCCCCGAGTTCTGGTGAGTTTCACGCCATGCCCACTATTTTCTTGGTGGGACCTGGTGTCAGATAACTGGATCTGATGACATGCTTGTCCACAGATGTCTCGATTGCTATTAATATCCACATTTAGGATAATAACCTTCACGTCGAGTTCACCATTTCTGTTTCCAATGATTTATTTGGGGCATGCATCCGTCTGTCAAGGATGCACTGTTTGTTTCCCCGCATTCCTGCTTTCGAAAGGCGGGCAGCATCCGTCGCTTATTCAGGGACGTTTTCTCCTTGATCAAAATGGGATGATGTGATGTTAGTTCCTCCTTCCATGTATTCATCATCATAACTCGTCACCTAGTCCGGGTCTCCCTTATAGATTAAGATGTTTGTGAACCTCTTCCCGGTGCCATGTCTTCATGGACGCTGGTTAATAACACTACTTCTGCCAGGACATTCAAAGGGTTCGGCTAGAGCAACAACCTTTGGTCTGGAGATTAGTCATGTTGGACATCCCTAGAATGTATGGAAGCTATAACACTAGTGCATCTAGGTTTCTTCCATTTATGATAGGGCTTCTCGAGGGCATGGAAGCCCGAGGCATCCCACGTTGAATGCAGGGAATTATATGCCATGGGAATGTCTTTGAGGTTTTCCTCAGCTTCCCATATTTAACACAGGGTATACCATGAGTTTAACTTCTATCAAGGATGGATCAGACTGATCATAACACTGAAGAGAGTGGATTAGGTGGGTGAAACCCCTAGAGGGAACACTGATTCTGGGACTAATGCATGGTTAGTTACCCGATTAACACTAGGATCATTGAGAAAGGGGGTGACATGATCTCACCGGGATGTGGCGGCCCGGGTAAGAATTAGTATGGATGATGGAGAGTCGAATGGAGTGTTGGGGGATGATATGGAACCATCGTGAAGGTGATGGTATTGTTGGGCTTGAGCCTCAAACATACTTCCTACATATCCCCATGGCAGATAATCAAAGTCTACGTAGTTCGGCGGGGTGATGGGACACCTAAGGAGGCGACCCGTATGGATGGGACCCAGAGGAAGTGAAACCTCTAGGTTAGGGAATGACCTTCCTAAAACACATGGTCTCGAGGGAAAGACCGGGATGAGACATGGGTGGTGGTCTTGATCCTCAGGATGGTGTCCTATATACATTTCCTTAGTAAGGATAAAAGTTCACATAGTTCAGGATGAGGGTATAGAATCGGTGTGTACGCAGAGGAAATCGACCTGTTGATATATTGGGGCTTACCCATTGTTAGAAACCCAAGTTGTTCTGACACCACTGGGGCGGACAAGAGATGCGGGTCCCAACGAAAGGGATGACAACAGCTTATCGTTGGCTTGGGGTTGATAATGTCTTACCGCTGTATGGGGTTGACAACAGCTTACTGCTGAATGGGGATCTCAATGGATTACCACTAAATAGGGTTGAAAATGGCTTACCGTTTAATGGGGTTGACAATGGCTTACTGTTGGTCGGGGTTGGACCTCATGGAGGCTTCCTACGTACCTTTCCTAGGATACATCGATCAAATCCCACGTAGTTTGAAAGAGTACAGTTTAACATCTTGCAGGAAAAAAGGGGGATACAGTTTAACATCATGCAAGATGGGGGTGGACCGATGTAGAGTGTTTGGGACAAATGGATGTTGGGCCTGAACCTCAGGGAGGCTTCCTATATACCTTTCGTTGGCAAGGATTAAAGTCCTCATAGTTTGAAATGGTTTGGTAAACCAACAAGAAGGGGTTCGGGACCAATAGGTGTTGGGATTGAACCTCAGGGAGGCTTCCTATATACCTTTCATTGGAAAAGATCAAAGTACGCATATTATGGAAGAGGTGTTAGTGAACTGACATGAAGGAGTCGAGACTGGTAGGAGTTAGACTTGAACCTCAAGGAGGCTTTCTACATACCTTTCCTTGGCAAGAATAAAATTCCATATTGTTTGGAATGGTGTTGGTGAACTAACATAAAGGGGGTCAGAACTGGTAGGGGTTGGGATTGAAACTCAGGTAGTATTTCTATGTACCTTAACATGGCTAGGAACAAATTCCATGTAGTTTGGGATGGTGTTTGGGGCTTACACTCTAGGATGCCCAATGAGAGTGTCATGATCAATTCTTACTCTAAGCCCATGTGAGTCATGATCGTTGTGAGAACAAGAGGAAACACAAACCTAATGATCAAATTGTGAAGGGTTCATCCATGGGAAGTGGAGTGAGGCTTACAGGTGGTTAGCATATCAAAGAGTAAACAAGGGCTTATCTGTGGTTAACAGCCTAGGGAGATAGAGATTGAGACTTACTCCAGGATTGAGGACCGAGTGGCGACAAAGACCAACGAGAGAGTGATTTGGAATGGAAGAGAGGAGGGTTCTGGTGTCCATCCCCCCCCCCTCTGGTATTTGGATAGGAAGAATATAGGAGGAGTAGGGATGCTACATCCTGTAAGAAAAGCTAGGGGCTTACACTAAGGTGGTTGCCCTTTCCCCACAAACAGACATCACTCCATCAAAGAGGATCTCATTCCATGTGAGAATGATTTCACTCCCATGGAGACCAGTGGGTGTAGATAAAATCTGAGACGGGGCGCGCCGCATGCAATGCATGTGGAAAGGCTACAATTTAACATCATGTGCTGAGGACGATGGTGCTTGGAATTTTAACGTCCTGCATCTCAGATGAGGCGAGTTCACTAGGAACCCCCTAGGACATACATAACTAATACCCACCCGACCATGATGAAGGGAAGGCATCATCAATTCTGTAGTGTTGGGGTTTTTTGGAGTGATCCACTGAGGGGTCCACGTTAGTGTGGCTATATGAATAATCAATATCCTTTAGCATGCCTATGCAAATAAGCATTAGGCGAAGCAACGCAATGGGAAGTGCCACCCAAGGGACTTTGAAGTTACCTCATATGAGCCAAGAGGGTTGTATGAGATAAGGGTGTGTAAGATTGATGTTTTGGGCATAAGAAGCACCCAAAGATGATTTTTGAAAGAGGTACATCGAACACATGGGAAAACCGTGCACAAGGAGGGTGGGTTGTGCATAAATGGAGCAGCTATGTGGAAAAGGCCAGGGTGAGCGGAAAGGATGGTTTGCGTGAAATAGAGGAGGTTTGTTCACAATAGGCATGTCACTGGATTAGTTGCACCCAAAAGGCTATGGTGAGCAGAAAGTAAGGTGTGCGTGCAATAGTGGATGTTTGGGCATAATAGGCACGAAACTGAAACAGCTGCAGGCAATAGGGGGCCGATGTTTTTCTCCCATGTGGAGGGGATTTTGTGCAATAGGACAAGTATGTGAGGACTTAGTCTAGGGTTAAACCATAGTGGTCTCGTACGAAGGTGGACCCACAGGAGACCTTTCACAGAAAATCTCATACCTGGAAGTCATCTTTTGCACATGGAAGAGGTGAATTCTACGCAGAGGAGACGGTTCAGATACTCCCGCCGCAAGAAGGGGAAGGGGCTCCCTTCTATTCATAGGTTCTTAGGGACATCAGGTCCATGTGGAAGTTAACCGGTGTAGAAAACTTGATCCCGGTGTCGGTGGTGTGGAAGTTTCTGCACCTGCACATAAAAATCCTTCTGTTCCCGCAGTTTTTCGTGTGGGAAAGAGATTTTTCATGCCCCACTTGGATTGTTCGCACAGCCCTTTGGTTCCCCCTGGAATTGGTCGCTGAGTCGAAATATGACTTCGTTTTATCCAAGGAGGTCCTCTTTAGGCCTTAAGAAGATTTAGAAATGTAAATTTTTGAAATGTTTTTTTTTAATTAATTTAATATTTTTGATATTTTCTATTTCACACAACATTGAATATAGCTTTTATTTTAGGAAAGCACTAATTTTGGATTACATTATATGCAACACCAAGTTAAGATTCGAATACACACAAAACTTAGATTAACATTTGGTACACAAAACACTTGTTTTTTATTATTTTACATATAATGTTTAGTTCCTTTGATATCTTATGTTCACGCAAGGTGAAGTTTTACTAAACTACAATATACTATTAATATTTTTATTAAAATATTATTATAGTTACCACCTAACCATTTCACTGGATTTTATGAATAATATTCACTAAAGTGTGAAATTATTATTTTGAAATGTATATAAAATGATTCCTTTAGTTATCAATTGGTTAGAAATGAAAGTAAGAACTATTTGAAAATAATGAAATTCTTTTTTTAATAAAACTATTCTTTTATGTACAAACACCATCTTATCTCAATATATTAAAAAAACACATGTAATGAATTTTTTCAATAAATTTTATATAATATATATTCAATAAAAAAAATACAATAATACAATAGATTTGATAGGTAGAAGATAAGAATAAATCCAATTTTATGAATAAAAATTGTATTTTTCAAAAAGGTAATTTTACCGATTTTTAATAGTGAACCCATTTTAAATCTAATTTTTGAAACATTATTAATTTTTATTTTAAAAAAACTCATTTTTTGAAATAAAAATATTAAAATTTACTTGGGTAATTTTTTTTATTTTTCTAAGAAGTTTCATTTTTTTGATGAATAGTGAAAATAAAGAATTTAAATTAAAAACTAAATTTTCATTTAATTTTGTTATATAGTTAAATTATATTTTTAATTAGATTTAGAGTTAATTTAGATTAAATTTACATAAATTAATCCAATTTAGGTTATTGGAATCAATTTCACATTGAAATTCGATATGAAAACAATTCCAACTTTTGAACATTTTCACTTAAAAAACTCGTTGTTTCATTTTGTTTGTGGGATTAATTTTAAATTATTTCATGATAATTATTTGATTATAATTTAGAAAAATGGATAAAATATTTGGAATCAATATAATTTCTAATTTCTAATATTTTAAACTTATTGTTTTACCAAAAATATGAGGGAAATTAATTAAAATTAACTAAAGTGATTAAGGTAAAAATAAGATTACTTAGTAGTTAAACTTTAATTTAAGGGTCATAATAACCTAGAAACATGTCCAAAAGTGGTTTTATGGGAATATTTATACCAATTTCCTATTTTATATAATATTAAAAATTATTGGAGGCACATGATGTAAGGGAGACCTCTCAATAGTGCTTCTTTTTTTATATTTTCAAGAATGTCACTCCTCCCCCACTATAAAAAGTACATTCACCACTATCTCTTATTTTAACCTATCAAGACATTTTTATAAAATAAAACCTGGTAAAATATAATCCAAAATTCCCTAATTTAATTTTAGAATCCCCCCTTTAGTCAGAAATCCAACCAAGGAAGCCCTTTGGTGTGAACCATGAGAAGTTACCCAAAAAAAAGGTAACATCCTTCCACAAGTTCTTTTGCTCTATTTTCATTATACACACCATAAATTATTATTATTTCATTATTATATAATATAATAAGTATCCTAAATATACTGATATGTTTTTATGTTATTTTTTTACCTACACTCACACACGCTTCCATCAAATGGGACATGCAATCCTCATTCGTGTGTACCGTTTTGCGAATGGATGTCATCCATTCTTCCATTAACACCTTTCAAGGTTGGTAATAATGAATTAATTTATGTTTTTATATCATAAATATTAATTTTATGATGTATTTATTCATATATAATTATTATATATCACATAACATCAATATTTCTATTTTTGGAAGTGCAATAACTTTGTTTGTGGACGTGCAAACTACCGCCTCCTCAAAGTGATGTGATTCATTCACACTTTACATGGAATGTATTAATGATGGTTTTGGTGAAATAATATGATATATATGACATAATAATTATAATTAAAATAATATATATATTTATATAATTTACTTTTATTTGATTAAAAATACGATTAGAAAATGGAAACAATGTTCCTATGTAGGTACAGCCTACTGTCTCTATGAATGGTATATTTCATATCTTATTTATATATTGTATATATTATTATAAATATATATGTGATGAATATATTTGATATTTATTACATTGTTTAAATAATAAAATCATGATCTAAGTAAGTGGACTATGGATAATAAGTTAAATCTTGTATGAAAAACAAATTGGTTATTACCCAAAACATAACCAAAAATGGAAATGTAAATAAACAAATAATATAAGGTCATAATAAAATAATATATGGTATGATATATAATAATATAGTTTTAAATGATTTATAGTAAAATTATATTTATTATACAGGAGGTTTGAACATGTACAAATAATGTTAAGACATAATGTAAGGGGTTTTTCATATCACTTTTATTTCTGTGAGATATATGACTTATTCACCACTCATTTATTTGGTATGGTTTATATAATTCCCATGAACATATTTTATTTTTATTATACTTAAATATATGGGTGTTTACATATCTATTTTATTATCTTTCTCTCATGAGATATATGGTTTAGAATTTACCAAATCAATAAATTAATTTATGTAACAGATTTCCTTCTTTGAGATACATGCTATATTATACACCTATATTTTTATATGGGGTGTATATAATTCCATTTTAAATTTTATATCATGAATAAAATTATTTTAATTATATTTTAAACTTCATTTAATGATATTTTTTCATGGAGATTATTATTCAAAGTTTCCAAAATGGTAGTTGTTTATTGTTACAATCTCATCGTTTATCAGGATTATTTATGATTATACTCACATTGATGAAATATTATGATTCACATATCATTAAATATCATTAATGTTATTCTATTATATTTATACATTATATATTCACGTAATGGTACCATTTTTTCACACTTTGGAACATAATATAATTAAGAATGTGTTTTTAAGAAAATATGACAATATCTCTCTCTTCAGTTGGAAATCTGGGTTCTTTTAAAACCATGTTTTCTAAAAAGGTTTTAAAAATATTTTATTATTAATAAGTTTTTTTAATGTTTTCAATATTCCTTTATAATTTTCAAAATAAAAAGGTTTTCAAAAATTTTTTAATCTTATTTGATAAATTTTAAAAGAAAAATGTTTTCAAAATGTTTTCAAGAATCTTTTATAGGTTTTAAAGGAATAATTTTTTCCAAAATTTTTTCCTGATTCCTTTATAAGTTTTAAAAGAAACTTTTTTTCAAAATTGTATCAAGATTATTTTATATGGTTTCAAAGAAAAATATTTTCCAAATGTTTTCAAGATTCCTTTATAAGTTTTCAAATAAAAAAAATTTCAAAATGGTTTCAATATTCCTTTATAATTTTTCAAATATAATGGTTTTCAAAATATTTCCACTACTCTTTTATATGTTTTCAAGGAAAAGGTTTTTCAAAATGTTTACAATATTAATTTATAAGTTTATAAAGACAAAAAAAATTCAAAAAAAATCAATATTATTTTATAAATTTTCAAGGAAAAAATTTTAAAAATGTTTTCAAGCATCCATTATAAGTTTTCAAGGTTATTTTCAAATAAAATGTTCTTAAATTTTTTTATTTTTTTAAAAAAAATTCAAATAATAAATGATATTTTCCTCAAGAAATGATATTAAATTATTTCTCAAAAAACAATTTCCATCTAAGATGACTTCTGTTGTTGTTACTCATGCCTTACTAGTGATATAAAACAAGGGTTACATTCATATTCCTTATCATAATGGTTTATGTTTTGTGGCATGATTTTTATGAAACCCGTTTCTCTTTCACAAGTTATATTTTTATGAAACTTGTTTCTCTTTCATTTGTTATATTTTTATGAAACTAGTTTCTCTTTAATGGTTTGTATTCTTATGAAACTTTCTTCTTTTCATGGGGTATTCTTTTATTAAACGGTTATGAAACATGTCTCTTTTCCACAGGTTTTGATATGATGAAATGTTTATAATACCAATTTAATTTCATGGTTTATGATACGATTTTTTATGATCTTGTAGAATATTTATGTATAATTTCATTAGGATATTGGTTGGACGTATATCTCACTAAAATTAATTAGGTAATGATTTATATATCAAGAAATATACTTGGATATAACTAGGAGTGAACTCTGTTCAGTAAAGGACTTTGTGTACTAAGATGGTATTGGGAATGAACCTTTACTACTAAGATGGTCATGGGAGTGAACCATGAATACCATGATAGTTTGGGGAGCCAACCCATTCACCAAATATAGCCATGTCATTAATCATTGACTACTCTGAAATTCATTTTTATATTTTTATGTGTCTTCCACAAATTATATTCCTTATTTCAATGTTATACATTCATGGATTATGCTCTTGATTCCCTTATGATTTGCATCTTGTGAACTTACAGTACATATTACATGATTCATGTTTATAGTCTTTTTTATAAAGGGTATGATCTTATAATTTTATGATCATCTTCTCATATCCTTATTCTCATATAATTATTACATATATCTCTTGTTTTCCCTTACTGGGCATCTAAGATAAGCCCCTTTCTTATGTTTTCTTCCCCCTGGTTATAAAGATATTTTTTATGTATGATTACTAATGGGGAATATATTTAATGGATATGTTGAAGATATTCCAATAGGATAGAATTTTATTTTTCAATGTTTCCAGATACACTAAATTATTACATTCCTCAGAAATGTACTTTTGTAATGTGTTGAATATTCATAAAAAATGATGTAATATCCATGTATGTTAATCCTGGGTCACTAAGTGGATTTTATTTGTGAGGGTATTTAAAGAAATAATAAGATATTTATTATATAATTATAATCCTGTAAATATAAAATAACACTTAACTTCCTTCCATCATGATCTTGGAAAAATGGAAACATCACTCATGCGTGCATACGGGCCCCCATCCCAATGATCATGACACAGTTTGTTTTTCATAATAATATTTCATGGTTGGTTTAAAAATAATATTTTTTGTATAAAATGTAACACCCCAAGATTTCATAGTGTGTTATTTCTTCAAATAATTCAATAACTTTCTCTACATACAAAACCGAGTTCAATCGCACCATTACTTACCAAATAAACCATTCAAAAGTGGTTATGAATAGTATTAACTAAATTTTAAACTAATATATCCTTATAATTTTAGAATCCATATTATGAGTTTCTTAGACATAATGAAACAACAAATTCATTTTCAGTATTTCTCTTTTATCAACTTTTAATAGTGAACCCTTTTTAAATACAATATTTTAAACTAAATTTAAAATGAAACATCCCAAGCTTCCATGGTACGCTTTCCTTTGAATAACACAGTAGCGTGTGTTGTACGCAACTTCGAGTTTTAACACACACCATAACCAATCAAACTAGCCATTATGAATAGTAATACCTACTTTTTGAAATTATATATATTTTATATTTTGAAATGGACTTCATTTTTTGATTCATAATATCGAATTTAGCCTAAGGTGAAATTTTGGTACTTTTCGGATAACTTTCATATTTTGATGAATAGTGAAAATTACTAAATTTTAATTAAAAATAACTTTTTTAATCAAAAAAATTAATAGTGATAAATTATGAATTTGAGTGGTTTCAAAGTATATTTATAATATATTTTTACCATTTAATATAATTTTGGTCATTGGACATAATTTTACAATTAAACCGAACATAAACAAGTGTCAATCTTTTGATATTTATTATCTCTTAAAAACACGCTTTTTGTTTTAACAGCGGGAATTAATTTTAAATTAATTTCTGACACTTATGTGTTTTGAATTTAGAAAAATGGATTCCATATTTGGAATCAGGATGTTCAAATTGTGTAAATAGGTAAATTTTATTTTTAGACATTTTGAATAATTATTGCGGTAAATATTTTATTTACCATGGTTAAGGGTAAATCCGGTAAATAAGGGTTAAAAAATAATATTATAATAATACTAAATTACCCTAAAACGTGTCCTAGCCTTATTGGTTGATACATGTTCGACCATAGGCATCTTTGGGTCGATTTTGGTACCCCATGGTGCCACTTGTAGGTGATAGGGATACTTTATTTTAATTAAGTTAAAATGAATACAAAAATTACATAAGCATATATCTTTTAGAAAAACAATTTTTACATAGGGTTATATATGTTGGATTTTCAACTATAAATATTCATTATAAAGATCAAAATATTTCCTACATAATGATATTTAATTTATAATTTTTAGAGATTAAATAAGTTAATTTATTTATGACACAATGATGATGAATTAATTACTATAATAGTGAAAAATTAAAATAATTGATATTATAAATACCCAAATAAATATAATATGAAACTTTTAATGAATTGAACTAATTTTCTAGGATAATATGATATATTAGGATTGATTTAATTGACTTTTTTCTAAGTAATCAATATGTTATGAGTTTCACAAAAATCAACTATTGAATAGTGCCAAAATTGACATAAAAGAGTTCTTAAAACAAATATTATATTATTAATTGATATTAAATTCCTAAAAATCTAAGGTTCTGCCAAGAGACTTATATCATGATAGGTTCATCATTAATGGACCACTTGTGGGTCTCTTGGATGTATATAGTAAGTTTACTAACCATATTATATAAAAATACAAAGAGACATTGTAAAAGTGAAACTAATTAACTTAGAGTTAATACTTAAAGATAAGGTTAATATAAGTACCCAAACCTATATAAATTCTATTGTTTGAATTTTTGTCGACCCATCCCCACCTTAAAATTTAAATAATCAACTTTGTAGCCATTAGAAACCGAATATGAATTTATTATAAACTAATATTTCGATCTTTTCCAAAGGTGCCCCTCACCCCTCTTATAAAAGGGAACTCCTCCTTCTCATTTCTTCACGCCTTAAAAACCTTTTGGTTCGGAAAAACTCTACCCAAATACTCTCCCAACTTCCCTAAATACAACATATAGGCCTTAGTTTGATCATAAATCCAACCTAAGGAGCCCTTTTGATCAAATCAAAAAGAAGAACCCGAAGAAGAGGTAATGATTTCACCACCCTTTTTCCAAGTTCCTTTCTTCTTCCACTTCTTCTTCATTTGTTATTACCATTATAAAATAATAACTACAGTATCATATATATACTGTGATGTTATTATAAATATGGTACAACCATATTCAGTATTCTATCCACCCTTTGAATAACATGTCACCAAACGTGCGTACGTACGGCTTACCGTCTCCACGTCGTGGTGTAATTGTTATTCAATATATTATTATTTGGATGGGTATAATAATGATATGTAACTCATGTAAATAATAAATATAACATGTTAATGATTCTTTATATATGATATAACAACCATTTATATATTATTTTAGTATCAAAAGAATGATATTGTCGCTCATGCGTACGTACTGACTACCGTCTCCACGAACGCGATGAGATTCATTCTCCATCATCTCCATTCAAGTATAATTATCATTTGATGATTTAAAAATGATGTTTAAGGACTTGATATCATTCTGGATATGAATAATATACAACCTATCCATGACAAACATGGATTATTTAACAAAACATATAAAAGAAAACGAGTAAGTTAACACCCAAAACGACGATAATACTAAGATATTATTAACAAAGAAATGTTAAAAGATCATATATGATATCATATGAATGTATATGATTCTTGTATAATTTAATAACAATTATTTCACCATTATACAGGAGGTTAACCTACCCCAACCAAGGAAAAGTACAAGTTAAGGGGTTTTCATCTCACTCCTTATTCTCCTGAGATTCATGCCATATTGCCACCATCACCTTTTGTGTGGTGTATGTACTGCCCATAATTATATTCTTTGTGTAATACACTCTAATTTATTTGTATTTACATATTCATTGTATGATGACTCTTTCATGGGTTGTATGTTTCATAAGTTACCAAATTGGTAAGGGTTATTTCACAATCTCTTCATTATCCGAGGTTGTTTATACGTAATAATCTACTGGGATCTCTTTATCATCCACATCCATGTTTCTTCAAAATGTATTTTAAAACATTTTTACTATTTACAAGAATATGAGTTAAAGTCATTTATACCCTTGTTTGACTTTTTTATAAGTGGTTTATAAAGGAATCTTTCCATAGTTTTCCAAGCAAGGTGCTTTTTAACCTTTTTGACAGGATTAAGGTAAGAATGTTTTTTTAACTTATACGGCAGGTGCGGTTATTTTCCGCCATTATAAAATTGTAGAAGCTTCCCTTACAAGCTTATATGAATATTTTCAAATTTAATGTATTATTTTATAATTATGTTACTTTTAAAATGATTTAAAAAAAAGATATATTTCTCTAAAATAGTTTTGATTTCATCTATGTCAACATCCTTTGATGGATTTTAAGCTTATTTGAAGTTGATTTATTATGATACAAAACATACATATTTTATTGAAGGTTTTGTGATATTTTTGATAGTGGATAAGTTATTATTATTTCACTCATGGTTTTTGTTTAAAGTATTGACATTTCATAAGTTATTTTTAATCCAAATGTTTATGTTATATTTCAACCTTTCATTCAGATGAATGTGTTAGACAAGTATATTCCGGGTTAGGGACCGGTAAAAGTAAGCCCTCCGGTTTGGTCTCCGGTTATTAGAGGAACTCCGGTTTGGTCTCCGGTTATTAGCGGCACTCCGGGTTGATGTCCGGTTATTAGAGGCACTCCGGGTTGGTGTTCGGTTATTAGAGGCACTCCAGGTTGGGTTCTGGTTACAGTTAGCCCCTAGGTCTTCGGATGAGGCCTTGAAAAAGAAATTAAAGTTCAGCATTATGCATTCCAACATTATGAAAGTGGTTATTGATATTGCGTGTGATTATTCAATTAGTAGAATATCCATGTGATTAAGTAAATGGAATTATTTAATTTTACTTTTGCCATACTATGTTGAAGTTCAAGTTTAAAAGGCTTTTGTTTTAGTAATGCATTGCCTTAAATGTTTTTGCTTATTTTTGAATGTTCCACTATATTGTTATCCTTACTGGGAATTTGAGCTCACCCTTTTTCTATGTTTTATTTTTCACAGGATGTGAAGAAGTAAGTTATGAATGACCTACATGGATATTATGAGGGGATAATAGTGTGGACTATGGAGACATTATGTTGTTGTAGTAGTTTTTCACTTTATGATGTAATGTAAAACATATGAATATATCTAGTGTTTCCAAGGATACTAAACCAATCGGTCTTTTGAGATTTGATCATTCTTGTGATCATGCCAATGTTATGTAATAATGCACCGACTCTGGGTAACTAGGGTTGGGGCGTTACAGTTGGTATCAGAGGAAGTTTAGTACAAACCTTGGAAGCTAGATTTAGATAAACTCTGATTAGAGCACATAGATTTAAGATGGACTTTGAGGATTATTATAGAAGAACTTCCTAGAATTTTGGTATTGTAGAGATTTTGTGAGTTTTCTGAGAAATACATCCTTATCTGGATACGAGCAGGTAGAGGCGGCTCTGGCACAGATGTACATAGGGGTAAAACCCGAAAACACCGCTTTGAGCTAGACTCGAACGGGAACTGGTGCACGACAACGGGCCTTGCTGCACTCTTGGTTACGACACTCCCGGGGGATATGCTTAGGATAATTCTCATTTTCTTTACAAACAATTATGAAGGGTTTATGTGGATTTACTTCCTCAAAGGAGAAATTTTTATGATTATGGATTATATCCATAAACTATTTAATTTATGTTATGTGTCTTACAAGTTTGGGATTAGGTATTGTTATTCATAAACTAATCTAGTGTATGCCATTGTTTAGAAATGGCGCCCATTAGAAGGAATGAGAACTCCAACAATGCACATGATCCAAAGAGAAAGAAGGATCATATCTTCCATGGTCTTAAGCTAGAATTTATAAGAAAAATAGTCTCCCATGTATTATCATCATATGAAGAAATAATATCATGTGTTGATAAGATAAGTAAAGATTTTACTAAGTCCTATGTCTTTGAAGGGAAGCAAGAGAAGAAAAGGATGGAAGAGAGAACAATGGATAAAGGGAAGAGGGAAAATAAGAATTTTCCCATATGTGATAATTGTGGGAAGAAACACCCTGGAACATGTCTGAAAGGAATGATAGTTTGTTATAAGTGTGGAGGAAAAGGGCACAAAGTACGTGACTGCAAGGGTAAGAAAATGGTTTCAAATGTACAACGCTTCATTTGAAAGTAGTTTGGACACTACGCGAACCTATGTCCCAGTGATCAGACTATGCCGCAAATGATGCTATTGGATAATAATCAAGTTATGATACTACCACAGATGAAGAGGAATGATTAGAGTTCTTATGTTGATTATGTCGTTTGAGTGTTGTATCAACAATGTACTTGTTATAATAATTATGGAGTATATAAGGATTGTACTGCAGTACTATTTAATTAAGGACTTGAGATTGTGTGGAACAAAGAAAAGTGACTCAATAGCAGGTTAAATTTTTGGAAAATATATGGTTGAGAGAAAGATAAACCATAATATGGTTCTGATACCGAGGTAGTGATTTTAGAATAATACATGATTGATTTGGATAAAATATATCGGATATTCTTGACTACCTTGAAGCTAATTAATGATTTGTATATTCCGTCATTATTGGGGTTTAAAACATTTTTGGATTGATGAAGTATATCCAGCATTCTATATGGAATAAGGGATCATGAATGTAATCAATAAGTATTATGGTAATTCAGGATGTTTCAGTGTTTTAAAAAATACATGATGAAGGTATTCATATGCTATTACGGGGTAAAAAGGATCTTCATTAAGTTTACCTTATAAATATTGGACTGTGAGTTTGGACAGAAGTATTTTGGATAAATTCTAGTTTGAGATTAATTTTTGATTGCCATAAAAGGACAACCCAGAGGTCGGGCGGAAACCCGTCGCGACCGGCAAGGCCGCGAGACTTGAACCCGCAACCGAAGGGCGACAATGGTGTATCACCTACCACTAGCCCACGAGATGTCCTGGATTAAATAATGTAGTTTTTTTTAAAAGATCTGGTAGATGAATTATAAATTCATTTATTTTGGAACCCTGTACGAATAGTATAAATAGAATTTTTTTACGAGTGAAAGATGAGTTTGTGGTACAAATTTATTAGTGGATAAAACTCTAATTATAAAGTAATTATATCTCATTATGATCTTAGCCAATCTCATAAATAAATTCCTCAACATTAAGAAAAGCAACTTAGAACAAAAATTTTGTCCTAGATGGTACCTTAAATCATCACTAATTTATGGCTTTGGGATTGTTGGCCTTTTCATAGCCATGTTCTCTACCACTCTCCATCAGATAATTGATGGTTATATTTTTCTTCCATATCCATATTTTCCTACATGGAACCCTAGTATGTGTTATTTTCAGTAATCTTCATACTTTCCACTCTTTATTTTAAATAGAGGCCTCATTAATTCATTTTTCGATGTGGGATTTCAACTAAGATATTTTGAAACGTCAAAAATGTGTTATCCTAATACCTTATGTTTTGTTGAATCGATGGTATTTTAAATCATCGTAGATTGATGAATTTAAGGACCTCATTTTTAAACTTGTTTGTGATTGATGACCTCAATCACTACCTATAAATATTTACGTTTTTCCTCCAATTATATATCTCTAATTGCCACAAATGTTCTCCTAATCGAGATCATAATTTTGTGGTGACTCATTCATTTCTCTTTTCCTCATATTAAGACTAAATTTTAGTAACCTAATTTCCGATGTGGGTTTTCCCACAAAGATATTTTCTATTTTCAACCTTTTATTTTCGAAAACAATTTCAAATTGCGAGGACGCAATTTATTGAAGGAGGGGAGAATGTAACACCCCAAGATTTCATAGTGTGTTATTTCTTCAAATAATTCAATAACTTGCTCTACATGCAACACCGAGTTCAATCGCACCATTACTTACCAAATAAGCCATTGAAAAGAGGTTATGAATAGTATTAACTAAATTTTAAACTAATATATCCTTATAATTTTAGAATCCATATTATGAGTTTCTTATACATAATGAAAGAACAAATTCATTTTCAGTATTGCACTTTTATCAACTTTTAATAGTGAACCCTTTTTAAATACAATATTTTAAACTAAATTTAAAATGAAACATCACAAGCTTCCATGGTACGCTTTCCTTTGAATAATACAGTAGCATGTGTTGTACGCAACTTCGAGTTTTAACACACACCATAACCAATCAAACTAGCCGTTATGAATAGTAATACCTACTTTTTGAAATTATATATATTTTATATTTTAAAATGGACTTCATTTTTGGATTCGGAATATCGAATTTATCCTAAGGTGAAATTTTTGTACTTTCCGGATAACATTCATATTTTGATGAATAGTGAAAACTACTAAATTTTAATTAAAAACAACTTTTTTAATCAAAATAATTAATAGTGATAAATTATGAATTTGAGTGGTTTCAAAGTATATTTAGAATATATTTTTACCATTTAATATAATGTTGGTCATTGGACATAATTTGACAATTAAACCGAACATAAACAAGTGTCAATCTTTTGATATTTATTATCTCTTAAAAACACGCTTTTTGTTTTGAGAGCGGGAATTAATTTTAAATTAATTTCTGACAATTATGTGTTTTGAATTTAGAAAAATGGATTCCATATTTGGAATCAGGATGTTCAAATTGTGTAAATAGGTAACTTTTATTTTTATACATTTTGAATAATTACTGGGGTAAATATTTTATTTACCATGGTTAAGGGTAAATCCGGTAAATAAGGGTTAAAAAATAATATTATAATAATACTAAATTACCCTAAAACGTGTCCTAGACTTATTGGTTGATACATGTTCGACCATAGGAATCTTTGGGTTGATTTTGGGACCCCATGGTGCCACTTGTAGGTGATAGGGACACTTTATTTTAATTAAGTTAAAATGAATACAAAAATGACACAAGCATATATCTTTTAGAAAACCAATTTTTACATAGGGTTATATATGTTAGATTTTCAACTATAAATATTCATTAGAAATATAAGAATATTTCATACATAATTATATTTAATTTATTATTTTTAGAGATTAAATAAGTTAATTTATTTATGACACAATGATGATGAATTAATTACTATAATAGTGAAAAATTAAAATAATTGATATTATAAATACCCAAATAAATATAATATGAAACTTTTAATGAATTGAACTAATTTTCTAGGATAATATGATATATTAGGATTTATTTAATTGACTTTGTTATAATTAATCAATCTGTTATGAGTTTCACAAAAATCAACTATTGAATAGTGCCAAAATTGACATAAAAGAGTTCTTAAAACAAATATTATATTATTAATTGATATTAAATTCCTAAAAATATAAGGTTCGTCCAAGAGACTTATATCATGATATTTTCATCATTAATGGACCACTTGGTGGTCTCTTGGATGTATATAGTAAGTTTATTAACCATATTATATAAAAATACAAAGAGGCATTGTAAAAGTGAAACTAATTAACTTAGAGTTAATACTTAAAGATAAGGTTAATATAAGTACCCAAACCTGTCTAAATTCTATTGGTTGAGTTGTTTTCGATCCATCCCCACCTTAAAATTTAAATAATAAACTTTTGATCCATTAGAAACCGAATATAAATTTATTATAAACTAATATTTCTAGATTTTCCAAAGGTGCCCCTCACCACTCTTATAAAAGGGCACTCCTCCTTCTCATTTCTTCACACCTTTAAAACATTTTGGTTCGGAAAACCTCTTCCCAAATACTCTCCCAACTTCCCTCACTACAACCTAGAGGCCTTATTTTTATCAGAAAGCCAACCTAAGGATCCCTTTTGATCAAATCAAAAGGAAGAACCTGAAAAAGAGGTAATGATTTCACCACCCTTTTTCCAAGTTCCTTTCTTCTTCCACTTCTTCTTCCTTTGTTATTACCATTATAAAATAATAACTCCAGTATCATATATATACTATTATGTTATTATAAATATGGTACAACCATATTCAGTATTCTATCCACCCTTTGAATAACATGTCACCATACGTGCGTACGTACGGCTTACCGTCTCCACGTCGTGGTGTAATTGTTATTCAATATATTATTATTTGGATGGGTATAATAATGATATGTAACTCATGTAAATAATAAATATAACATGTTAATGATTCTGTATATATGATATAACAACCATTTATATATCATTTTAGTATCAAAAGAATGATATTTTCGCTAGTGCGTATGTACGGACTACCGTCTCCACGAACGCGATGAGATTCATTCTCCATCATTTCCATTCAAGTATAATTATCATTTGATGATTTAAAAATGATGTTTAAGGACTTGATATCATTCTGGATATGAATAATATACAAACTATCCATGAAAAACATGGCTTATTTAACAAAACATATAAAAGAAAACGTGTAAGTTAACACCCGAAACGACGATAATACTAAGATATTATTAACAAAGAAATGTTAAAAGATCATATATGATATCATATGAATGTATATGATTCTTGTATAATTTAATAACAATTATTTCACCATTATACAGGAGGTTAACCTACCCCAACCAAGGAAAAGTACAAGGTAAGGGGTTTTCATCTCACTCCTTATTCCCGTGAGATTCATGCCATATTGCCACCATCACCTTTTGTGTGGTGTATGTACTGCCCATAATTATATTCTCTGTGTAATAAACTCTAATTTATGTGTATTTACATATTCATTGTATGATACCTCTTTCATGGGTTTTATGTTTCATAAGTTACCAAATTGGTAATGGTTATTTCACAATCTCTTCATTATCCGAGGTTGTTTATACGTAATAATCTACTGGGATCTGTTTATCATCCACATCCATGTTTCTTCAAAATGTATTTTAAAACATTCTTACTATTTACAAGAATATGGGTTAAAGTCATTTATACCCTTGTTTGACTTTTTTATAAGTGGTTTATAAAGTAATCTTTCCGTCGTTTTCCAAGCAAGGTGCTTTTTAACCTTTTCGACAGAATTAAGGTAAGAATGTTTTTTTTAACTTATACGGCGGGTGCGGTTATTTTCCGCCGTTATAAAATTGTCGAAGATTCCCTTACAAGCTTATATGAATATTTTCAAATTGAATGTATTATTTTATAATTATTTTACTTTTAAAATGATTTAAAAAAAAGAGATATTTCTCTAAAATAGTTTTGATTTCATCTATGTCAACATCCTTTGATGGATTTTAAGCTTATTTGAAGTTGATTTATTATGAAACAAAACATACATATTTTATTGAAGGTTTTGTGATATTTTTGATAGTGGATAAGTTATTCTTATGTAACTCATGGTTTTTGTTTAAAGTATTGACATTTCATAAGTTATTTTTAATCCAAATGTTTATGTTATATTTCAACCTTTCATTCAGATGAATGTGTTAGACAAGTATGTTCCGGGTTGGGGACCGGTAAAAGTAAGCCCTCCGGTTTGGTCTCCGATTATTATAGGAACTCTGGTTTGGTCTCCGGTTATTAGAGGCGCTCCGGGTTGATGTCCGGTTATTATAGGCACTCCGGGTTGGTGTCCGGTTATTAGAGGCACTCCGGGTTGGGTTCCGGTTACAGTTAGCCCCTAGGTCTTCGGACGAGGCCTTGACCAAGAAATTAAAGTTCAGCATTATGCATTCCAACATTATAAAAGTGGTTATTGATATTGCATGTGATTATTCGATTAGTAGAATATCCATGTTATTAAGTAAATGGGATTATTTCATTTTACTTTTGTCATACTATGTTGAAGTTCAAGTTTAAAAGGCTTTTGTTTTAGTAATGCATTGCCTTAAATGTTTATGCTTATTTTTGAATGTTACGCTATATTGTTATCCTTACTGGGCATTTGAGCTCACCCTTTTTCTATGTTTTATTTTTCCTAGGATGTGAATAAGTAAGTTATGAATGACCTACAGGGATATTATGAGGGGATAATAGTGTGGACTATGGAGACATTATGTTGTTGTAGTAGTTTTTCACTTTATGATGTAATGTAAAACATATGAATATATCTAGTGTTTCCAAGGCTACTAAACCAATCGGTCTTTCGAGATTTGATCTTTCTTGTGATCATGCCAATGTTATGTAATAATGCACCAACTCTGGGTAACTAGGGTCGGGGCATTACATAAAAATTATAATCATGTCATAGTTTCCATTTTTTAGATTATTAATTAATAATATCTTTGACCTTAGTCAACTTACCAAATTGATTTTGTCCATATGATCTATTTATCACTAAACATTACGATGTGGAATTAATTGGTTATGTAATTAAATGTAACATGGTAAAAATTAAAATATAAGTAATAATAAATTTTAAAAGGGTTATTTAGAAATAAAATATTTAACATGAGTTCAGTATTTATTGGAATAAAATCATGCATCTGAAAATCGGGCTCGAGCTAAGGGATCTCTCTCTAAACTATAATTTCTTTCAGGTTATGAACTCTATTTCTCTCTCTAAATCACTTTATCTCTATCTTAATGCAATATAACTCTTCTAAATTATGAAAATATATCTCTCACATATATACCTATCTTATTATACCATTTATTTTTAGGGTGTAATAAATTCCTTATAATAATTTCTCAAATGTCATTATTATGAAATCTCTTTTGTTTATGATATGGAGAAAGATTATGAAACCCATTTTATTTACATGGGTAATTATTATGTTATAAATTTGGATTGATCCCTTTATATGGAACGCATAGATCGTGAAATTTTTATGATGGGTATGCCCAAATATATCTCTAATGGATTAGGAAAATCTTTAGTCTCATGAGGTGTTATGTATGGGATTATGGAGTAAACCAAATCCATTATGGGACTTTTTCCACTGTGTGAAATTGTCTAGTAAGTTATAATTTATTAATTTTTATGTCATGATATATATTTTTTCACATTTCCTGGGATTCTAGGATCTTATGATACGATGATTTTTATGATTTTCTTCTATAATATTACTTATGATCCTTCCCTTTTATGATATCGTGTTATACCTTTGACTCACATGTTATGTTTCCTTAATAGGTTTATTCCATTTCTGGGATTTTTAAATCACCCAATTATTTATGTATTCTCCATGTTATCTCATACTATTTTAGATGCTCAGTTGAATTTTTGGATCTCACTATAAAGAATAAAATAATGATTACATGTTTAAGTTTCCATTTATGTACTATAAACCTAGTATTCCAAAGACAAAGGTCATACACAACACTTGTGATGTAATTATTGGATATTTCTATTTGAGAATAATTTAATAATATGTGTAAAATAATTTTTTTTCCATAGTTGTTATTAGAGGAAAGTATTAGTTAACCTTTGGAACTCATATGCGAAACATTTAGTGAGAACCCTAGGGATAAGTATAAGGATAACACTGAGGATAATTTTAATTATAAGAAAATATCATGGAATCGTGTTCAAGTTTAGAGTGGGTGGTTTTCAAGAAAACACATCCCTTTTAGATACTACATGTGGATTTCACTATTTCATAGAGGTTCCTAGGGGTAATAAAACCAAAAAATTACATTGAACTTGACTCAATAATCACCTGGTGCGTGAAAAAAAGCCTTATTGCGCACCGAGTTTAACACTACCAAGGTATATACTTTGGAAATTCACAACCTATTTACAAACCATTATGATGGACTTAAAAGAATTGTTAGGTTATAAATCCTAATTGGATACATTACCATGGATAACATATATTGAAACCTATTGGCCAATAATTTAGGACATAATTATCATTCATGATTCATTAATTTTATGTTTATGGGTTTCCATTTAGTATGTTAAATTATGATCATCCTATGTTTTTATATATTTTATTTAATGGATGGAAATAGGAGAAATCATGCCAACCACCAACATGATAGGTAATTTAATGATTTCCCCAATGATATTCCTAATCTTATGGCAGTAAGAGAAAATAACTTCATCGAAATACCTAATCACTAGCTCAAGTTATGAATATTAAAATGAATTGTGTATAATTCCCTACTCCTCTTAGGAAGGATAAAGTTTTAGTTTGGTCTTTTATATAAAAAATACCCTTCCTTTAGTGGGATTTTTTTTCCAATCATCGTTTAACAGTAGATTAAATCCATTGAGAAGATATTATCTTTCCTCTATTTCACAGAGAAATATAAAGTTATTTTGTCCATTTATCACATTGAGGGATAAGATTAAAAATAGTGGACACTAATCAAGAACACAATTTCCAAAGAGGATATTGATTCCATGGAATTGAACATTAAGAAAATATTCTTCAATAAATATTTTCCCAAAAATATTTATCTTAAAAATGAGAGGAAGAACCTTAGTTTGAAGAAAAGGGATGAATAGTATATTCTGGTATATGGTGAAAAATTCAAAACGCTTACATCATATGCCTCTGAATTTATTATTAGCACAGAAATTAAGGTAGCCAATTTATTTAGTGGGTTAAGTATGAGTCAAAAAAAAGATTTAGTGATTCAAGAATATTATTATTTTGATGGAATTGTATATTGTTCCCTAAAATTTGAGATAGAGAATAATGGATGTCATTGGTCTCATTGTATTGAAGATAAAAAAAACATGAAATATAGTTTATGTTAGGACAATAAATAGATAAATCCCGTGGATTAAAGAAAACTCATCATTACACTTGTCAAAAGTGTGGGAAGAAGCATCCCAAAAACTGCCTAAGGGGAACCAAAAGATGCTTCAAGTGTGGAAAATAGAAGCATCGAGATAATCCGTGACACAAGGAAATTAAGAATTCCACTAATGATGAAGAAGAAAAAAAGATTCATATTAACACAATGTCTTTCATACAATGTTTTAACTATAAGTAACACAAAAATTATGATATTCAATGCCTAAAACCTAGGGTTTTCATAGACAAACATCTATAACAACATTCAAGGAATCAAGTAAGGGTGTATAATACCACTAAGGATAAGGTGGATAAAAAATGATGTGGTGAAAGGTACAATAGTTATTTATTAAAGAATAGACAAATCACTTTTTGATTCTGGTTCTAAAAATTCTTTCATATCTTGTGTTTTTAGTAGAACTATTTAAAAACCACCTGAAAACAGGGGGGTTAAGATATTTTTGAGAAAAAAAATGGATATATGGTTGCATCCCAAGTATATAACTCCTCGCCATTAATTTTTTTTGGACTTAATCTTCCAAAAAAACTCTCATAATACTTCTTTTAGTGGAGTTTGATTCTAGTTTAGGCATGTATTGGATATCATTACATATATTCGAAAATAACTGTCAAGAAAGGGAGATCACTTTTCATGTCCCAAGTTAACCTCTAATTCTGTACAAGAGTAAGGAGGAGGATAAATCTCCCCTTGAATCTTCTATTCAATAATGGATATTTTTCCTTATTAGATATCATGTCTATCCCAAATTATTGAGAAAATGGATAGAATCGTACTTTAATTCATTCCCTTTATAAGGGATTATAATGATGTATTCCTGGTAGAGTTTCTTGGTCTTCCTCATAACCGATATGTATATTTTTCAATCAAACTTATACTTGTATATCTACCCATATCCCAGACTCCTTATATAATTTTCATTGTTGAGTTCAAAGAACTGAAGAAAAAGTTACAAGAGAATCTAGAAAAGGGTTTTATATGATTGAGTGCTTCCCCATGGGTTGTTTTGGTACTACTTGTCATGAATAGGGGTGTTTAATGCACCACGATATTGATTATCATGAACTCAAAAAATAATATAAATAACAAGTATCCCCTTCTTCAGATAGATGACTTGTTCGGTCCATTACATGGAACATGGTATTTCGCTATGGTAGACCTTCGATCAGGATATCACCAATAATGGGTGAACAAAGATGATATTTCGAAAACTACCTTTTGAACAAGGTATAGACACTATGAGTTCCTAGTGATGCCTTTAAAACTCACCAATGTTCAAATAGTATTTATGGACTTGATGAATGGATACTTTATAGATTACATTCACAAATTTATGGTAGTATTTTTATATGATCTTTTGATTTACTCTAAAATAATGTTGGAGCATGAGGTTAATTTAAATACTTTTAAAGGGTCTTTTATAAAGGATAATATATAATAAAATTATAGTAAATGTGAGTTTTGGATGGAGTACGTATCATTCTTAGGGCATATTATCACTAGAAAACGGATATTTATGTACCCTTCTATGAAAAACTCAATCGAGGACTGGCATGGACCAATATCTACATTGAATATAGATATTTTATTTTATTTAGATTGGTATTACCAATGATTTTTGAGAAACAATATCATGATTTTCAAACTCAATAATAAAGCTAACATGGAAGGGAGAAAACAAATTGGACTAGTTAATGCAAAGAGACCTTTAAGGAGTTGAAAAAGAGGCTTATAACTACACTAGTACTTATGTATCACTCAAGTGGGGAACATTTTTTGGTTTAAAATGATTCTTAAATAAATATTTTTGACTATATAATAATTATGGATGATAATGTGATAGATTATTCCTTAAGGTAGTTCAAAGTTCATGAACAGAACTATCCCACACATGACCTAGAGTTAGTTGTAGTGATATTTGCATTGAATATCTGGTGACAATAACTCTATAGGGAGAAGTGTGAAATATATATGCATCATAGAAGTATAAAATATATATTCACATAGAAGGAGCTTAAAATAAACCAATGAATATTGTTATATCTGATCAAGGACAATGACTTCTCAATCTATTAACATCCTAAAAAAGAAAACAAGGTGGAAGATTATCTAAGTAAAAAGGATCTGGAAATTTTATCAATGATGGTAATTGATAAAGATCTAGTATTTTTAGGTTTTTAAAGGATGGATATGAAAATATTAAAAGGATCATCATCCTACCTTGCTCAAATAATGGCTCAACCCTCTTTTCTTGAGAGTATCATGGAGGTACAGAAAGATGATGTGGTGATAAAAAAATATAGCAAATATTCTAGAGTTCAACTTTTCTAAAGATGGAGTTATATGGTTCAGAACCCAAATATGTGCCCCATAAAGACCATTGATAAAGATGGATATTTTGGATGATGTTCATATTTCATCTTTCTCTATTCATCTAGGATACAATAATATGTATAGATATCTGAAACAAAGCATCTTGTGGGATAACGTGAAGAGGGAGATTGTGGAATTTTTATCTCAATTATTTATATTCCAAAAAAATCAAGGTTTAATGATATAATTATAATGGTATGATGAAACCATTCCTGTAACAATATTTAAAAGGTAAAACATAACCATAAATTTTATCATTGTACTCCCCAGGACATATAAAGGAAATAACATCATATGGGTGGTATTTGATCACCTTCCAAATTCAACACATTTCATTACTATAAAAGATGATTTCCCTATTGACCAACTTGGTAAGATATACATAAGTGAAGCGGTAATAATTCATAGAGCTCCAAGCTCTATTATATCTAATCGAGATTCAAGGTTTACCTCAGGGTTCTAGAAAAGCCTTCATCAAGTGTTGGATATAGAACTCCATTTCAACACTACTTTTCACCCGCAGAAAAATTTTCAATCTAACATAACCATAAAAAATATAGAGTATATATTGAGATCATTATAAATGGATTTAAAATCATTTTTGGAACAACACCTAACCCTGGTGGATTTCTCAAATAACAACAACTTACATTCTAGCATTCAAATCTCACCTTTTAAATATATATATGGGTAATAGTTATAGGCTATGATATAATGGGATAAAGTTAGAGAGAAGACCATTCAGTTTCACATGAAATATATGAAAAGTCGATAGAAGATCTATACAGACAATCATCGATGAGACCCAGAATTTGAGGTTGAAGATAAGGTGTTCCTCCATATTTCACTATAGAATAAATTCATGAGGTTTTAGAAGAAGGAAATAATAATTCCTAGATACATTATCTCAATTTATATCCTTGATAACATTGGAGTGGTGGCGTAATTACTATCACTCCAACAAAATCTATCTCAAGTACATGATGTGTTCCATCCATCCCTCTTGAGGAAGTACATACTGGAGCCATCACGTGTATTGAATCTAGAGGTGGTACCATTATAGAAATACCATTAAAATTATGAGTATCCAATGAAGATATTGTATCATATAGAATAATTTGTACGATACAAAACATATCACTTAGTAAAAGTGTTGCGATGAAACTAGAAGTTTGAGGAAGCAACATGGGAACTGGAAGATGCAATGAAGAAAAAGTACCCCTGGCTATTTAAACCTTAGTATATAATATGAAATTTCAAGGGAGAAATTATTTGAGGGGTAAAAATGTAACAACACAATACTTTAATACATCTATAATTTTAAATAAATTAAACCTCTTTGATATTTTATGATTCATGAAACAATAGGTCTAAACAAAACCTGATACTCTATTAAAATATTATTATTTAAACATTACCATTATAACATAGCCGTTAAATTGGTGGGTATGAATAGAAATTAAAAAATTATGAAACACTTTTATATACATCTATAAAATAAATTCAATGATTATATACTGATTATAAATAAAAATAAGAACTATTTTAAATAAAAATGTAATATTTTCTAAAAAATGACATTTTTTCTAAAAGGAGGTATAGTCACACTTCAAACTCATAATTTAAAATTATTTTTTACTACATTTATAAAATCTATTTTAAAAATTAACTTTACTTTTAAAATAATCATATCAATATTTAGATATGGTTAATTTCTTAGTATTTTTTCTGAAAAGTTTCATTTTTCATTGAATAGTAAAAATACTGATTTTTATTAAAAATTGCCTTTTAATTTAAAGTTACAGAGACCATTTTATTTAATGAGGTTTTAAAATGTAATTAGTTAAATTATATATTAATTAATATAAATTCTATGGTTTTAATCAATTTAATTTTGAATTTTTATATACAAAAAATTTCATCTTTTGAAATTTTTTCTTTTGGAAACCCGTTTTTTCAACACATCTACAGGGTTAATTTTAAATTAAAATCTGACACATATATGAGTGGAATTTATAAAAATGGATTTAATATTTGGAATCAAAAATTATTTATATTATATAATAATTTCATTTTAATTTTTGTCTATAATAAAAAGTTAAAATAGTAAAAATTATTTCTGCGGTTAATATAAATATAGATTTACTCGGGGTTAAACTAAAAAGATAAGGGTTAAAAATGATATAAAAAAATTTTATAATTCATATTTATGGTAATTTTTAGAAAATATATCTTCTAAGGTTCAAAAATGGTTCATTTTGGAGCCTTTTTTTATGACAAAAACATTGGTGTAATTATTTTTCCAAAATTTCCATGTGTGCCTTCTCCCCCACGTATAAAAGAACACACCCTATCCTTTCATTTACACACTTAAACACCCATTTTTTTGGGAAAAAAATTCCCAAATAACTTCCCTAATTTCATCCCCTAATCCTAGAATCCTTTTTTGGTCATAAATCCAACCAAGTTACTATTTTGGTGCAATCTAAGAAAAGTTGTCCCAAGAAGAGGTTACATCCTTAACCAAGAATTTTATTTTATTTCTTCCTCCACCTCCTTAATATATTATTAAAACATTATGATATAATAAAATATGTATTTTACATATTCTAATACATATTTTAGTTAATTACCTAAAACAACTCCTCTTCCCTCAAATGAGAAACAAAACTGTTGATCGTATGTATGGAGGACTTTCACCTCGTAAGCCAACATAATTTGTTTTCCATCACCCCTTACCATCAATATATATAATAATTTTTATAATTTTTATATATTATATTAATTACATAATTATACTTATATAATTATAATATATTATATACCATCTTACTTTTAATTCCGTAGAGAATATGATAATGTCGCTTGTGTGTACGGTGGACTACCGCCTCACGGAGTGATGTGATTATTTTTTCAATTATGATTTACATGGAAGGTAATAAGAAATAATATAAAATTCATGTATTATATTCATGACATATTAAATATTCCTGAAACTTATTATGTCATATACTTTATTACCTTATCATTCATTGAATAAATGAAAATGTCATTCATTTGTATGGAGGAATACCACCTCGTGAAGTGATTTCATTTGTTTTAATTACTCAATCACATGAATGGTATGTGTAAGGTTATTTAAATAAATAATATGATATTTATGATATAATTAAAATATATTAATGATAAAATAAAACTCACATTACTTCCATCGTTGTCTCTAAAAAATTGAAACATTTCTCTTTTATACGTACGACCTATCATCTCCATGATTGTAACGTAGTTCATTTTTCATAAAAATATTTTATTTTTGAATTAAAAAGTATAATTTATTTATAATTATTATAATTATTTCATTATTATAATTTTTTATATGATGAATTAATAATATGTTTTACGTTAGTAAACTTACGAAAGTGATTTTTGACATGTGAGCCATTTATCGTTAAAACATATTACATGGAATCAATTAGTTCAGTAGTTGAATATGACATGGTAAAAATTAAAATAAAAGTAATAATAAATTTTAAAACAAAATATTAAGAAATTATTTAATTTACTTGAGTTTATTATTCTTGGATAACAAATAACACATGTGACAAATCGGAATCTAAGTAAGGGATCTCTCTCTAAACAACCATTTCCTCCACATTATGAACTTTATCTATATAACTCACATTACCTCTCAAATAATGTTATTTTATGATTATAAATTCTATATATATATATATATGTATCTCACATATATTCAAAGACTATTATCTCGTGATTTGATTCGTTAATACATTTCTTATGATCATTTCTCAAATTTATTCATTATGAAATTTCCTTTATTTATGATATGAAGCAAGACTATGTAACCCATTTTATTTCCATGGGTAATTATTCTGTTATGAATTATGATGTATTTATTTATGTGTAACACATATATCAGGAAAATTTTATGATGGTTTCACCTATATAACACTATAATGCATTGGGTAAATCTTTAGTTTCATTAGGCATCATATATAGGATTATAGTGTAAATCTAATCCATTATGGGGCTTTTTCCACTATCTGATGTTGTCTAGGATGTTAGTCTTGAATCATGTTTATGTCATGTTATATTTTTTTATCACATTTCATATGATTACAAGATCTTATGATACCTTGTTATATATGATATGCTTCCTTTTAATTATTAATGAGCCTTTTCTTTTATGATATCATGTTATACCTTTGACTCACATATTATGTTTCCTTAACAGGTTTATTCCCTCAATGGTATTTTTATCTCAACCCTTTCTTAATTGATTACCAATGTTATATCATGTAATTTTAGGAGATCTAATTTATTTTGGGAGCTCACTATGGAGAATAAAATAAAAATTCCATGTTTTATTTTCCTTCTATAAATTGTGAACCTAGTATTCAAAATAAATTATACCTTTATGATCCTTGTGATGTAATTATTAGATATTTATGTTTAAGAAACATGTAATAATATGTGTAAAATACTTGGGTTTACATAGTTGGTATCATAGGAAAGTTTTATTTAACATTTTGAAATAGGATAAGATAACTTTAGTGAAAACCCTATGAAAAAGTATAAGAATAACTCTAAGTATAATTCTATTTATAGGAAAACATCCTAGAATCTTGGTGAAGTATAGAGAAAGTGGTACTCAAGAAAATACATCCATGTATGGATACTATAGGTGGATGTGTCCTTAGTACAGAGGTACCTATGGGTAATAACCCCAAAAATGGAACATATATCTTGACTTTTCACCCGATGCACCTCAATGGTCCTTTCTGCACACCGAGTTTGAAACTCATGGGGGATATGCTTTGAAAATTCACAAAATCCTTACAAAACATTATGAATTACATGAATAAATTGTTAGGTTATAAAACCTAATAGTATAGTTTACCATATATAACATATATACAAACCTAGAAGAAAATAATTCAGGACATAGTTATCATTCAGGAGTTATTAATTTTAAGTTTATAAGTTTCCATTTAGTATGTGAAAGTATTCTCATACTATATTTTTATTTCTTTTAGTTAATTTCTAGAAATAGAAAAAAAATATTCCAACCACCAACATGATAGTCACTGTGATTATTTCTACAATTATATTCCTAAAATTATAGGAGTAGGATCTGATAACTTCATGGTTGTACTATCTCAACTAGAAAAAGTTGTGAATAATAACATGAATCATATGGAGCACCCTAATCCTCCTAAAAATGATCAAGTTTCAGTCGATCATTTTTTATGAAAAAGGCCCCCTGCATTTAGTGCATCTTCTGATACCCTCATCAATATACAATGAATTAACTCCATTGATATGATATTCTATATTCTCTAATTCACACAGCAAGAGAATGTTGGGATGGATGTTTATCGCATTGAGGAAGAAGTTGATCAGTGGTGGAAACTAATCAATAAAAAAAATTCCAAATCGGATTTTAATTCCATGGAATAAAAATAATTAAAGAAAATATTTTTCAATAAATACTTCATTCAATATTTTTATCTTAAAATAGAGAGGGATTTCCTCAGTCTAAAGAAAATAATGAAGATTCTATTGAGTCAGATGAGTAAAACATCACAAGGATTTCATGGTATGACATCTTCCTAGTTATCAACCTCGAAAGTAAGGAGAAACATTTATTTAGTGGGATAAATACAAGGCTATAATTTTTTTTGGAGATTTGAGAATTTTATAGTTATGAATATATTGTCAATTGTTTCCTCAAAGTTGAGATGGAGATCAGTAAATCTCAGTGGTCTCATGGGATTGAGGATAAAAAATGAAAAATAAGGTTTCCTTTGGGACCATCAATGGATAAATCCCATAGAGGAAAGAAAACCTACATCCCACTTGTCAGAAGTGTGGGAAGAATCATCAAAGAAATTTCCTAAGGGGAACTGAAATATGATTAAAGTGTGAAAAATAGGGTCATTAATCTAATCATTTCTACATGGAAATTAAGAATCCCACTAATGAGGAAGAAGTAAATAGAGTTTTGAGCTAAACCAAGGGTTTTTGGATTAAATCATTGATAAAAAATCACCAAGTCATCAAGGAAGGGTGTATTCTATCACTACGGTTGAGTTAAATACTAATAATTATGTTGTAATACGTATGTTATTTATTCATTCAAGAATATTGAAAGTCATTTTTTATACTATTTGTACACATTCATTCATATCTTAAATTTTTAGTAAAACTTTTTATACATCACCTCAAAACATGGGGGTTGAGATATTTTAGAGAATAAAAATAGAGATATGGTTTCATCCCAAGTATATAAGTCCCCCCAATCAATGTTTTGGACTTAATCTTCCAAAACATCTCATAATACTTCTTTTAGTGAAGTTTGATGCTATTTTGGGCATGGACTTGCTTTCCTTATTTATAAAAAACATCAACTACCAAGATATAGAGATCACTCTTAATGTCTCAAGTCATCCTCTGATTCTATATATGTGTATGGAAGAGAATGAATCTCCCATGGAATATCATATTCAATAATGGATAGTATTACCATATGAGAAAACTATCTATCCCAAATGATTTAAAAAAGAGAGAGAATAATAATTAAAGACAGGACCCTTATGAGGGATTATAATGATATATTCTAAAAAGAGTTTTCTAGTCTCCTAAATAATCAATTGATTGATTTATCAATTAAACTTATACATCGATCTCTACCCATATCCAAGAATCCTTATAGAATGGCCACCATTGAGTTGGAAGAACTGAATAAGAAGTTACAATATAATCTAGAAAAAGGTTTTATTTTCCCAAGTGTTTTATTTTGGGGTGTTTTGGTTCTCTTCATCATGAATAATGTTGGTTCAATGCGCCTTTGTATTGATTATCGTGAACTCAAAAAAATTAAGTTAAAGAACAAGTATCCCCTACCATGGATAGATGACTTGTTTGAACAATAATTAGATCTTAATATTTCTATAAGGTGTAATTTTGGCTAGGATATCACCAATTAATGGTGAATATATATGGTATTCCCTAAACTACCTTTCAAACAAGGTATGGACACTATGGGTTTATTGTGATTCCTCTCGGACTCACCAATGCACTATTGATCTTTATGGACATGATTAATAATGTATTTATAGATTACCTCGACAAATTTGAGGTAGTATTTATTGATGATATTCTAATTTACTTCAAAATATTGGATAATCATGAGGATAATTTAAATACTATTATAAGGTACTTTAGAAAGGACAAACTATATGAAAATTAAAGAGAATGTGAGTTATATATAACGAAAGTATCATTCTTGAGGAATATTATCCCCAAAAAAGGTATATTTGTAGACCCTCCTAAGAAAGTGGAAATCAAGGACATGCCTATACCAAAATCAATAATAGATATCAGTATTTTCATTGAAAAGGATGCTTATCATTTCACCAATACTTGCACTTCCCTCAAGTGGGTAACTTTTTTTGGCTTACAGTGATACTTCAAAGAAGGTTTTGTTCTATGTAATAATGAAAAAAATAGTAATTTGAAATCATATCACTTAATAATAGTTGAGATTTCATGAGAGGAACTATCCCATGCATGACTTTGAGTTGTATATAGTTATATTTACATTGAATATCTGGATAAATTATATATATAGGGAGAAGTTTGAAATATATATATAGATTAGAAGAGACTCAAATATATATTCAAAAATAAGGAGATTAATATGAACTAATAAATATCATTATATCTAATCAAGAACTATGAATTATCGATCCATTACCATCATGGTAAAGTAAACAATGTGGAAGAATCTCTAAGAAAAAAGGATTTGACAATTTTATCAATTATGATAATTGAGAAGGAACAAATCTTCTTAGATTTTCAAACGATTGATATGAGAATAGTAAAAGGATATTTATCCTACCTTACTCGTATAATGTCTCAACCATCCATTCTTGAGAGGATCAAAGACGCCTAGAAATATGATGAGTTGTTATAGAAAAAAGGTAGCGGATATTTTGGAGTTCAACTTTGAAAAGGATAGTTTTAAAAGGTTTGGAACAAGGATATGTCACCCATAAAAACTAAGGATAAAGAGGAAGATTATGGATGATGAACAAAGAACTCTCTAATATATTCATACATGAATCCCTAAGATGTATAAATATTTTAATCAAAACTTCTGGTGGGATAACATGAAGAGAGAGATTACATAATTTATATATTGATAATTGGTATGCCAACAAGTCAAGGATGAATGACATAATTCTAAGGTTATGATGAAATTATTCCCCATACCAGTATGTAAATGGAAAAACATAGTCATGGATTTCATTGTAGGACTCCCCATGGTACCTAAATGTAATAACTTCATCTAGGTTGTAGTAGATTTCTTTACAAAGTCAGCACATTTTAATGTTATCAAATAAGATTTCTATCTTGACCAAATCACAAAGATATAAATAAGTTTAGTGGTAATATCTCATGGAGTGACACTCTCTATTTTATACGGCCTAGATCTTATATTTACATCAATGTTATGGATAATCCTTTAGCATGCGGTGAATACAAAACTCAATTTCAGCACTACTTATCACCCACATACAGATGGTCTATCTAAGGGAACCATCCAAACTCTTGAGGATATATATTGAGGTATTTGTAAATGGATTTAAAATTATGTTTGTATTATCACCTTCCACAAGTAGAGTTCTTATATAATAATATTTTAAATTCTAGCATTCAAATGGATTCTTATGAGGCTATGTATTGGAAGCGGTGTCAATCTCTAACATGTTGGGTTAAAGTTGGAGAGTAGAAGCTAATGGGCCTTATATTTCCTATGATATGAAAAATAAGTTTCAAACCATTCTATATCACATGAGATCATCACAAAAACTGTAGAAAATCTATACAGACAATCATTGATTATACCAAGAATTTTAGGTTGAAGATAAGGTGTTTCTCCATATTTCACCATGAAAGAAAATCATGAGTTTTGGGAAGAAGGTAATGATAATCCCTCTATACATTATCCCATTTGAGATCCTTGATTGAATCTGAGCAGTGTCCAAATAAATAATAATATCACCTAATCTATCTTAAGTACATTATATGCTTCATTTATCCCTCAAGTACATACCGGACCCCTCGTGTGTACTAAATACAGAGGTGGTACAATTAGAAAAATATCATTCATACAAGGAGAATCCATTGAAGATATTGGATAATGGAGAATAATTTCTATGAAACAAGTAAAATAACTTGGTAAAAGTGTTGTGGTGAAACCCAAAGTTTGAGGAAACAACTTGGGATCCAGAAGCGGTGATGAAGTAGAAGTACCCTTACCTGTTTACACCTTAGTACGTAATATAAAATTTCTAGGGTGAAATTATATAGGGGTGATAATTTAACACCCTAATACTTTATGGAATATTTATTTTTAATTAAATTCAATCTATTTGATATCTTTTAATTTCTACAACACTAGTTTTAAACGAAACATGATACTCTATTAAAATATTATTATTTAAACACGACCATTATATCATAGCCATTAAACTGGAAGGTGAGAATAAAAATAACTAAATAATGAGACTTAATTTTTATAAATTTATAAACTAAATTAAATGATTATCTATTTATTAGAAATAAAATAAGATCTATTTTACGGAAATATATATTTTCTGAAAAAAAAATAGTGTCTTTCCTAAAATACGATTTAGTTTCACTTTGAACATATAATTTTAAATTATGTTTTACTAATTTTAGGAAAAAAATTAAAAAAATTAACTTAATTTTTGAAATATTAATATCAAAATTATCTTTCGGTTAATTTTTGGTATTCCTTATGAAAAGTTTCATTTCTCGATGAATAGTGAAAATAATAATTTTTTTAAAAACTACCTTTCCATTTATAAAATTTACAAGACCCATTTCATTTTAATGTGGATTTAAAAGTAAAATTACTTAAATTATAAATTAATTAATATAAATTATTTAATTGGAATAAATTTTATTTTTAATTTTGATATAAAATCTTTTTCAACTTTTGGAAGTTTTTCTTTTGGAAAACTATTTTTCACCACGTCTGTGGTTTTACTTTTAAAAATAAAATCTGACAATTATATGAGTTAAATTTGGAATAATTTATTCCATATTTGGAATCATAATAATTTTTATTATCTAATAAGTTCAACTTACTTTTTTATCATAATGAATAGTGAAAACAATAAAAATTATTTATTGTGATTAAGTTAAAAACAGGTTTATCAGGGGTTAAACTAAATATATAAGGGTTAAAAATGACCCAAAACTAGTATATTTCCTATATTATGGTATTATTTTGAACTTAAATATTATAATGTTATAAAATGGTCCATTTTTTAACCTTTTTTTTGAAAAACATGGGTGGGATTCTTTCTTTTCAAAAAATCAAGTGTATCCTCTCCCCCATTTATAAAAGGCCACCCACACTTATCTACTTTTCACACTTAATTAAACCATTGGTTCTGAAAATAACTACCAAAATTAATTCAATAATTACATATATTCATTGAATAATCCTTTTTTATAAATCCATCCTTGGAAGGCTTTTGGTGAAATCCAAAATAAGTTGCTCGAAGAAGATGTAACATCCTTAACCGAGTGTTATATTTTATTTCTTCCTCCACCTAATTAAAATATTCGGAAACCATAATGATATAATTACCTCAGTATATTATAAATAAATACATGTTTCTATGTTAATTTCATCAAATACAACCATCTTATCCTCCCTAAAATGGGAAATAAAACTATTGACCGTGTGTATGGAGGATTACCGCCTCGGAAACCGACATAATTTGTTTTCCATCACCGCTTCCCATGAATGGATATAATGATGTATCCAAGATTTATATATGATATTTATGATATAATTATTCTTATTTAATTATAATATCATATATACCTTATTAATTTTCATTTCATAAAGAATACGATAATGTCGCTTGTGTGTACGGAGAACTACCGACTATTGAAGTGATATGATTCGTTTTTCACTAACTCTTTACATGGAAGGTAATGAGGAATAATTTAATATTTACATATGATATTCATTAAATATTAATATTTATTTAAAATTAATATATCATAAACCTTCTTACCTTATCATTCATTGAATAAATTACAATATTGTTCATATGTACGGTCGTCTACCGCCTCGTGGAGCGATGTGATTCATTTTTTATTAACATGTCACGTGGATGGTATGTGAAAGGTTATTTAAATAAATTATATTAAATTTATGATATAATTATAATAAAATAATTATAAAATTACACTTACCTTTCTTCTATAATTATCTTCAAAAAATGGAAATGTTACTCATGCATACGAGCAACCTATCGTCTTATGATTGTAACATAGTTGATTTTTTATAACCAAGATTCATGGTTTGTTTAAAAGTATAATTTGTGAATTAAAATGATAATTATTTAATTTTTATCATTTTATACATGATTATTAATAATATATTTTACCTTAGTCAACTTACCTAAGTGATTTTGGTCATATGATCCATTTATTGTTAAAACATAAGATGTGGAACTAATTGGTAAAGTAATTGAATATAACAAGGTAACAATTAAAAAATTAATATTAAATTTTAAAACTCTTATTAAAAAATTAAATTATTAAATTAAATTAATTATTCAAGGAGATAAAAAATGAATGTGAAAAATCAGGCTCAGGGTGAAGGATCTCTCTGTAAACCACCCATTCGTCCTGGTTAAGAACTTTCTCTTTCTAACTCAAATTATCATTATCCTAAAGTTATAGATTATAAATTATATATATATATATGTCTATCACATATAAACCTAGATTATTATTCCTTACATTTACAATTTAATACATACCATATTATCATTATGAAAATTCCTTCATTTTAAAATTTCTTTTTTTATGATATGAAGTAAGATTATATAGCCCATTTTCTTTCCATAGTTAAATATTATATTTTGAATTATGACTGATTCCATTATGTGGCACACATATATCATAAAATATTTATGATGGGTACACTTTGATATTGATCCAATGCATTATTTAAAGATTTAGTCTCATCAAATAATGGAATCATACGAAATGTGGAAATAACATATTACATGATATGCTTCCATGAAATCACTCTCAATGATCTTAGGATACCATTTTATTTATGATATTATTTAATTAAATTACTCATTAGAATTATCTTTTATTATATCTTATGATACCTTTGAATCACATGTTATGTTTCCTTAATATATTTATTCCCTTATAGGGATTTTTATCTCATAAATTTCTTTATGTATTCCCTAGGTAATTCCATGCAGTTTTAGGAGGTTAACTTGATTTTAGGAGCTCACTATGGATAATAAAATAAAGATTCCATTGTTATGTTTCCTTATATGTATTATAAAACTAAGATTCCAAATAAATAAGTCATTTATGATCTGTATGATGTAATTATTAGATGTTTAGGTTTAAGAATCATGTAATAATATGTGTAAAAACATGGATCGCCATAATGGGTCCCAAAAGGGTTCCAATGATACATTCCCTTGGTATAAATAACCCTGATCATGAGGATTACTGTTTAATTGGTTATGTATCAATGAAATATTTCTCATATTCATTAATCTATACCAACCTTAGTGCATCCCTCTTAGATTAAGCCTCTATTATTTCTTACAGGAGTTGTATCCCTCTTACAACCATGTCTCACCCTAATCTACTAATAAGAAGGAAGATATAAGGATGTGCTTCATCCTTAGTCATAATACCTAAGATTTCCCCCACCAATAATATCATTAGTAATTTTAGGATACCTATAAAGGGTAGAATCTATGGGTAATACCCATTGAACACCTTCATGCAATGTGATAGACCTTCTATCTCTTATTTCCTACACCATGAATTACTCATGTGGACTTAGAGATCTGATTTTATTTTATCATTGATATGGTTAAAATGCTTTATAATGGGCATCCTCCTTATGTGTAATCCATAAACACACCGTATATGGGCCTTTTATTATTTTTTTAAGCCTAAATTTCCCCATTCTTTTACATGGACCACCTCTGAGGTCAGGAATCTCAAGGAAATTTCAATATGTATGCCCCATTCAAACCAGGTTATGCATTTATAGAATGTGACCAACTTTATACCATTCCATATTTTCCACTCCATGCATGAATATTGTGGTATTAGGGAATTGATTTTATCATTCCACTAGAATGATCAAAATGCATCCTAATGGGCCTCTTCATAAGTTTTATACCACATATCCATCCAAAAGGGATGTTTTAATGTATAATTTTTGCTCTATTCTCTATTTTCAAACCTTTCAGGACATATAATCTCATGCTTCATTACTCTAACATTTCAAGAACATGTCCTAGTATAACTTATGAAACTATAGTAAAATATCCCTATAGAATAGTGCTAATCTTTGTGAATAATTTACTTACCACATGACGTTAAACTATTCTGTGCAGTCTTGTCACGTGACCTTAAACTGTGTTATTCAAACTATGAGTGCTTTGATACCTATTTTTATGGGATATGTAGGATTAATATATAAGTTTTAAACAAAAAATTATCAATATTATATCCACCTCTAATAGGTACTCATTCTTTATATATAATCCCTCTATCAAGATATATTTCTAATAAAATCATACCCCCTTCTCGAAGGGCCATATTTCCTCAGGGTCTCACCACATTATTCTCATCGGGCCATATCCTAGGAAAGACCCATTTTCATAGGTCCAAATTCCCTGTAAAACCAACTCATATTCATTGGTATATATTCACATTAAGTTTAAATATAAATGTATGATAATTATTAAGTCCCACACTAACCATCGTTATGCATTTTCATCTAGTCGTCATTACTATACAATGTTAAACTGCATGCATTGATCCTTATCACACAACCTTAAAAGGTATGACATATCCCATTAAGTGACACCAAACTACTTGGGTTATAATTACTTTTATAATAAATTTTATGAATACTATTTAATATTATTGATCCCAATACCATGAACACTTACCACTTCCCTTTATGGAAATAAACTCTAGAGTTCCCAACTCTATGGCTTCAAACCAGAGTTACATAGAACCAGGAATCACCAACTAATAAGATAAAGAACCTATGATAAATAAATATGATTTAATTAATGAATAATATGTAATATATATATATATATGTTATATCAATAAAATACCTCTAATACATATATATGTTCACATCGATACATGCTCATAATCAATTGCAAACACAGAAAGGAAACCAACCCCATATTGGGATCTTAAGAATTGATTCATGAATATGTTTAAAATCTATAAGAGAGTCTTGGAATAATAAATAATTTCCCCCCAATATAGTTAGATGAGTATAACCTTCCATTATATTGGAAAATTTCAGTTCCTAATCATCATGGTATGAAACCCCTAGTGAATGTCTACTTTTGGAAAGTATATTTGTATCTTTCCACAGATGTGGGAGTTGTTGGGTGTTTGTAGTTCCATAAAAAACTCCATTAGAAACATTACAAAGTGATAATAATTTCATATACATGAAAATACAATTTTTCATGTCAAAACACCCTCTTAGGAAGGATTATTAAACTCACTATCATGGCTAAATGAATGCTAGATAATAATGTTTTAGGTGAACATATTAAAAATTAACTCACTTTAGATGATGTGGTGAATTTATATAAGAAAATAATATTCAATTATCCAAAACTAAATAATTAAGGAGGATTTATATTGGATGAATATCATAAACATAAATCTCCAAAATTTTAAGAATGCATCCTATAGGTAGAATTACTGAAATATCTCACTCTCCCACACAATTATAAGATGATGCCTGAGGTACTCCAGGAGAAACATGGGCTACAAAACTAAACAACATGAGGGGAAAGACTAAAATATTGACTCTCCTACATTTAATTATTATCAAATAAAATTTATATATAAAATTAATTATTTAAATGATAAAGATTCATCACTTTTGCAGTATGCATTGGAGAGATATTTTCACACCTTGACCCAGCACTTCTCATTTATTTTATTTATTTTTTGTCTTATTTTATCTATTGCTTGAGTGATCATGAGTTATAGTATTTTTCATGAAAAAAAATTATTTTTTGAGTTTTTTAGTTGTTTCAATGTTAGACCAATTGGTTAGGAGTAACCATGAGGTTCATGTGTAGTTAGGGTCTATCATTTTATAGAACCATTTTTCACAGCTTCTATGTGATTCTTCAAACCATGTGGTACTCTAAAATAATTTGTGTTGGTATTGGTTGTGTATGGAGTAAGGATCATGGTTTGACTGAACCATGTGTAATATTAGAGAAAACTATGTTAGGGGGTTCCTAGAATAAGTAGTGTCCAGTAAATGGTTATCATATCGTTTGGTAAACTATGAGCAAACCATTTGGGTTGCTCAAAATGTTAAAATTTTGGTTTTTCTTTTTTTTCTTTACTAATTTTCCTTTAAGAGGGTTTATATTTTTTTACTCCTCATTCTTGGTTCCACACAACACCCCATCCCCCTCTCCCTCTGTAGTTTCATTCCATACCCCCCTCTCAACTCCCTCTCTTCCCACAAAAAAGCATACATATTTTCCGAATTTTCTTGGTCGATTCTCTGAGGAAATACCTCCTCTTCCTTCCTCTTCCAATTTTGTGGTGTTTTTATCTTCCCTATCATCTTACATAGCTTATACAAACCCTAGGTTAGTGGCTAACCTAATTTAGTTTTATTTTTTCCATTTTTAGGTCCTATGATGGGACTCTTGAGTCAGTTTCATGTGTGCTTCATTATCCTCCACCAAAGTTGAAGCGTTTTGGTTCATTTCAATTCACCCACTACCATTTGAGGCCGGTTTATTATGAACTATTGGATTATTTCAAAAAAATGGATTCTTTTTGTTTTTTCTTTGGGTTTCTAGTATTTTTCTCTAGTGATTTTGGACCACCATTCATGATGGTTACCTACACACATATACATAAGTAAGTCATATATTTACATATACAATATTTGTAGATATTCCCTCATAGTGAGAGGAATATCTAAATTTCAAAAATGGTTATTTATATATATATATATATATATATATGTATGTATTTATATATGTATAAATTCATGTGTTTGTAAGTTTAAAGAGTGGGTTTATATCGTATTCATCAAAAGAATCATGTTTTGTGGTAGGTTTCCTAATATTAGACCTTTAATTTGAATTCCTTAATTTCTTAGTAACTTTAAAAATGTGTTTTTTATTATATAAAATTTTTATTATATTGAAAGTTTATTTTAATCATTGTAAATGAATTTTTTATCACCACCCATATTTTCCTTAAGCTTTCAACATGAATTCCTTTTTTAAGAATATTTCCATCCCTATTTTATAAATGTTTCTTGGTATTTCAATTTGTCGTTAAAATAATTTAAGAACTCAAAATCATTGTGAATTAGTGTTTAATAAAGTGAAATTATTCCTTTTAAAATTATGAGGCCTAGTTGGAACCTTGTAAAAGTTTTTTGGAGGTGGAAACCCCACTATACGCATTCCCCTTGATTTAGAAATATGATTTATGTCTTAAATTTGTGATTTATGATATGTTCCTAATGAAGAGTCTTATGAATTGTTGTGATTGTATAAAAAAATTTACTCTTTATGTTTAGATTGGAATAGTGTACATGGTAACTAGAGTACCTAGGAGTAAAGACTGGGTCTAGTATGATATGTGGGACAGTAGGGCAAAGGCCCAATTTCCCTATAAATATTGACGCTACAATACTAACTAAACAAATAAGGCTGATTGTTGGAGACCACTAGACCTTGGTATGTGATTACCCTATAGTATCTCATGCATGAGGGTGTTGTGTGTTTTGTATTGATGATTGGATACCACTAGACAATGGGATGTGATTTCACTATAGAGGCTCATGCGCTTAGACATTATGGATTTTCTATACATTTATTACCAAGGTACGAGGATCCAAGGACACCACAAATCCTATCTACCTAAGGATTTACCATGATTACAATCATTTACACCTATTTTTCTAGGGTATTGTTTTATAATCTCATTTCTTAGTTTCCTTTACATGTTTGAAATAATAAAAAGTGCATTTCATCTTCTCTACTTTGTGGCACCTGGTGAATTTTTTTTTTGTGACTCTTATTTTATTAGCTTGATCCCTATTGTAAATGATTTATTGGAAATATCATATTATTTAGAAACTATTTTTGGAAATTTAAACGAAATTGATTTTTCCTAAAAATGGAAGCATGTTACTTTTTTTTAAAAAAAATTAAAAAAATATATTCTAATATGTCCTGTTTTCAAACTGGAATGACTTGGTTTTCTTTTTGACGGTAAAAAATAGGAAATAGTTTGTAAAGACCCAGAAAATTCCATGTAAATTTTTTCTAAATTATTTGGGATTTTTATGAGTCTGTGAAAATTAATGGTGTGTGATTCGGAGGCCCGGTGTGCCCTGAATGAATTTCTAAACTTTTTTTAAAGGTACATTCAGTAAACGTGCGGGTGGTGTTTTTTATCTTTTGAATCGGTGCTCGAAATTAAAATCAAAGAGCTCTGTTGAATCTGCAGCACCGAGATTCGCTTAAGGGAAGCTTCACTTTGACCGTAGTTGGTCAGGATAAAAAGATAGTTTTTAGACTTTTAAAGAATAATAAAATGATATGTAATTGTTATTTTCTTTTCTTTTTTTCCAATAGATAAGGGGTGATGGAGGGACCGGCGACCTGTCAAGCCATTTAATGGCTTGACTCATCAACTACGTAACTCCACCATTATTAATTAAAAGAGGTTTATTAATTCATGTAATGAACCACAATAATTATTCAATACGTTACTCACCTTTCCCCCTCCAATTTAAATGGAGCTTGGGGTGGGGTTTTGGAACAGCTTCTTCATGGGAGGAAACTCTGGCAGAGTTCTACAGAAACATCCACTGACATAGGATGAAGGCTCGGGTGGAAACGATCTGGGATCGATGAATGTCGATGACTCCATCCAACGTGGACGCTCCTCCTGTCGCAACCGTGACACCTCAAATGGATATCGGACTAGGGGTTTTATCTTTGGTTTTGGTTTGAAATTATTTAAATGAGTTTATTTAATATTTAATGTTATATAAATATTCTCCCACTTGTCACCATGTTCACGTAGAGGGCGCAGGCCGAACGAACAAGGCTCAGACCCTACACTACTTCATTTATGTTGCAATATTCGGGGATGGCTTTCCTCAATTTCTAACAAAAACGTGAGAAAGAGGATCATGATGAGACGGTGGTAGTCTGTGAGACTTGTAGGCACATACAGAAACAAGAAAGAACAACTGGAGCAGGTCTGGTGGCCCGTAGAAGGATCGCGGGCACACCATGTCGGCGGTGGCTGGAGGTTGCCCGCAATAACCGGCCGTGGGCGGTGGGAAGGCCGCACGCCATAGCACACCGATGTGGCCATAGAAATTCGGCCCAAACCGGCTATGCGGTAGAAGGGAGGAGCCCACAGGCATTGCCGGTGGCAACAACCATGGCCAGAAGGCCATGATAGGAGGGGGCAGTGTGGCCCCACGCCGCGCCCCTTCGGCTGAAAACCGGTCAGCCACCTGGCTAACTGTTGCATGTGGTAGGGAAGCACCCTACTGGCTGGATGAAATGGTCTCTCATCTGCAAGTCCATCTAGAGACAGTGGTCCACCTTCAGCTGGACCTTTCCACACTCGGGCCGACCGAACGGGCCGAGCCGGACCTACGGGCCAGCGTTGGTGGGCCGAGCCCCACTCGGCAGGCCAGGCCAACTGTGGCCCAATCCCATGAACCAGTCGGGCTAACCTCGATGGGTCGGACCCAGTGAACCAATCTCACCCTTAATGGGCCGGACCCGGGTGGGATCAGGCAGACCGCGGGACCCGTTACGTCAGGCCGGCCTGACCGAGTCGGACCGAGCCAAGACCCAACCAACCTCCAAATAAAGAAACTCTTATAACTGACGAAACAGGTGTCTGTATGACACATCATCAGTGGCTTTGGGACCCCTTTTGGGAAGCGGTCCCTTTGGCATATTCTGGCAGGCCCGACTGAGCTGGTCCGGCCTAAGATGCGATCACCCCCATTACACTGAAAGTGGTGTAACTAACAGACCGAGCATCTGATCGACGCGTCGTCTGCGACATAAGGACCTTTGTGACAAGGAAGTTCTTTGGAGATACTCTATGTGAGTTTTTACATAGTTTGACATCCTACTTGGGTTGGATCATACTTGAATCCAACCGAGGCCTTTTTACAAAAGTGCACATATCTCACAGACCGGGCGTCTGATTGATGCGTTGTCTATCACATTGGGACCCCTATGATGGGGCGGTCCCTTGGGTATGATTTTTTTGGGACTTTGTACCAGTTGAAATATGACCGATGGCTTGAGGAGTAGAGTCTTCCGAAGATCAAGTGTGCTTTGTGCGGGAATACAGTAGCTGGTTGTGACATGAAGAAGAAGAATGACCAATATAGGTCAGCATCAGAAACTCTAGAGTGGGATGATATATTTGTATACTTAATCATCCCTACCTATGTACCGGAAACCAATACGGTTCAGCACCATTGACCTTTACAGGTCATCACCAGCGACCAATACGGGTCAGCACCGGAAACCAATACGGGTCAGCATAAAGTGACCCATGCGGGTCAGTAGTATAGTTACTACGGATAGGATGATCTGGATTTATGACTAGTCATCTCTATCCCAATAACCTTTAAGTTATACCATTAGAGTGAGTTGTATCTTTTATTTTGTGCTTCATGATTTATATCATGCTTGTGATATTACCTTTGTGGTATTTCTTTAATGAGAGACCTTTGGGGGTCTCGGGGTCCCCTACTTAGTTGTTATACTCACTCCTACATGGGCTCGGCCCACACGTGTGTGTCTGGTGCAGACTAATGTTGATATGAGGTAAACATTAGAGATTCGGGACTTGGTAGAGCTTGTTTCAATAGAACCAAATGAGATCCTTTTCTTTGACTTCAAACTTATAGCTACTACCCTCCATGTAGAGCTCCAGGGAAGATGCGATAGTTTTTTACATTCATTTTAGTTTCTAGGGCTTGTATTCTGTCCCACTGTCTTCAGTTTATATTTGTACTTGTGGTTGTACTTTACTCTCATGAATATACCTTACTTCTGTTGGTTGTTTAATTCAATTTCCATTTTTGAGTGTGTACAGATCTCTAAGTAAATGTATTCCCTATTCGGGAAAATCCTTCAGGTGCTAGTCGCCAACCCCTAGCCTATGGAAGGCGGGCTTGGGGTAGTCACATTTGGGCCTCATGGGATGGGTCGTGACAAAGTGGTATCAATGGGTAGTCGTTTCTACTATAACAACTAAGAGTTTAATTTTAATGAGGAAATGGTGTAAAGTGTCTTGAGTTTGGTTTTCAGTATAGGGAGTCTACTATTGATGTGGTGGTTGATGCATCCCTATAAACAGGACCCCGAATTATATTTTTTTGACTCGATACATTAAAACATCGGTTTCTAGTGTTTTGAAAAGTTTTCTTGATCTTTATTTAGTCATCTAACTAGGTATAACTAATTGACCACGCTGCATCTATTTCTCATAGGATGCCTCCACAAAGACAGCCAGCCAGGATTCTGATTAGCGATCATGACAATGGCCCACCGAGTGACGAGGCGTCAGTACAAGAACCAATCATAGCGACGGCACCTTCGGGAGGTGTACCAGCAGCACCACCACTCATTGAGTAGCAGATGCTACCAGTGTATCATGCATGTCAGTTGAACATGTTTTATGAGTTCTAGAGACAAACACCTCTATGATTTTGAGGTGAGATGGACCCCCATATAGTAGAGGACTGGCCTAAGGCAGTTTCACAGGTCTTTCTCTTAGTAGAGACACTCGCCGAGTAGGTAGAGATCTTGGCCGCTAGCTTCTTCAGGGCTCGGTTTGACGATGGTGGAGCTCGATGCTCCAGGTGCATGAGGAGATGAACTTCACCTAGACAGACTTTGAGAGCCTTTTCAGGGAGGATTTCATGCCAACGACACTATACTCTATGCGTATTCAGGATCTGCTACATCTACTCTAGGGAATCCAACCTATGGTTCAGTACTCAACTAGATTTACTGACCTCTCCCAACACTCCACTGACATGGTACGAGACCCATACTTCAGGGGCCTAACCTTTGAGTAGGGGCTATGATGAGATATCAGATATGTGATAGTTTCTCTCAGCATCCCAACATAGGATGGGGTGCTAGAGAGATCTTTGCTGATGGAGAGATTCCTTGACGAGCAGGCACCGACAGTGAGAACCCCTAATGGATGACAGGTAGAAGAGTCATTTGCACCTGACAATAGATAGATGACGTAGAAGACCAATTAGGTTATAACTTACGGAGGGTGACCATGTGATGCAGGGTCAGAGGTGTGAGGATCGAGAGTCCAAGGGAGCCACCTGAGAGGCATGATCTATTTTTCCTTCAGGGGATAGGGTCACAGAGCTCGTGGTTGTCCAACTCCCCATGTGGATGATCAGCAGATGGTGTAGGGGCCACTGAGGTAGCCGTAGTGGTAGGATCATGAGCGTCAGCTAAGCAGCGGACGAGGCAAGGGAATAGGATGTGCATTGGGAGGTGGTTGGGGTCACCGAGCACTACCACCACATCCCCCATTCGGTCGATCATGAGCTCAAGGATCAGGTGGATGGGGACAGGCACAACTATAGCTAGTAGAGGCTCACGATCCTAATGTCCCTGAGATGATACGATGTACGATATTTATATTCTCTAATTTAGAAGCATCACTTATCGGCATAGGTGTTGGCCATTCATTCCTTTCCACAGACTTAGTTCGGCACTCTAAGATTCCGACTGATCTTTTAGCTCCCCCATTTCATTTAGATACTCATATAGTAGGAGATTCAGCGGTCACACACTAGTTCCGAGAGTGTGATCTTACTCTTGAAGGAGAGAGTTTCTGATGGGATCTTCTAGTAGCAGCGTTGAATCCCTAAGACGTTATTTTAGGCATGGAATGGCTATCAGCAGTTCACGCACAGATTGACAGCTTGAGACGTACAGTGATATGTACACACAGATATGGAGGACATTTTTTTATTGTTGGTGAGAAGGAAAATAGATCATCATGAGATGGACTTCCTCTCAAGAGGGTGTAGCCAATTACAAATTAGCTAGCTTGCATGACCTTTGACATGGTGGGTGAGGTGGGTCCACAGTTCTCAGTGGTGGTGGATGAGTATGGAGACATCTTTCCAGAAGATGTCCCAGGACTACCTCCTTGTAGAGAGGTATACTTTCTCATTTAATTGTACCTCGAAAGAGCACTGATATCTACACCATCATATCTGATGGCTCTTGTGGATATCCATGAGATGAGGGTACAGTTGGAGGGCTTATAGAGGAAGGGATTCATAAGGCCCTGTGTTTCTCCATGGGCATCCCCGATGTTGTTTTCCAAGAAGGTAGACGGAAGTTTGGGGCTATGCGTGAACTTCTGACACCTAAACCAGGTGACCATGAAGGAAAATTATCCTCTGCTGAGGATTTATGATCTATTTAATTAGTTGAAAGGAGCAAAGTGGTTCTCAAATATAGACCTCAGATCAGGCAATCATCAGCTCAGGGAGCACGATGAGGACGTACCGAAGATATCCTTCAGATGTCGGTATGGCCATTATGAATACCAAATGATTCTATTCAGCATGAAGAACGCCCCTACAGTGTTCATGGGTATCATGAACAGAATATTCCATACCTACATAGACCAATTTGTAGTGTTTTTCATTGACGACATCTTGGTGTACTCAGCGTACGGGGAAGAGCACATTGTACACTTGAGGATAGTTCTGGACTCACTCTGGGAGAATTAGTTATATGGTAAGCTCTCGAAGTGTGATTTCTGGATACAGAAGGTCCAATTCTTGGGATACGTCATCTTAGAGGCTAGAGTTGCAATGGATCCAGTGAATATTGAGGCAGTACTTTCTTGGGAGCCACCCAAGAGTCTTGCTGAGGTTTGGAGATTCCTTGGATTAGCAGGCTACTATCAGAGGTTCGTAACTGATTTCTCTAGAGTAGCAGCACCTAGTACTACCTTGATGAAGAATGGGAAACCCTTCCTGTGGTCAGAGACATGCCAGCATAGCTTTCAACAGTTAAGGCAAAGTTTGAACATCACTCCCATCCTGAGGTTTTCGGAGGAGGGAACCGACTACGTGGTTTACTGTGTTGCATTAGGTATTGGACTTGGTTGAATCCTAATGTAGGGTGATGTAGTGATTCCTTATAGATCATGACAACTGAGGCCTCATGAGTAGAATTATGTGACTCACGGCTTGGAGTTGGTAGTAGTAGTCTTTGCACCAAATATGTGGCAAAAAACGTGATGGGTGAGTGGTTTATTGTTTACTCAGACCACAAGAGTCTTAGATATATCTTCACAAAGAAAGATCTGAATCTGAGATAGTGATATTGGATAAAGTTCCTCCAAGACTATGACTTTGAGATAGTCTATACTCCTGGGAAGGGGAACATAGTGGCAGATGCACTTAGCTGGAGATCAAGTTCACAGCTACTGAATGAGGCTTCAGAGCAGTTAGCCTCACTTCAGATATACTATGTGGATATAGATGATACATTCTACATCCAGTCGATGGTAGTTTCCCCTTCACTCCTTTACTGAGTTAGGGAGGTGCAACTCAGAGACAGTAGTTGCGAGACCACACGTACTTAGATATCCTCAGGCCAAGCACCCGACGGATATTTTGAAGGTGGGGACCACACCATCCTTTTCAGAGGACGTATAGTTGTACCAGTGGTGCTACGAGAGGAGGTACTAAAGGAGTTCTATAAAGCGCCCTTGGAAATCAATCCAGACATGATGAAGATGTATTAGGACATTCGGAATCAGTACTAGTGGCCAGGGATGAAGAAATTTGGGGTGGAGTTTGTTTCTAGATGCCTCACTTACTAGCAAGTGAAGGCTGAGCACCAGGTACTAGCAGGCTTGACCCAACCCCTCGAGATACCAGAGTGGAAGTTGGAAGGGATATCAATGAACATTATGACGGGATTACAACATACATCCAGAGGGCATGATACCATCTAGGTGATCATTGAATAACTCACCAAGTCATCCCAGTTCTTTGATATTCGAGAGAAGGGTTCAGTAGAGAGCGTGGGACGTCTCTATGTTCAGGATATCATGAAACTTCACAGGGTGCCTTCGACGATAGTCTCAACCCGCGATGCATGATTCACATCCCTGTTGTGGAAAGGATTGCAGGAGGATTTCGGGACTCATCTTTTCTTGAGCACAACTTTTCACTCGTAGACAGATGGTTTGATTGAGCAGACCATCCAGACCATGGAGGACATGCTTCGTGCATGTGTCCCAGAATTTGGTTGCAGTTGGGAGGACCACATACCCTTGGTGGAGTTTGTGTACAAAACCAGCTATCACTCAACCATTGGTATGGCCCCTTTTGAGGCATTTTACAGATGAACATGCAGATCGCCCTTATGCTAGACAAATCCAGGAGAGCCAGCACTCGTGGGCCCAGAGATGGTACAGGATACCAGTGAAAAGGTGCAGGTCATCCGAGAGTCGATGAAGACTACACAGATCTGACAGAAGTCCTATGCTAATAGGAAAGGGATACCGCTAGAGTTCCAGGAGGGGGACCATGTATTCTTGTGAGTCTCCCCTCAACAGGGACTATGGAGATTTGGCCAAGGCAGAAAACACTCACCAATGTTTATCGGACCATTCCTGATACTTCGGATTATTTTCAATGCCGTGTACCGCTTGGAACTTCCACCATAGTTGGAGAGGGTGCACGACATCTTCCATGTATACCAGTTGAGGAGATACGTGCATGACCCATCTCACACCATTGACCATGCTGATATAGAGACTGAGGATGGGGTGACTTTTGCAGAGTATCTAGTGGAGATAGAGGATCACCAGGAGAAGATCCTTCGTGGGTGTTCGATACCTCTGGTGTGCATTCTGTGGTATAAATAGAATCTCCAAGAGAGAACATGGGAGCAATAGGCTCATATGCATGCCCAGTACCCCTCTTTGTTTGTGTATCCCTGTTTGGATTTCGGGATGTAAATCCCCAAGGTGGAAAGAATGTAAAGACCTCAAAAATTCCATGTAAATTGTTTTAAATTATTTGGTATTTTTACGATTCTTCGAAAATTGAAGGTGCACGATTCTGAGGCCTGGTGTGCCCAGAATAAATTTCTGAACATTTTTTAAGGTACGTTATGTAAACGCGTGGGTTATGTTTTCTATCTTTTGAAACGGTGCTCGGAATTGAAATAGGATAGCACCGTTTAATTTGCAGTGCTGGGATTCGCTTAATAGAAGCTTCACTTTGACCGCAGTTGGTCAGGAGAAAAAGATAGTTTTTGGACTTTTTAAAGAATAATAAAATGACATGTAATTGTTATTTTATTTTATTTTTCTAAAACGGATGAGCGAAGGTGGTGGGACCGGGGACTTGTCAAGCCATTTAATGGATTGACTCATCAACTGTGTAACTCTACTGTTGTGAATTAAAAAAGGCTCATTAATTTATTTAATGAACTGCATTAATTCTTCAACATGTTACTCACTTTCCCCCCTCCTATTTAAATAGAGCTTGGGATGTGGTTTTGGCCTGGATTCTTCAAGAGAGGAAACTGTGGCGGAGTTATGCGTCAATATCCACCGATGGAGGACAAAAGATCGGGAGACAATGATCCGGGATCGACGAAGTCGACGACTCTATCTTACATGGATGCTCCTCCCGATGAAACCGAGACACCTCCAATGGATATCGAAGTATGGGGTTTATGTTTGGTTTTGGTTTAACAATATTTAAATGAGTTTATTTAATCTTTAATGATAGATAAATATTCTCTTTCTTGTCATCATGTTAACACAGAGGGCGCGGGCTGAACGAACAAGGCCCAGACCCTCCATCACATCGTTCATGTTGCGTTCTTCGGGGATGGATTTCCTCAATTTTGGATGGAAACATGAGACAGAGGGTCACGTTGTGATGGAAGTAGTCTGGGAGACTCATAGGTGCAGATGGCACCAAGAACGGACCACTGGAGCACATCAGGTGGCCTGCAGAAAGAACCACTGGTGTACCATGCCAGCAGCGGTCGGCAGTGGTTGGTGGAGGCCTGTGGAAACCGACCATGGGCGAAGGGTAAGAGACATGCCATAGCACGCCGTGGTTTCCAAAGGCAGTTGGCCTGAGCAGGCCACATGAGAGAAGGGCGGCGCCCGCAGGCGCCGCCGGTATCAACAATCACGGTAGGAGGGGGCAGCGCGGCCCCGCGCCACGCCGCGTCGGCTGAAGACTGGTCAACCACCTGGCCAACCATTACACGGGGTGGGTTAGTGCCCCACTGTCCAGATTAAATGGCCCTACATCTGCGGGTCCATCTGGAGACATCGGTCTGCCTTCAAGTGGACCGAGTCTGACGCGGGCCGGCAGAATGGGTCGGACGCGGGCCAGCAGAACGGGACAAATGTAGGCCAGCCGAATTAGCTGGATGCATATTAGTTGAATAGGCTGAATGTGGGTTGTCCGAATAGGCTAGAACCGCGACCCATCGGGCCAGCGCGGGTGGGTCGAGCCCCACCCGGCAGGCCGGGCTAACCGCTGCTTGGGCCCGCAAACCAACTGAGCTGACCCCGACAGGCTGGACCTAGTGAACCGGGCTTCCCTTAACGGGCCAGACCCAGGCAAGGTTAGCTAGAACTCGTGACACGTTGCTTCAGGTCGGCCTGGCCGGGTCAGACCGGGCCTAGACCCAACTAGCCATCGAATAAAGAAACGCTTGTAACTGACGAACCAGGTGTCGGTCTGACATGTCGTCAGTGGCGTTGGGACCCCTTTTTGGAAGGATTTCATTTGGCATATTCTGGTAGGCCTGATCGAGTTGGTCCGGACTAAGGTGTGATCATTGCCTCTTCACTAAAAGGGGTGTAACTAACAGACAGGGCGTCCGATCGACACGCCGTTTATGGCATAAGGACCCTTGTGACAAGGCGGTCCTTTGGAGATACTCTAAGTGATTTTTGACATATTTTGACGTGTGACCTGGGTTGGATCATACTTGAATCCAATTGGGCAGTTTTTATAAAATTTTCCATATCTCACAAACTGAGCATTTGATCGACGCATCGTCTGTCACGTTGGGACCCCTATGACGGGGCGGTCCCTTGGGTATTATTTTTGTGAGACCTCGTACTGGTTGAACTATGACTGATGGATTGAGGAGAAAATTCTTCTTGATATTAGGCATGCTTTGTGCGGGAATACAGTGGCCGATTGTGACATGAAGAAAAAGAGTGACCAATACGGGTCAGCATTAGAAACTCTATAGTGGGATGATCTAGCTATATGACTAATCATCCCTACCTCTATACCAGTCACCAATATAGGTCAGCACCAGCGACCAATACGGGTCAACCCCAGCGACCAATACAGGTTAGCACCAGCGACCAATACGGGTCAGCACCAATGACCAATACAGGTCAGCATCTAGCGACCAATATGGTTCATCATACAGTGACCTATACAGGTCAGTAGTAGAGTTACTATAGATAGAATGATCTGGCTTTACGACTAGTCATCCCTATCTCAGTAACCTTTAAGTTATACCGTTAGATTGAGATGTCTCTTTTGATATGTGCTTCATGATTGAGATCACGCTTGTGATATTACCTTTGTGGTATTTCTTGGGATGTTTTAATTTGTGTATTACTAAGAGACTTTTGGGGGTCTCGGGGTCCCCTAATGAGTTGTTATACTCACACCTGCACAGGCTCTACCCGCACGTGTGTGTATAGCGCAGACTACTAATGATCCGAGACAGACTATGGAGGTTCCGTACTTGGTGGAGCTTGGTGTGATGGGTGTAGTTGATATCCTCTTCTTTGAATTCATACTTATGGCTACTACCCTCTAGGTAGAGCTCCAGTGTAGATGCGATAGCTGTTTACTTTCTTTTCATTTTCTAGGGATTGTATTTCGGCCCATTGTTTTTAGTTTATAGTTATACTTGTGGTTGTACTTTACTCCTGTGGCTATACCTTAATTTTGTTGGTTGTTTACTTCTGTTGACCTTTTTGAGTGTGTATAGATATCTAAGGCAATGGCTTCCGTGTTTGGGAAAATCCTTCTTGTCCTAATCGCTAACCTTTGGCCTATGGAAGGTGGGATAGGGGTAGTCACATCCAGGCCCAGTGGGACAGGTTGTAACATAGTTTTTAAGGTCATTCCTAGTAATTTTTAAGAGTTGGACCTCTAAATATATCTTTTTATATATTTTGGTGTTTCATTGAGCTCAGACTCGATAATCGTGGAGTGACTTTGGTTTAGTGGTTGGTGGTGACCCACAGGGTCACATGGAGTTATGTTTGTTTTTATTTCCTTCCAATTATCATTTTTATTTTTATTATTCAGTTTATATGATTTTACTTTTTCTGATTTTTTTTTGGATAAACCATTCCCAATGGTTTTATCTTGATTCTCAACACTAGTTTCTATCCTAGGAAGATCGAGAATGACTCTTGGTCTTTGTTTTGGGTAGCTTTGGTGACTAGTTCATGGTTAAACCAGGTTGGTTCATGACAAAATGGTTTCAGAGAGTTTATCCATTGTTTTTGGGGGATGTATGGTAGTTTAGAGATATTAATGTTAGCATTAAGGTGGAAATTCATGGGTAGGTTCTTTATCACCACCTATTTTGAAGGATTATTTAATTTCTAGGGTGTTCCAAAATGGTTGTGTAAAGACCCGTAAAATTCAAGGGAAATTTTTTTCTTAATTTTCTTTAGAATTTTACAAGAACGTGGTTTCAGACGACACTTGATTCCGAGGCCCGGAGTGCCTGGAATTTCTATCTGAAATTTAGCTCAGGTACGTTCAGTGAACGAACGAGCGGGAATTTATAACATTTGAACCGGTGCCCGGAATCGAATTCTGAGGGCACCGATGGAACCGCAGCACTGGTAATTACTTAGGAACTCATGTTCCGGAGTTGCGTTATCACGGATGTGGATGATAAAAATTGTGGAAGTTAATTTATTATTATTCTATAATTTTTATTTTCCTTTTGTGTTTTAAGGCTATGGGTGGAAGTTGGGTAACTACCCAACCTCCCTTGGGAGGTTATAAGGGTGGTTGGGCCCACACGAACCCCACCCCTTCATATTCTTAAACTCTTCAACTACCCATTAACTCCCCTTCATTTAATTTGACAACTTGTGTAATTTTAATGAGGTGAGTTAAGTGTGGTTAATTGAATTTAAAACTCTTGAAATTCAAAAGGGTAAGTTGTGTTAATAAACTAAGACTTGGGATTATTTTATTAATGTTAGAGTTTATGCCATGTTGAGAGGTTTTGGGAAGCGTGGAGATCTTCTTCATCTCCAACGAAGAACACCTCGGACTCTGACGAAGAACACCGTTATTCATCGAAGAAAATCTCCACCGAAGAACGCAGAGAACTTCTCCAACGACGTTTCCTCTTCGAACGCACCTCGACGACAACGGAATTGATGTTCGTTTTCCGCGACGCCCGACCTCCGCGATGCTCGTCTTCTGCGGCTCGTTGACGTGCACCGTTCTTGAAACCGAGGTAGGGGTTTATATTTTTTTATTTAATTATTTTCTGTTCTTGAATTATAGTTTGTCGTTCTTCATGGATAAATGACTAAATGATAACAATTAACGAGAGGGGGTCGGACCGCACAAACACGGCCGACCCTCCTCCTTTATCCTTGTTTGATTCCTTGTGGATGGAACGGAATGGCGTGGTACCGTCGCACCACGCGGGAATCGCACGGCAAGTAATACGCGACGTCGTCGCGCCGTGACGAGAAGTTGAATAAGGACGCGACGTCATCGCGCCGCGTCGAAGAAAACCGAAGACACCGCAGCCGGAGCGGGGCCGCGGCGGAAGGACGCAGTGTCGTCGCACCGCGCCGGACGAACCAAGTCGCGGCCAGTTCCAGGCCGCGGTGGAGCAGGGTGACCGGCGGCCGGTTCCGGGCCACCGGTATCGGCGAAGAAGGGGATCGGCCGTCGCCGGTCCCATGGAGGAAGGAACCGGCCGGCCAGGGCGGGCCGGCCGGACAGGTGTGCAGTCGGGGGTTCAAACCCCCAGCCGGTCAGCCAAAATGGCCCCTTTAATTGGGGGGGGGGGGTTACATAGGGGGGAAGGCGCCCCCCCCCCCCCCCCCCCCCGCCGAAACGGGTCGGCCACTGGCCGAGCTGGCCAGCACGCTGGGCGCGCTGTGCCCAGCTGGGCCGAACCGGACCCGTGGCGGGTCGACCCGGTTCGGGCCGACCGGGGGGTCTCGGGCTGGGTCGGTCCGGGCCCGAAACCCCCGTTTTCGGACCCTCTTTGGTCTTTTGCCCATATCTTGGGCTACAGACCTCCGATCGACGCACCGTCATTTGCGTAGCGATCCTTGAAACGAGACGGTTATTTATGTATATCGCACTCAAGGTTTCGGATTACTTTGAGTTCGGCCGGGTTGGTTCGTACACGAAACCAACCGGGCCCTCGAAGCGGAAACGCTCATATCTTGAGCTTCGAATGTCCGATTGATGTGCCATCGACTTTTTTGGTTTCCTATTAGTGAGACGGATCTTTTGGTTTACTCCGCACGAGGTTTGGACGCAGGTGGAGTACGGTCGGGTTGGTTTTGCCTTAAAAACAAACTGGGCCCCTGGGATGAAAAAGGCAATAACTCTCAGACCGGGCATCTGATTGATGCGCCGTCTGCGACGTTGAGTTCCTGTTGACGATATGGAACTTTGGGATACATCAACTCTGGACTATGTGTCATTTGATGTATCAGCCTCTCGGCTCGTGGAGCAGACCCTCCTGAACAAGCTTGTTGTGTGCGGGAACCCTAGAGCTGGCTACGACTGCTACTGTGACTGTGACGACGACTGTGCAGAGATCCTCAGGGGATTCGACGACGACGACTACCGCACTCAGGGATCCTGTGTGGATTAGTGCTACCGATCTTGTGTGGGTCTGATCCTGTGTGGGTCAGCGCTCAGCGGTTCTGTGTGAGCCAGCGCCTACAGATCCTGTGTGGGTCTCATCCTGTGTGGGTCATTGTGGGGGTTAGTTTCCTACCGATCCTGTGTGGGTCATTGCGGGGGTTAGTACCTATCGATCCTTTGTGGGTCCGATGACTTAGATGGATCAGTGATCATCTCTATCGTCTTTCGAAGAAGTATACCTGTGTGAGCTGAATCCTGTTTGCTTTCCTATGTGGATTGTGTTGTGCTATCCTGTGTGGATTACGTTTTGCTTTCCTGTGTGGATTACATTTTGCTTTCCTGTGTGGAATACGTATGATTTCCTGTGTGGACTGGGTTTTACTTGGGCTCGGAGGTTGGAGTGTATTGGAATTGATGACTTAGGTATATGTATGGGCATATACCTAAGCAGTGTCGGTTGTTACTTCGTGATTGTATCTTTCCTTTGTGGATTTTGGGAGACCTTCGGGGGTCTCGGGGTCCCTACTGAGTAGCTTATACTCACCCCTGCATTGGCTATGCCCGCACTATGTTGTGTTGGTTGCAGACGACGGACAACGTTGATCGTGGTTGAGGCTTGCAGAGCAGGACGGTACCTGGAGGTGGACCACTGGGCGGGACATACTCAGAGCGGACGGCGGGACCTGAGGAGCAGTGGAGCTATCTGTACCCACCCTTCAGGTGGGATTTATAGTGGATAGCTCGGCGTAGTGGCTTTAATTTTCAGTTGTTGTTTTCCCTTTCGAGTTGTACTTTACTTTCAGTTTGGGTTTGTATACTGGCTCACTTACCTTCCGCACTTACAGTTGTACTCTGTTTTTACTTAGTGTTTACTTCTAATTCTTGCTTGATCTGTGGTGTTTGTTTTCTTTACAAAGGCAATGCCTTCCCTTTTTATCGGGATTTACGCCTTGGTGCTAGTCGCCAGCCCCTGGTCTATGGAAGAAGGTCTTGGGGTAGTCACGGCACGGGCCCCGACGATGGGTCGTGACAAATTGGTATTAGAGAAGTTCATTTCTACCGCGAACTCTGATCTTTTCTATGTGAAGCAATAGTGTTTAGCGTATTGGGTGTGGTTATCAGTCCAGGGAGTCCAGTGTTGGTGCGGCGGTCGACGTATCCGTACACCAGGACCCTGACTTCTGATTTCCGACTTAATGCACGAAAACATTGATTGCATGTGTGTTTCAAGTTTTCTTTGTGATTACTTTGTATCAGCTCACCAGGTATACTGTTCTGACCATGGCGCACCTGTTTCCTTTTCAAGATGGCCCCACGACGGCAGCCAACTAGGGTTCCGAGAGTCGAGCGTGACGACAGCCCACCGAGCGACGAGGCCTCGGTGCAGGGCCCTTTGTCAGCAGTGGCACCGGTGGTAGCTCTACCCGTCGAGCCACCGACGCTTCCAGCACCAGCCGCTGACGATGCACATCGCCTCAGTGCACTGCATGAGTTCCAGCGCCAGTGTCCGCCCAGGTTCCGTAGGGAGACAGACCCCCAGGCAGCCGAGGACTGGCTGGAGGCAGTGGTACGAGTTTTTAGGCTAGTGAGGACACCAGCAGACCTCATGGTGATCCTCGCATCGAGCCTACTGCACGCAGCAGCAGGCCAATGGTGGAGCTTGATGCTCCAGGTGCACGATGAGGCATCTCTTCTCTGGATGGATTTTGATAGCCTCTTCCCCTCAGAGTTTGTCCCAGCCACCCTCTGTGCGGTGCGAATTCAGGAGCTTCTTCAGCTACGGCAGGGCAGCATGACGGTCGCCCAGTACTCAGCGAGATTTATCGATCTCTCATGCTACTCGACAGACATGGTACTGGACCCTTTCTTCCGGGCCAGGACCTTTGAACAGGGATTGAGACATGAGATCAGGGCATCGCTGATCTCCCTCAGCATTCTGACTCATACAGAAGTACTGGAGCGAGCCCTTTTGATCGAGAGCTTTCTTGCTGAGACTTCTCCAGCGGCGAGACCCACTGCAGGGTGGCACGTAGAAGAGTCTTCTGCAGCAGGCAGTCGACGGATGACTCATGGGTCCAGGCAGACCAGACCCTCAGGTAGACGACCTCATGACACTGGCTCAGTAGTGCGGGGCACACAGCACGGAGCCAGTCTTTCGAGAGGCAGGCAGTGCTACTCATGCGTCGGGCAGGGCCACATGGCTCGTGATTGCCCGACCCGCCATGTCGAGGAGCACCAGACGGTTGAGGGACCACCGAGGCAGAGGCAGAGGGTCGACCGTGGAGGTCCGCAGGGAGGAGGCGGATGAGGCAGAGGAGCTAGCCAAGCAGCAGGTGGTGGGAGACGCTTTGATTCTCTACAACCACCACCACCAGGAGGTCCACCCCGACCACAAGGAGATGGCGGGCAGAGACAGGCACAGCTCCAGACAGCAGAGGCCTATGACCACGGCGTGCCTGAGATGATTTGAGGTACTATCTGTGTCTATTCCACCCTTGCTGTAGTTCTTATAGATACAGGAGTGATTCATTCTTTCATAGTTGTTTCCCTTGTTCGGAGCTCGGAGATTCCGACAGAGCCGTTGGCTCGATCCTTACGGCTAGAGAATCCTACGGGAGCAGACTCAATGATTACGCACTGGTGCCGATAGTGTGAGCTTACTCTAGGAGGCAAGAGCTTCGGCTGGGATCTTCTTGTAGCAGCGTCGAGGCCTTAAGACGTCATCTTGGGCATGGATTGGTTGTCTATGGCCCATGCACAGATTGACTGTTTTAGGCGCAAGGTGCGATGTGTACGCACCGACGGGAGCAGGTTCACCTTCACCGGCGAGAAGGGAGCCTTTGCAGCACAGGATGGACTTCCGCGGAGGAGAGGACAGCCCATCAATCACCAGTTGGCTAGTCTCATCCTATTAGCAGTGGACGTGCGGAGTCCTGGTTTTCCTGCAGTGGTGGATCAGTATGCGGACGTCTTTCCCAACGACATTCCAGGGCTACCTCCTCACAGAGAGGTAGACTTTTATATTGACATGTACCCCGGGACAACCCCTATATCGACTCCAGCATATCGGATGGCCCCCGCTGATCTTAGAGAGCTGTGGGTACAATTGGAGGACTTGCAGGGCAAGGGGTTAATCCGACCCAGTGTTTCACCCTGGGCTTCCCCGATTTTGTTCACCAAGAAGGCGGACGGGAGCTTGCGACTTTGTGTCGACTATCGTCGCCTGAACCAGGTGACAGTGAGGAACAAGTATCCGTTACCGAGGATTTATGACCTCTTCGATTAGATCAAGGAAGCACGGTGGTTCTCAAAGATAGACCTCAGGTCAGGCTATCATCAGCTCAGATTTCGAGATGAGGACGTGCAGAAGACGGCCTTCAGATGTCGGTATGGACACTATGAGTTCTTGGTTATGCCATTCGGCGTAACCAATGCTCCAATAGTGTTCATGGCCCTCATTAACATGATATTTCATCCATACCTCGATCGATTTGTCGTGGTCTTCATCGACAACATTTTGATTTACTCGACGACTGAGGAGGAGCACGACTACCACTTACGGGTTGTACTAGACACACTCCGAGAGTGCCAGCTTTATGGTAAGCTCTCAAAGTGCCAGTTCTGGATACGTGAGGTCCAATTCTTGGGACACGTCATCTCTGAGGCAGGAGTTGCAGTGGATCCTGTGAAGATCGATGCAGTGCTAGCTTGGGAGCCACCCAGGAGCGTGACAGAGGTGTGGAGTTTCTTGATATTAGCTGGATACTACCAGAGATTTGTTCCAGACTTCTCCAGATTTGTGGCACCACTCTCAGCTTTGACGAATAAAGGGAAACCCTTCGTGTGGTCAGACAGATGTCAGTAGAGCTTCCATGAGCTGAGACAGAGATTGACTAGCGCACCTATCTTGAGGTTGCCTGAGGAGGGGGCAGGGTACGTAGTCTACTGCAATGCATCAGGGACCGGACTCAGATGTGTCCTGATGCTGGAGTGGGCATTGATCGCCTATGGATCACGTCATTTGAGGCTGCATGAGCAGAACTACGCTACCCATGACCTGGAGTTAGCAGCAGTGGTCTTTGCTCTGAAGACATGGCGACACTATCTGATGGGCGAGTGCTTTACTGTCTTTTCTGACCATTAGAGTCTCAGATACATCTTCTATCAGAAGGATCTGAATCTGAGACAGCGGCGATGGCTCGAGCTCCTCCGGGACTATGACTTTGAGATTTTCTATACTCCTGGGAAGGGGAACATGGTAGCCGATGCTCTCAGTAGGAGGATGGGCATTCAGCTACTTGAGGAGGCGACAGAGCATCTAGCCTCTTTGCAGATATCCTTCATGGATAGAGATGGAGCAGCGTTCCTCCAGTCTCTCACAGTCACTCTTCCACTATTGCAGTGGGTCAGAGAGGCACAGCATGGGGACGCTGATTGTGAGACGCGGCGTGCGCAGTTATCCTCAGGACAGGCACCTGATGGTTTATCCTTTGGAGTAGATCACGATGTCCTTTTCAGAGGACGTACCTTGGTACCAGTTGCTTTACGAGAGGAGGTGCTGAGAGAGTTTCAGACTTCTCCTTTGGCGGTACATCTTGGAGTGGCGAAGATGTACCAGGATCTCAGACGACAGCACTGGTGGTCGGGCATGAAGAAGGTTGTGGAAGAGTTCAGTTCTCGATGCCTCACCTACCAGTAGGTGAAGGCTGAGCACCAGGTACCAGCAGGCTTGGTACAGCCCTTAGAGGTCCCGGAGTGGAAGTCGGACGGGATATCTATGGACTTCGTGGCTGGACTTCCATGCACTTCTAGAGGTCATGACTCCATTTGGGTGATTGTCGACCGACTCACCAAGTCAGATCACTTCTTACCCATCATAGAGCAGGGCTCAATAGAGAGCTTGGGATGACTTTACGTTCAGGAGATTGTACGGATTCATGGTGTTCCATCATCTATCGTCTTCGATCGAGATTCTCTCTTTACTTCTCGGCTTTGGAAGGGGTTGCAGGAGGCGTTCGGGACACAGCTATGTCTGAGCACAGCCTTTCACCCTCATACGGATGTTCAGACAGAGAGGACCATTCAGACTCTCGAGGACATGCTCCGCGCATGTTTCCTCGACTTTGGTCGCAGCTGGGAGGACCACCTACCCTTGGTGGAGTTCGCATACAACAACAGCTACCACTCCACCATCGGGATGGCACCATACGAGTTGTTGTACGACCGACCTTACAGATCTCATTTGTGCTAGATAGACCCTTGGGAGTCCGCACTTGTGGGACCGGAGATGGTCCAGGCCATGATAGAGAAGGTCCAGGTCATCCAGGAGCGGATGAGGACAACTCAGAGCCGGCAGAAGTCATATGCTGACAGGAGGCGGAGGCCACTAGAGTTCTAGGATGGCGACCACGTCTTCCTGCGTGTCTCACCTCGACGTGGATTACGGAGATTTGGCCGAGGCGGCACATTGTCTCCACGCTTCATCGGACCCTTCCAGGTCCTCAGTAGGATTGGAGAGGTCGCTTATCACCTAGCTCTACCACCTCAGTTGCACCGGGTGCACGACGTCTTCCACGTATCTCAGCTGAGGAGATACGTGCATGACCCGACGCATATCATTGACCATGGGGACCTAGACGTTGATGATGAGGCGACTTTTTCGAAGGTCCTTGTGGAGATTGAGGATCGACAGGAGCAGGTCCTATGTGGACGGTCGATTCCTCTAGTGCGCATCAGATGGCAGCACGGGAACCTCCAAGAGATCACTTGGGAGCGGGAGGCTCAGATGCGTGCTCAGTACCCTCATTTGTTTCCCTAGTTATGATGTATCTTTATGGGGACGTAAATCCCTGAGGTGGGAGTAATGTAAAGACCCATAAAATTCAAGGGAAATTTTCTTCTTAATTTTATTTGGAATTTTACATGAACGCGGTTTCAGACGGAACTTGATTCCGAGTCCCGGAGTGCCCGGAATTTCTATCCGAAGTTTAGCTCGGGTACGTTCAGTGAACGAACGAGCGGGAATTTATAACATTTGAACTAGTGCCCAGAATCGAATTCTGAGGGCACCGATGGAACCGCAGCACCGGTAATTACTTAGGAACTCCTGTTCCGGAGTTGCGTTATCACGGGTGTGGATGATAAAAATTGTGGAAGTTAGTTTATTATTATTATACAATTTTTATTTTTCCTTTTGTGTTTTAAGGCTATGGGTGGAAGTTGGGTAACTACCAAACCTCCCTTGGGAGGTTATGAGGGTGGTGGGTCCCACACGAACCCCACCCCTTCATATTCTAAAACTCTTCAACTCCCCTTCATTTAATTTGACAACTTGTGTAATTTTAATGAGGTGAGTTAAGTGTGGTTAATTGAATTTCAAAATCTTGAAATTCAAAAGGGTAAGTTGTGTGAATAAATTAAGACTTGGGCTTATTTTATTAATGTTAGAGTTTATGCCACGTTTAGAGGTTTTGGGAAGCATGAAGATCTTCTTCATCTCCAACGAAGCACATCTTCGATGAAGAACGTGAAGAACACCTCGGACTCCGATGAAGAACACCGTTCTTCAACGAAGAACATCTCCACCGAAGAATGCGGAGAACTTCTCCAACGACGTTTCCTCTTCGGACGCACCTCGACGACAACGGAATCGACATTCGTTTTCCGCGACTCCCGACCTCCGTGACGCTCGTCTTCCACGGCTCATTGACATGCACCGTTCTTGAAACCGAGGTAGGGGTTTATATTTTTTTATTTAATTATTTTCCGTTCTTGAATTATAGTTTGTCGTTCTTCGTGGATAAACGAATAAATGATAACAATTAACGAGAGGGGGCCGGACCGCACAAACACGGCCGACCCTCCTTCTTTATCCTTGTTTGATTCCTTGTGGATGTAACGGAATGGTGTGGTACCGTCGCACCACGTGAGAATCGCACGGCAAGTAATACGCGACGCCGTCGCGCCGCGCCGAGAAGTTGCACAAGGACGCGATGCCGTCGCGCCGTGTCGAAGAAAACCGAAGACACCGCGGCCAGAGAGGGGCCGCGGCGGAAGGACGCGGTGTCGTCGCACCGCGCCAGACGAACCAAGCCGTGGCCGGTTTCGGGCCGCGGCGAAGCAGGGTGACCGGTGGCCGGTTCCGGGCCGCCGGTGTCGGCGAAGAAGGGGACCGGCCATCGCCGGTTCCGTGGAGGCAGGAACCGGCCGGCCAAGGTGGGTTGGCCGGACAGGTGTGCATCCGGGGGTTCAAACCCCCGGCCGGTCAGCCAAAACGGGCCCCTTAATTGGGGGGGTCGCGGTTACACAGGTGGGCAGGCGCCCCCCCCCCCTTGCCGAAACGGCTCGGCCACTGGCCGAGCTGGCCAGCACGCTGGGCGCGTTGTGCCCAGTCGGGCCAGCCGCCTGGCCGGTCCGCCATGCTGGGCCGCGCCCAGGCCAGTTCGGGCCAACCGGGGGGTCTCGGGCTGGGTCGGTCCGGGCCCAAAACCCCCTTTTTCGGACCCTCTTTGGTCTTTTGCCCATATCTTGGGCTATGGACCTCCGATCGACGCACCGTCAGTTGCGTAGCGATCCTTGAAACGAGGCGGTCGTTTTGGTATATCTCACTTAAGGTTTCAAATTACTTTGAGTTCGGCCGGGTTGGTTCGTACACGAAACCAACCGGGCCCTCGGAGCGGAAATGCTCATATCTTGAGCTTCGGATGTCTGATTGGCGTTCCATCAACTTTTTTGGTTTCCTCTTAGTGAGACGGATATTTTGTCTTACTCCGCACGAGGTTTGGATGCAGGTGGAGTACGGTCGGGTTGGTTTTGCCTTAAAAACCAACCGAGCCCCTAGGACGAAAAAGCCAATAACTCTCAGACCGGGCATCCGATTGATGCGCCGTCTGCGACGTTGAGTTCCTATTGACGATACGGAACTTTTGGATACATCAACTCTGGACTATGTGTCAGTTGATGTATCAGCCTTTCGAATCATGGAGCAGACTCTCTCGAACGAGCTTGCTGTGTGCGGGAACCCTAGAGCTGGTTGCGACTGCAACTGTGACTGCGACGACGACTATGCAGAGATCCTCAGTGGATTCAACGACGACGACTACAACACTCAGCGATCCTGTGTGGATCAGTGCTACCGATCCTGTGTGGGTCCGATCCTGTGTGGGTCAGTGCTCAGCGGTTCTGTGTGAGCCAGCGCCTACAGATCCTGTGTGGGTCTGATCCTGTGTGGGTCATTGCGGGGGTTAGTTTCTTACTAATCCTGTGTGGGTCATTGCGGGGGTTAGTACCTATCGATCCTTTGTGGGTCCGACGACTTAGATGGATCAGTTGTCATCTCTATAATCTTTCAAAGAAGTATACCTGTGTGAGCTGAATCCTGTTTGCTTTCCTATGTGGATTGTGTTGTGCTATCCTATGTGGATTACGTTTTTCTTTCTTGTTTGGATTACGTTTTGCTTTCCTGTGTAGAATACGTATGCTTTCTTGTGTGGACTAGGTTATACTTGGGCTCAGAGGTTGGAGTGTATTGTAATTGATGACTTAGGTATATGTATGGTCATATACCTAAGCAGTGTCGGTTGTTACTTCGTGATTGTATCTTTCCTTTGTGGATTTTGGTAGACCTTCGGGGGTCTCGAGGTCCCTACTGAGTAGCTTATACTCACCCATGCACGGGCTATGCCTGCACTACGTTGTGTTGGTTGCAGATGACGGACAGCGTTGATCGTGTTTGAGGCTTGCAGAGCAGGACGGTACCTGGAGGTGGACCACTAGGCGGGACATACTCGTAGCGAACGACGAGACCCGAGGAGCAGTGGAGCTATCTGTACCCACCCTTCAGGTGGGATTTCTAGTGGACAGCTCGGCGTAGCGGCTTTACTTTTCAGTTGTTGTTTTCCATATCGATTTGTACTTTACTTTAAGTTTGGGTTTGTATACTGGCCCACATACCTTCCGCACTTATAGTTGTACTCTGTTTTTACTTAGTGTTTACTTCTACTGCTTTTTTGCTCTGTGGTGTTTGTTTTCTTTACAAAGGCAATGCCTTCTCTTTTTACTGGGACTTACGCCTTGGTGCTAGTCACCAGCCCCTACTCTATGGAAGGCGAGCTTGGGTTAGTCATGGCACGGGCCCCGAGGACGGGTCGTGACAGGTTGTTCTTCAAAATCTGAGTTTGGCTCTCGAATGTTTTCAAGGTTATGGTTTTTGATGGAGTGTTTTTTTATTTGATAATTAGTGGATTATTTTTAAAAAACATTAATTCTTAGAGTGGTTATTTTGGATGAATTAATAGGGGTGTGTGGTTGTTGTGCATGTCCTGGAAAACCATGAAAAAACCAAACAACTACCTCTAACAACCACTGATGTTCCCACCTGGATGGTGCACAGACTACCAAACCCCACAACTGATCCTTGTGTAGTGATTATTATTTTATTATTTTGGTAATTTTGACATGTTTAGGGGTAGGTTATGAAAATTTTTAATTAATTTTTCTTGGGATGGTTTTCAGCTATTTTTATTTAAATTTTAAAATGGTGTCTATTTTGAAAAAATTGTGATTGGTTTATAAAAAATGGGATTTACCAAGTGAAAATATTGAATATTTTTAAAAGTTAAATGAGTTTTTTTGAAAATGGGAGTCATTTTAGAGAGTCATTTGGTATTTGTAAGGGATTGTGGAAAAGGGGAATGTAATTTTCTTTTAAATTTGGAAATTTTTTGTTTTATAATGATAAGGGGTGGTTTTGAAATTTTATTGGTCTTGTTTTATAGAGTGTTTTAGAAATTTATTTTTCGGTTTGACACTTGGTATTTCAATGGATTCTCACATGTATGTATGTATGTGGTGATTGTATATTCATTTTTATGTTTCGATGGGTACCTAATCAGGCATGAAAATGTATATGCGTGAGGTTTTATGGAATACCATCAATACATGACCAACCTTTTTAGCTTGTTTTTATTTATGAAAATGTTTTTAAAAGGGGTATTATAATGTTTTGATAATTAGGTTTGTTGGAATGATTTTATTCCAATAGTAATTTAAATGTATGGTGTATTTTTAAATGGTTTTTTATGTTCAACTAATTTTGAATAAGAAAATGGTTTTGAATTTGGAATGAAAGTGGTGGTTTCAAAAAAGAAATTTTGGTTCAGTTGTGTGGCTATTGGTTTATGAATTGGTTTTTTTTGGGTCGAAATTTTATCTTGGTTTATATTTAATTTGATATGGATTTGTTTGGGTGTTTTTATATTATTTATATTATGTCCCCTAGAAAGTTCCTAAGGGTTTCTACATAGTTTATTCTAGTCATTGGTTTTGTCCAGACTCCTAGTAGGGTGGTGGATGTAAGTTCTTTTCTTTTGTTTTATATTTTTTGTGGTGGTCAAGGATTGTTAGGGGTTGAAGGATTTCATAGATCATGGGTTTCAGTTAGGTCAACAAATTTTGAAGGGTTTTGTAACCATCTTGAATAAGATAGTCTCTTTTCCATAGAGTTATCATTTAGAAATCAGTTTAAAGATCATTTATTCTTGTGGGGTATTTTTCTATAGAATAAGGACTATGTTCTCTTATATGGAAATGTTATTTTTTAGGAAGTATGTTGATGAGGTTTCCCAATATGAGTTTGTTTGTAGAGGGAATCCTATGACACTTTTCATCTCATTTATCATGTCACCTATTCATTTGACTTTAATCAGGTCAGTTTGGGAACTCTAAGTCATCCTGCAATAATTCTCCCAAGGATTTTTACCAGTGTGGTAGTTTGGGACACCTAAAGAAGTTTTTTAATTATTTTATCAGGAGATGAAGTTTCGATCAAGAATTTTCAACTCCTGACTATAAGGAAGCGGATGCTTCAATACATTAAGGCTTTAACCATATGTATCAGAGTAGATATTTTCAAATAGTGTAGAAGTTATGGGGTTTGATGGATGTTGACCCAACATTTTATCTTATATGTCATTGAAGAATTCATTTGAGTTTCCATTTACTATGGTTGTTTGTTTTGAAACCTCTTCTTGTTTTGGAGTTTTTGGTGGGATCGTTATTTCCTTATCTTTGTATGAGTTATCGGATGATTTGTTGGATCATGCCTATTTCAGAGATTCTTGTGTCTTATAGAAATTATAAATCATAGTTTCATCTGGTGTTCATTTGTAGTCTATTTCTTTGGATCCCCCTTGTGTTGGGGGTTCATCTTCACTCATTGGTTTTTAAATGGTGGGGAGACCCATTGCAAATCTTGTTGATATCCTCTTTTAAGCTGGTCGATCAATGACTCTAGAAATTAAGAGGTCACATTAGTGTTAATAGGTTTTTCTAGATTTTTGGGATGAATGATTTGATAAATGGTGCTTGATCTAGTCCCAAAATGGTGGGAATACCACCATCAAATGGGACTCATAGTGAATTTGAACTTCAACCTTCTTGATGGGGTATCCCTTTATCTTCATCCCACCTTACCCTAATGAGTTTATTTGGTGATTATTATGTTAGGGGTCATAGAGTTATTTGATTAAAGTTTTTTTTGGAAATATGATTCACTCAATCTTCATCTCATCAATTTCCAACTCCTTTTGGGATCTTTAAGTTTCAGGTTTTGGGTGAGAGTGAGTTATCAGTTTTCGGTCCTCGGGTGGTAGAGTTTTTTATAAAGGTCATTACATCCTTGCAACATTCATTGATCAATCTAGTCTCTTGGGAATTAATAGGGGAAGAAAGTGTTAATGGTGGGTAGAATTTTCACACTTCAACCTAACACTTCTTCTTTATTTTATTTCTTTTCTATCTTATTTTGTCTGTTTCTTGAGGGATCATGATTTCTAATAGTTGGAGAACCAGAATTTAAATTTTTGGTGGCTTATTAGCTATTTCATGGTTGGCCTTCATAGTTATGAGTAACCATGCAGTGCCTGTGCGGTTAGTTATATCATTCGGAATAACCATTTTCATGTCTTTTGTGTGGTTTGTCAAAATGTGTAGTGCTCTGTAGGAAGTTGTTTCAAGATTGGTGTGTATGGAATGGGGTGCATGGTTTGATTTAACTATGCAACCTATTAGGGGAAACTGTGCAAGGGGATTCCTAGCGTAGGTAGTTTCTAGTGTACTATTAATACACGATTTGGTAAACCATACTCAGACCAGGCGGGTTTCCCATGATTTTAAAATTTTGGTTTTTATTTTTTTCCCTTTCCTATTTTACCCTTAAAAGGGTTTTTCTTTTTTTCCCTCTTCATCCTTGGTGACTCATGAAACCCCATCCCCCTCGGGTTAGCTTCATGTCTGTTTTAGAATCCACCACTGAAAGTGAAGTGTTTTGGTTCATTTCAGTTCACTCACTACCATTTGATGTTTCATTGTTCTAATATATTGGTTTGTTCTGATTTTTATTGGTGTCTTTTAGTGTTTTTGAGTTTCCAATATATTTATCTAGTTCATTTGGACCAGTGTACATGAGGGTGAACTACACGCATATTCATAGGTAAGGGGTATATATATACCCCCTTTGAAGATATTCCCTCATGGTGAGGGGAATAACTACATTTCAGCTAAGGATATATATATATATTTTCTTTGTGTGTGTAAATGCATGTGCATCTAATCATAAAGTGTGTTTTTGGATCATCTTTGTCAAGAATCAGTGCATTTTGTGGTAGGTTTATTTTGCCCAAACCTTTAATTTGAATTCCATAATTTCTTGGTTGCTTTAAAATTTTGTTTTTTTATTACATAACATTTATTTTCTATGAAAAGTAGCTTTTAATCCTTGTAAATTCACTTTTTTTCATTACCCATGTTTCCCTTAATCTTTCAACATAGATCCCCTTATTTATTCATGTTTTCAAGCCTACTTTGTAAATGTGTGGTGCCTTGGTTGTTCAATTGGTCATCAAAATCATTTTGGAACTCAAAATAATTGGTTGTTACTATTTTATAAAGTGAAATTATTCCTTTTAAAATTATGAGGCTTAGTTTTCACCTTGAAAATGTTTTTTGGATTTTGAAATCTCCTCTTTTTGTGTTCCTATTAATTAGAAATATGATGTATGTGTTAAATGTTAGATTTATGATATGTGCCTATTGAAGAGGCTTATTAATTTTTATGCTTGTATGGAAAGGTTTTACTCTTAATGTTTATATTGGAAAAGAGAACATGGGAACCCGGGTACCTAGGAGGGAATACTGGGTCTAGTATGTAAGGTAAATTGATAAGGCAGAGGTCTGATTTACCTAGCAAGATTGACGCTAAAACACCAAATAAACAAATGATGATAATGGTTGGAGGCCACTAAACCTTGGAATGTGATTCAACTCCAGTGTCTAGTTCATAAAGTTTTGGGTTTTTTATTGATGATTAGTGATCCCTAGAACTTGTGATGTGATTCCCCTTTAATGGATCATGCATGAGTACATTGTTGGTTTTGTAAGCATTTATCACTATGGTATGAGGATCCTAGAACCCCACTAACCCTAGATACATTTGAACTTCCCATTATTCTTACTATATTTTACACCTAATTTTATATGGTATTATTTTATAATCACATTTCTTATTTTCCTTTACATGTTTGAAATAATAAAAAGTACATTTCCCTTCTGCTATTTTGTGGTACCTAATGATTTTTTTTTCTTATAGTGACCCTTATTTTATTTTCTTTATCCCTCTTATAAATGATTTATAGGAAACCACACATGATTTGTAAAATATTTTTGTAAATGTAGTGTAAATTGGTTTTTCTTAAAAAAGGAAGCATGTTACTTGTTTCTAAAAAGAATAGGAAAACCCTAATTTACTTGTCTTATTTTCAAATTGGAATAACTTGGTTACCTTTGTAACATGGTGTTATATAGAATAGTTTATTTGGGAATTCCTACTTAGTTTTAATACTCATTTCTATAGTTTTATCTTTTTTTTAGATTCTATTGTTTCCTTCATCTTGGTCTAAGTCTCCGTGGAGCAGCTCTGGTTTAGTGGTTGGTGGTGACCTATAGGGTCACATGGAGGTATGTGTGGTTTTATTTCTTTCCACTGCTAGTGTTTATTTTTATTATTCGGTTTATATTATTTTATTTTTCTAATTTTTATGGTATGAATCATTCCTAATGGTTTTATATTGATTCCTAGCACTAGTTTCCAGCTTGGGGGATCGATAATGCCACTTGGGCCTTATCGCAGGCCGACTCGGGTGACTGATTCTTGGTTGACCCGGGTTGGTTCATGATAGAGATAACTTTGATTTAAAATATTTATATTGCAATATTGTGTAATTTGAACTCTATCAGGGGACTTTGTGTCCTAATATTATATATTCAATGATATTTCAAGAGGTACTAGTTGTAACACCCCGACCCCATTACAGAGAGTTGGTGCATTATTACATAACATTTCCATGATCACAAAAGATCAAGTCTTGAAAGACCGATTAGTTTAGTAGCCTTGGAAACACTAGATACATTCATAAATGTTACATTACATCATAAAGTGAAAAATCAAAATAAAATAGTCTTCATAGTCCACACTCCTATCCCCTTTAGACTATCCCTGTAGGACAGTCATAAAATATTTCTTCACATCCTGGGAAAATAAAACAAAGAAAGGGGTGAGCTCGGATTCTCAGTAAGGATAACAATACAGTGGAAACATTCATAAATAAACATAAACATTTAAGGAAATTTATAACTAAAACAAAAGCCTTTTAAACATGACCTTCAGTATAATATGGAAAAAATAAAATGAATTAATGTCATTTACTTATTCACATGGATATTCTACTAGTCGAATAATCACATGCAATATCAATAACCACTTTCATAATGACGGAATGCATAATGCCAGACTATCATAACTACATAGCCAAGGCCTCATGCCAAAACTACAAATAATATGTTGTCAAGGCCTCATTCCAAGACACTAGTTTGTCTCATGAGACCTACCGATGCATCGAGGAGCTATAGTGGTCTCCACCCGTCACTTATTAAGTCCAATGCATTCCTTATATGAAAAGGTTTAAACATATCCTAAACCATAACATAATCGTATCACATAAAACATGCATAAAGGAAACATAAAATTTCAACATTTTAATCACAGGATGTCAATACAACACATTGATATAATAAAAACTTTATCAAAACCATTTTCAATACCAAAATAAAAGAAAACTAAAACGTGGTATTTATTTTTCATTTTAAAAAAGTTATGGCTTGTAGAGGAAGCCGAAACTCAAATCATGGTCATGGTGGCGGTGAAGTCATTTTCGCCGTATACGTACAACAAATAAACATTCCCTTTTGTCTTTTAGTAAAATTCTTCATATAAAAAGATTCATTTTGAATAAACATAAAAGTCAAATGGGTTTATACACTGTATAAAATAAAGTCTTGTATTAAAACAAAATATACCTCAGTGAAAGAAGATTGAGATGAAGTCCCTTAAAAAGATAATTTTTGTAGATAAAATAGATCTATTATATGTATTCACTATAAGTACACATAAAGAAAGTACAAATACAAGATAGGACAAAATAATATCAGGACATAATTTGAAAGTAGGAGATTAACCCAAAGAACGGATATTGGGTTAAGAAGTTCTCTTACCTCGTGTCCGACTTGACTCGATCATTCTATAATCTCCTGAATAATAAAATAGAGTTAATTTCTACTTTCTTAAGAACCTTTTTCATGTTCATTATTCATTTAATATCACTTATTACCATGTTATGAACATTATGTAATTATTTAAGTTAATAACGGTCGTTTTGTCGATCTTTGGTACTTGAGTCAAAAATAAACTTCTTATAATTACAAGTTGTTCATGTGGTAAAATATCCATTATATCAAGAATTATATTCATGATGTAGATATCATATATATCATATATATCCAGTATATACATGAATTTATAATATTACATAACATTTAGAGGTAAGAAATGAAATGCACCGTTCATGGAGACGGTAAGTCGTACGTACGCATGAACGCTACTTTCATTTCTATTTCATATTTAATGGAATGAAATCATAATTATATAAAGTTATTTATTATTCCAGTATAATATCATATATAATATCATTTACTCCATCCTTTATACGTCCCACATATGGCAGTAACGATTCAAATCACTTTGAAGGGGTCGTAGTCCGCACTTCCTAAAATGAAATTATCGCATTTACCCATAATGGAAATCATAAAGGTATGACATAAATTAAAAATACAGAAGCATAAGTAAAACATAAACATAATATTTATCATATATAAATATAGTGACATCTTGATGGCCACCATGAGAGGTGTTAAAAGAAGATTGAACAATCATCGTTTCGTGAGGCAGTAATTCACCACCCACAGAAACAGAATGTTCCTTAACCATTAGACGAAGGTGTGTGTAATTTTAAATCAAATCCTTATCATAAAAAAATCCTAGTATATTTAAGATACTGGTGTTGTTAAAAAATAAATGAATAAAAAGATTTTAAGGGGTTGGAGAAGCAAAATAAAACAAAAGAACATAAGAGAAGCCATTAGCTTAAAATCGGGTAACTCTTTTTGATTTGAGCCAATGGCTTCCTTGGAAAGACTTATTCCCAAAGTGAGGCTTCTAAGAGTAATATAGGGAAGTTGAGAGAGTATTTGGGCAGAGTTTGGCCGAGCCAAATGGCTTTGAAGGTGTGAATAAGGTGGTAGAGGTGGGGGCCTTTTATAAGAGGAGAGGAGGGGCACTCTTAGAAAGTCATGAAATGTTACATTATTATGAAGTGCTTTTCAGATTTCAAAGGTCCCAAAATTATATATTTCTATTATAAGGTGATAAGAGTTCTAAATATACTCATCCAATAGGTTTTTGACAAGTGTAAGTATTATATTTTACATTATCTTTTCATTTTATTTAAATCATTAATTAATGAGGTAATCGCTGCATCATCATGGTGTTATAAAAACTTTAATTTATTTAATGTCTAAAAATTATAAAAAAATACCATGATTTAGGAAATCTTTTTATCTTTCCAATTAATATTTATAGTCGAAAATTTAACTTATATAACCCCATGTAATAATTGTTTTATTAAAACAACACATGTTTGTGACAATTTTATTTTTAATTTAAATAAAACGTTATTAATGTCATTTTCTTACCCATGTGGCTCCATGGGGTCTCCAAGTTGACCCATGGATTTTCTTGGTCGGCCATGACTCATCCAATAATTCTAGGACAAGTGTAAAGGTAATTTCATATTATTATAACATTATATTTACGTTAAATTACACTAATTACATTTAATCGCGATTAATAAAACTTAAAAGTTATTATTCACCAAAAATTATTTTCATCCCATTGAACCACATTTTACTTTCTAATGATAACCATGTATGTCGGATTTTTGAAATTCAATTCACAGAAGAGGTAAAGTTTCATTTAAATGAAAAATTATTTTTTTAACTACCACTTAGTGGTTTCACTATTCATCAAAAATTAAAGTTTTTCAAAAAAATACCAAAAATTCACCCTAAGCTATATTTGATATTCCTAATTCAAAAATGATGTCTATTTTACAAAATTCAATACATATAATTTTAATTAATTAATTTAATAATTAATTCCCGCTGTCACAACAAATAGTGTGTTTTTAAGAAACAATATACATCAAAATATTGACAATTGTTTATGTCCAATTTCAAAGTGAAATTAATTATAATGACCAACATTGGATAAAATGGTAAAAATATATTCTAATTATACTTTAAAACCACTCAATATTATAATTTATCACTGGAAATTATTTTGATTAAAAAATTTGTTTTTAAGTAGTTTTTATATTCATAGAAAATTGGAAGTTCTCATAAAATTAAAAAAATTCATCTTAGGATAATTTTGATATTCCGAATACAAAAATGAAGTCCATTTTGAAATATAAAATTAATATAATTTCAAAAAGTGGGTATTATTATTCATAACTGCTACTTTGATTGGTCGCGGTGTGTTAGAACTCAAGGTTGCGTACAACACATGCTACTCTATTATTCAAAGAGAAGCGTACCGTGGAAGCTTGGGGTGTTACATTCTCCCCTCCAATAAATTGCGCCCTCTCAATTTGAAATTGTTCTTATAAAATAAAAGGTTCAATGTAGAAAATACCTTTGTGGAAAACACATATCTAAAATAGGGTTAATAAAAATATAACTTTAATAGAATCAAAGAGAAGTACAAAGGTCACCCGAGATATCCCATACTAGAATTATATGAAAACATGGATATGGAGGAGAAAAAAACCATCAAGGTCTGATTAAGAGTTGTATAAAACAGGATTAGAAGAAAGTTAACTACAAGAAGATCACAAACTTGTGATTGGTTAAACGATCATTGATTCCCCAGTAGGAAAAGTTAACCGATAACATTTTTGTTTTAAGTTACCTTTCATAAATTTGAGGAATCTATTTAGAAGATTTACTAAGATTGTATGGAAATATACATACTTGTCATATACACTTTCATTATTTAATAAATTTTTACCACAAACCCATCTTTCACTCAAAAAGATAATAGAACTCAAAAATATTATATTTATCCTAATCATAAAAGGTTCCAAATATTACCATTTAGATTAGGAAAACTATTTTGTAATAACTAGGGACTTACTATAGGCTAGTGGTAGGTAATAAAGTCTTGTCGCACTATGGTTGTGGGTTCGATTCCTATAGCTTTGTCCGACGCGACGGGTTATCCCCCGACCTGCAGGTTGTCCTTTTCCTAAAACTATAGTATTATAATATTCCAAAAATAATTTTCAGAAATGTTTTAACCTTAAAAAATACTATCCAAAGTTAAAATTAATTCATTCCAACCTTTATAGTTATCCAAAATACCTCTGTCCAGACTTTCTCTAAAAGGTCTCTAAATTCCAAAATCAATTGCAACATCAGATTCCCCAAACAAAGTAAAGTTTCTCTTATTGTCACATACTAAAAATATGATTACCTTCGTCATATTAAAACCTTACTGAAAACAACAAGTAATGCAGTATAATCCTATCATATTATTCTTATAACCATAATATAGTTCTTGAGTCCAAAAACACAAATACAATAATTATTCAACTTCATCTGTAGTAACAGCATAAACTTGGACTTTCTCCCTTGGCCTTTTCTACGGTAAGTTTCCTTGGCACTTAGGGAATTCATTTTCATAATACCCCATTTCTCTACAACTGTATCATTCAACATTGATAGCCTCTTTCTTTCCCTTACAATCACAAGTCTGGTGACCTTTTTCTCCACATTTGTAACAAACTACCATTCCCTTTAGGCAAGTACTGGGGTGATTCTTCCCACAATTATCACATAATGGAAAATACTTCTTTCCATTTTCCCTTTATCTTTCTCTTGTTCCACCGTTCTCTTCTTCTCTTGCTTTAATTTATTATCATAATATTTAGAGAATTCCTTTTCTATCTTGATAGAACACGAGACTATATCTTCGTACGTTGAGAAGGATTGTGAGACTAATGATCGGCCAAGAAATGGTTTTAACCCATCAAAGAAACAATAAATCTTACTTATTTGGTTACGTATATAATATGCAGCATACCTCGCTAACCTTGTAAAGTTATCCTCATAATTTGCGACATTCTCATCCTCCTTTTGTCTCAGACTCAAAAATTGACTTTCCATATCTGCTCTATGGTCACGAGGAAATTATGTTTCTAAGAAAAGCTCTTTGAACACCCTCCATTCCATATTTGATACTTCATCATCTTCCTTCATGTTTTGAATCAATGACCACCATTGATCAGCATCTCTAGTGAGGCAGTAAAGCTGCCATGACTACTTTTTCCCTTTCACTACTCCCAAAAGCCTGAAATATTTTCTCTAGGGATTTTATCCATTGCTCAGCTACTAATGGATTTGTACTCCCATTGAATGTTGGTGGTTGTTGCCTCATGAAGCGGTCAAACATTGATCCTCCATGTTGTGGATCAGGGTTCTCCATACGAGTAAGGTTATTATTCATAACCTGAGTGAGTTGTCCCAGTATGGTGGTAAGTTGATCAGCACCAGTTGTATCACCAACTCCATTATAATTATCTTGAGTAGGATGGGAATCCCTACATGGAGTGCGTGCATTGATATGGTTTTCATTCCTTCCACTAGGAACTATTTCTAAAAAATGTCATAAACTAGATTAGTTTATGAATCAAAATACATAATTCCATACTTGTAAAACCCTTAACATAAATTGAACTATTTATGGATATAATCCATAAAAAATGTTTTCCTTGAGGAAGTATATACTCATAAACCCTATATAATGGTTTGTACAGAAATCGTGAATTATCCTAACCATATCCCCAGGGAGTTTCGTAACCAAGAGTGTAGAAGGCTCGTTGTCGTGCACCAGTTCCCGTTCGAGTCTAGCTCAAAGCAGTGTTTTCGGGTATTACCCCTAGGTACATCTGTGCCAGATCCGCCTCTACCTACTCATATCCAGAAAAGGATGTATTGCTCCGAAAATACACAAAATCTATACTTTACCAAAATTATAGGAAGTTCTTCTACACTAATCCTCAAAGACTATCTTAGGGATATGTTCTCTAATCAGAGTTTTCTAAATCTAGCTTCCAAGGATAGTACTAAACTGCCTCTGATACCAACTGTAACGCCCCGACCCCAGTTACCTAGATTCGGTGCATTATTACGTAACATTGGCATGATCACAAAATATCAAGTCTCGAAAGACCGATTAGTTTAGTAGCCTTGGAAACACTAGATACATTCATAAATGTTACATTACATCATAAAGTGAAAAATCACAATAACATAGTCTCCATAGTCCACACTCCTATCCCCTTTATACTATCCCTGTAGGTCAGTCATAAAATATTTCTTCACATACTGGGAAAATAAAACATAGAAATGGGTGAGCTCAGATGCTCAGTAAGGATAACAATAAAGCGGAAACTTTCATAAATAAACATAAACATTTAAGGCAATGTATAACTAAAACAAAAGCCTTTTAAACTTGAACTTCAGCATAATATGGAAAAAATAAAATGAAGTAATTCCATTTAATTATTCACATGGATATTCTACTAGTAGAATAATCACATGCAATATCAATAACCACTTTCATAATGATGGAATGCATAATGCCAAACTATCATAACCACGTACCAAGGCCTCGTGCCAAGACTACAAATAATATCTTTTCAAGACCTCATGCCAAGACACTAGTTTGTCTCATGAGACCAACTGATTCATTGAGGAGCTATAGCGGGCTTCACCCGTCACTTATTAAGTCCAATGTATTCCTTATATGAAAAGTTTTAAACATATCATAAACCATAACATAATCGTATCACATAAAACATGCATAAAGGAAACATAACATTTCCACATTTCAATCACAAGATATCAACACAACACATTGAAATAATAAAAACGTTATCAAAACCATTTTCAATACCAAAATAAAATAAAACTAAAACTTGGTATTTATTTTTTATTTTAAAAAAAAGATATGGCTTGTAGGGGAAGCCGAAACTCAAATAATGGTCACGGCGGCGGTGAAGTCGTTGTCACCACATACGTATGACAAAAAAACATTCCCTTTTTTTTTAGTAAAACACTTCGTATAAAAATATTCTTTTTGATTAAACGTAAAAGTCAAAGGGGTTTATACACAATATAAAATAAAGTCTTGTATTAAAACAAAATATGCCTCAATGAAAAAAGATTGAGACAAAGTCCCTTACAAAGATCATTTTTTTAGATAAAATAGATCTATTATGTGTATTCACTATAAGTAAACATAAATAAAGTAAAAATACAAGATTGGACATAATAATATCATGACATAATTTGAAAAAAGGATATTAACCCAAAGAACGGAAATTGGGTTAAGAAGTTCCCTTACATCGTGTCCGACTTGACTCGATCGTTCTTTAATCTCCTGAATAATAAACTAGAGTTAATTTATACTTTCTTAAGAACCTTTTTCATGTTAATTATTCCTTTTATATTACTTATTACCATGTTATGAACATTATGTAATTATTTAAGTTAATAACGGTCGTTTTGTCGATCTTTGGTACTTGATTCAAAAATAAACTTCTTATAATTACAAGTTGTTCGTGTGGTAAAATATCCATTATATCAAGAATTATATTCATGATGTAGATATCATATATATCATATATATCCATTATATACATTCATTTATAATATTACATAACATTTAGAGGTAATAAATAAAATGCACCATTCATGGAGATGGTAAGACGTACGTACGCATGAACGCTACTTTCATTTATATTTCATATTTAATGGTATGAAATCATAATGATATAAAGGTATATTATGATTCCAGTATAATATCATATATAATATCATATATAATATCATTTACTCCATCCTTTATACGACCCATATATGGCATTAACGATTCAAATCACTTTTGAGGGGGAGGTAGTCCGCACTTCCTAAAATGAAATTATCGCGTTTACCCATAATGGAAATCATAAAGGTATTCCATAAATGAAAAATACAGAATCATAAGGGAAACATAAAAATAATATATATAATATATAAATATATTGACATCTTAATGGCCACCATGAGAGTTGTTAACATAATATTGAACAATCATCATTTCGTGAGGCAGTAATTCGCCACTCATAGAAACAGTATGTTCCTTAACCATTAGATGAAGGTGTTTGTAAGTGTTAATCAAATACTTCTCATAAAAACATCCTAGTATATTTACAATACTGGTTTTGTTAAAAAATAAAGGAATAAAAAGAGGTTAAGGTGTTGGAGAATCAAAATAAAACAAAAGAACATAAGAGAAGACATTACCTTAAAATCGGGAAACTCTTTTTGATTTGAGACGAAGGCTTCCTTGGGAAGACTTCTTCCCAAAGTGAGGCTTCTAGGAGTAAGAGAGGGAAGTTGAGAGATTATTTGGGTAGATTTTGGCTGAGCCAAAAGGATTTTAATGTGTGAATATGGTGGTAGAGGTGGGGGCCTTTTATAAGAGGAGAGGAGGGGCACTCTTGGAAAGTCATGAAATGTTACATTATTATGAAGTGCTTTTCAGATTTCAAAGGTCCCACAATTATATATTTAGAGGATAAGGTGATAAGGGTTATAAATTTACTCATACAATAGGTTTTTGACAAGTGTAAGACTTTGTTTCCGACGCTTTCGTCGGGGCGAGCGCCCGTCCGTCCGTGGGGGAGGACGCGCGGCGCTTCTGTTGCCCCACATTCCCGCTTTCCAAAGGCGGGCGGCATTCGCTCCTTATTCAGGGACGTCTGCTCCTTGATCTAAACGGGATGATGGGATGTCGGTTCTTCCTCCTGCGGATTCCTCCTCAGAACTCATCACCTAGTCCAGGTCTCCCTTATAGATTTAATACGTAGTTCGTGAAACTCTTCCCAGTGCCATGTTTCCATGGACGTCGGTTAATTACACTGCTTCTTTCGGGACATTCCAAAGGGTCCAGTCAGGGCAGCAACCTTCGGTCAGGGGAGTAGTCACGTTGAGGCATCAGTAGCGTGTCTGGATGCTGGGGTACCTGGCATGTTTGTCTGTTATCCTTGACCACAAGGCTTCTCGAGGGCGTGGAAGCCCGAGGCATCCCACATCGAGCGCGGGGAATTATGTGTCATAGACACATATCTAAGGTTTTCCTCAGCTTCCCGTGCTCAACACAGGGTATGTCATAAGTTTAACGTCCAGCGGGGATGGATCAACCCAACCAGAGCATTAGCTAGGATAGATCGGATTTGAGGGATCCTCCTTGAAGGGATGTCGATACCGGGGCCAGCCCATGGGCGACTGTGAAATTGAGCGTACCGACATGGTCTCACCAGGATAAGATGGTCTGGGCGAGAATCGGAATGGGTGGTGGGTTGGTGAATGGAGTGGAAGGAGAGTGAAATGGGACCATCGCAGGGGGCGACAGTGAAGTTGGGCTTGAGCCTTGACGAGGCTTCCTACGTATCCCCGTGGTAGGGAATCAAAGTCCGCGTAGTTCGGGAAAGGTGGACCTTGGTCCGATGGGCCTCGTCGGAGTACCGATGTGAAAGTAGACCCGTGGGTCCACTAATGGTGGGCTTGAACCTTGGGAATGTTTCCTACGTACCATGCCTTGACATGGATCAAAGTCCTCTTAGTTCAGGGAATACAGTTTAACGTCATGCAGGACGATAGTGAACCCTGACGTGAATAAACGACGGGCGATGGGTGCCGGCGAACCGACGTAAATGAGGGACCTTGGTCCGATGGGAGTTGGGCTTGAACCTCTGGGAGGATTCCTACGTACCATGCCTTGACATGGATCAAAGACCTCGTAGTTCAAATGGGGCTTTATCGGCGAACCGACATGAAAGTGGACCTTGGTCCAATGAGGGGTGGGCTTGAACCTCTGGGAGGCTTCCTACGTACCATGTCTTGACATGGATCAAAGACCTCGTAGTTCAAATGGGAACAGGTGGGCAGTTTAATGTCATGCAGGAAAAAAGGAGGCATGCAGTTTAATGTCATGCTGGACGAGGGCGAAACTCGATGTGACTGAATGACCGAGCAATGTGGCTTGAACCTCATAGAGGCCTCCTACGTACCATGCCTTGACATGGATCAAAGTCCCCGTAGTTCAGATGGGAAAGGGTCGCAACAGCTTACCACTGGACCAGAATGCAGTTTAACGTCATGCTGGACCGGGGTAAGACCCGACGTGAAGTGACGGGTGGGCTTGAACCTCATAGAGGCTTCCTACGTACCATGCCTTGACATGGATCAAAGACCTCATAGTTCAAATGGGATGGGTCACAATGGCTTACCACTGGACCAGAATGGGACCTGACGTGAATGGATGATGGGTGGGCTTGAACCTCGTGGAGGCTTCCTACGTACCATGCCTTGACATGGATCAAAGACCTCGTAGTTCAAAAGATGGGTGGGTCGCAATGGCTTACCACTGGACCGGAGTGCAGTTTAACGTCTTCCTGGACGGGGGTGAAACCCGACGTGAAAGACGGGCGGGCTTGAACATCATAGAGGCTTCCTACGTACCATGCCTTGACAAGGATCAAAGACCTCGTAGTTGTTGTTAGGATCGGTGCTCACTCTAAGCCCACGTGAGTCATGATCGGTGTGAGAAACAAGAGGTTGCAAGGACCTGACGATCACGTCGCGAAGGGTGCGTCCGTGAGAAGCGAAGAGGGGCTTACGCATTGAGCGGCCCATGGTGTTGGGACTTACTCCAGGATGGAGGCCCATAACGGGGTGCCTCGTTCCCTATCATGTCCTCCACTGACCTTGGTAGTGGGGAAGTACGGAGATGCACGGGTGCAATCATCCGTACCAAAGGTTAGGGGCTTACGCTCTAAGGCAGCCCTTCCCCTGCAAACATACGCCACTCCGACAAGGAGGATCTCATTCCATGTGCGGAAGAGTTCCATTCCCGTGGAGACGAGTGGTGTAAAGAATGTTCGAGCTAGGGGGACCCTTCGTGAGGGAGACGAGGTTGGGTCATAGTTTAACGTCATGTGTTGAGGACGTGGTGCTTGGCAGTTTAACGTCCTGCAGCTCGGATGAGGTGGGTTCACTCCACACCCCTAGGACTTACATAACCGGTACCCTCTGGTCCTTGGGGAAGGGAAGGTACCGGTAAGGCCATGGTAAAGGGGGGTCGTGGGATGAACCATCGAGGGGTCCACGTTAGCGTGGCTATGCGAAGAAGCAATAGCCATTAGCGTGCCTATGCGAAGAATCATTAGGCGAAGCAACGCTACGGGTGGTATTGTCCATGGGACTTTGAAATCACATCGTGTAAACCTGGAGGGTCGCACGGAAAGAGGAATCGCTAAGCAGAGGAGTGTGATTTGCGAAGTGGGGTGCCTTGGACTTATCATGGGGCATAGGTGTGAGTGGGAGGTGCTTCGCGAAGTGGAATAGTGTTTGCGGAGCACTGCCTCGCGAAGAAGGGGTGCCTCGCGAAGCAGGGTCCTGCGAAGTAGTGTGCTTCGTGATGTATAGTGATCCTGCCTTGGCATAGGGATCACTAGCATGGGTTGGGTGTTTTGAGAAGCATAAACGCTCCGCGGCTTCCTGGGTTCCCTTGGGAATCCCCTTCCTCTACGAACGCCCTTGAGCTTCGCGAAGGGCATCCCTCTCGGAAGAGGGGCTCAAAACGAGACAAAGCAGAGGCGTCTCGCGAAGTAGAAATACCTCACGGAGCTCATGATTCCCGGGGCAAAGAGTGCTTCGCGATTCGGGAGAGGAGAAGCTGAAAGGTTGGATTGTCCGTCCCCGGGACTCAGGGGGAGTCCAGTATTTATTGGGAAGGGGCGCCGCGAAGCAGGGCTCGCGCGCCGCCTTCAGTGCTTCGCAGCGGCCCGCGAACTTCAAATGGGTTCGCGGAGGATTACCGCCTCTGGTGCTTCGCGGCGGCTCGCGAACGTCAAATGGGTTCGTGGAGGATTACCGCCTCTGGTGCTTCGCGACGGCTCGCGAACGTCAAATGGGTTCGCGGAGGATTACCGCCTCTGGTGCTTCACGGCGGCTCACGAACGTCAAATGGTATCGCGGAGCATTACCGCCTCTGGTGCGTCGCGGCGACTCGAGAACGTCAAATGGGTTCGCGGAGCATTACCACCTCTGGTGCTTTGCGGCGGCTCGCGAACGTCAAATGGGTTCGCAGAGCATTACCGCCTCTGGTGCTTCGCGGCGCCGCCATGGTTGGGGTGCTTCGCGGCGGGGCTTCGCGGCAGAGCTTCGCGACGGAGCTTCGCGAGGCAGCGCGCCGTCCTTTTTCGTTCCTTTCTTTCGGGCCACATTTTTGGCGCCAACAAATGACCCCCCTCAGACTTGGAGCCGCGGAGGGCGAAGGGTCAAAGTCTGAGGGAAAATCACCAAAATTGTCGGTGGTTCGTGATGCAGCATCGCGAAGGGGCCCCGCGATGCTCGCCGGGGCCGCGGATCCGGACGCGCCGCGATGCTTCGCGCGGGTGAGGCGCACCGCGATGCTTCGGGGTCACCGCCTATAAATAGTGGGTCCGCCCTCTTTTGTCTTCACGTGCATTCCTTGTCTTTTTGTGCTCTTGACTTCGCGAATCTCCGCGTACTCCGCGACAGCCCTCCGCGAATCGAGCTTCGCGGAGAACCGCGGGTTCCGACTCTGCGTCCGCGCCAAGCGAACCTCTGCTTCTCTGCCTTGGCCGGACTTTGCGGCTTGGTCTCGCGACCGATCTTCGCGATCTGGCTTCGCGATCGAGCTTCTCGGTCGAGCTTCGCGATCCATCTGAAAGAATCCTTTTCTGAGGGCCAGAGTTAAAATGGCCCATCAAGAAGCTGTCTTGGGGGTCCTTGCAGATGCTGCTCGTCGAGATGAGATGGCCAACCGTCCATGCTTGGGGGAGATGATCCGGAGCCATTCGGACCACACTTCTTTGACAGATCTGCTCTCAGAGGGCCAGAAAGATTATCCGCAGTGCAAGAAACTGCCGTTGTACGGCTTCGGGCTGAGGGATGACGTCTTCATCCCTGAGGCGAGTAGGGATGAACCAGCTTGCTGGTTCAGGAGCACACTGTGCCAGCACCAATGGTTCAGGGCGACCGATGGTCACGTGCGGGAGGACTTCACACCCGTCACCGCTGATTGTCTCTACAACCATGTGAATGACATCGACGGGAAGCCACTGCAACCGGAGACTTCGCCTCCCCTCTATCGTACCATGCTGAAGGCGGCTTTGCAGGATTCGAAGAGGGGATGGTCCGATGAGTGGGACCTGCGCAAGGGTGGAAACTTTACTGATGACTGGGCCTGGGCCTACTGGGTAAGCACCTCATGCGAGGAGTTCGGGGCCGAGTTGAGGAGAGTGTGGTTGTAGGAGGCGGCATGGGCCTCCCAATTCCACATTTACCAACCGAAGCAGTTAATGCCGGAGTTGCTGACTAGATGGTCATCTAGGACCAACACCTTTCACCTGCATCACGGGGAGGTGGGCATCAGCCTGTGGGATGTCCACCATATTTCTAGGGTCCCAATCTTGGGGGCCATGTATGACGAGTTCCTCCCCGTTGCCAGCGCCTGGGGAGATGCGGAGCAAATGCCGCAACTGGCGTCGGCGCTGATGGCACTTGTCCCTAGAGAGGACAAGGAGGCAGTGAGGGACGTCCACTTCAGGAGGTGGTTCAAATGCTTCCTGAATTTCCCAGAGAATCGAGAGTTCCCTCCAAGGCCTCGAACTTGTCCAAGGGCAGCCCAACGGGGCAAAGGGCACTCGTATTGGCGGGTCTTGGAGGAAAGCCAATGGAAGACTTGGGGTTTCAGCGTCAGCACTGAACAACATCCGATAGTCAGGCTGGAGGCGTTCATCGCGACTCTCATCTATGGTTGGATCCTACCAGTGAGAGATACAAGCATGGGGGTACGGTCCAGCTCGTTCATCATGGCGTTGATGTTGGCCATGGGGCAGCGGATCAACCTGGGGATCCCGATGCTCACCAAACTGTATAGAATGCTGCGACATATTAGCGGGGGCAAGAAGCCGCCAAGAATATGAGGACCCTTCCACCTCCTGTATGGGTGGATCGCAGCGCATATCAGGGGTATTTACGAGTATCAAAACCCCATTTCGCCGCCGGGATCAAACTTTCGCCCCTCCATCCTGAACGCGGTCGGGAGCTTCCCGTTCAAACTGGTTGTTCCAATGGTGCTGAATCGGGTGTGGAGGGCGGATGAGTTCAATTTCCATCCCTTCCCGTTGCCGACGAGGATGATTACTGATGACGGACGGGGAATGGAAGAACATCGGACTTACCTCCTGGCCTTCCGAGGTGAAGTTTTGGTGGCACGAATAGATCGTGAGCCGCTCTGTGAACCGTACACTCTGCATCGGTTTGCGAGGCAGTTCCGGTTCCTCCAGCGGCTGACCCCGCAGGTCTACTGGGAGGTGCATCACGAGGAGCACCCGTGTGTGATGAGGCAGCTGTGGCTCATGTTCACACGCGAAGATGGAAAGATGCGGATTGCATTGCCTCCATCCACCTCCGCCTTCGGATTAGTGAAGGAGTACGCCATCAGTTGGGAGGCCGCTTATCCGGGGGAGATGCTGAAGCAGCCAACGATCCGGGTTGGTGACGGTGGGCCTCCTCTATCTCGAGGTCGGGGTCGGAGGGCAGCTAGGGCCGCTCGCGGCAGCGAGGCTGCCATGGCGGCGAGACCCGCACCAGCCGAGGGTATGGCAGCAGCGGTGGATCTGGTGATTCTGGGAGAGCAAGGTCATCCGGAGGGGCGGCCACCGAGGGGATTCCGTAGGATATCCACTCAGGCTCCGGGAAAGCTCATGCGTCACATTGACATGGTAGAGGATGCCGTCTTCCCGGAGGCTTGGGACATTTGGGATGTCAACCGGAAATTCCTCAGCCCATCCGAGATATGGGCCCACCTGAATCACCTCGGGATGGAATTACCGGGTATAGGCCCAGTTCGGGCTGGATTCATGGCGTCCCCGACGGAGGCAGAACAATACCTGGAAGAGCTGGAGGATTATGTCCACTCCAGTGGTGTCCCTCACCCAATGACAGACCGGGTGAGGGTACTGTTGAATCAGACGGTCCCCCCATAGTTATCGGCTTCCGATCTGAGGGAGCGCTTCCCCTTGCCGGAGGAATCAAAGGAATCCTCTCGGGAGGATGAGGCTTGCGGAGGGAGCCCGCTAGAGGAGGGCGAGGTCGGAGACCGAGGCTCAGAATCCGACGATTTCGCGGAGCCTCTCGAGGTAGCATTCCGAACTTCTCTCCTTACGACCTGTTCTTGGGTCCCTATGGACTTCTCATCAATGTTTGAGCCATGCAGGAGGAACTTGTTCGTAGGCCTCGTTCTCGCTCCTTGGCGGGTGATGATGCGGGACCTTCAGAACCCACGCCTATGGCTGCGTCCAGTTCTGCGTCTGGTGGGACCAGGGCGCCCGAGGTGGCTCCTCCGGAATCTCCAGACCTTCCAACAGTATACGGGGGGCCTCGTCTCGGGGTCCCATCAGTACCGGCTCAGGAGCAGCGCTCGGAGGTCGATCTTCGTAAGTCTCCTCCACCGGTCTCCTCATTGTCACATGTAGGCCATGCCAACTAACCTTTATGTCTCTCTGTCGTACAGTTCTTCGGCTGGCGTGGGCCGCTGCGGCGAGGCTGGTCGGGATGTCTGGCGGCATCCCTCCTAGGGGCATGCCGGTGATGGTGGCGATAGTCCCTCCATCTCCTCAAGCTGTGACGCACATCATCACTGGCGGGTCCTCCAGCAGGGCCGTACCCGAAATCAATGAGGTGGACTCTGAGGAAGAGGATCAATCGGTCAGTCCCAGCTCTGTCACGCCTGCTTCGGCGCCAGGTGTCGCACTGGATTCGACACCGGATGTTGACCCTGCTGAGGATTTCCTGCGGGCGTATCCCGCGTATGAGCCTGCCAATCGCGCAGACTGGGACGAAACGGCCTCCGACGGGGAAGACAACAGCATAGTTCGTCGCCGATCGTGGAAGCTGATCGCACGCTTTATCAAGGACACTCCCCAAGCACAATGGCTGGCCGAAATGGATAGGCTTCTCTCGCCGTTGCGCGAACTGTGCGCTGGGGGAGTGGATGCCCAACGTCCTCATGCACTCATCCGAGATCTTATGGCTGAGAAGATCCGGGAGCATGATCGTGGGCTCAGCGTGGGCTGGCAGCGGAGGAAGGCGACCAGCATTAAGAAGCTCCAGGAGGCTGAAGGTGAGGTTCAATGGATGCAGACCCGGGCAGACAAGCTTTCAGCCTCTCTTGATGCGCAATCTGAGCTGGTCTCACGGTTGAAGGCCCAGCTGGCAGAGGCAAAAGAGCGCATGAGGCAGACCTCTGAAAAGATGGCTGCCGTTCAAGCTGATGTAGAGAGGGCCAAAGCTAGGACTGACGAACTACGCCCCGCCGCTGCGGAGGAGGAGCGGGAGCTAGTTCAGCAGCAGCAAGCCTTGGATGCCGCAAGTCAACGGGTGGCGGAGCTGCAACGCTCTTTTGACGGGGTCAACCCGTCCATGGGGGAAGTTAACCCCCGAGTATTGTAACAAATCCAAAACCCTTTTATTGGTACTTTCATGCTTCCAAATTTTACCTTTGTTTTGAATGTCGTAGCATGCACGCTTTCCACTATTGAATTGCCTTGTTACATCCCTACAATGTTTGTGGGACGTTTGACGACAATTCCCCAAGCCAGTCCAGATTCCTGAAAGATGGGGAAGGCTTGATCGGAGGAGGAACTTCCAGGATAGCCGAATTATCGTTTCTTCAACGTGCTCTTATGCACGAACGGGGCAACGCCAGGGGTGCTGAAATCGGTCCAAACAGATGAAAATGGGAAGTGTGAATCACGATACCCAAGATTTGGAACACTGTGGGGATGGCGTGACAATAAGGGACAACCGTTAAACTTGGAGGAGAAACGGTACCCTTAATGCGTTATCCTGAAATGGGGACAACAAATGAGCATCGACCACTAACCATATTCGCAACGCGGGATTTTATCAATTTGTTGTCGATCAATCCTTCGGGATGTTGGCCCGTAACGGTAGGAGAGCCCTTGGGCGTAGTATCCAGGCCGTTATTGGGGGTCCCTCCAAACATGACCAGTCTTCCGGAACGTTGGCCCAGGACAGTAGGTGAGCCGATGCGGCATGAGACCAGGCCGTTAGGGGGTTCCTTTAGACACGAAAGAGGACGAGGGTCCGAATAAGGGGCACGCAAAGCGTGGAATATGGAGTGATGGTCTATCTGAACAGAATCCAACACTTAGGTAGTTACACCACCGTGGTGGGAGTAAGCCCGATGGGCGCATCGGTTTGATCATGGATCACTCCTTCTTTTAGACAGGGCCTCTCTGGCAAGGGGATCTATCTCTTCCCAGTGGGATCTTGGGGCATCCTGAACTTGTTCAGGGCAGAACCGTAGTTTATTGTCATGCGTTGAGGACACATAGACTCCTGTAGTTTAACGTCATACGATAGGATGTGGAGTAAAAGGGAAGGAAGCGTGTGGCGCGGTAGATATGAAACTGACGCGAATGAGGACTTGGAGTCCAAATCACACCACATACCCCCCGGAGGACACTCTTCAGGTCGAGGGACCAAGAGTGAGGATTGGGCTAGGCCCGAAGAAAAGTGGTCAGGCATTCCTACGTACCCCATGAGGATGGGAATCAAGCCATACGTAGTTCTGAAAGCGCATTTTAATGTCATGCAGGACGAGGAGCAACCTGACCATGTTGGTACACATCCTTCCAAAACTACTAAGCCCACGTGAGTCGTGCTCGGTGTGGGAAACAAGGAGTAGTGGTGGGAATTTCCCGACATAGAGAGGGTCTAGTTAGGGCAAAGGGACGCTTGGTGAATACCTGCCCAATGACACTAACACGATCATTTAGCGCACCTAGATGCACGAAGAGAAAGAGCCGAGTATGATGAAATTACACTTGAACATGGGGAAGTGGAAATGTGTGAATCATGGCGCTCGAGATTCAGATCACAATGATGGCGGCGTGACGACGGAGGGTAACTGCTGACCGTATTCGCAACGCAGTACCCTATCGCGTTATCCTAGAATGGGGACAGACAAATGAGCATCGACCGCTGACCATATTCGCAACGCGGGATTTTATTGATTTGTTGTCCAATATCCGTGGGGACGTTGGCCCGAAACGATTGAAGGGCCCTTAGGTCCAGCATTCATGGAGATCCCTTAAGCTTAGTATCCACGTCGTCCGAGGGTCCTTTTGGATGTGGAAGAGGATGAGGATCCAAATAGAGAGTTCACGAAGTTTGGTCGTGGGATGAGGGAAATGTCCTTGTGAAAATCCCACACTTCGGTCTCTTTGTCAAAACACATCTGAATACGGCAACGAAACGTATTAGAGAGAGGGAGCAGATTCCTTTCCCTTGGGGAGATCTTAGTTTAGGATCGTAGAATTCGGACCATGAAAAGTTAGACTGGGCCCACGGGGAAGTGCCCGGGTGCTCCTACGTATCTCATAAGGATGAGAATCAAGCCTTACGTAGTTCTGGATGGACCTTAGGCCATAAATGGGTGAAGGTAGCAGGGGACGCATGGCATCAAAACCCGACATGAAGGAGGACCTAAGCCCTACTTACCATGCATTCTCTGGGGAAACGCTCGAGTCGAGGGAACGAACACAAAGGTTAGGCTGGGCCCGCGGGGAAGTGCCTGGGCGCTCCTACGTATCTCATAAGGATGAGAATCAAGCCATACGTAGTTCTGGAAGTGACATGGTAGGATACCAGTTCCAGGGGAAAAGGGGAGTGCGGGCATGGCCCTTGCACTAAAAGAAGCGGAATTTGATGTATCTTGTTTGTTCTTTAAGGTGAATGGGTTTTTTTTTGTGAAGCGACCGGCCTAGAACAGTAGGTCGTGATGTCGCCACAAGAATCAAGCCGTGATGGGCGTTGACAAATGGCATGGCACGTGACCAATACCCAACGTGATTTCCTCTACAACGAGGTCACCACAATGCGGTGCCATTTTTCGTCGTGCGGCCAGGACGATAATGTCACAGTTTAGGGTCGTATGATAGGACCAAGCATGCATTTTATCATCATGCAGCGCAGACGTAGCAGAGACGATGCTAGGTGGGAAATGTGTGCAGTGTTATAAAACACAATTGATAGAGACATGATCCCACATAAAATTGTACGCCATCCGGAGAGGGAAACCTTAGGCCGAGGGGCCTATACAAAGGTGAAACAGGGAGAGAGACTGGCTTCCTGAATGGGTTGTACCCGGAGACAGGGCGTCTGGGCGGTCCTACGTATCCCATGAGGATGGGAATCAAGTTGAACGTAGTCCCGAATTGATATTAGTTTATGGTCTTAGAGCTCGGACCATGGGAGCCCCAAAGGGAGCCAGATTGCAGCTTTGTCCCCCTAGCATGCAAAGGTGCACTTAGGGATAGCGCCAAAAGTGTCGAGATTCCACCTGGACATGATGGGGTCGAAAATGATGTGAATCATGTAGCCAACATTCAAGGACTGAAGGGGCTGGAGTGACGGCAGAGGATTACTGCTGACCAACACAGCATCCTGTCGCGTTAGCCTGAAATGAGGACTAACAAACAAGCATTGACCGCTGACCATATTCGCAACGCGGGATTTTATCGATTTGTTGTCCAAAACCCTCAAGGGCATTGGCCCGTATCGGTAGGAGAGACCTTGGGCATTGTATCCAGGCCGTTATCGGGGGTCCCTCCAGGTGTGAAAGGTGATGGAAGTCCGAATGGAGGGGAACACGAAGCTTGAAAAGTGGAAGGAACTTGATCAAGTTGAATCTGACACTCTTGGTCCTAGACTAGAGTGCTCTTAATACATGGGTGAACCACTGCAAGGAGTCAAGGGACTCAACTTTGAGGGTGACCGAGAGATGGCAGGTTCCCGGGGGAAGGGGGAACGGTGCCCAAAACCTTGTATCATACCTACACATCCCCCTTCTGGAGAGGGATAGGCCAAGTGGCCTAGGTGACCGGGAGATCAGGAGATCACTAAGAGGTGGGGCTGCACCCGAATCTTAGACATTCAGGTGGTCCTACGTATCCCATAAGGATGGGAATCAAGCCACACGTAGTTCTGAAGGGTGCCTTTTAATGTCATGCAGGACAAGGAATAGGAGGGCTAACTCTCAGAATGGGGTATGCGTGGGGCAGTTATTGCAAACTCGGCGTGAATGAGGACGTGGTCCTACACTACGCCACGCTATCCGGTGGTCGGGGTCCCAATGGTAGGACCCGAGAGAGGTGAACTTGCTGAACTCAAGATGGACCCAAAGACAAGGGGTCTTAAACGTAGTTCCAGATGAGAGTCTTAGTTTATGGTCTTAGAGCTCGGACCGTGGATGGTGACAACTCCCGAGTAAGCACAGATGTCAACCCAATCCCTAAGCCCACGTGAGATAAACTTGGTGTGGGAAACAAGGGGGGTATCCTCATCACAATACTTGGGGCGTCCACCAAAGGGGAGTCAGCAGAGAGTTCCGAAGGACACTTTTGATGTAGCTTGTTCCCCCAACGCGCAGACGTGCACAGGGGAAAAGTACCAAGAGTTCCGAGACTCTACTTGGACATGATGAAGTGAGAAAGGGTGTGAATTGTGTACCCGGCATTTGGGATTAATGAGTTGGCGTGGCGATAGAGGAAAACTGCTAACCATGGCGGAAACACAGCGTCCATATCGCGTTAGCCTGAGGTGGGAACAACAAACGAGCATCGACTACTGACCATATTCGCAACGCGGGATTTTATCGATTTGTTGTCCGAAACCCTGGGGGGCGTTGGCCCGTATCGGTAGGAGAGCCCTTGGACGTAGTATCCAGGCCGTTCTTGGGGGTCCCTCCGGGTGTGAAAAATGATGAAAGCCCTGATGCAGGGAGACACAAAGCCTGGAAAGCGGGTGCGGACGTGTCTGAGTAAAGCATGGAATTCCAGGTAATAAACCAGAGTACTCTTAAGCACATTGGTGAACCGCCGAAAAAGGGGTTGACGAAACAGCTCAGTAGGGGGGGAGGAGCATGGCGTGGTCATTACGAGATCGTCGTGAATGAGGACATAATCTCACACCACACCATATAATCCTCTCACAGATGAAGGATAGGCCAAGGGGCCGGGATGGGATGAGGATTCCCGAGAGATGGGGCTGGACCCGAATTTTGGACATTCAGGTGGTCCTACGTATCCCATGAGAATGGGAATCAAGCCACACATAGTTCTCTATATGTAGTTTAACGTCATACTGGACGAGAAGGGGAGCAATATACCCCGAAACAAGGGAGGTGTGCGGTATGGCGAAGAAGCCGACGCGAATGAGGACGTAGTCCCACACCACACCAGACACCCTGCGTAAGAGGGGACCTGGGCCGTGGCCCGGAAAGGCCAAGGGGCCTAAGGTCAGGCATCAGTCAGGAAGGCTTGACTGGTTTGCAGTTTAACGTCTTACATGAGGACGAGGGTCGGGGACCCGAGAAGGCCAAGGGGCCTGAGGCTGGGCCTCGTAAAGGGAGGGCGTATGGCATGGTACATGATCCCAATGTGAATGAGGACTTAGTCCCACATCACACCGTACACCCTTATGAGGAATCCTGGGCCATGGCCCGGAGAAAAGGGAAAGTTATCAGTCAGAAAGGCCCGAAAGGTTTGCAGTTTAACGTCTTACATGAGGACGAGGGTCGGGGACCCGAGAAGGCCAAGGGGCCTGAGGCTGGGCCTCGTAAAGGGAGGGCGTACGGCATGGTACATGATCCCAACGTGAATGAGGACTTAGTCCCACATCACACCGTACACCCTTATGAGGAATCGGGGCCGTGGGCCCGATCGCTAGCACCACCTGGGGGAAGTTTGTCACCTCGGGATGGGGCAGAATGAATCACTGTTCTTGATGCCTGGGACATCTCGGGGTGGACCCGAAAATCCAGGACACTGTTGACCATGTTCGAAACACAGCGTTCCTATGGTGACCCATTGTGGGAGCAGCAAATGAGCGTCGACCGCTAACCAAATTCACAACGCGGGACTTGTATCGATTTGTTTCTTGAAAACCCTCGGGGGCGTTGGCCCGTATCGGTAGCAGAGCCCTTGGGCGTAGTATCCAGGCCGTTCTTGGGGGTCCCTCTGGGTGTGAAAAATGACAGAATCCCAGTCAAGGAGTGGGTGAAGCGTATTTGTATCCATCCACGAAAGGGGCAAACACCTCCAGGGGGAATGTGCAGCCGGGTCGAGGATTGCTCGACGTGGGTCGGGGCAAAAGTGTACACCCTGCCATGTCTTTACCCGAGGGGAAGATTTTGACTTTTGGGCTGGGCCAACGGACGAAATGTCCGGGCGTTCCTACGTATCTCATAAGGATGAGAATCAAGCCATACGTAATTCTTGAAGGCCATGCAGTTTAGCGTCATGTGGTAAGGACGTGGGAGGATAGAAGAACGGGAGTGGGCACATGGTGCGACCCTTACAATCCTTGTGCGAGCGGGGTTGCATGAGCGGGGACAAGAAAGCCTACTCCATGCTACACAAAGATCCTCCAAGGAAACTATTCCCAGGGGGAATAGCGGGAGAAAAAAAACTTGGGGTTGGGCTCAAGACGAGGCGTCCGAGCGTTCCTACGTATCCCATGAAGATGGGAATCAAGCCACACGTAGTTCTGGAAATGCAGTTTAACGTCATGCGGGACGATGAGAAGCACCTCATTTGGGGATATGTACGGTACGACAAGTAATCCAACGTGAATGGGGACATAGTCCTACACCATACCGTACAATCCCGCAAGAGGGTAAGTCGGGGAAAGACCAAGGGGGGCCTGGGGCCAAACCGCGGTCAGGGAGACCTGACCAGCTTGTGGTTGAACATCTCGCGGTGAAGACGGGGGGCCAGGGGCCCAAGGAGGCCAAGGGGCCTGAGGCTGGGCCTCGTTCAGGAAGGCCTGACTGGCTCGCAGTTTAACATCTTACATGAGGACGAGGGCGCAGTTTATGGTCGTGCAGGACTTTACGGTTTAGAGTCATGTTGGACTATAGTGTCCAGTTTAAGGTCATGTGGGACCGTTTCACAGTTTATCGTCTTGCAGGATGAAGATGCAGTTTATGGTCGTGCAGGACCATTTTGCAGTTTAAGGTCGTACATGACCTTCACGCAGTTTAGGGTCGTACTGGACCTTTTTTTGCCCTAGGCAAAGTACCGCTTGAGGAACTTGGCATTGGTGAGAGGGGTTATACGCTCTCCATCCGTGGTCACCAAAGAGTATGCTCTATTGGGGTAAACCTTATGGATGATATAAGGCCCTTCCCATTTGGGTTCTAACTTGGGCGGTTTCCTACCAGGAATCATTGGCGCTCGAAGGGCCAATACCAGGTCACCCTGTAGAAAAGAGCAGAGACGAACCTTCTTGTCAAAGGCTCTCTCTATCTTGTCCTGATGCCTTTCTAGATTGTGCAGGGCACAAAGCCGGTTCTCGTCCAGTGCCTCTAATTCATCTAGACGGATCTCGGCTACCTCAGCTGATGTCTGGTGATCATAAACTACAGTGCGTAGCGACGGCAGCTAGATCTCAATGGGTAGGATGGCCTCAGCTCCATACACTAGGGAAAATGGGGTCACTTGGGTAGAGTTGCGAGTCGTCGTCTGGTAAGCCCCGAGGGCGTTGGGGAGCTTGTCCGGCCAACTCTTCTTGTTCTGACCAACCATCTTCTGCAGAATGGTAGAGAGGCTCTGGTTGAACGCCTCGATCTGTCCATTCGCCTGCGCGTCGTAGCGGGAGGTATGGTTCGACCGGATGTCATACTTAGCGTAAAATTTCTTCAATTCAGCTGCTCGGAAGTTGGTACCGTTATCGGTGAGGACAGCGTGAGGGACTCCAAACTGATGGATAATGTTGGAGCTCACAAAGTTAACGATGGAACGAGCCTTGACCTCTTTGAGCGGAACTGCTTCTGCCCACTTGGATAAGAAATCTGTAGCAGTCAGGATGAACCTACACTGGCAGGCTGTTGCCGGTGGATACGGTCCCACTACATCAAGTCCCCATACCGCAAATGTCCAAGAGTACTTGGTGGGGTGGAGGGGCTCCGGCGGTCGATGCAAGAAGTTGGCGTGTACTTGGCACGCGTGGCATCTCTTGGCGTATCCAATACAATCGTGGATCATAGAGGGCCAAAAGTACCCCAACCTCCGGATTTGATGGGACAGTTTCGGCCCAGCTTGATGGGCGCCACAGGAACCGGCGTGAACCTCTTGCATAACTTGAGGTATCTCCCCTCCTTGGATGCAACGGAGGAGGACACCATTGAAACTCCTCATATAAAGGATCTGTTCAAGACTGGGGCCGCTCTGGAGGGTAAATTGCATCGCGCGGCGTCGGATTCGCTCGCGTTCAACCCGGTCATCCGGGAGCTGACCATTTTGGAGATACTCGACAAAAGGTGCTCTCCAGTCGGGGTGGTTTCAACCACTGCGTCCGATGAACCCGGGATTCCCGATACGGAGGGTCTGGCGGTGAGATGACTTACCCGCAGGCTATCACGGTCCTCTTGGGTGATGGGGGCAATGACTCTCCGGTGGGCCACGTGTATGACCAAATCATCTTGCTCGGGTTCTACGAGCGACGCGGCTAAGCCAGCCAGGGCGTCCGCTTGGTCGTTCTACAACCGTGGGACATGGGTAACCTCTGGTCGAGAAGAGAACTGGGCCATTAGGAGGAGGGTGTACTCCAGCAACGGTGAAAGATCTGGCTTCCTGACGATGTAGTCGCCATTAACCTGTTTGATTACCAGCTCAGAATCTCCCTTCACATGTAGGTGGGGAACATGGATCTCAAGGGCCAACTCGAGGCCGGTGATGAGAGCTTGGTACTCTGCCTCGTTGTTCGTACAACCTTCTGACAACAGGACCGAGTATGGCAGGACGGCCTGCGCCAGGGTAATGAAGACAATACCCAGGCCCACTCTGTTGAGCTTGGGATCGTTGAGCCTCCTACCGGTGGGGCTCCGGGAGGCACCGTCGAAATGCATTTGCCAACACGGGATAGCATGATCGACTGAGAGGATCGTCTCATCCGGGAAATCCAAGTCCAGGGATTGATCTGTGGAGGTTGGATGGGCAGCTAAAAAGTCTTCCAATGCCTGCCCCTTAATGGACTTCTGAGGTACAAACCTGATATCAAACTGCTGGAGTTTCGCTGCCCACCGTGCTAGTCGGCCATTCAGCATGGGACGGTTCAGGATGTACTTCAGTGGGTCTACCCGGGAGACCAATTGCACCTCGTGGTGCTGCAGGTAATGTCGCAACTTCTGCACAGCGAAGACGAGCGCAAGACAGCTCTTTTCGACAGGGGAGTATCGAATCTCCGTATCGAGAAGCATGCGGCTGAGATAGTAGAGACTATTCTCAGTACCCTCGTTGTTCTTCTAGGCGAGCAGCGCACCGAGGGATCTCTCCAGGGAGGTCACGTAAAGGACCAGCGGCTTTCCGGAGACGGGTGGCATCAAGACCGGAGGTTGGAGCAGATACTTCTTGATTTCCTCGAAGGCGGTCCGACACTCCTCATCCCATTCGTAGGCAGCGCCTTTCTTCATGTGCTGGGAAAAGGGCTTACACTTGCCGGCCAGATTCGCAATGAATCGGCGTATATAGGCTAAGTGGCCTTGAAGGCCTCGGAGCTCTTGAATGTTGCTCGGGGGAGGCATTTGGCTGATGGCCTTGATCTTCTCCAGGTCGATCTCGATACCTCGGTATCTGACAACAAAGCCCAGAAACTCTCCAGAGGTGACTCTGAAGGCACACTTCTGTGGGTTCATCTTCAGGTGACGGGAACGGAGGAAACCGAACACTTTCTCAAGGTCTTCGAGATGGTCCTGGTGCTGGCATGATTTGACTACAAGGTCATCCATGTAGCATTCCACCAATGTCCCGAGAATCGGTTTGAATATGCGATGCATGGCCCTCTGATAAGTGGCACCTGCATTTTTCAAACCGAATGGCATTACCTGGTAGCAAAAGGTACCCTGGGGAGCCCTGAAGGTAGTGGACTCCTCGTCTTCGGGGGCCATCGGGATCTGGTTATACCCGGAATACCCATCCATGAAAGAGAGGGATTGGAACCCGGCCATGGCGTCAATCAACAGCTCCGTCACTGGGAGTGGGAAGTCATCCTTTGGGCAGTGGCGATTAAGATCGCGGAAGTCGATACAGACTCTGATCTGCCCATTCTTCTTTCTGACTGGCACAATGTTGGCAAGCCACTTGGGGTACTGGACCTCCTTGACTAAGTTGGCTTTGATTATCTTATCAACTTCGGCCTCAACCATAGCACCATGGGAAGGGTGCATCTTCCTGGGAGGCTGCTTAAACCCACGATGTTTTGCGGGGAGGCCCAGACGGTGGACGGCCACTTGGGGATCCAGCCCTGGCATCTCATCGTAACTCCAGGCAAACACATCATGGTGTTGTTTGAGGAAGTCTACATACTGCTGCCGCTCCTCGAGGGACATGGCCGCACTGATCAATGTGGGTCTCGGATCTTCCTTGCTACCAAGGTTCACCTGTACCAGTTCATCAACCGTGGTAGAGACGCCCTCTTCAAAGGCTGGGGGAGCATCCTCCAAGTCTTCCTCCCCAGCCGTGGGGGGGCTTCCCGTGACGGAAGATACTTCTGGGCTATCAAGATCCACGGGGTGGCTGGTGCCGACTCGGGCAGCAGCGGTCATCACATCAGGAGACTCACTTGCCATCGAGACCATGGAAATGAAGGCAGTCGACCCTATCCCATCTGGCCTTCAGCCTAAAGGTCCACGTTTGATGATATCAAAGCAGTGGTGATGTGTCGGCCTGAGTCGGTTAATTCCAGCCCGGCGAAAGAGACACGTATGGCACACCGCCGTTGTAATCAGCTTGACGTCCCGGTACCGTATAGGGGTAGGAGATTTCGGGATCACCTGAGCTTGGTTGATGTAGGAGTACGAGGTGATTTTCCACCGTCGCTTGGACACGGGAACATGCCTTCCTTGCGTACCCAAAACAACGAAACATTGCCCCATGTCGGGGGTCGTGGCCTCCAACTGGTGGATCGGGAGGATGTAGGCGTCGTCCATGCTTGCCCAGGGATCACTTGTGATCGGGGCGGGCTCATCCTCGCTTACCAGGATTTGCTTGTCCTTACTTTTGTAATAACCCGCATCCAGATAGAGGGCCTCACAAGAATCAAAAGGGGACGCGTCTCCTTGGAGCACGCCTACTCGACCGTTGAGCGAGTACTTGAGGCACTGGTGATACGACGAGGGGACCGCTGCATGCAGATGGAGCCATGGCCTACCCATCAATGCGTTGTAGGCGGTGTCCTGAAAAACAACCATGAACTCGGTGCTGGAAATTAAGCCACCGAACTGAGTCTTCAGGCGGATCTTGCTGACTGGGGTTTGCTCTGTCCTGTCGTACCCCTGGATCCTGAGGTCAGAGGGAGTTAAATCACCTTCGGATAGACCCAGCTTTCGCAGCGTCTGGGTCGGAATTAGATTGATTCCAGAACCTGTGTCAATGAGGCAGCGACGGACTTCCACACCGTTGAAGTGGCCAGTGATATACAGCGGGCGAATGTGACCCTGTATGGGAGGGTCCTCATCTTCACCAGAGAACGAGATAACCGCCTGACATTCGGCGTTTTCAATCGTCTCGGTATGGAAGGCTTCCGCAGCTGCTACTTCCGTCTCAAACTAGAGGGGGCTCCTTAGGGCCTCGGCAAGTGCTTCGCGCATTTCAGATGACAGGCGAAGGGCCTCAAGGATGGAGAGCCTCGCCGGAATGCCGGCCAGGTGCTTCAGAACATCATACTTTCATGCCAAACACGAACCTCTACTCACAGGGGGTCGTTCGGCATTTGGAGGCACAGCGGGTCTGGCTGGATGAACCGGCGATTGACTAGTACTGGGTACATCTTGCTGCCTACCAGTAGAAGCCTGAAGAGTAGTCGCCAGACTAGGATCGGACAGCGGAGGCTGGCCTGTAGCCGGGCAAGAATGACTATGATACGGACGAGGCGGCTCCCCCCGATCCAGTAGCACGAACGGCGGTGGAGGTAGAGCCGAGGGTGTTGGATGGGTCTGGGCATGCTGAGATCTGCGCTGAGCCTACTGCCTGGTCTCGGTAGCGTGCACGGCTTGGCCACAAGTGCCTGCTGACGTACCTCGATGACCGGCGCGATTGCGATTCCGCTGACGTTGACGTCGGCTGGAAACGTTGGGGAGGTCTGCCTGGGGTTCCCCCTCATCGGGGGTCATATAGGGCTTTACCAGCTCCACGGTGTTAACCGAAGCGTACCCTTGCCTATCGCTCGAGGAGTCATCCACCGCTGGGCAGATTCTGGGAGGGATCCCCATTTCGGGGGGCATAAAGTCACCGAGAGTGCGGGATGATGACGGCACTGGCGGTGCACGTTTCTTCTTCTTGCTTCGCTGCTGCTTGCCCTTTTGGGTAGAGGTCGACTGTGAAGACGATGTGGAGGCACTGGCTACTTCTTCTGAAGGTTCTGACTGCTTCAGGCGTGCCCGGATGATACCCTGGGCACGGACGACGGTTTTTCGAGCCATCCAGTCGTCATATTTCTGGGATCCGCGACTAGGGACCTGCTGCCACTCACCTTCGTTGTCGCTGCCGATTTCTGATCCTGCAAAGACGCCTGCCACTTGCGCTGGTGCTGGGCCCAACTTGACTATGTTGTTGTTGACCTGGTCCTGAAGCTAGTCTTTAAACACATAGCATCGCTTGAGAGTGTGCCCCAGGATCCGATGATAAGGGCAGTAATTGGGGTGATAGGTGAGATGCGCCTCTGTCAGCCTTCTGCACTCAGGCAGACGCACAATCCCTTGCTCTAGAGCACTTCAGAAGTAGCCAGGGACCTGATTTTCGTTGAACGAATAGGTCTGGTACCTTCTTTCCGGATAGGGGGCCCTGGGGGCCTGGTCCTGACGAGGGACCGGAGGGGCCTGCTGAGGAGGCGGCGCCTGGTTGTCTCGCCTAGGTGGCGGCGGCGCGTTGCGCGGGGGAACCTGTCGGTTCTGAGGCGGTCGCTGCTGGGCGGGAGCCTGTGCTTGAGGTGGAGGACCTCTGCGGGGTTGCGGGGGTGGTGCCGTCGGCAGCAATTCCAGCTGCCTCGGGGCTTCTATTTGAGCCACCGCGGCGGGTTCAGCCCTGGCAGTCCTCCTGGCTGGGATCATAGGGGGCAGCAAACGTGCCTGACTGGCCTGTTGCAGGGCTTCCTTGAGGCGTTGATCCTTGTCCGAGAAATCTCTGAACCCTCCATGGTAGTTCTGGGTAATCGAGGAGGGTACCAGCTCTGTCTTGACGTTCCCCATACACATCGTCAGTAATTGCTCCTGAGTCAGTGGCATATCGAGGGAATACGTAAGTCCTTTCCACTGGGCGATGAAATCTGCAACCCGCTCATCAGGCCTCTGTTTGCACTTGAAGAGGTCTGCAATGCTAGTCTTTCACGTAGTGGAGCTGAACTGGTATAAGAACTACCGGCGAAGATCCTCCCAACCGGTCACCGATCCGACAGGGAGCTGGCTATACCAGACAAATGCCGGACCTTCCAATGTCTGTACAAAACATCGGAGCTTGGCGGCTTCTTGCTGAGCCGGGGTCCCCAGCATGGGGCCACACCTGGAAGAGAAATGAGCCAAGTGCTGGGGCGGGTCCCATGTCCCATTAACAGGTGAGAAAGTGGGGTTCCCAAAACCCAGAGGCGCGGGCATATCATCCACCCACGCGGGATAAGGCTTGCCATCCGGTGGGACCGCCACCTGTCGTGTTTCCAACGCCTCGAGGCGGGCTGTGAGTGCCGCAATAAGGTCCTCCGGGTGGGGGTCCCTGTCTTGACGGGGATCCCTAACCACAAGTGCATTTCCAGGTTCTTCAACATGGTAGACGGCTTCGGCCGCTCATGGGTCAACTGGCTGGATGACCTGCGGGGCGACTGGGGGAACCCGGGTTGGATTCTTCAGATTGCCCCGTCGCTCAGGGGGTTTGGCGAGACGTATCGCGCCCTCTTGTCGTATGTTCCAGCTTCCGCCCTATCTGCGGCAGTAGCATGATCAGGGTTTCCCGGAGGCATCTCACCGGGGGGAAATTGATCCTACCCCTGCTGCCCCGGCCTGGGATTACCATAGTCGGGTCGTCGCTCTGCGGCGCGTTCAACCAAGAGTTCGTCAACCAGCCTCTTCTGCTCAGCAAGCTGCTGGCGTAACATGGCCTTCTCAGGATCTTCGTCCGTTTTCTGCACAGAGGCGGACGGGTCGGAGTGCTTGACTATTCCGACATGCTCCTTACCCTTTCCAATGTTTCGACCGAGTACCAGTGACTCGGTGGGTACGGGGAGGCCTAGCAGGTTTCTCTGCTGACGGGTAACTCTCCCTGACGGGTCGAGCAGCGGCGGTACGCCCTCGGGTGGTAAGTCTCCATCAAGGAACTCAAGCTCATCTTCCTTATCCACAACGTCGGCCATGTGGACTGCGACCCCTCTTAAGGGCATATCCTCGATGTCGCATAGCGAATCGGGCTGTTGTCAGATAGGGTCGAAGAGGAGAGCAGCATAGCATCCCCAACCACGGACTTACACATGGGGGGTGGCTTCCCTGACGATTCTGCGGAGTGCTTTAAGACTCTGAATGCATTTTCGTTGAAGGGCGCTCTGGTGGCCTGGCGACTCAGGGTGCTGGGCCACAAGAAGTGCGGTTGCATCGATCAGGCGGCATTTCTTGCCGATTTCTTCGAAGTGCTCATGACTTCTGGGGTACACCACCTGTTCATAACGGAGGCGGAAGTGTGTCGCCCACAGGGTTCGACAAAAGCACCCCACGTCTTCAGGGGTAAAAGACTCTGGTATGCCGAAATTCAGTGCCGCAGTCGGCCAGAACTTCTCCGAGAAGTAATCCGCTGCAAGGATACTCCAGAAGCTCCTAGGCCCGGACTCAGGGTCTGGCCCTGTGTTGCCCCACTCGTCAAACGGGGGAGGCTGAGGAACCGGTAGCGGTACCGAGGTGGACCTTTGGGATGGTAATCTCGGCGGTGGAGAATATGGAAAACGAGCTGACTGGCTGCCGAATTCCGGGCCATCCTCTGAAGAGTGAGGTGACCTGGCCACGATGTCACGATACGACGAGCTGATAATCGCAGCTTCCGGAACAGGATCCGCGGCTACCGGCGACAGGTTGTGTCGTCGCTCTACCATAGTTGGCCCCCAAAATAACTCTATGTGATCTCTGGTAGAGGTAGAGGGCTCTTCTGGTGACAGAGGCGGTGATTGCGTGGTCGAGACCTGCGGAATTCTTAGGATTTATTCCTCCTGGATGTACCTGCAGAGAAAGACGGGAATCCGGTGGACCTCAAATTCTGGGAGAACGAGGATAACATGTCTGGTTCCTGCCCCAGTCCTTGATACGGAGGAGCAGGGAGAAGGTTCCATCGCTGAATCGCATTTCGCTTATGAATCGGAGAAGCGGGCAGGTTTTATCTCCACCTGGGCCTTCCCATGATTCTTCTTGTGGTGGTGACGACCTGCTCTTCTTCCCCTGGGTGGATCTTCGGGATAGGGTTGACCCCTATCAGGCAGCCTCGGGGCGGCGCTGGCACCGTGGCGGAGAGGGCCCCCACTCGAGATAGCCGGGGTGCGAGGGGCACCAGGGCAAATGTCGAAGGGTACATGGGGAGGACCTCCATGAACAGTACCCATGTGGGCGGGGCCTCTTTTGGAACTGGAAGGAGCATGGGGAGGACCTCCATGGTCGATGCGAGTGGAGCGAGGCCGACCTTCACTCCTCAAGTTGCTGGGGCGAGGAGGACCTTAGCCGGTTGCAGAGAGGATGTAGGGAGGGCCCCCACGTTGGAGAAGGACCGGATGGACGGTGCCTTCAGAAGGATGGACTCCATACCCTATACAGCGGGCGCGGGAAATGTTTCTGCGCTGAGCGTCACTACCGTGGGGCAGGTCTTCCTGCAGGATGGGGGTATCACGAGGCATGCCTCCATGACGAACCTCAGAGCGGGGAAGGCCCACGCTCTGTGGATTAGTGGTATGGGGAGGACCTCCGTACGGGGTGGCATTACCGCGGGTTAGCTCGCGGCGATCGCCACTTGGGCCTGCAACCCGGAGAGTCAACCCAGCCTGCCCGTAGGGCGGTTGGGGTCTCGATCCTGGTTGGGTGAAGGAGTGCCCCTGCTCAATCTATGCAGGGGCTTCGCGATACACGTCGGCGGTGGCTCGGGCCACTGTAGTTGTCGACGTTGACGCGCCTAGGCGAGCATCCTCAGCCCGGGCCCGACGCTGACGTCGGGTCAGGTGAGCTAGTGCAGGTGGTGCAGGGACGTAGCCTGCCTGCTCTTCCTGCGGGGCCGGACGGCGGCGCTGACACGGCCGGACGGGAGCTCTCGCCTGGGCCCCCCGGGTCGGGGCCCTGAGCGGACTGAGCCGGACAGCGCCCGCCTCTTCAGCGTAAGGCGAGGAGTCGTCAAGGCGTTCCGGGGATAGGCTCCCGAAACGGTTGAATGTCGGGGTGGGGAGCAGGGGCTCCCTGCGCGGCCTGTTAAGGCGGCGTTGACGGCGGGGCCTGGAGGCCTCCAGGTCCAGGTGGGCCATATCCCGGGTTGGGATGACCCCTTCTTCCTCATAGCTGCGCATGAGGTTATTGATCACCCTTCATTGGATGACCTCTGATGGGGAAAGGGGGCGTGGACGCCCCGTATTCCGCGATGTGGCGGCCGTTGTGGCGGTAGCGGCGCTACGTGGGGTGGTTGTCGTGGTGTTTCCCCTGCCCCTGCGTGGGCGAGGAGCGGATGGTGACCACATCTCTGAAATATCCACCTGGTTCCTAAGAAATGAAGGGATCAACTCATCAGTACTGAGAGGAAAAGGATTGACAGCCAGTGCCCCAACGTTCTTCCATTCTCCATGTCTGTGAGAAGGATCCACGCCAACACGCTGCAGAGTAGAGTGCCCCACGTTCTACTACCCCGACTTCCGGTGAGTTTCACGATAGGTCCGCTATTTTCTTGGCGGGACCAGGCACCAGATATCTGGATCCGGTGACACGTCAATCTACAGGTGTCTCGAACGCTACTAATCTCCATATTGAGGAGAAGAATTTCATGTCGGGTTCACCATTTCTGTTTCCGACGCTTTCGAAGGGGTGCGCGCCCGTCCGTCCGTGGGGGAGGATGCACAGCGCTTCTGTTGCCCCGCATTCCCGCTTTCCAAAGGCGGGCGGCATTCGCTCCGTATTCCGGGACGTCTGCTCCTTGATCGAAACGGGATGATGGGATGTCGGTTCTTCCTCCTGCGGATTCCTCATCAGAACTCATCACCTAGTCCGGGTCTCCCTTATAGATTTAATACGTAGTTCGTGAAACTCTTACCAGTGCCATGTTTCCATGGACTTCGGTTAATTACACTGCTTCTGTCGGGACATTCCAAAGGGTCCAGTCAGGGCAGCAACCTTCGGTCAGGGGAGTAGTCACGTTGAGGCATCGGTAGCGTGTCTGGATGCTGGGGTACCTGGAATGTTTGTCTGTTATCCTTGACCACAAGGCTTCTCGAGGGCGTGGAAGCCCGAGGCATCCCACATCGAGCACGGGGAATTATGTGTCATAGACACATATCTGAGGTTTTCCTCAGCTTCCCGTGCTCAACACAGGGTATGTCGCAAGTTTAACGTCCAGCGGGGACGGATCAACCCAACCAGAGCATTAGCTAGGATAGATCGGATTTGAGGGATCCTCCTTAAAGGGATGTCGATACCGGGGCCATCCCATGGGCGACTGTGAAATTGAGCGTACCGACATGGTCTCACCAGGATAAGACGGTCCGGGTGAGAATTGGAACGGGTGGTGGGTTGGTGAATGGAGTGGAAGGAGAGTGAAATGGGACCATCACAGGGGGCGACAGTGAAGTTGGGATTGAGCCTTGATGAGGCTTCCTATGTATCCCTGTGGTAGGGAATCAAAGTCTGCGTAGTTCAAGAAAGGTGGACCTTGGTCCGATGGGCCTCGTCAGAGTACCGATGTGAAAGTAGACCTGTGGGTCCACTAATGGTGGGATTGAACCTTGGGAAGGTTTCCTACGTACCATGCCTTGACATGGATCAAAGTCCTCGTAGTTTAGGGAATACAGTTTAACGTCATGCAGGACGATAGTGAACCCTGACGTGAATAAACGACGGGCGATGGGTGTCGGCGAACCGACGTAAATGAGGGACCTTGGTCCGATGGGAGTTGGGATTGAACCTCTGGGAGGATTCCTACGTACCATGCCTTGACATGGATTAAAGACCTCGTAGTTCAAATGGGTATTTATCGGCGAACCGACATGAAAGTGGACCTTGGTCCAATGAGGGGTGGGCTTGAACCTCTGGGAGGCTTCCTACATACCATGTCTTGACATGGATCAAAGACCTCGTAGTTCAAATGGGAACAGGTGGGCAGTTTAATGTCATGCAGGACAAAAGGAGGCATGCAGTTTAACGTCATGCTGGACGAGGGCGAAAATCGACGTGACTAAATGACCGAGCAATGTGGCTTGAACCTCATAGAGGCCTCCTACGTACCATGCCTTGACATGGATCAAAGTCCTCGTAGTTCAGATGGGAAAGGTTCGCAATAGCTTACCACTGGACCAGAATGCAGTTTAACGTCATGCTGGACCGGGGTGAGACCTGACGTGAAGTGACGGGTGGGATTGAACCTCATAGAGGCTTCCTACGTACCATGCCTTGACATGGATCAAAGACCTCGTAGTTAAAATGGGATGGGTTGCAATGGCTTACCACTGGACCAGAATGGGACCTGACGTGAATGGATGATGGGTGGGCTTGAACCTCGTGGAGGCTTCCTATGTACCATGCCTTGACATGGATCAAAGAACTCGTAGTTCAAAAGATGGGTGGGTCGCAATGGCTTACCACTGGACCGGAGTGCAGTTTAACGTCGTGCTGGATGGGGGTGAAACCCGACATGAAAGACCGGCGGGCTTGAACCTCATAGAGGCTTCCTACGTACCATGCCTTGACATGGATCAAATACCTCGTAGTTCAAGAGGAGTTCTTAGGATCAGTGCTCACTCTAAGCCCACGTGAGTCATGCTCGGTGTGAGAAACCAGAGGTTGCAAGGACCTGACGATCACGTCGCGAAGGGTGCGTCCGTGAGAAGCGAAGAGGGGCTTACGCGTTGAGCGGCCCATGGTGTTGGGACTTACTCCAGGATGGAGGCCCATAACGGGGTGCCTCGTTCCCTATCATGTCCTCCACTGACCTTGGTAGTGGGGAAGTACGGAGATGCACGGGTGCAATCATCCGTACCAAAGGTTAGGGTCTTACGCTCTGAGGCAGCCCTTCCCCGGCGAACATACGCCACTCCGACAAGGAGGATCTCATTCCATGTGCGGAAGAGTTCCATTCCCATGGAGACGAGTGGTGTAAATAATGTTCGAGCTGGGGGGACCCTTCGTGAGGGAGACGAGGTTTAGTCACAGTTTAACGTCATGTGTTGAGGACGTGGTGCTTGGCATTTTAATGTCATGCAGCTCGGACGAGGTGGGTTCACTCCACACCCCTTGGAATTACATAACTGGTACCCTCTGGTCCTTGGGGAAGGGAAGGTACCGGTAAGGCCATGGTAAAGGGGGGTCGTGGGACGAACCATCGAGGGGTCCATGTTAGCGTTGCTATGCGAAGAAGCAATAGCCGTTAGCGTGCCTATGCGAAGAATCATTAGGCGAAGCAACGCTACGGGTGGTATTGTCCATGGGACTTTGAAATCACATCGTGCAAACTTGGAGGGTCGCACGGAAAGAGGAATCGCTAAGCAGAGGAGTGTGCTTTGCGAATTGGGGTGCCTTGGCCTTAGCATGGGGCATAGGTGTGAGTGGGAGGTGCTTCGCGAAGTGGAACAGTGTTCGCAGAGCACTGCCTTGCAAAGAAGGGGTGCCTCGCGAAGCAGGGTCCTGCGAAGCAGTGTGCTTCGCGATGTATAGTGATCCTGCCTTGGCATAGGGATCACTAGCATGGGTTGGGTGTTTTGCGAAGCATAAACGCTCCGCGGCTGCCCGGGTTCCCTTGGGAATCCCCTTCCTCCGCGAACGCCCTTGAGCTTCTCAAAGGGCATCCCTCTCGGAAGAGGGGCTCAAAACGAGACAAAGCAGAGGCGTCTCGCGAATTAGAAATACCTCGCGGAGCTCATGATTCCCGGGGAAAAGAGTGCTTCGCGATTCGGGAGAGGAGAAGCCGAAAGGTTGGATTGTCCGTCCCCAGGACTCAGGGGGAGTCCAGTATTTATAGGGAAGGGGCGTCGCGAAGCAGGGCTCGCACACCGCCTTTGGTGCTTCGCGGCGGCTCGCGAATGTCAAATGGGTTCACAGAGTATTACCGCCTCTGGTGCTTCGCGGCGGCTCGCGAACGTCAAATGGGTTCGCGGAGGATTACATCCTCTGGTGCTTCGCGGTGGCTCGCGAACGTCAAATGGGTTTGCAGAGGATTACCGCCTCTGGTGCTTCGTGGCGGCTCGCGAACGTCAAATGGAATCGTGGAGCATTACCGCCTCTGGTGCTTCGCGGCGGCTCGCGAACGTCAAATGGGTTCGCGGAGCATTACCGCCTCTGGTGCTTCGCGGCGGCTCGCGAACGTCAAATGGGTTCGCAGAGCATTAACGCCTCTGGTGCTTCACGGCGCCGCCATGGTTGGGGCGCTTCGCGGCGGGGCTTCGCGGCGGAGCTTCGCGACGGAGCTTCGCGAGGCAGTGTGCCGGCCTTTTTCGTTCCTTTCTTTCAGGCCACATTTTTGGCGCCAACAGTCTTATATTTTACATTATCTTTTCATTTTATTTAAATCTTTTATTGATGAGGTAATCGCTGCATCATCATGGTGTTATAAAAAATAAAATTTATTTAATGTATAAAAATTATAAAAAAAATACCATGATTTAGTTAATTCTTTTAGCTTTCCAATGAATATTTATAATCGAAAAGTTAACTTATATAACCCAATATAATAATTGTTTTAGTAAAACAACACATGTTTGTGACAACTTTATTTTTAATTTAAATAAAAAGTTATTAATGTCATTTTCTTACCCAAGTGGCTCCATGGGGTCCCCAAGTTGACCCATGCATTTTCTTGGTCGGCCATGACTCATCCAATAAGTGTAGGAAAAGTTTAAAGGTAATTTAATATTATTTTAACATTATATTTACCTTAAATTACACTAATTACCTTTAATCGTGATTAATAAAACTTGAAAGTTGCTATTCACCAAAAATTATTTTCATCCCATTGAACCACATTTTACTTACTAATGACAACCATGTATTTTGGATTTTTGAAATTCAATTCACATAAGTGTTAAATTTTCATTTAAACAAAAAATTAGTTTTTTAACTACCACTTAGTGGTTTCACTATTCATCAAAAATTGAAGATTTTCAGAAAAATGCCAAAAAATCACCCTAAGTAATATTTGATATTCATAATTCAAAAATTATGTATATTTTAGAAAATTCAAGAGATTTATGTTGAATTAATTAATTTAATAATTAATTCCCGCTGCCACAACAAATAGTGTGTTTTTAAGAAACAATATATATCAAAGGATTGACAATTGTTTATGCCCAATTTCAAAGTGAAATTAATTCTAATGATCACCATTGGATAAAATGGTATAAATATATTCTAATTATAATTTAAAACCACTCAATAGTATAATTTATCACTATAAATTATTTTGATTAAAAAAGTTGTCAAATTATTTTTTCTATTCATAGAAAATTGGAAGTTCTTAGAGAATTACAAAAAATTAAACTTAGGATAATTTCGATATTCCGAATACAAAAATGAAGTACATTTTAAAATATAAAATTTATATAATTTCAAAATGTGGGTATTACTATTCATAACTGATACTTTGATTGGTTGTGGTGTGTTAGAACTCGAGGTTGCGTAAAACACACGTTGCTCTATTATTCAAAGAGAAGCGTACCATGGAAGCTTGGGGTGTTACACTAGTTGTAGAACAGTAAGGTACAAAATATGAACATGTGGTATCCACCTTAGAAGAAAAAATGGTGATAAAAATTAAAGAAAATGCTTCCCAGGTTGAATAGGAGGATGATCTAAATGAATAGTATTTTTGAAAATATTATTTGATCTAATTTAGATTAATTTAAAGAAAGATCAACTAATTTGGTAATGACAATAAAACATGATCCATTATTCACCCATACAACCTAATATTTTAAGATATTTTACACTACTAAGGGGTTGGAAAACCAAAATTTTATTAATGGGGACCTCTAAGAAATGGAAAACGTTAAGAATATCTGTGGGAAAAGATGAATGTGGTGGATATTACCACATAAGATCTATCTTCTGACATACTAGGGATAATCCAGATGTTTTTTTGTTGTATACATATTAAAATGCAACACTACTTAGGTGTAACACCCCGAGATTTTATGAAAAATATTCTTTATAATTTCATTGATGTATTGTGTTGTACGCTACACCAAAAGGAGCTTGCAATACACGCATCTCTGACTTGGCTTGCTTCACACGCAATCACGACCTTCCACAATAGCGTGTGTTGTATGCAATATCGAGTTTCACTAAACAACGATATGTTATTAAAATATTATATAAACTAGCCCTTATGAATAGTAATACCCACTTTTTGAAATTTTGAAAATTTTATCTTTCAAAATGGACTTCATTTTTGGATTCAGAATATCGAAATTATCCTAGGGTGAATTTTTTGTATTTTTCTGAAAACTTTCAATTTTTGATGAATAGTGATAACAATGGGTTACAATTTAAAAACAAAATTTTTATTTAAATAATTATTTATTTTATTTAAATTTATTTTAGGTCAAAATTGATACATAATACCTATATAAGTTCAAAGTAATTCATTGGAGTCATTTTATAATAATTATATATATATCAATTTTATTGAACTTTTCACCATCTTTTACCTACCTCCTAGGAGAATTTGCAAATTCACATTAAACATAATTTTACCACTTCTGTGAGTGGAATTTCAAAAATCTGAGAGACACGGTTAATATCAAGGACTAAATTTTGGTTCAATGAGATGAAAATAATTTTTGGTGAATAGTAACTTTTTACTTTTTTTACCACGATTAAAAGTAAATAGGGTAATTAAGGGTAAAAATGATATTATTATTACCCTAAAACATGTTCTAATTCTATTGGATAAGTGTAATTTGACAAAAAACAACCTTATGAATAAAATAGGACCATTTAGGCCCACTTGGATTAGATTAGGAAATTTAATATTATTTTATTTAAAGAATAGTTAAAATAGTTAAAATCAAAGATTAATAACTAAACCATTTTTAATATAGGGTTATACATAAGATAAATTCGACTATAAATATTAATTATAAAGATAAAAGGATTTCCTACATAATGGTATTTTATTTATAATTTTTAGAAATTAAATAATTTAATTTATTTATGACACAATGATGATGCAGTAACTATCTTATAAATTAAATATAACATAATTGCCGTTAGAAATACTCAAATAAATGTAATTTGAGACTTTTAATGAATTAAACTAATTTCCTAGGTTAATATGACTTGTTAGTATTGATTTAATTAACTTTTTTTGAACTAATAATGTTGTTATGGTTTTCACAAAAATCAATTACCAAATAGTGTCAAAATTGACATAAAATAATTTTTAAAACAAATATTATATTATTAATTGTTATTATATTAATAAAAATCTAATGTTCAGCCAAGATACTTATATAATGATATTTTTATCACTAATGGACCACCTAGGGTCTCTTTTATGTATATGGTAAGTTTATTAACTATATAATATAAAAATACAAAGTGACATGGTAAATGTCAATCTAATTAACTAAGAGTTAAAACTAAAATATAAGGATAAAATAATGACCCAAATCTATCTAAAATATATTGGTTGAGAGGATTTAGAACCATCCCTATCTTAGATTCTAAATAAATCAATTTGGAGCTATTAAAAACCGAATATGACTTTATTATAAAATAATATTTTAAGTTTTTCCAAATGTGACCCTCTCCTCCCTTATAAAAAGGGCACCCCTTCCCTCTTCTCTTCACACCCTTTTGAGCCTTGAAGCTCGGCCAAACCCTGCCCATTTATCTTCTACACTTCCCTAGCAACATTATTGAGGTTTGTTTCTTCTCAAAAGACCAACTCTACTTCCTTAAGAGGAAGCTTAAAGGAGGTGCGTCGAAGAAGAGGTAATCTCTTCTTCCGATTCTCTAAAGTTTCTTTATTCTTCTACTTCTTCTTCTTTATTTGTCTCATTGTGAAGTAATAACATCAGTACTAATTATATACTGATATGTTATTATAAATATGAAACAATCTTATTTCACCTTCTATCCATCCTACGGAAAACGAAATCACCGCGCGTGCGTACGTACGGAATACCGTCTCCACGCTGTGGTGTAATCTGTTTTCGACCACCACCTTACTTGGATGGGTATAATGGTGTAAATAAATAACTATATATGATTATTGTAAAGTGATATTGATTCTGAAATATTATACATACACTTCAATACAATTCCATGATCATGGGAATGATATCATCGCTCGTGTGTACGTACGGACTACAGTCTCCACGACGCGATGAGATTCATTCTCCATGTTAACCATTCATGAATGATTATAGTATTTTTTCTATTTTATTGTAGGACTGTTATTATAATGTAGTTTTCGAAAAAAGGACAACCTGTAGGATGGGAGACAACCCATCGCATCAGACAAGGTTGTGGGAATAGAACCCACAACTAAAGTGCGACAGGCCTTTATCGCCTACCACTGGACTACAGGAAGTCCCTGGTTAGTATAAACTAAGAATTATGATAAATGAAGTATAAGTCCATTTTTGGAATCATATACGATTAACCTCACTATAGACGGACTTATGTATATTTGATAACTTTTGCTAACCTTTTGTTTGAGACATATGTAATGACCCATCATTCTATCACATGATATGCTAACACCTCACGAATGAAAAAATCAACTTCATTTCTTTAAGAGATGAAGTGGAAATTGTTCAAGGCACGAACAACGGTGAGATTATACCGAAATAAAGTAAGTATTTCTTCTAATTAAAATTCTTCAACTTTAGGGAAATGATCTTGAAAACCAAAAATGTTGTCCTAGTCCCCTTATATCCAATTAATCAGATGGTACCTTAGATCATAACAAATTTATGGCTTTCTGATTGTTGGATTTTTCATAGCCATGTTCTCTACCACTCTCCATCAGAACATGATGGTTAGATTTCTCTTCCATATCCATATTTTCACCTATGTTCTCCTATGTGGAAACCCAATGATTAGTTAATTTGGGTAACCTTTACGTTTCATACATTAGTTTTTAAAGTCAAGTTTTGGTATTCCTTTTTACGATGAGGGTTTCTATGAAAGAAAATTTCAAGTAGTAAACCATTTATAACCCCGACGAATTTTGAGGGCGAAATTCATTTTAAGGGGGGTTGAATGTAACACCCCGGGATTTTATGAAAAATATTCTTTTTAATTTCATTGATGTATTGTGTTGTATGCTACACCAAAAGGATCTTGCACTACATGCATCCCTAACTTGGCTTGCTTTACACGCAATCATGACCTTCCACAATAGTGTGTGTTGTACGCAATATCGAGTTTCACTAAACAATGACATGTTATTAAAATATTATATAAACTAGCCGTTATGAATAGTAATACCCACTTTTTGAAATTTTATAAATTTTATCATTCAAAATGGACTTCATTTTTGGATTTGGAATATCGAAATTAGCCTAGGGTGAATTTTTGGTATTTTTCTGAAAACTTTCAGTTTTTGATGAATAGTGAAAACACTGGGTTACTATTTAAAAACTGACTTTTTATTTAAATAATTATTTATTTTATTTAAATTTATTTTAGGTCAAAATTGATACATAATACCTATATAAGTTCAAAGTAATTCATTGGAGTCATTTTATAATAATTTTATATATATAAAATTTTATTGAACTTTTCACCGTCTTTTACCCACCTCCTAAGAGAATTTGTAAATTCACATAAAACTTAATTTTACCACTTCTGTGAGTGGAATTAAAAAAATCATAGAGACATGGTTAATATCAAGGACTAAAAAGTGGTTCAATGAGATAAAAATAATTTTTGGTGAATAGTAATGTTTTACTTTTTTTTACCACGGTTAAAAGTAAATAGGGTAATTAAGGGTAAAAATGATATTATTATTACCCTAACACATGTCCTAATTCTATTGGATAAGTGTAATTCGACCACAAACAACCTTAGGAATAAAATATGACCATTTAGGCCTACTTGGATTAGATTAGAACATTTAATATTATTTTATTTAAAGAATAGTTTAAATAGTTAAAATTAAAGTTTAATAACTAAAACATTTTTAATATAGGTTTATACATAATATAAATTCGACTACAAATATTAATTAGAAAGATAAAAATATTTCCTATATAATGAGATTTTATTTATAATTTTTAGAGATTAAATAATTTAATTTATTTGTGACACAATGATGATGCATTATTTATCTTATTAATGAAATATTAACCTAATTGATGTTATAAATACTCAAATAAATGTAATTTTAGACTTTTTATGAATTAAAATAATTTTCTAGGTTAATATGAATCGTTAGTATTGATTTAATTTACTTTTTTAGAACTAATCATGTTGTTATGGTTTTCACAAAATTAAATTACTAAATAGTGTCAAAATTGACATAAAATAATGTTTAAAAAAATATTATATTATTAATTGTTATTATATTCCTAGAAATCTAATGTTCGGCCAAGATACTTATATCATGATACGTGTATCATTAATGGACCACTTGGGGGTCTCTTAGATCTATATGGTAAGTTTATTAACTATATAATATAAAAATACAAAGTGACATGGTAAATGTAAATCTAATTAACTAAGAGTTAAAACTAAAAGATAAGGTTAAAATAATGACCCAAAACTATCTAAAATCTATTGGTTGAGAGGATTTAGACCCATCCCCACCTTAACTTCTAAATAAATCAATTTGGAGCCATTAAAAACCAAATATGACTTTATTATAAAATAATATTTTATGTTTTTCCAAAGGTGCCCCTCTCCTCCCTTATAAAAAGGGAACCCCTTCCCTCTTCTCTTCACACCCTTTTGAGCCTTGAATATCATAAAACCCCTTACCATTTCTCTTATCCACTTCCCTAGAAACATTCTTGAGGTTCTGGTCTTCTCAAAATACCAACTCTACTTCCTTAAGAGGAAGCTTAAAGGAGGTATGTCGAAGAAGAGGTAAAATCTTATTCTGATTCTCTCAAGTTTCTTTCTTCTTCTACTTCTTCTTCTTTATTTGTCCCATTATGAAGTAATAAAATCAGTATTACTTATATAATGATATGTTATTATAAATATTAAATAACATTATTTCACCTTCTATCCATCCTACGGAAAACTAAATCACCACACGTGCGTACGTACGGAATACCGTCTCCATGTCGTGGTGTAATCTGTTTTCGACCACCACCTTACTTGGATGGCTATAATGGTGTAAATAAATAACTATATATGATTATTGTAAAGTGATATTGATTCTGAAATATTATACATACACTTCAATACAATTCCATTATCATGGGAATGATATCATCGCTCGTGCGTACGTACGGACTACCGTCTCCACGACACGATGAGATTCATTCTCCATGTTAACCATTCATGAATGATTATAAAGTATAAATACTGAATAATAATGAAATATATGACATAATAATGATACTGGATATATATATATATATGTATACATGTATGTCATCTACTTAATTCCATTCAATTCCATAAGGAAGCGAAAACAGCGTTCATGCGTGCGTACGGCCTACCGTCTCCATGAACGGTGTATTTCATTCCATTTATCGATATATCATATATATATGTATATGATGAATATATATTATATATAAATCATTTTTTACATTCTGGAATTATTTAAATTATTATATAAGTAATAATATCAATAACAACGAGTCGAAACACGTACGGAAAATGAAACGATTTTACCCAAAATGTTGCTTTAACATGGAATTTACAAAAGAACGGATAATATAAAGTCATAAGTGAACCATATATGATATCATAACAATGAATATGATTTTTTAATAAGTCAATGACATTATTTAAATCATTATACAGGAGTTTCGGATACATACGAAGCATATCAGACATAAGGTAAGGGATAATTATTCTGATCTCATTTTTTATCCGAGATTGTTTATTCGTAAGAATTTTCTGGGGTTATATTTTTCATCCATGTCTATAAAATGTTTTTTATTCATCTGTGTATTTTTAAATACATTTTTACCCCTCTTTGATTTTTAAATTGTGTTATGGAAGGAATCTTTCTTTTGTTTACCATACGAGAAACTTTTTGACTTTTTCGGCAAAAGTACGAGAAGAATGTTTTTTTAACTTATACGACATGAAAGGATTTTTATATTTTCATAAAGCCTTATTTTCATAAAGATTCATCCACAAGATTTCATGAATATTTTCAGAAAAATCCTTTTCATTTAAAATTGAATAGCATTTTGTGAAAAGAAAATGATTTTCAAGAAGAAAAGATTTTTCCTCAAGAATTAATTTCAAGTGCTTTATCAAAACCATTTTACATCTAAGATGACATTATTTCATATGTGTATGTTTTAAGTGTAGTGTCGCTATGTTTTATATGGTTTCACTTTTCTTATGATGAAATTATATCCATTTGTTTTATATGGGTTATGTTATGATGGAATGATGTTTATGAAACCCAATTTATTCTTTGGGTTATGATGAATGATTTATGATTGTTTTGTGGCACATGTAAGAATGATTTCAATATGAGATGGGTGGGACCTATATATCCCTCCAATTCATTGGGTAAAGATTTATATCTCCTGAGATAGACATGGCTGGAACTGTAATTTAATATGGTTCTGTGTTTCAGGACTGGAACGAGGAGCGAACTCGATTCCGAAAGGGACTTTGTCCACTAAGATAGTCTTTGCAGGAATGCCTTGGCTACTATGGAAATCATATCATGTGTTTAATGGTTGCCACAATAACATGTTTTATTCCCATGTTATTTTATCATGATTAATGTTTCTTTATGATTTATGCCTTATGTACTGCCATGTTTTATGTCATTGATCAAGGTTTTGATGTTTAAACATTATGTTCATGTTTTTAAATTCAAATGTATATGATTTGTTTTATTTTATCCACGCTTACCCTTACTGAGCATTTTAGATCACCCTTTATATGTTTTCTTTTCCCCAGGATTTAAAGAAAGGTTTTAGGTAAGAAAACAAAAAGGGGAAGATCTTTATGGGAGATGTTGAAGATCTTTCACAATGATTAGAAGATTATGTTCCATGTTTCCAAAGACACTAAATTATTATGGTCCTTTGTTCTCTGGTTTTTTTATGTATTAAGTATTCCGCAAAAGTAATGTAATGTCCATGTACGTCAAGATTCGGGTCTCTACATTGGGGGTACCCAATATTATTTTCTATTTTATTTATTTTTCATTCACTTTCAATTTTTTCCCATTAATTTTCAATAAAATCTTAAATATTTATTATTTTTTCTATATAGGAATTTGGTGTACAGTATTTATCCAAATTGAATTAAGATCATTAGAAGAGAGTAAAAGGAGTAACCACTTATTCCCAATTTTTTACACACACAAATTAATAACATCATCCAGTTTTTCTCTTTCCATTCCACCTTATTATTTTTTGACATATCCTAAAATATTCCTAAAATATGTAGGATAAATATTGAGTTTCATTAAAGATATGAAAAAAAAAATAAGTGTAGGGGAGGTGATTAACTCATGGATTCCCATTTGATTTATTTTCTTTTATTTTGTCTATTTATTTTATTTTATTCTATTTTATATTTTATTGAGTCTATTTTTGAAAAAAACTATGTGTACTTTTTCCTAGTTTTTTAGTTTTTTCAAAATTTATTTTATCTGAATGGAAAATTCAGTGCATTTTTTAAACTCTAAATTATTTTAAGGATCTTGGTCATTTTATTGATCCCTTAAAGACCAAATTATATTTGGAGTGTTTTTCTTGGGTTGTTATTTTCATAGATTTTCATGACTTTAAATTAGAAATTGACATCCCAATCCACTAGTGACTTGCCAAATTTTAAATCTCATTTTGAGAGGTTTTTGTTCCACTTTGACATCATGTTTCAAATACCCTAGCTTCTTAAGGGAGGATTGACATTAGTTTATAAACTAAACTTACGTTTAGACTCTCTCAAATATTTGGAAATCCTGAGGAACATTCAACATGATTAAAGCATTCGATTAGCAAGTCCCTCAATTATCATAATAATTACAATGAACATAGACCCTAGTAAAGATATTAGATATCCATGAATAGACTTATAATTTTAACTCACATTTAAATAAAAATTTTCCATTGCCTTCCCTCACTCTAAAATATAATTTCACAACTAATTCCAGTCTAAATGTAGCGTAAAGAGGCTTCTATGTATTTTTATGATCGAAACATTACATTTAAAGGGAACTGTAAAATCTAAGAGTCATCATTCTAGGGAATTTAAGATATCTGAATGGACATAGTTTACTATTATTCATTTTATTTTATTTCTACCATCCTATTCTCTGAAAAAAAAATATGTAAAAATATAATAAATAAATAAATTGGAATTAATTGAAACATTAATTATGCATATTAATTTGATTTATGACCCTAATAAAGAAATAGGTGTGAATCACCATTCATTGTAAATTAATTTTACAACCCATCCTTCCAATAAAATAATAAAAATTTACATGAAAATGAATAAAAAGTAATATAATAAGGATTATAAATTTATTGGATTCATTGAATAACCCTTGGATTGTGTAATGGAAAGAGGAACAAGGAAAGTGTGAGTGTAAAATATTGTTAAGGGGGACTGAGAATGGATTCTTCTATAATTTAAATGTTCGTTCATGAATTTTATTTAAAAGAGTAAAACCTTTCTCTTTCCTACCAATGATGTTCTTTAACACTTTCCCACTAACCTCAATCCACAAAAAAACTTTTTAAAACCCTCATGAAAATTTTATTTTTATGGTTTATAGTGTGGAAAAATGGGAATTTTTGAAAGAATAAGGTAAATAATAACTTTTAAGTGTGATTATAACACCAAAATAATACATTCTCCTAAGTAAATACTGACTTTGAACATCCTATGAGGTAGGTAAAAAAATGTTTTTTTGGATGAGAATTAAAGGTTTTTCTTTTAATGTGGATAAAATAATGTCACAAATCTTAAATTAAATAAATTTATTAAAAATGAGGTAATTTTTGGTGATAAGAACTAAAAATGTCTTTTACTTTCTTTGGTTATTTGGAATTTATTTGAGTCTATCTTTTCATTTCATTGATAGATTTTTTGGGAATTGAATATGAATTAAAAAATCTTTTTGAATGGTGTAAATCTAAATAAATCTTTTATTTTTTTTAATATCAATGATAAAATTATATGATAGTGCAATAGTTAAAGTGTGGAGGAGTGATGTTTTCCAAAAATTAAAAAAAAACAATATCTATTTTTCATTGAAAAGAACCACATTAATCAAATAAAACCTAATTAAATAATTTTTTTCATATTTGATAATTCGAGAAACTATTAAAAAAAGGTTAAATTTTTTATGTTTAATGATTTTTTTTGAAATAATTTGTAAAGACAAACATTTATTTTAAAATTTTATGTTTCATTATTTCAATAGATTTTTGAATTAACCTGTAAATAAATTTTCAATTGGATTCAATCATGATTTTTAATGGTTTTAAACATTTTTAAAATTAAATTAAATCCATACATTAATTTTAAATTTAATTATTTACATGGAATTTTATTCTGATTTTAAAATAATAAATTTTATTTCAGAACAAGGCTACACAAAAAAAATTGTGAAATAAAGGTTAAAGAAGAAATTAATTTTAATGGGGTTAAGTTGTCGCATGTCTAGCCTAAGTGACCACACTATAAATACAACAAAGAAAATTGACTATGTGATGAAGTGGATTTACGGTCGATGGATCGACACCAATTTTAAAATTCTAGGTTGTATCGCATTGAGTTAGAGATACCATCCCAATTCAATAAAAATAAAAAAAGGATTTAATCTACCTCATGATGAGGCCTATAGTGACTACAAGTGAGAGAATTAGAAAGGCATTGAAAAAATTCTGCATTAAGAAAATACTGTGAGGTAGAAAATCATCAATGGGATCAATCAACCATGTCCTCTTCCATTGAATATGTTCCTTATTCAATCAACCGCATCGCCATGGAAGGTATTATCTTTCTCTTCTTTTGATACCACAATGGTATGAACCTTCCATGAAAACTGATCAATGTTATATAAACACTTAAATTTATCATATGAGAAGATTCATTCTATTGGATGACCAACCTCAATCAGCTATGTTTCCCCACTTCATGTTGTTGATTGTGAATCAATTGTGTCATACCCACCATCAACCTACCAAATATGAAGAAAATAAACCACCCATATTATCAACTTAATATGATACATGAATATCATCCAATTAACCATGAAACCTCTTGGATTCATGTGGTCGACCACAATCCCCTCCTCAAGAACACTCATATTTCCACAACCAAGTGATTGTAATCATACCGCACTCTAGCTCATATCAAACACTGAAAAAGTACCACTGAGTCTCATGAACTAAATCTCCATGAATCTCATAAAGTTAGGCCTACTAGAAGTATGACTAGGCATGATAAAGACCCGTTAAACCAATGATAAAGCAAATTATGTTTCATTCTTGAATTTAAAAATAAAAACTGATCCCATTAATGAAGATAACCTGATACCATGAGATTTTAACCTGGAGGGTTTAGATGAAGAAAATGTATAATAATTTACTGAATCTAGGGGACTAGACCACCCATTATATCTAAATTTAAATAAGGGATTTTAAGTATTAATATAGGAGTGAGGCAGAATATAAGAACCAGGGTTTATGAGGGTTCTGATATTTTGACAATGGGTCATTCTTGAACAGATATGGAGTACCATAGTTCCAACCATACTTAACTGACATAGACGATCATATCTTAAGATTGAATTTAGCACATGTGATTTTTTTTGTTCTTTATATTTTTTCCTTGTGAAAAAAGGAAATTGAGAGACCTTCATTCTACCCCCAATCCACTAGATATGGGTTTATATATCACCATAAACCACATGGATGATGATTTTATTCAAATAAGTGTTAAGTTGAAGTTGAGATTTAGTAAGATTTTGGGTTGTATTACAGAAAGCCACACACCCAAATAAACCTATAGCATTACCTTGATATTGATATTAGAGAGGTTGGTGCCACTTAGTTGGGATTTTACAGACAGTCTATAAAACATGATCACTTGTAAAAATATAGGTATTATGAACTTGAGGACCAATAAATCAAGTCAATCACTTAGTTTGACATATCACAATTTCCATTTCCACTCCTGGACTAGGTTGATATTTGAAGCCCATTTTTTACAAGACCCAAAGTGCAGTGACAAATCTGTCCCAAATCACTATTAGGCTCATTGATTTTTCATGTACACTATTTATCTAGCTCACTTATCTGTATATAAATCTCCATACATAATCACTAAATAGAGCATGATTTTATATTACACCCATAAATTAATGAAACATCTCTTAGAGGAAAATTATCAAAGACATACGATCTTGATCATGGGAAGAATATGAACAAAACTGAATCAATCACAACCCTAGACTATGATGTATAGAGAAAATACAATACAGAAAAATATCATTGGTCGACAATAAAAATCTAGAAGAAGTATGAAGTTCCACTAATACTTATAAATATTTTTCCTCCTTGGTTTTTCATAGTATTCAGCTACTACTGATTATATCTTGGGATCTATTTTTCTACATAATTTTATTTAATTTCATTCCATTCATGTTCTATTTTGAAAAAACTATCAAATTGTCCATTCTACTATATTATGGTAATTTCTTCAACCTACATTCAATATCAGTGGTCTCTTAAAACTCCATGAAATTTGAGTATTAACCCGAGGTTGTGATTTCTAGAGATGGTCCATTCACTACAAAAAAACATGACTTTAATAGTGCTAAAATTAGACATTGTTATTAAAAAAGTGTTGACTAGCAGATTGAGATTAAAATATCTATTATTTTACTAGTTCTATTAATATTTAGATAAATTTTACCTTTATTAATGCCTTTAGTAGTGTTGATAATTGATAAATACTACAGAGTGATGTTAAATTTACAGCACACTTCAAGAGAAAAAACTTGGTGTAAATACATATTTTAAATGAAATAAACTTTACAGCACAAATACAAGAAAAAATAACTATATTATATAAATTTTAAACATTGGTTTGTAAAATTACTTGAGTAAGTAAAAATTGTCATATAAATTCAAAAACATCAATGTTTATTTTTATTTGGCCTCAGACCCCCACTCATGTTATTGCCGAATAAATCACCCTAGATCGAACAAAATAATTTACCTATATAAGAAATTAATTATTATTTTAGTAATACTATAAAGAAATATATTAAATATAAAGTGTCAATTTTAAACTAAACTTTGAGTCATACTAGGAACACCATGTATCAGAATGAGTTACGGTTGATTCTTGCGCATCACACCCTTTCTTGTTTGTCTTTGAGGATTATCTCAATGAAAACTAACTAAATAATTATAAGAAAAAAATTATTGGTAAATTTATTAATTAATAGAATATAGAATTATGAAAAAAAAAACTCATCTTTTTGCTCTATTTTGATGATGTGATGCATGTTTTAAACTAAAATGGCACTTATATATTGAAAACATGAACTTCAAGACATACTGACCACATTGTGTGTCGGATTGATGTGTGGTCAATTTATATATGTCAAAAATGACTTATAGATCATTTTCCTAAAGTATCAAAACAATACGAATGTATTTTCTTAGTTTTGAGTATGTCACTTGTTTTTTTTACTAAAATTTCATTTTAAACATGAAACACACACATTGAGTCATATTAGTCAAATAGTGTGTCATTTTTATGTGATACTAATTCATACATGTTGAAAATTACTTATGAATCATTTTATTAAATTATCAAGATAATATTATAATGTTTTCTTGGTTTTCATTGAGTGAAACTTTTTAAACTAAAATGTTGATTTTAAACTGATAACCAACACTTTGAGTCATACCGGGCATATTTTGTATCGGATTAAAGTGAAAATGATTCCTAAATGTGAAGACAACTTATGGAAAATTTTCTTAAAGTATAAAATAATTTGAATGTGGTTTCTCAGTTTTGAGTATGTCATTTGTCTTTTTTAATAAAATTAATGTCAATTTTAAATATAAAAAAGACACATTTGGAGGCATAGCGGCAACACATTATGTTGAATTTAAGTGAGTATGATTCCTATATATAGAAAATGACTTATGTATCATTTTACTATAGTATCAAAACAAACTGAATGTTTTCTCATTTTTGAGTATATCACTTTTCTTTTTTACTAAAATGTCAGTTTAAACTGGAAACACGCACTTTGAGGCATATCAGTCACATTTTATGCCGGTTTAACATGAGAATAATTCCAACATGTCACAAATGAAATATGATTTTTTTTATAAATTATCAAAAAAATCTAAGTATGTTTACCCAGTTTTGTGTGTTTGACACAATATTTGAACAAAAAAGACAATTTTAAACAAATAACTGACACTTTGAGTTATATTGATCACACCGTGCATAATATTGAGTTATGGATGATTCCAATATATAAAAAATTACTTATGGATCATTTAATATAGTATTAAAACAATAAAAATTCGTTTTATTAGTTTGGAGTATGTCATATGTGTTTTTTACTAAAATTAATGTCAATTTTAAATAAAAAAATACACACTTGGATTTATTCCAAGCACACTGTACATAAAGTTGAGGTATGTAAGATTAATAAACATACCAAATGAATTATGGGTCATATTTGTAAATTAAAAAAACAATATGATTTTTTTGAGTATGTCAGATGTGTTTTTTACTAAAATTAATGTTAATTTTGAACAAAAAGGCACACCTAGAGTCAAACTGGTCGCATCATTTTTCATATTGAGGTGCATACGATTCAAACATATCACTAATTACATATGGATCACTTTACTAAATTATAAAAATAATATAAATGTATTTTATTGGTTTTAAATATGTCAATTCTCAATTTTATTATAATTAATATCAATTTTTAATAAAAAGATACACTTGGTGTCATACCGATCTCACCATGCATCGGATTGAGGTTTAGGTGATTCCTACACATCAAAATGACTTCTGGATCATTTTCTTAAAGTATCAAAACAATCCAAATTCATTTTATTAGTTTTTAGTATGACACTTTTCATTTTTACAAAAATATCATTTTAAACTGGAAACACACAATTCGAATCATACCAGTCATATTGTGTATCGGTTTAACATGAGACTAATTTCTAGACATCAAAAATTACTTATAAATAATATTACTAAATTTTTTAGACAACTTGAGTGTGAATTCTCAGTTTTTAGTGTGTGAAACACTTTTTAACTAAAATGTCCATTTTAAACTCATAATGGGAACTCTAAGTTATACCGGGAACACTATGCATAACATTGAGGTGAGAATGATTCCTATATATAAAATATGACTTAAGAATCATTTTACTAAAGTATCAAAACAATATAAATGTATTTTATCAGTTTTGAGTCTATCTCTTGTGTTTTTTACTAAAATTAATGTCAATTTTAAATGAAAAGACACGATTTGAGTCATACCAGGCACATCGTGTATTAGATTAAAGTTTATTTTATTCTTACACATAAAAATGATTTATAGATCATTTTTTTAAAGTATCAAAACAATATGAATGAGTTTTATCAGTTTTCATTATGTCACTTGTGTTTTTTTTAAATAATGACAATTTTAAATAAAAATACACACTTAGAGTGATACTAGGAACACCCTGTGTCGGGTTGAGGTTTAGATGATTCCTAAAAAAATGTATTATGGATATTTTTCTTAAAGTATCAAAACAATCCTAATGTTTTTTCTCAGTTTTTGAGTAAGTCAGTTTTCTTTTTTATTAAGAGTAATGTCAATTTTAAATAAAAACACACACATGGAGTTATACCGGTGACACTGTGTGTAGAATTGAGGTGGGGATAATTTCTACACATCACAAATTACTTATGGATAGTTTTCCTAAAGTATCGGAATAATATTAATGCTTCTTATCAGTTTTTAGTGTGATTTTTATTTTGAACTAAAATGTAAATTACAAAATAAAAACATATAGTTTTAGTAATACCAATAAAATTTTGTATTGGATTGAGATGTGACTGATTGAGTATGTGATGTGTTTATTCATTCAATTGTCTACACCAAGACAAAAAAATGTTCCATTTTTATGGAAGAGGAAACCCCATGTGGCCAGAAATGCCTCATCCACAAGCAACATGTTTAATTTTTTCCAGCTTGTTGTAGACAATTGAAGTAAAAAATATGACTTCCCAAAAGATTTATGAAAAATAACTAATTATTAGATAAAAATTATAAGTAAATTATCATACAAAAATTAGATTAAATGTTGACAAAATAAACTAAATTAGTAGTATAGATTTACCTTTTCATGATGTTTGTATACATTCTTAACGATTTATTTATTTCCGTCATCTAAAGTTACAACCTTAAAGTCCAATATCTCATAAGCACGATCAACTTAAAACAAACCACCCTAACTCAAGAAAAATAAATCACCTCTATAAGAAAAATATTGTTATGTTAGTAATACTATAAAGAAATAAATTAAACATAACTATGAAACAATTCATTAATAAAATTTTGATTTTTAACTAAAACTATATAATTTGAGTCATACCAAGTACACCATGTATTGGTTTGAGGTATAGTTGATTACACTATGTCCTTTTATCCTACATTGCATTCAACATTCTAGGCAATCTAACAATATTGCAGTTTGATAACCTGGAATATTTAATTCATTTGATAATAAATGAAAAAATGCATCATCATGAGTTCATAATCCATGTTATGTTCACTATTATATGGCATGAGTGAATCATCCTTTTTTATTAATTAAATTCTTCATGATCACTGTGAAAATTAACGAAATAAGTATCAGATAAAAATAATGATTAAATTAAATGAAAAAGTAGATAAAATGATGATAAAATCAACTAAAAATAAATTTTTTCTAGTTATGTGTCATTAAAATATAATATAATTATTCTTCATAATATGAAACTAAAATAAAAGAAATTTATTCAATCAAACATGAACCTAAAATAAAATTCATTGGACCATCTAATATGAAATTAAACTTCTTTCAGTGGTCTATTCCACATGAACTTAAGATTTTTGAAATATCATCCTACATAGATGATGATTGCCTATAAGATATTTCTTTTTTAATGTATCTTAACTATAAATGTCATTATAAATTATTTTTTAATCACACTAAATTTTCAACATTAAAAAATCCTTCATCACAACTTAAAATTAAAACACTCATTTTTCAAAGATAATTGGAATTCCTAGTCCCATTATTTTAAACTATGATTCCAAACTATAAAATTTTAGATTAACTCACTCTAGATATATATTAGATATTTTATAATCTCAAACCCAAAAGCATGGTATAATTAACCACTTTATAATAAAATAGGATTCCAGCATTACAAAAAATTCCCAAACAAACTTTTGTCCTTTGGGTTGGTGTAAAACTCATATATAAAAATTTCCCTTCTTATCTGATAAAAAAAATAGCATAACACATTATATATTCTAGTATTATACTAAACATTGTTGTATCCCTTTATTTATTACTAGAAAAAAATAACCATTACTGTAAACCTATTATCATTAATTGATTAAAATAAAATAAATATTTATATTTTAGTTTTTATGGAACATAATAGCAGTTATCTTTTCCTTTCACCATCATAGATAGTAAAAAATACATGATAAACAATTTACCTTATGCAATGGAAAAAACGTCAATGTAGGCCATTATTTATTTTTAGAAGACACTATAATCTATTATAAATTATCTACCCCTTTTTGATTGTATTAAACATCATTATATCTCTTTATAGAATATAAATTACACTAAAATCTTGAACATCCATTAATCCTTCCTCAATTGTGATATAGATTAGTATATCCTTTTCAATATTCTGGGTGATGATAAACTCTAACATAACATCATCGTTATTTTTTCATCAATATAGAAAAATCCTTATTCTCGTGTATTTTTTTTTTGAGAATGATGATGAGTTTTTTATTAATGATCTTTTGAATACTGAAAATTTTATATAAGAAATGTGCACATTCATATTATTGATGAACCAATGGACACATTTTTTATGGTGATCTGGTGAAGAATTATCTATATTCATAATAAGGATAGGTTGAACACCTCTAATCATGTAATGATTGTGAGATTCTATGTGATATAATGGTGGGATAATTTAATTTCACATCATGAGCATTCAAAAGAATAAAATTTAGTTAATATGTTTCATTAATGTAAACATTATGTGTTACTTGTATGGATTTCGTATCATTTGTGATATTATATCATGCATCATTTTATAATCAAATAGCCTGAATAATTCCACTACCCACCAAAGTCAAACTACTATATTGTTATTTTCTTCTATCATTTACCACCACCCATGATAGAACCCTAGAGAGGGAATTATTCTAATTTTATTTTAAAAATGATAAGTAAATTAACTAAAAAAGTATATAACATGATGATAAATTTTATAAAATAAGTATTAGGAAGTCGTCTCTTCATGATGCCTTTAAATATTCTGACACCATGTTTTCTGGTCATTTCAAAAAAATTATTTCCTCCATTATAATTTTCCTTGATAAAACGATCAAAAATAACATATAAGCTTTATGATTTTAATGTTTTACACCCCAAATATATTTCTATGGTTATATATGGTACTAGACCACAAACACAATAGGTAATCACCAAAATTTGTTGTCAGAAAACCTTCTGAAATCATGTACTCTACCCTCTTGTCACTGAACAAATTTAATTGTTCTTTTGAATACGATGGTAGTCTATAGTCTTTTTAGTACTGAGAAAATATAGAATAAGAAATGATTAACAAATATTTTTAATGAAATTTTAATTTCCTTCAAAAATTACCTATTTGGGAATGTTGGCCTTTTCATGGTTTATTATCTCTCTCATAAATTTTAAAACATAATATCCACAATCGTTTCCATTATATATTTTTAGACACTGTAAAAACATTGACCAAAATAAATAAATAAAATGAAATATGTTTTGATAGTTAAATATTTCTTTATATACCTTAATTTGTATCCATTTTAAGTAATAAATAGGATTTTTATGTTTAGTCACCATCTTCATTCCAGGATTTAGCATATATTTTGAGACCACCCTATCATAAAAAAATATTTTAAAACATATAATGAACCATATAATTGAAAATTTATCTATAAAATGTTAATTTTAGTGTATTACAAAATCAAAATACACATCATGTGTGGTCGGTTTGTTGGATATCCATGCATTGGATTCAATAAATAAATATTTGGGGTATCCAAATTGAGTATGATCAGTATCTAATTCTTCCTAAAAAATAAAAAACAAATAAGTAATGAAAAAAATAAAAAAATTATTTTATGTGATTAGATTTTAGATTTTTACACCTGTATTATAGGCATCAAAAACAGTGTATTGTCCATTATTTTTTTCTCAAAAGCATAATTTAGATCATTTTTTCAACTCAATTTCTTCCTTCTCAGAAGAAGTTTCTGGTGTATAAATGATACATGGATTAACGAATACAAATAATGCATCACATGGTTTTAACTTTATATATTAGTAATATAAACTCCTATTGAAAATAATAATAGTTATTAACTTTAATAAAAAAAATTATATCATTTTACTGGATATACTTATTATGAACATATTCCTTATGTATATATTTACAACTGAGACTCCCAATAATTCAAACTTGAGAATATAATTTATACTCTCAATAACAACTACATTTATAATAGAAGTCCAACATATTTCTTCTTAATATGGAATTTAATAGATATTTCCATCTTTAAATGCAGTCTCTACATGGAGTTGTAATGATAATAAATGTTTCTCTAGAACTTGTGGGGAGGAGGTACTCACAAATGGTCCTTTCGATTACTTTATCAATTCACTAGATTGTCTCGATCCGACCTTATTTCATCACTTTATCTTTCTATAATACCATACCTCACTTTAGACCTTTTTTTCATCAACTGTTACATGTTTTTTATATGAAATTTTTTTTATAGACAAACATCATGTATCTTTATATGATTACATAAACATGTTACAAAAGTTCTAATAACATCATTAATAGTTGTAATATCTGGATCATCAAGTCGAATAGGTTACTTAGCAATCTTCTCCTGATCTACCTCAATCCCCAATCTCATGTAATATTTTGGGAGTTATTTATTTTTTATCTTGTGTCTTGGGATATTATACATTATACCCCTCACAACAAAGCAGTGTGTGGGTATTGATAAATAGATATAACATATAACTTTACCCACTATAATTTTAGTAATATAAATTTGTAGGAAGTTGTTTGATTCACATTTAGGATAAAGAGTAAAAAACAATTTATTACCTCAGGTATAGTATGTGGTTGAGGGGAATGATTAGCCTCAAAGCTAGTGGGGTCATTTGGTTCATCATGTGTGGATCTTTGTTCCGCAACTAGTTCTCTTTGATCCTTTCTCATATATTGGTCTACGAAACCAGGATGGAAAATAATAACTTTCAAATGACCCATTTATTCCTACAATCCATTCATTATATTATATATATATTATTTTGGTTTTTTATTCTTGAAATATGTTTGAGAAGACACTCCAAAACCTACTCCTCTAATGTGGCTATATTGTTCTAGCCACTTCTAAGCTACTGAAAGTAGTTTTTCTTCTGGTATGATCACTACTAATTCTTGTTTATAAAACATATATTAAACATATGAACATAAATATATATTTTTATGTAATACTATTATAAATCATAAATAATTACTATTATGTTGTACTTACACATGTTTCCCATATTGATTTTTTGTTTCGTAAACTATTTTACCCTCCTTATTTACATGAGCCTCCTTATATAAAACATAACATAGGATGGAAGTGTCTTCAGGTTTTGATACATTAATCTACATATTAACAAAGGAAAGTAGGTTGTTTCATATCACATAAAACTTTTGTTATCCCGATTAGGTTAAATAACCTGAGAGGGGGGGTGAATGAGGCTATGAAAGATTAAAACAAATGCCCCTTCAGATTTTGTTTGTTCATTAAACAAATCACTCATCTCTCATATTCCCAAGGAAATATATGAATAGAAATGAAATCATGAATGAGATAGATCAATTTTTACTTGGTTCACCCCCACCGGTCTACGTCTAAGGATCATACAACAGTAATGTTCCGGTTATAACAAATCCACTAAGGCTCACTGCCCAATTACAAGGTTTAGGCTACATAACATCTATACCAAGGCCCACTTCCTTTACAAGATTTAGGTTCTTGTCACTATATTCTCAAGGGTCACTCCTTATGTCTCTTTCTCTAACTTACTACTGGTGGAAAGGATCACCGTCTTCTTTTTTTTCACTCATTTATCTTGGAAGGGATCCACTCACAATTTATGGACTTGAATTTCCCTTATTTTTCATGAAATCATGCATCCTCACCTATATATACATTCTCTATTGAAGTTTATTTTTCATCCGTAGATGAAATCCACTATTCTATGTACTGTTTTTTTGCATAAATTACTTTTGTGAACTATTTTAATGACTTTTAAAGATTCCTTTAATCCTATTTGAACCACATTTTTTCCTATGTTAACTATCTCACACCACTTATCATTTTTTCTAAATAGACCACCTCTCGTCCACAGATTACCTCCACTTCCATGTACTGTTTCTCTTACGCAGACTGCCTGTAACGCCTCGAAATTTTATGAGAAATATTCTTTTTAATTTCTTTTTATGCTACACCAATATTATATTGCGCTATACGCAACACTGTATTAGCTTGTAGTATACGCAACACTATTCTTGGCTTGTGTTTCACATAAGAGCGATTTTCCTCAACAGAGTGTGTTGTATACAATACCGAGTTTCACTAAACAATGATTTATTATAATATTATTATGAACTATACATTATCAATTTTTAATTTTATAACATTATAATTCATCTTACACATTTTCTAGAACATTGTATGAGAACAAAATCAATTTTTCATATAAAGGAAGTATTTTTCAAAAAAATGCAGTTTTGCCACCTTTTGATGGTGCACCGATTTTAAATCTAATTTTTGACAATTTTATAAGTTATATTTAAAAAAATAAACTAATTATTTGGAATTTGGATATAAATATTTACTTTAGAAATTTGTTTCATATTTTTCTGATAACTTTTATATTTTGATAAATAGTAAAAATACGCTATATTTTACTTAAAAGAAACTATTTTCATCGAGATAATTTATATGGTTAAATTATAATATTGAATGGTTTTAAAGGATAAATATAATATATTTTTACCATTTAATATAATTTATTTCATTATCATTAATTTTACATTGAATTCATAGGTAAAAACATTTCAATATTTTGCAATGTTTTAAACGAAAACCCGTTTTTCTTGACAATGAGATTAATTTTAAATTAATCACTACAACTTCTGTGTTTTTAATTTGGAAAAATTGATTCCATATTTGGAATTAGTATTTCAAAATTATTTTAATAGGATACTTTTATTTTTCGGCATTATGAATAGTAACTATGGTAAATTTTATTTACCATAGATAAAGGTAAATTATGTAATGAAGGGTAAAAATAATATTATAAAATTACCCTAACACTTTTCATAATATATTTGGATGATTATATTTCGTCCTAAATTATACTTGGGTCGAAATGGTATCTATTGGAAACCACTTGTATGTGATTAAGACATTTATTTTATTTTATTTGAAGAAAAGTTAAATATATATCACTCAAACTTTAATAATTAAATTATTTTTAATATAAAGTTATACTGAATATAATTTCGATTATAAATACTCATTTTAAATATAAAATGTTTTTATTTATCATGGTAATTTATTTGCAATTTTTAAGAAATATATAATTACCTTAATAGCTTATACAATAATGATTCATAAATTATTTATTTAGTGAAAAAATCAATAATTTAGTTTTTATTAAAATAATAATACCCATAAAAAGACCAAAAAACTTGACCAAAACTTATTTTTCAAGTATACGTACACCATAAACATCCAATTGTATACTTTTGTACCATTTCGAGCCTTATAAAATAGATTATGACATTTATATTTTTTTATTTAAAATGATGTCAAAGTTGTCACCTTCATAATTTAATAAACATCACATTTCAAAAGTTGGGTGTTTTAGAAGGTACATTAGACTAAAAGTATTATTATTAAATATAATAGATTTATCTTCATCATATTATTTTATTTTTAATTTTTCTGCAAAAAATAATTAGATTAAATAATTATACAAAAATGTTGTAGTAATTATTTTATTAAGAGAAATATCAAATAAATGGTTTAAAAATATTAAATTAAATAATAAATAAACTAATTAATGTGATACACAAATTTTATAGATTAATATTACATGTTAGTAATCTATTAAATATTTTGGTTCGAATCTATCATCTGTTTGGATTTTATTTAAATTCAAATAAGTAAATAGTGTCAAAATTGACACTATTGATATTTTATAAAAATAACATATTATTAAAATGTTTAAAAATAACAAAAATATTTAAAAAATAGAAATTGAAATTTATATGGTCTAAAATTTCATAACTTATACAATTATGGACAATTCATAACACATAAGTGAGTATTTATAACCATTTAAAATTTAGAATATTATTACCAAAAATAAAATTAAATATATTAAATAAGGATAAATAAAAATGATATGGTTTAAAATAAATTCATCACATGTCTCGATTTTTTTTGATGATATTAAAACTTTATATTATCTCATATTCTAATTTCGGTCACATTGTATGTTTTTGAGTGGGGTTTGATTTTATTATAAATTAATAGTTTTGAGGATTCCAAAAGTGCCCCTCTACTCTCTTATTAAAAGGTGAATCCTCTATCTCCTCTTCACTCCATTTTTAAATTTAAAACTCATAAAAACCCTGACTATTTCCCTTTTCAACTTCCGTATCAACATACTAGAGGTCATGGTCTTCTTAAAATACCAATTCTAGTTCCCTAAGAGGAAGTTTAAAGGAGGCACTTCAAGGAAGAGGTAATATCTTCTACCGATTCTTTCAAATTTATTTCTTCTTATACTTCCTATTCATTAGTTGTTTCATTATAAAGTAATAACATAATTATCATTCATATAATTATATGTTATTATAAATATTAAACAACCCTATTTCATCTTCTACCCATCATATGAAAAATGAAATCACTGTGTGTGCGTATGTACGGAATATTTTCTTCACGCCATGGTGTAATCTTTTTTCATCACCAACATTCTTGGATGGGTATAATGATGGAAGAAATTAAAATATATGATTATTTTAAAGTTATATTGATTCTGAAATATTATACACCATACACTTCAATACAATTCCACAATCATGGAAATGATATCATCGCTCGTGCGTACGTACGGCCAACCGCCTCCATGATGTGATGTGATTCGTTCTACATGATATTCATTGAATAATGATTATATAAATGAATTAATATGATATATATTATACTAATACAATTATTTAAATGATATAACTGTAACCTAAAAAGAGGAATAATAATTTATTCAACAAAACAAGCATAATAACATAAAATAGTTAACACCCGAATAACGAGTAACAGTGAAATGTTACTAATAAACCGATAATAAAAAGACCATATATGATATCATAAAAATAAATATTACTCTAGAATAAGTCAATGACATTATTTAAATCATTATACAAGATTTTCGGATACATACAAAGAAATCGGACCAAAGGTAAGGGGTAACTTTCCCAATATCATTTCTATTTGAGATTGTTTATTCGTAAGTATTTATTGGGTTTATATTTATCATCCATGTCCATGTTTTATAAAAAATGTTTTCATAATGTTTTTATTATTATTTTATGTATGTTTAAATTCATTTTTACCTCTTTTTTACTTTTACTCTGTGGTATGGAAGGAATCATTCTTTTGTTTACCATATGAGGTACTTTTTAACTTTTCTATTAGAAGTATAAGGAGAATGTTTTTTTAACCTATATGGTGTGAACAGATTTTGATAATTTCCTAATTCATTATTTACATAAAGCTTACTCTAAAAGATTTCATGATTATTTTCAACAAAATTATTTTCTTTTAAAATTGCACATCATTTTGGGAAAAGAAAATGATTTGAAATAAGAAACGATATTTTCCTCAAGAATTCATTTCAAGTGTTTTATGAAAATTATTTTCCATCTAAGATTAAGTTTTTAAAGATGGTTATGTTTATATCCCTATTGTTACGATGATTTTATCATGTTAAGGGTGGAATGGTATTTTATATGGATTATGTTATGATGGAATTATGTTTATGAAAACCCATATTATTTATTGGGTTATGATATGATGAATGATTTATGTTTTGTGGAACGTGTAAGAATGACTTCATTATGACATGGGTGGGACCTATATCTCCCTCCAACACATTGGGTAAATATTTATATATCATGAGATAAACATGGCTAGAACATCAAGTAAATCCAGTTCAGTAATACAGGGCAAGAACTTCAAGTAAACCCGATTCAGTAATGGAATTTGTCCACTGTGATGGTATTGGAAGCAATGCCTTGGATACTATGGAAATCATATCATGTGATTAATGGTTTTCCACAATTACATGTTTTATTCCCATGATATTTTATCATGATTAATGTTACTTTATGATCTATTCCTTACGTACTGCCAAGATTTATTTCATAACTCAATATTTTGATGTTTAAACTTTATGTTCATGTTATTAAGTTAAAATGTATATGGTTTGTTTTATTTTCTATATGATTACCCTTACTGAGAATTTAATCTCACCATTTATATTTTTTCTTTTCCCTAGGATATAAAGAAAGGTTTTAGGTAAGAAAACAAAAGGGGAATATCTTTATGGGAGATATTAAAGATCTTTCTCCCTGATTAGAAGATTATGTTCCGAGTTTCCAAAGACACTAAACTATTATGGTCCTTAGGTGTCTGTTTTTGTTATGTATTAAGTATTACGCAAAAGTAATGTAATTTTCATGTACGTCAATCTTGGGTCTCTACAGTTGGTATTAGATCAAAGGTTTAGTTAACCTTTGGAAACTAGGATGCGAAAACTTTAGTGAGACCCCTAGAGATTTTTCTAAGGTATGTATAGGGATGTCCATAAGGTTAAGTATATGTATAGGTTACAGTCCTAGAAATATGATAATGATCAAGAATAACCTGGGATTAAACCTAAGATGTTAGATATTGAAAGTACTCCTCTTTATTATTTTGTTTTCCTAGTATGATTTTTGCCTATCACACTATTCTTTTTGGGTTTTAGAAAATGGCTAGAACACGAAGGAACCTTTTTAAGAATCAATGCAATGGGAAATGCAATAATTGTCCTCCTAAACAAACAAATTTTATGGGAAATGGAGTGAAAAAACTTATTTCTATACTTAGACAAGATATGAACCCTTATGGACTTCCAAATGAGCAGAGAAGGGAACAATATTCTATTGAGTCCTTCATGAGGCAACGTCCACCTTCTTTCAATGGGTCTTCTGATCCACTTGTTGCTGAACAATGGATTAGTACCATTGAAAGGATATTTTCCATACTTCGCTGTTTGGAACATGAAAAAGTCATTCTGGCTATTTATTGTTTAGAAGGTGAAGCAGAACATTGGTGGACTCTAATTAATAATACAAGGCCCCAATATGAAATTTAATCCATGGAATGGGATGAGTTCAATAACTTATTTTTCAATAAGTACTTTCCTCGTATTCTTCGAATGAAGATGGAAAATGAGTTCCTTGAGATTAAGATAAAGGATGATGAATCTGTTGGGATATACGAAGAGAATTTTACAAGGCTTGCAAGGTATGCATCTGGATTTGTCATACAACCTGGAAGTAAATTTGATCGATTCTTCAGTGGATTAAAACCAAGTCTTCTAAAGGAATTATCTATAAGAGACTTCAGTAGCTATGAAGATATTTTGAGTGGTGCTATCAAATTAGAACTAGAAGTTGATGTTACATATCTATCTCATGGTTTTGAAAAGAAATGAAATATGGAGTTCAAGGAAAATTCTCAAAACTATGGTGAAAAGACAAAAAATGTTTCGTTATGCTCAAAGTGTGGAAAGAAGCATGGTGGAGATTGTCTTAAAGGGACTAGAAAATGTTTTAAGTGTGGAAAAGAAGGTCATCAATCAGCTAAGTACCGATGTAATGGGAAAAAGGTAGCTAATGATGTGAATAAAGAAAATACTATAGATACTGCACCACCAACACTTCAGTGCTACAAGTGTAGGGAAATGGGGAATTATGCTAATAAATTCCCTAATCCAAGGGTTAATGATGATCGACATCAACAACCTCTTAAGACAAAGGAAAAAAGTAAGTCACATGAAATCACTATTGGCAATGTTGAATATGACAATGAATTGGTGGAATGATTAAGTGTTTATGTAACAGGATTCCAAAATAGAGTTGTGGAATATCATTTATAGTATCGTGGAATTTTGGAATATTTGTGTATTGGTTTATTGTGTTTTTCAATAATTATATGGTACCGATAACCATGAAAATTTATTGAAATATTTTTGGAAAGAAGATTATATGTGCATAATGAAGGGATAAGGAGAAAATAATATGTTGGATATTATTAATGAGCTCATGACTAATATAAAGACAAAGTGATATCAAGATTTGAGTATATATAATTTTTGGAATTTCGGTATGTGTAAAGAGTTAAATTTTGACAACATTATTGTTTTCACAAAGGTTCTATGGTAATTCATGTTTCATGAATACATTATTAAAGTATTCACATGTTTCGAATGTGACCAACAAAGATATATCTTATGATATATGGTGGATAAATGATGGTATTCACATGCTTGTTATATGACCTTTCTAGAAATTGTTTTCTTTATACTGTGAGTTTGGACAAGAGTAATTTGGATAAGCCTAAAATATTGGAAGGTATTAAGTTGGACATCATATAGTATTGTTTAAATCTATAACTTTTTGATACTATTTCTGGAATGTTTAAATTGTATAGTTTTAGAAAAAGGACAACTTGTAAGACAGGAGACAACCCGTCACGTTGGACAAAGCTGCAGGAATCGAACCCACAACCGAAGTGTGATAGGCCTTTATCACCTTCCACTGGCCTACAGGAAGTCCCTCATTTGTATAAATTTGTTTTTTTACTAAGTGGTATGATAGATGAAGTATAAGTCCATTTTTGGAATCATATTCGGTTAATCTCTCCATAGATGGACTTATGTATATTTAATAATTTGTGTTAACATTTTTGTGATAATGACAGATGGAATGACCCATCATTCTATCACATGATATCCTAAAACTTCATTAATGACAAATTAAACTTCATTTCTTTAATATATGAAGTGGAAATTTTTCAAGGAACGACCAACGGTGAGATTCTATCAAAATCAAGTAAGTATTTCTTCTAATTTAGATTTTTCAACTTTAGGGAAATGATCTTGAAAACCAAAAAGGTTGTCGTAGTACCCTCATATCTGATGAATCATATGGTACCTTAGATCGTCACAACTTTATGGATTTATGATTGTTGGTTTTTTCATAGCCATGTTCTCTACCACTCTCCATCAGAACTTGATTGTTAGATTTCTCTTCCATATCAATATTTTCACATATGTTCTCCTGTGTGGAAACCTAGTGATGAGTTAATTTGGATAACTGTTACATTTCATACTTTAGTTTTACAAATTAAGTTTTATTATTCCTTTTTATTATTTGGGTTTCTATGAAATAAACTTTCAAATAGTAAACCATTTATAACCCCGATGAATTTCGAGGGCGAAATTCATTTTAAGGGGGGTAGAATGTAAAACCCTGAAACTTTATGAGAAATATTATTTTTAATTTCTTTTTATACTACACCAAGATTATATTGATCTATACACAACACTGTATTATCTTGTAGTATATGCAACACTATTCTTGGATTGTGTTGCACGCAAGAGCGACCTTCCTCAATAGCTTGTGTTGTACGCAATACCGAGTTTCACTAAACAATGATATATTATAATATTATTATGAACTATATTTTATGAATATTATTAACCTAATTTTGAATTTTATAACATTATAATTCATCTTACACATTTTCTAGAACCTGGTATGAGAACAAAATCAATTTTTTGTATAAAGGAAGTATTTTTCAAAAAAATGCAGTTTTGTCGCCTTTTGATGGCGCACCCATTTTAAATTTAATTTTTGACAATTTTATAAGTTAAATTTTAAAAAATAAACTAATTATTTTGAATTAGGATATACAAATTTACATTGGACAAATTTTTCATATTTTTCTAATAACTTTCATATTTTGATGAATAGTAAAAATACACTAAATTTTACTTAAAATAAACTTTTTTCATCGAGATAATTTATATGGTTAAATTATAATAGTGAATGGTTTTAAATAATAAATAGAATATATTTTTACCATTTAATATAATTTATTTCATTATAATTAATTTTACATTGAATTCTTAGGTAAAAACATTTCAATCATTTGCAATGTTTTAAACAAAAAGCCGTTTTTTTTCGACAACAAGATTAATTTTAAATTAATTACTGCAACTTATGTGTTTTGAATTTTGAAAAATGGATTCCAAATTTGTAATTAATAGGTCCAAATTATTTTAATAGGCTACTTTTATTTTTGGGCATTATGAATAGTGACGAGGTAAATTTTATTTACCATAGTTAAAGGTAAATTAGGTAATTAAAGGTAAAAATAATATTATAACATTACCCTAACACTTGAATTAATATAATTGGATGATTATATTTCGTCCTAAATTATACTTGGGTGGAAATGGTATCTATTTGAACCCACTTGTATGTGATTAAGACATTTATTTTGTTTTATTTATAGAAAAGTAAAATATGTCTCACTCAAACTTTAATAATTAAATTATTTTTAATATAAGGTTATACTCAATGTAAATTAGATTATAAATAATCATTTGAAATAGAAAATATTTTTATTTATCATGGTAATTTATTTTTAATTTTTAAGAAATATATAATTACCTTAATGGCTTATACATTAATGATACAGATATTACTTATTTAGTGAAAAAATCAATAATATAGTTTTTATTAAAATAATAATACCCATAAAAAGACCAAAACACTTGACCAAAACTTATTGGTAGAGTATATATACACCATAATCATCCAAGTGTAGACTTGTGGACCATTTGGAGCCTTATAATACAGATTATGACATTTATGTTTTTTTATTTTAAATGATGTCAAACTTGTCACCTTCATAATTTAATAAATATAACATTTTAAAAGTTGGGTTTTTTAGATGATAAATTCAACTAAAAGTATTATTATGAAATATATTATATTTATCTTCATAATATTATTTTATTTTTAATTTTTATGAAAAAAATAAGTAAATTAAATAATTATACAAAAATGTTGTAGTAATTATTTTATTAAGAGAAATATCAAATAAATGATTTTAAAAATATTTAAATAAATATTAAAGGAAATAATTAATGTGATCCACGAATTTTATAGATTCATACGACATGTTATTAATATATTAAATATTTTGGTGTGAATCTATCATCTGTTTGGATTTTATTTAAATTCAAATAAATTAATAGTGTCAAAATTGACACTTGATATTTTATAAAAATAACATATTATTAAATTGTTTAAAAATCACAGAAATATTTAAAAATTATAAATTGAAATTTATATGGTCTAAAACTTCATAAAGTATCCAATTATGTACAATTCACAACACATAAGTAAGTATTTATAACCATTTAAAATTTAGAATATTATTACCACAAATAAAATTAAATAGATTAAATAAGGATAAATCAAAATGATAAGGTTTAAAATAAATTCCCAACATGTATAAATATTATTGGTTGATGAGATTAAAACCCTATCTTATCTCATATTATAATTTCAGTCACTTTCAAAGTTTTGAAGTGGGGCTTGAGTTTGTTATAAATTAATATTTTGGAGGTTTCCAAAAGTGTCCCTCCACTCTCTTATAAAAGGGAACCTCCTCCCTCTCATATTCACTCCATTTTAAGATTTTAAATTTGGAAAAAATCTGCCTATTTTCCTTCTCAACATCCCTATCAACATACTATAGGTCATTTTCTTCTTCAAAGACCAATTCTAGTTCCCTAAGAGGATTTTTAAAAAAGGCTCTTTGAGGAAGAGGTAATATCTTCTACTGATTCTTTCAAATTTATTTCTTCTTATACTTCTTCTTATTTATTTGTTTCATTGTAAATGAATAAAATTAGTATCAATAATATAATTATATGTCATTATAAATATGAAACAACCCTATTTCACCTTCTAACCATCCTAAAAGAAATGAAATCACCGTGCATGCGTACGTACGGAATATTGTCTCCACGCCGTGGTGTAATCTTATTTTTCATAACCAACACACTTGGATGGGTATAATGATAGAAGAAACTAGTATATATGATTATTTAAATGTTATATTAATTCTGAAATATTATATACCATACACTTTAATACAATTCCACAATCATGGTAATGATATCATCGCTCGTGTGTACGTACGGCCAACCGTCTCCACGATGTGATGTGATTCGTTCTACATGATCTTATTTGAATAATGATTATATAAATTAATTTAATGAATTAATATGATATATATTATACTAATACAATTCTTTAAATGATATAACTATAACATAAAATTATAAATAAGAATTTATTTGACAAAACATGCATAATAACATAAAATAGTTAACACCCGAATAACGAGTAACAATGAAATGTTACTAATAAACCGATAAGAACATGACTATATATGATATCATAAAAAATAAATATGATTCTATAATAAGTAAATGAAATTATTTAAATCATTATACAAGATGTTCGGATACATACAAAGCAATCAGACCTAAGGTAAGGGGTAACTTTTCCGATCTCATTTCAATCCGAGATTGTTTATTCGTAAGTATTTACTGAGGTTCTATTTATCATCCATATGTATGTTTTATAAAAAATATTTTCATAATGTTTTTATTATTATTCCATGTATTTTTAAAGTCATGATTACATCTTTTTTACTTTTACTCTATGGTATGGAAGTAATCTTACTTTTTTTACCATACGAGGTACTTTTTTACTTTTCCAAAAAAAAGTATGAGGGGAATGTTTTTTTAACTTATACGGCGTGAACGGATTTTAACAATTTCATAAAGCCTTATTTAAATAAAGCTTCATCTACAATATTTCTTGATTATTTTCAATAAATTTGTTTTCTTTTAAAATTTCACGTCATTTTGGGAAAAGAAAATGATTTGAAATAAGAAAGGATATTTTCCTCAAGAATTCATTTCAAGTGTTTTATGAAAATTATTTTTCATCTAAGATGAAGTTTTTAAAAATGGTTATGTTTGTATACCTATTGTTGCTATGATTTTATTATGTTAATGATGGAATGGTATTTTATATGGATAATGTTATGATGGAATTATGTTTATGAAAACCCATTTTATTTTTAGGTTATGATATAATGAATGATTTATGTTTTGTGGAACATGTAAAAATGATTTCATTATGAGATGGGTGGGACCTATATCTCCCTCCAATGCATTGGGTAAAGATTTATATCTCATGAGATAAACATGTCTGGAACGACAAGTAAATATGGCTCAGTAATCAGGGTTGGAATGACAAGTAAACCCAGGTCAGTAATAGAATTTTTCCACTATAATGGTCTTAGCCGCAATGCCTTGGATACTAAGGAAATCATATCATGTACTTAATGGTTTTCCACAATTACATGTTTTATTCCCATGTTATTTTATCATGATTTATGTTCCTTTATGATCTATGCCTTACGTACTACCAAGATTTATTTCACAACTCAAGATTTTGATGTTTAAACTTTATGTTCGTGTTTTTATGTTGAAATATATATGGTTTGTTTTATTTTCTCCATCCTTACCCTTACTGAGCATTTGATCTCACCCTTTATATGTTTTCTCTTCCCCAGGATATAAAAAAAAGGTTTTAGGTAAGAAAACAAAAGGGGAATATCTTTTTGGGAGATGTTGAAGATCTTTCACCATGATTAGAAGATTATGTTCCGAGTTTCAAAAGACATTAAACTATTATGATCCTTGGGTGTCTGTTTTTTGTTATGTATTAATTATTCCACAAAAGTAATGTAGTGTCCATGTACGTCAAGCTTGGGTCTCTACACTGCCTTCGCTTCCATGAATTGTCTCTCCTTCTACGGACTGCTACTTATTCTATGGACCAAATCTTCCTCTACAAACCCTTTATTTTTTTGAGTTTTAGATCCATATAAATATACTTTCATGGACTTTTCTCATCCACTACCTCCCCCTTTATAGTATCCTCCCTCATGAACTCTTCTTTTTCATGTACTTCCTCACAAACTTCTTCTAGACTTAGCCGAAATTTTCCTTGAGCAATGAAATTTTATAATGAAAATAGATCTCTTTATTAACGGTATTAGTGCTCCTTATATTGGAAAATAGATTTGAAAATATTTCTAATTGGTTTTACATAAATCTTAAATGTGGTACACCCTTCCCTGTATACTGATCCTTCCACAAACCATTTTCCCTATGTGGTCTGCATACCATCTTCGTTCTTTCACGGTGGCTGATATCTTCTATGAATGATTCACTTCACAGCTCCACAAATCACTGCCTCATTTTCATTAATGAAGAGTCATCCCAAGTAATGAAATCCTTCTACAAACTTCCTACCTCCCATGAACCGAAAACCTTCTCACGAACCATTTTCCCTACGCGGTCCATGTACCACGCTTTGCGGTCCCCATATCACTGCTATGCATAATCATTCCTTTGATGATTTCCCAAATTCATTCTAGATACCACCTTTTGTGGTCCACAAACTATCTTTCATAGTCCGCAACCTATTTACTCCGACATAGAAAATCTTCTTTTTCCAAAAACAAACTCCCGGTTTTGAGGCCCAAAAATTTGGAAGACACTGGGAAATTGTACCACCTTAAACACCATCTTTGGAAATAACCAACCATACTCATTTAAAGTCATATGGATTTGTCAAAAAAACAAAATAACACCCAAAAATAATTAGAGGATTCCTTGATGAATTTTCTCCCAAAATTCCCCCCTTTGGATTTGTTGACAACTCTTCACAGTTTGATACCTTGATAAATCTTCTTCCATCTTCAACCAAAATTCACTTCTTGAGATTAACACATCGATAAAAGATTTATGTAACAAATAATATAAGACCACATGAACCATACTCAGCACGAGAATAAATATTACATTGAAAATTTCATCAATGGATCACTTCATTCCATTCCAACACCACTCATCTTTTTTCATCACGAATATTATCTATCGTGATATATAATATTGGATCGATCACTTAAAGCATAATCATATTTAATAATCCCCCTACATCACCGCTCCCCCTAATAGATTCTCCATGTTTTGTGACCAACACATTTTCTCCATTTTAATAGACACTAATACATTTTCTCCCTTTGAATAGACACTAAGAAATTTTCTCCCTTTGAATAGCCACAATTTATCCCCCTTTGTCAACAAACCCGAATGTCACCTCATTATTATCTATAATAGGGTAAATAACACACATCATCACATTAGGGGGAAACTACACCTAAGGGAGAGGGGGTCCCACATCCACACATTTTAAAGTGTGGGAAGTCAACTGAACTCTCAGATCCAGTCGATGCCTTTCAAAGCTTCTTTGGGAAAGGCCTTTGTCCGAATATATGAAACTTTTTGTTTTGTAGGCACATAATCCAACTTCCTAAGCCCTTGCTCCACCTTCTCCTTGATAATATGATATATGATTTTAATGTTATTTTTTCTTTAGAGATGAAATATATTTTTTATAATATTTATAGCACTTGAATTATCATAATGGATTCTAATTGGAGATATCACTACAAATATCATATTCTCAAGCTACTGATTCATCCACAATAATTGTGTGTATGCTTGAGAAGCTGCAATATATTCATCTTATACAGTTCTCAATGAAATGAAATCTTCTTTCTTGCTTATCCAAGAAATACACAATCTTTCAAGATAGAATGAAGCACCTGTTGTCGATTTTATATCATCTTCTAAACCATCCCAATATGCATCTGTATATCCCAATAACTCTTACTAAGATTTGTTATTATACATCAAACTAAAATCCACCAGTCCCTTGATATACTAAAGTATTATTTTTTCTCTATTTTTTTTACTTCATACCTGGTACATATTGATAATATTGATCTTCCACAATGTATGATGGACTATCTTCATCTTGTGGAGATTCAAATCAATTTTTCATTTTAATGTCATTTGATGATACCTTTAGCTGCGTATTATGACTACATTCATTCTACCTTGGAACATTAATTTACATTATTGATTAGCAGAATCCTGACATGTGCCTAAATCCTCCACACCTAAAATAGTGACCATGAAATGATGTCCTAGAATAATGAGTCCTATATTGCTACCTCTATTTGTCTTATTCACTTTGATACATATTTTCTATGGGACAAAAATTTTTTGAGTGCCTCATATTTTTATAACAATATAATTTAATGTGAGGTGCATTATTATATGGTAATACTATACTAGTGGTTCTCCCTTGGTATCTATGAGTCTTCTGATTCTTATTCGTACCCAAATGAATCTTCAACCATGGAGTGGAATCTTGTGGTCTAACTTCAAACATTACTGCATTATTTTTTCCAGTATATCCCCATACCAGTTATATCATTCTGATCAATCATTTTTCTTTCCTCACATTCCTTTGTTTGCTTCACTGTAATAAAGAGTTTCCCCGGATATTTCACATTTCTTTGCATACTGACAACTTACTCTTCAAGTTGTTTTCTACATTTGATTTGATCTTTTCAGATACTAGTAAAACTATTGATCTCCCTTTTTTATTATTCAATTTTTATTTTTTACTCAACCACCATTTTTGAGATTTCTAGCATTAAAGACTTCAATTTTTAAATTTATTCCTTCAGCTTAGACTTCTCTTTTTCCTACTGCTACATATAAATTTTGGCATCATGAACCACTTTTTTGATTTCATTGTTTTAGTTCTCCAAACATCTATCTCATTGATATTATCTTATAATTCATCATGAAGATCAAATATTCCTTTTACTTCTCCCGCATCACTGTTAGTTACTTCATTTGTTTAGGAATTTTCCAAAATATCCACCATTGCATCTGTTTTATGATCCTTGTAGTCCTCCAACTCTTATAGCTCAGATTCTTCTAAACTTTTATCTTCTTTTGAAAGAAGGTTCTTATTTTTGAATAAATTTCTCTTAGCACTTCTCCTACCATTCACATTAGATGAATACATCTTCTGATCAATTTCATCATTTTATTCATCGTCATATTCAAACTTATTAAGACACTTTGCTACAAAATGTACAATCTTTCCACATAGAAAGAATTGAAGTAAAAGTTTACCTTGAAAATTTCCTCTTCATATTTACATATTTGAAGAGAAAAATTATATGAAATCATCCATATTGTCTTCATCATGACTATATTCAATAGAGAGTTTCTTTATGGCCTTTAATTCCTCTTCTTTGGACTTCCCCTTTTCCACAGAGTTTTTATCATCATTTATCATTTAGTATGCAACAAGAGTATTGTGCAAGTTATCCAATGTCAGCTCCTTCATATCTTTAACTTATAATACAAAATATTTCATATTAAACCAAGTTATAAGTTTTCTCAATATGTTCTTGAAAATCTTTATAACTTCAATAATTCTTCTAAGACCACACATGTCTTCCACGAAAAAATTCACCCAGTCAAATAATGTATCAAAAGGATTTTAGGGTGAGTTCAAAGATCCTCATATTTATTCCATAAAACCTAAAACTTTGCTTCTATAACATTTTATTCACCCTCATAAATGTTAAATAGAGTTTCTCACATAGCATGTGATGTTTTACATGACATCACCTTCATATAGACTGAATTGGATAGGGATTTCCCTAAAGAATTAATCCTTTTAGCATCAACATCCAATTCCCTTCTATCAGCTTCTATTAAAGAACCTCTATCGATATTGGATAATATTCCATGCATAAATACTATAAATAAATCCACTCCTAATGATCAGATGTAGTACTACATCTGATTCTCCAATAATTGAAAGTTATTTCCATCAAAGATCAGAATCCATTTGTGATTAAAAACCACCATTTCTTCTATTGAGATAGAACCAATGAATTTCAACCTTTTCCTCTGATACCAATTGTTATCCCTATGAGGTTAAATACCCTAAGAGAGGGTAAATTATGTTTTGACATATTAAAAAAAATTCTCTTTTAGATCTTGTTATGTCGTTAAACAAAACTCTCTTCTCTATTATTCCTGAAGAAATATATGAATAAAAATAAAATCATGCATGAGACGCAGTTATTTTTACTTGGTTCACCCTAACTAGGCTATGTCCAAGGTGCATAAAACCGAAATGTGCTAATTTTACAAAATCCACTAAGGATCGCATAAAAATTACAAGGTTTGGGATAGTTCAATTCTATTCCCTAGGTCACAACCTTTACAAGATTTAGTGTGTACTCTATGAATTCCAAAGGGTCACTCCCTATGTCTCTTTCTCAGGCTCAATGTTAGTGGAAAGAATCATTATCTTACTTTAACTTCGATCAATGAACTTAGAAGGGATCCACTCATAGTTTATGGTCTTGTAGGTCCCTTCGTTTTCATGAAATCATGAATCCTCACCTATAGATAGATTCTCTATTGAACTTATTTTTTCACCCATAGATGAAATCCAATTTTCTACGTACTGTTAGTTTGTATAAATTTTTTTCAAACTTTTTTAGTTCCTTTTCAAGATTCTTTTAATCCTCCATGAACCACCTTTATTCCTCTATGAATTTTTCTTCACCATGTAGTACATGTGCTTCATGGACAACCTCTCCTCCATGGACTACCTCTACTTCTCTGTAATATTTCTCTTCTGTAAACTGCCTCCACTTCCAAAAATCATCTCTACTTCTTCAGACTACTAATTATTTCATGGACCAACCCTTACTCTACTAACCCTTTTCTTTTTTTATCTAGTGATCCCTCGTAAAATCCTTTCTAGGAATGATCTCGCAAACTACCTCACCCTTCACAAAATCCTCCTTTTTGGACTCTTCTCCTTCAACAAATTCCTCATGAACTTCTTTCGAACTTATCCAAAATATTCCTAGAGAAATGATATTATCTAATGAAAATAACTCTTTGTAGTGATGGTATTAGCACTCCTAATATAAAAAAATAGATCCAAAAATATTATTAATCCTTATTACTTAAACCTTCAATGTGGTATATCCTTCACCATGTACTACTCCTTCCATGAACCATTTTCCCAATGTTGTCAGTGTATCATCTTCATTCCTTCATAGTGGATGATCTCTTCTATAAAGAATTCCCTTCGTAGCTATACAAATCATCGTCTCATTTTCACAAATGATGAGTCATCCCACGTAGCGAAAGCCTTTCGTGAACTTCCAACCTTCTGTCACCCGCAAGCCTTCTCATGAACCATTTTCCTTATCGGGTTTGTGTACCGCACTTCATGGTCTACATAGAGGTGCTATACAGAATCCTTCCTTTTCCAATTTCCCAAATTCATTCTCTATACCACCTTTTACAGTCCACGAACAGCCTTTCACAATTTGTGAATTATTTACTTCACACAAAATATTCCTTTTCCAAAAACAAACTTTTGATTTTTAGCCCAAAAATTTGTCAAATATTGGGAAAATATGACTCCTTAAAAACCTTTTTTAACAAACACCAATCATACTCATTTGTGGTCATCTATATTTTCCAACAAACATAATCCCACCCAAAAAAACTAAGAACATTACTTGATGTAAATTTTCTCAATAACATTTAATGTTGATTTCAAATAGATACCAATTTATTATCTAGTGAAGTGTACCCTATCCTTGCTTTGTTATAGGGTTATATTGGTTTTGATGCACGTTTTTTATTTTAAACACTCTTTTTATATTTCATAAAATAAATTTTCAGAATTAAATTGAATAAAATAAAAAATTAAAAATAATTTATATTATCGACTACAATGCACCTAAATTGATTTATCACCATCATTACTGATGAAATCATTCCATATTTATTGTTTTATAATTTCTTCAAAACTAACTGGTGGGTGGGGATTTATTTTTCCCTCAGTATCCTTAATATATAACTTGGTAAGAAGTGTCCAAAAGCCTCTATGAGATTTTCCAATGGCCGTTAAGAAATATTTCTTATGGAAATCTTATAAAATAAACAATCTCTATAATGAATAGTAGAAATTAAATAAATGTTTTATTATATAATTTTTCAATAAAATATAGAAAGTATATCATAACATTACAATTATATCTTCCCAAAGGATTTCCTTAATTATAGGCTAGACATGGAACCAAGACTCTATATCAATTAGAACATTCATCCTTGTTGTGGTCCCAACATAACTAATGAATATTGACTTGTTAGGGCCAACAGGTTGGCCGCGTTGATTCCAACCAACCTCAAATTTTATACCCTTACTTATTTACTTGATAATTTTATTTAACACTATTATTTCACGTTGTTATTTTTTCTTTATCAACATGTTTTTTATTCCATAAAAATTCTATAGTTTAGACATCAACAGTCTCTTCCTCTCTGAAATTTGTATCATCATCATGTAAAAATAACATTGTCTACATGAGTAATCAAATATTTAATTTAGATTATGTTAATCTAGTAGAGAATTGATAATATTATGAGTAAAATTATAGTATATTAAAAAACACTTTAAAATTCTCATTTAACTCTCCTAATTTTTTTAAAGGTTAAATGGATTTGTCTCCTCTATTGAGAATCCAAATACCCACTTTGTGGTTCCCTCTAATATATAAGACATTGTCTACATTGGGACATCCATGAAGTGATTATGATCTCCCAAGTAAAGGGTCATCCTTGATTTAATTTTTATCTAATACTATAATTTTTTTAGTCACCGGCAGGATAATCAGCTAATTCATGTTTTTTGGATTTGATAAAAAAAAATAATTGCACTACTTGTGATTCCATTATGAAAGGCACATCATTTTTCCATTCTACACTAAAATTCACCTTCTCAAATCCCATTTTATTAAATTTCACTACACAACTATTGTCAACCAATTTTCAATGGGAAATCATCACTTTAGATTTTGTATAATACAACATGAATATCTTCTCGATAATAATAAAATATGAAATATTTGAATAAATTAAATTTCTATCCTTGTAACCCGTTATGTGCATCACTTCCTCCACAAGAATAAATCCACTATTTTTAATTTTACTGTAGTCATCATATTCTTTTATATATAATTTATAACCATTTATTACAAAATTAGTGTAAGGTATTATATTTTTATTTTCTCACATGGCTAGCCATTGAAGTCCGTAGACAATTGAATTCGTGTTTTCAGATAACTCCTTATAGATATGACCTCAGATCCATACTATATACTATTTATTATGTGTATTTTATATCCATACTTCATCCCTTGATGGATTCAAAACTGTAAGAATATTTCTTTGGGATTAAACGTATGGATAAACATCTTTACTATTGTGTAAAATATAAATTTTATCTTTCTCCCTCTTTATGATGGTAATTTCAACAACATCTCTTCCATAAATCCCTTCACCAATAAGGTGTCATCTATTATGGGACTTTGGGAGACCAATTGTGTCAGTATCTGATAGGTAATCCGTACATAATTCAACAACTTCTTCAACAATATAACATTTGGCAATACAACCTTCTGCCTAAATTTTATTCTTGATATATCCTTTAAAAATATTCATATATAATTCAATGGGGTACATCCATCTGTAATGGATAAGACCACATAGTTGAACCTCTCTAACTAAGTGAACCATCAGGTGGAGTATTATCTCATAGAATAATGGTGGGAAGAACATCTCTAATTCACATAATATGGTTTCATCGTCCTTATTCATGACTAGAAACTTCACTGGTTCCATTAATATACTTTATATTTCTTTGAAACATAAGTGGAGTCTAGTTAATGTATGTCATAATTTTTTATTCAAAATTCAATGTAAATAAATGGGCATCAAATATTGAACCAACACATGACATTCATGCAATTTTAGCCCCTATAACTTAAAATTAGTCATCGGCGTGGAATTCTTCGTAATTGATGAATAACTATCAGGAACTTTTACACCATTAAGGAAAATGAAAATTTGTAATGTTTCATATCTGGATAGAGTGTAATCTACTAGGGGAAGAAAATTACTCCATTTACCTTCACTAGTTTCAACTCTTCCCTTATCCCCATGTCAATCATGTCCAACCTAGCCTTGATGCCATATTATATATTTTTAGGAACATTTAGTTTCATGCCAGTATCACTATAAAATATATATTTTTGTACATGAATGAAATCAATGAAATGTATGACCAACAAAAAATTCCAATATGATAAATCAATAAAAATTGATCTCTTTTTCCAAACTAATTTCATAAGGTTTTTCAAAATGATTTACTGAAAAAAGTTTCAATATATTTTACATTATCAAATAGTTGATCAAAAATTAGTGGATAAGGTTTTGTAAATTTTTAGGTATTCCTGTTGAATTATATCATCTATAACTCGTATTTATGTTGTTGAGGAAAAAATTTAAGATTTTTTAAAAACACGGTCTTAAAAGAATGTTTCAACGAAACTTAGTGTGTTCATTATTCACAAATGGTACACCCAAACTTTCCTTTAATGCAATATCCTAACAATTTTTCATATGTATTAAATTCATTTATCACCTCATACAACATAGACCTCTATGTGACTTCTTCACTTCTATGAGATTCATACAATATAACACTTGTATCCAAAATCAATTTCATATATTCAATCAATGGAGACAAAGAGATATTAATATCATTATCAGGTTTCTTTGTTCTGGATATATGTAGATACAACATAATGTATTTTTGATTCATACATAACTATGGAGGCAAGTTATAATTTATCAACATGAGGACCATGTACTATTAGTATTACTCTATAAAAAAATATTCCATTTGTACATAATTAATAATAAATATTCTCAGCTCATTTTCAAATTCAGGATACTCGTAATAAATTTTATTCCACTGAAGAGAATATGCTGGATGAAATAGGTTTCCATATTTAATTCTTGTATCTAAATGCCTTGTCAATTTTCTCACAGTTTCCTGACATCTATATAGTATTCTAAACCATGGAAATATAAAAAAGTACCATACATCTTTCAAAGTACTTGATTTGTTTTTCCTTTATCAATCCACACCACACATAGGTAATTTTATGAGTGATAAATGGTCCTTGAAAACAATATAAAATCATTTGGAAAAGCAGGTATTCTTTTTATAGATCATTCACATTGAAATTATCATTAATTTAGAGACGTATGTTTGACATGAAAATTAATTTTCTTCTAATATCATATCATTCATAAGACCAAATAGTTATATAAAACTAGTTTCACTCCATCTACAACCAAATTTTAAATTATATAACTTTAATACAGTTAAAGTTGTCATATATTTACTAAAAATGGTATACAATGGTCTCTTAGTATATGTATTTAACTTATCAAAAAACTCTGGACAATCACAAAGGTCATATTCTATTTCCATTTTTATTTCATCCATGTGATATCCATCAGCATTTAGACTATTATTCATATCAAAAAATCAATAAATAGAATTATTATCTGAATGGGTGTGTACATTAATTTTTTTCATGTTTAATACAACATTTATAGCTTTGATAAATTTTGGGAAATATCAAATATTCTTCCAACACATTTATACTTATTTTTATTGAATAAAAAAACATAAACACGGAAAAAGGTTTTGAGAAAGGTCATATGCATTCTATATTGAAAACTTGATGAATTATTTAACTCCATATTTATACTCCTTTTTCACATGATTAGCGTGCATCCATTTTATATTCATATACATTCTATTAGGTTCATAAAATAGTCATTTTAAAAAAAATCCACATAAAATATTCATTACCAAAAGGTGAAAATTATAGATAATTATAATAAGGGGGACCCAACATTTGATTATTTAAAATGATTTTAGTATGATTTGAAAGAAATAGGTAATCGAATTTAAGAAATTAATCAATATAATATAGAAGGTTTTATCCTTTGAATTAATCCTAAATGATCACTGTTACTCAGTATGGGATGACTACTTTATGGAGTAGTTCAAGCAACATAGGTGAATGTCCTGAAGATATGGGGGGATGAGTCTCAAGAAGAAAAATGAAATAATAATTGTTTGGGATATGAATTTTATGAGGATGGTAGTTTTCTCCTTAAATATAAATGTTCCTAGGGTGAGAGTTAGTGAATCACCAGATGAAATTTCTTAGTTTGTTTCCTAATGATAAAAAATTTATCAGACACACAATGGTATAACAGATGTGATGATCATACAATAAATGTTCATAGTGCTCTTACTCTTTTATACCCCTTTCCTTATTCCCAATCGGTTGAGATATATGATCATCATGGCTAAAGTATACATGAACCAATATCCCTAGAATAGAAAATTTATTTCCCCAAGACTATAATATGCTCTCCTAGTGGAAACTGAATGAAATATTAAGTGAATGAAGTCCAAAAAAATAAGGTTTAGGAAAATATATTAATGGATAATAAATTAATGATCTTAGGACTCTAAAAGTTTTCTAAGTTCCATATTGAAACTAACAACTTTATAAAACACTTTTCAAAAGACCAAAACTTTATAAATTACTACATCTTAATTTAAAATTACAAATAACATCTCAAAACCGCATTCAAAGTTAAAAAGGAGGATTTTTGAATTTTTAAAACCCCTATTTAAATACATTTTTATAAATTCCACATAAAAATCGACCAATTTTTTGAATACACTTAATGGGATACAAACACCATTTTCTATAAAAACTTTTAGAGTCAACTGAAAAATTTTAAAATCATATTCAAAAACCATCAACAATTAATTAAAATTTTGAAACTACTTCCATGGAAATATGTACACTTTGAAATATTTAAAACATAATAGGTCTACTTTTAAATCACTTCATGAGTTTCAAAACATTGAATCCATTTTAGATTATTTTAAATGAAAACCTCATTTTTCCATTTCAAAACCCACTTTAACATTTAAAACTAGGTTTCCTGGTTCAAAACTGAAATTTGAAATATGAAGGACCCTTAAAATGATAAGTATCCCACCACATAATCGAAAGTAAAGCATAATTATTAAATATTTCATAAAAAAAAGTTAAATCTGGCATGAATATAACATTTTTCAGAATACAAGAGTAAATTACCAATTTATATCCTAACATGATTGTCCTAGAATAACCTCATAAATATCATGGTACCCATGGGATTATTTCAAAATTCAATTAAGGTAATATTAATTTATCAAAAACTAGTTTCATCAAATTTTACACAATAATCCACAAGTCTAAAATTTCACATTCCATATAATTTATTCAAGAATAAATATCAAGAAGGTTTTAAAAATATTCTTCACATTGAAAACTATTTTCCACCAAATAATGAGGTGTTAGATAGAGTCTACATGTGACATCAGTATTAGGTTTGATTTGAATTTATCTAAGTGTGAGTTTAATTGGATGTGCTCTGGTACCTGAGGTGAGATAACAATAGTGTATTTTATTTTTTGGAAAGGAACCAACCATGAAGTTACACAGAGTTTTGAGTTTTCATATTTTTGGGGGTGTTTAGAAGATTTTATAATGATTTGGGTTGTTTATGAATTGTGAAAGAGTGATGAGATACCACATCATCGTGTGAAATTGAGAATATTAAATGAAATTTAGCCATAAGGGGACCGAATAAAATGTTTTCATGAGATTTGGTGTAGTGAGATGTAAACCACATCATGTGTGTTGTTCACATTATATATTTATGATTCGTTTATTGTGTAAAATATCTTAAACATGTTTACTTATTTAAAAATTATTTATTCTATGAAATTAAAGTTCAGACTTGTGTTCTTTAATTATTTAGATTCTTTCATTAATATACTTTCATGATTAGAAATTCTATAAGATCCAAATCATTTTAATATCCATAAAGTAATATAGATATCCTATGTTTGGGTTATGTAACCTCACTTTATTTTTATTAAGTAACCTGTATATTCACATGTCTTAGAGATTTGTTCAAGAAAATAGATTACTATTTGGTAAATATATGTGTTCTGATATCTTGAGTACTTTTAGTAAACCTTAATCTTGTTTTAAATCAAGGGTGTAAATGGTGTGAATATAATTATAATTAGTTAAGTATTCCCTTTTAGATCTAGTATTTTATTACAAATAAATTCATTTCCTTTCACTATAACTGAAATTAATTATAATTCATTGAACAATACTTAAACTTGATTTATTGATTTCATCAGTGATGAGATAATGGTTGGGTTGATTAAGTAGGAAGGAATGATTTTTTATGAAAACTTATTAAGCATCATAAACTTATTTGATTTTTTGAAACTAAACTAAAAACTTTTTTAAGTATAAATAACCCAGTCCCACTCTGGCTAGGCACAAGCTAAACTAGAGTTTTCACTCATCCAAGATACCATTTAGTTACCTAGAATTCCCATAACTAAGAAACCAAGTGATGAGTTAAGAAATAAATGTAAAAACAAACATATGGTAGCAAAAGTAATATTATACACCTTATCTCCAATAACCTTTCATAGAACAAACCCTTTAACATCATACATACATTATAAAAAGATAAATATTCCATAACAGGAATACCAAATACAAGGGGTGATCAATTAGGGTATCATGAGCTATAAACCCATTTTAAAACTTCAAATGGGTTGTTAAACAAAATCTAACTTGGATTTCAAAGTAATTTTTCTTTCATTTGAAATTCAAAAATTTCAATACTTTAGAAATATTTAGAAACACACCCTTTTTTAATTCAAACATTTATTTAAAACTTTTCTTCTTTCTTTAAAATAAAAAATATGACATAAGACTTTCATTTTTTCATAAAATTTGACTTTAAAGGCTTTATAATCATATGATCAAACACTTGACTTGATAAAACATTTAATTCAAAATAATTCTATCATAATTCATGGAAAACCCTTCATAAAAAGTATGGAATTCAACCAAAAAACTCCAAATCTATTATAAACATTACACATATGCATAATTTAAATAAAAATGAATTTAGAAAGACTCAGGCATTCCAAGGTTTATAAAATGAAGGATTATAAGAGAAAAACATACCTCAAAAAAATAGAATGGAGGGAGGAGACACCTAAATCGGGAGGAATAAAGAGGGGATTTACATTAGAAAACACAAGAAAATTGAGGGAGACTCTTAAATTGAAGTAGAGGGATGTGGAAACCATCTTAGAGATCTGAGGTTCGATTGAGCGTGAGAGAGAAGAGAGGAGAGGACCCAAGAAAACTCGTTAATAATGCAAACTGTGAAACCTAAACAAGCAATCAATGAGAGTGGAGGAAGAAAAAATAACATACCTTGGATTTGAATCTTGATTCTCCCAAGAGAAAGAAGAGGAGGAGTGCCGGTAAGAGTGAAGTTTCGTGAAATCTTGAGAATTGCAAATAAAATCAGTGCATTTAGGGTTCTTTTCAATAGATGAGGGAGGATTTTATTAGTGCTTCCAAAAAAGCACAGATAAAAATACATTTTATCAGTAGTAAATCAATAAGTGCTGATAAAATTTATCTTTATTAGCACTTGTTTAGCAGTGATAAAGATATAGCTTTATCAATGCTAAAAAAGCATTGACAATGCTAAACAAGTGCTCACTAAAGGAATCTTTATCAGCGCTAATTTTTTAGCACAAATAAAGGACTTATATTTTCAATTAGAAATACAAAAATTTCATATGGCCATAAATGTATTTATATCATTATATATTTATATAATTTTATAAATATTGAACATATTTATTATTATTTTATAATTATTTAAATATATAATTATTTTTTAATAATTATATAAATAATTTTTTAAAAAATATTTATTTATTTATTGATAATTTTAAATATATTTATAATTATAAATATACTTATATCATTATATATATTTATATAAATATATATATACATAAATTTAAATATAAATATAGTAAATGTATTCATTATTTAAATATAATTATTATAATTTTATAATTATTTAAATATATAATTATTTATTAATAATTATATAAATAATTTTTAAAAAAATATTTATATATTTATACCACTGTATATATTTAAATAATTATATATGTGTGTGTGTGTTTAATAAATATATATATTAAATAAATATATAAAAATATAAATATAGTAAATATATTCATTATATAAATATATTTATTATAATTTTATAGTTATTTACATATATATACAGTTTTAAAAAAACATTATTTATTTGTTTATAATAATAAATATAAAAAATTATAAATATAGTAAATATACATTTTTAAATTTATTTATTTATAAATATTTTTTTGACAATATTAATGAATATATAATCCCAAATTCATGCATGTTAAAAATGAGTGAAATTAAATAACTAAAAATGAATAGACCTTAAAAATATTGAAAAAATGGATAAGTTTTGTTAAATAAATATAATTTATTAAAACAATATGTATATATATATATTGAAATAAATTTGAATGCATATTAAAAATATTAAAAAATACTAAATAAATATATATATAAAAAGTATTATAAAATGATGAAATTCTAAAAAAAATAAAAAAAATAAAAATATCAAAAATGAATAAATAATACCTAACTGTAATAATATTAAAAATTAAAAATTAATGATTAACTATGAAAAACATAATATATTAAATATGCCATGTTTCTAAATGAAATTCTAAAATTAATAATAAATTTTGAATAAATTTCATAAATATTAAGTGTATGTGTTTCTATATAAGATTTCATTAATTATGTAAATATTTGTGTGTGTGCATTGTATATAAAAATTCATTAATTATTTATATGTATGTGAAATCAATGTAACACACATTTGATATATGTTAAATTGAAAAATAAAACAATATTCAATTAATATCCATTACTCGATATAGTTAGTCAATATTTTTAATTAATACCAATTTTCAATTATAAACCATTTTTCACTAAATATATGAATTATTTAATGTAAGAATAAATATTTTGTGTTACAAAAAATAATATTCTATAAAATATTATATATATTGATATATATATATATAAGAATATATTTCTATATTAAATGTATTAACGAATAATTATATATAAAATAAGACATTAATATGTTTTTAATTATTACATTTTATTCATTTTATATATTTGTATTTAATATATATTATTTATTACTTTTTTAATTAATATATATGTATATATATACATATTAAACTTATTTTTATTTATTGATAATTCTTTCATTAATAAATTTTTTAATAATTTTGTAATTTATTCTTTTTTAATAATTTTGTTAAATTGTTACAATTTGTTCATCTTTAGTTTTTTATTTATTAAGGTTTATTCAATTTATATATATATATTTAATATACACTACTTATTAATATTTATAATCTATATATATGTATATTAAATTTATTCATTTTTAATTAATAAAATGTTTATAATTTTTTAAAATTTACTATTTTTTATTTTTTATTTTTTTTATTTTTTAATTTTATTAATTTTATATATCTATATTTTATATATAATATTTATTAATATTTATAATTTATATATATTTATGTTAATTTTTTTATTTTTATCAATAATTATTGATTTAATAAAAATTTAATATTTTTCTTAATTTACACATTTTTATTTTTTATTTTTTTAATTATTTCATTTTAGTCATTTTATTCATTTTATATATATCTATTTAATATATTTTATTTATTAATATTTATAATTATATTTATATATATATATATATTAAATTTAATAATAATTATTTGATTTAAAAAAAAAAAAAATCATTTTTAATATTTATTTGTTTAATTATTTTACATTTTTTTTACTTTTAATACTTGTATTTTTTATTGGTTTGTATGGAAAAAATTGATATTGGACAGAGCTCGGTCCTATGGGATCCAAATAAGAAGTTGGGCGATAGGACATTTTATGCATAGGGTGGGCCAAGGCCCACGAGGGTCTGTGGCAAGCCCATATGTGTGTACAATGTATGTGGGCACTCATCCACGTAGCAAGCTTCTAAGGCATGATTTCAGTACAATTATATATAAAGGATTTCCCTCCTATGCACTCTTTCAGTGTGTGATTCTCCTAGCAATCCAAACCTTTGTCAGTGCTAAAAAAACTGATGAAGGATACCCTTTATCAATACTAAAAAAGAAGAACTGATAAAAGATACCCTTTATAATTTCTAACAATAAAGCATTGATAGATACCTTTTATCAGTGCTAAAAAATGATAAAGGTATTCCTTTATTAGTTCTAAAAAAACACTGATAAAGGGTTCCTTTTATGAGTGCTTTATTTAGCACTGATAAAATGTACCCTTTATCAGTGCTTTTTTTATAGCACAGATAAAGGTCAATGCTATTAATGGTTGGTTTTTTAGTAGTTATTATTACTTTAATCCCCATTCTAATTTATTTACTTTAATTCAGTTGTGGTAGAGTAGTGAGGGTGTTTTAGGATTGGGGTGGTGATCATCCACCTTCCCTGATATTCTTCTTATTTCATTCCAACTTCTACCGATTCTTCCTTATTTATTCTGGTACACTTCATATACAATATAATGGAGGGAGTTGGGGTATGTGCAACAAACTATGGAGTTAGTTTGGGTTTGGTGACATATATGTGGTCGTGGCATGTTCAAACTACGCAATTATGGAGGAAGTGTAATTTTTTACTTATGAGATCTTCTAAATTGCATAGGATCTTGAAGTCTCAATAGAGGATGGTGATGCATGAATAATATTGAGTGTAAATTCAATTATATGACGATATCATATTTGGAAAATAAAGTTTATTAGTGGCTAAATCTTGGATTCGTTCCCTTTCCCCACTAACAATTGTATTTGGTATTTTGCTAATTTCTTTTAATTTTCACGCACACACACCAAAACAACATAAACACTCATGAATCCATTTGTTTTTTGTGTTAAAAATAAAACACTAAAAAGATAAAATAATTTATTAAGAGAAGTGAGGAACTAACCCATAACTCTTTGAGAATAACCTTGGTCAATCCTACTTGAATACATTATAGGTTTAGAAATTTTGTATGTGAGGCCCGCAAAAACCATTTCACATCAGAAGCATTCCACGATAGTAGAAATAATTAAAAGGTGAAGTAGTAAAAATATTTAAAATTCACGATAGTAGTATCATGGTAGAAAGTAAATATAACTTATAGATGAAATGAAATGAAGTTTAAATAGTAAGTAGTGAATAAAATAATACAATTAAATACTAATGAAAATTAATTAATGGAAGAATTAAAATTTATGGAATCTGAGATAAAGATACTAAGAGAAATTATAGTTTCCCATTATATAAATAGAAAACATCACTTTAAAATAATAAAAATTTAATTTAATAAATATTGGGAATTATTTGTAATTCTCAAGATAAACTTCAAAATCAGATTGAAAAACACAAAACACTAACAATCTCCTCTAACAATCTCCCCCTTTTAGAAATTACAAAAATGAACAATATTTTAAAAAATATATTCAAAAAAATTATCATCCTTTGGAAATTTATCAAAAATTAAATAAAATGAAATAATTTACTTAAGTAAATTAGTTTAGTTATAAACACATCCTTTATAAAAACAAATAATGTACAATTTAAGATTGTAAAACATACCATTATTTAAACAAATATGGGAAAACTTGAGTTGATAACAATAAATCTACCACTATATAAATGCATATACAATTAATGTCCATATATCAGAAGAAATAAAATAGTAAATTTAGAAAATTATTTACAAAAACTAAAAAAAAATATAAGGAATCTAACATGCCAAGTTTAGATTAAATTTTCTCAAATATAAAAAAATCCAAATATTTAATAAAAATATTAGTGAAAGGTCTTTCTATATGAACTTATTCTAAAAAATTATTTTCTTTATTTATATAATATCAAATAAAATAAAACTTCATGTCTATATTCTTAGTTCTAGAATGCATTAAATGGTTATTGGAGATAGAAATAGTAGATAAATTATTACAATAAATAGATATATTTTTAAAAATAAAACCATATAGAGAAACAAATTGATAAATCTATAAATAATATGAACAAAAACATGAAATATATATATAATCACTTTTATCATTATATAAATCAACAAAATTTTGTTATATTGAACTATAAAAACTAAATTCTTACCAGTAAAGTGACACACACCAGAGGTAATTTTTCTATCAATTATAGATCCTCCAAAATCAGAACTAGACTCTCTTATTAAATTAAAATAGTTTTATTTCAAATAAAGAAATATAATATTAAAAATTCCTTTAAAATATATAATATTATATTTCATGGCCTTTATGTGATATTCCTTAGGATCGGATTAGAATCTTTCACATAAACAAACATTAAATGTTATATCAAGTAAAAAAGTAGTTAAATATAAAAAACTACCAATCATGCCTCAATATAATATAGAATCTATATATTTTCCATATTAATCTATAGCTAATTTAAAACTAATACTCATAGGGGTTTCAAAATATTTACATGAATCAACACCAAAATACTTGACCAAATCTATAGCATATATAGATTTATTAAAAAATATACCATCACTTGTTTAAAAAACATAAAGCCCCAAAAAAAATTCAATTTTCACATATCATTCATATCATACTTATTTTCCATAAAATATTAAAACTCATTTCAAAATAATATAATTTTATGACCCAAAAACAACATCATCAATATAAATGTGAACAATTGAAATATCACTTCAAATACTTTTAATAAACAGAGTCGGATCCAATTTACCATCAGAAAAATCATTTTTAAATAAATAAATAACTTTATCATACCAACCGTGAGGTGCATGATTTATACAATATAAATCTTTTTATAACTTAAAAAATGATTATAAACTTACTCATTTTTGAAACCTAGGGGTTGATATAAATAAAATTCTTCAGAAATAAAACTACTTAAAACCTACTCTTAACATCCATTTGAAATAACTTAAAGATTTTAAATTTAATGAAATATAAAAAAAATGTAATCGATTTAATTTTATAAAAAATGTGAAAAATAATAATTAAAATCAATTCCTTCTTCTTTAAAATAATAATGATAAATAATTTCATCTTTATTCTTAATAACATATCTTAATTCATCAATATTATTTCAAGAAAATCCATTTAGTTTTGATAACATGATTATATATAGGGGTTAAACTAAATAAAAAAACATTCTTATAAGAACATTGATTAACCTCATCATTAATAGAAACAATACAACTAGAATCATTAAAATAATATTTATAATCATTGGGAAAAAATTAGAAATAAAAGCACAATTAACACAAAAATTCAAAATAGAATTTCTAGTTTTAATACCAGTATCAGAATTCCCAATAACATTTTCAACTGGATGATCTCTAAGGATCTTCCAATATCTAGGATCAATTTGAGAATTATTATTCTCTCCTTTAATTGATTCATTATGAAATTGATGTTTTTCTTCCTCACAAATAAAATCTATAAACACATCCTCAAAATCAGTTAAATCAGAAATCAATTTCATATTATTTTTATCAAATATAACATAATTATATTATTTAATAACAAAAGTTATTTTATTATAAAATCTATTATACTAAATATTATTTTCATAACCAATAAAAATACATTTATCACTCTGAGAATTTAATTTAACTAAATTATCTTTTGAATTTAAAAATAAAAACATTGAATCTAAAAACTTTAAATAACTAACTTTATGTTTTTACCTTTATAAAATTCATAATGAGTTTTTTTAACAAAATTTCTAATAATATTTATATTTTTAATATAATAATAAGTAAAATGGATTTATTCTAAAATTATATAGTTAAATTATATTCACTTAACATAGTTCTGGTGATTTGAATAAGAGGTCAATTTTTCCATTCTACAACACTATTTTTTTATACTGGTCTAGGTGGAAAAAATGTGAATAATCATTATTTTAACAAAAAATTTCAAAATAAAAATTAAACAATTCACCTCCTTTATCACTATGTATTGAAACAATGATAAAACATTTTTCATTTTTCACTAATTTACAAAAAATAACAAATATATATAAAGAATAATTTGATGTGTAGTAAAATAAACCCATGTGATTCTATTATATCCATTTATGATCATTGAAGTGTATTTATTTCCTCTAAGTCCATAAATTTTAGTAAAACCAAATAAATCAAGTTATACAAACAATAAAGTTCTATTATTACTTATATGATTGATAGGTTTGAATAAAACTTTACATTATTCCCCATTCATGTAAGTGTCCCAAATATAAAGTTATTCTTTCTTCATGGTAGGTAATTGGGGAACATTCTAGTGTTTAGAGAGAATATGTTTCATTATAAAATTAATATGACCAAGTCTTTGATTCCAAGTAGTTTTATCACTCTGCACATTATTTAAACACATACACATTTTATCTTGAACTATTGGTTCATGAAAATAAATAGTATAAATATTTTCCATATGATTAGGATAAAATAATATAGAATAATCCCAAAATACTAAATACTTATCATTTTGGTATTTTAATTCCATTCCATCATAGAATAATATGGATATAAGAATTAAATTATTTTTTAATGATTTGATATATAAAACATTATAAATAAAAGTATAATTAGAAATACCAACTTTGTTAAAAAAACTTTTAATTTTCCTTTAGAGTCATCTCCAAATGTAGCAGTACCTCTATAATATATTTCAAATGTGATAAATTTGGATGGTTATTTGGATATATACCTATGGAATCCACTATCGATGTACCATATTTCATTCTTAATACAACCAAGGCAATTTTCTTGTTCATCAATGCAATAAGGAATATATTAGAAAAGTATTTCTCATTTACAGATTATGGTCAATAATTATATTCCATGTTACAACTCCCACACATATTAAGGGACTTTGTAAAGACCAAAACCCTAGTATCCTAGATCTAGTGGTTAATTTATTACATTAGCACTAGATACAAGTGATTTCATCCCAAAGGATTTGATAGTTCAGTAGCCTTGGTAAAAGAGATACATACTTGAGTCTCGCATTATAATTGAAAACATAAATTACAATATAGTGAAGGTAAATAGTATACATCATTTAACTAATTCAATGATTCCTTATTCATATCCGAGGGAAGGTAAAAATAAGGATGATCTCAAATACTCAGTAAGAGTTATGTATAACAGAAGCTATCATGAATCAATAAGCATGATAAATATGGAAAATTAAATATCTAAACACACATGCCTTTTAAATAAATTTATTATCATGATTAGATAAGGAAATATCAATATGGAAAGGTAAATATCTAAAATCACATTTCATTTAATGAATAACTTAAGTAAAAAACCATTCACATATAATATAAATGAAATAATCTTAGGGATAATAATAATTTATTTCTTAATGAATGAAATTATTAATATTGGATTTAGATATTAGGTATCTTTACCATTAAGACCTTTAACAATATGGTTCAAAAGCATAGGTAAAACCCCATTTAATTTGATTTTATCAATTCCTCTCATGAGACTATTGATGCATCAAGGGGATATATAATTTTAGGTCCCACCAGTCACTGTATGTCCAATGAATTTCTTATATATCAAATGATCAAATTAATTCATGAATAATATTCCTTATCAATGAATATTGATATCGAATAAATAATATGGAATATCAGTATTTCCCTAGTTAATCAAATAACTATCCACGCAAAATATTGTATATATAAATGGTATATGGTTTAATTAATAATCCAATCCATGATAAATATTATGGATATTTTGGGAAATAAAATTTCCAAAGATCATAATAAGGTGAAAATTTCAATGGAATGTTAATTATTACAAAAATTAATCAATAAAGAGAATTTCAATACTATCCCTGGTCATACAGAATATAAACCATAAAAATAATGAATAAGTATTATATCATTACAACATATCTCTAGTAGAGTATATGTAAAATTAAGGGTTGTTGTCCTTGAAGAATAGAAATACCATTAAAGGATCTTTGAAAACATTCTTGAGGAAAATACCATTTTGACTTTGAAAATCCATTTTAAAAATAAGAAATTTACAAAATATTTGGAAAAAATATTTGAAATTAACATTGAAAACTTTTAAATGAATCTTCAAAGCAATTAATTTTCATGATGGTAGAAAGGTTCTATTCATTTCAAGTATTCTAAAAACCAATATTTCTTTCACATTTTTATAAAAAAGTAAAAAGCACCTTTTCTGGAAAATGATAGGAAGATTATTTTTTAAAAAAAGTTGAAATGAAAATTTTGAATAAAATTATTTTAAACTATAATATTAATACATTTTCTCAACATATTTTTAGAACACATGGATTTGGAAGAAAAGAGTTTTCTACCAAAGAGGTAAATGAAGTTGTATTTTCTTAAAAAACAATTTCTCAATCATTTTATGTACCAAAGATAAAAAATGGTACTCTAACTTGACAACTTCATGAAAACATAGAGGATAATAAAATTAAAATTTTCTATTAGATAATTATCAAATATTTTTCTTTAATGGAAATTCAAGAACAAAAAATCACGATTAAAATGATATTGAAACATAATTCTCTCACCAGTTTGGTAACTGTTGAATTGTAAGAATAATGAAATAAATAATATAAAATTAAACATTAAACACCATGAATAAAAATAAAATCATGATATAAAATAAAAATGGGGATTATATACACCAAATAAATAAGATATGTGTATAACATAACGTATGTCCCAAATAAAAAAAATTGAGTTCTGAAATACTTACAATGATCATGATGTTAAAGTTAGAATTAATAAATGAATTGATTATGTGTATAAAATGTAATATCATTAAATATAATTGAAAATACAACATAAGATATTTAAAATTCATTACACACATAATATTATAATATCTAAGACAATTAAAAAGTAATATGATCGAGTTAAAATAAAATTAATTATGAAATTCCTTACCACTTGGTAAATTTTATGTCAAACCCCCTTGGATGAAATAATTAAAATTGAAACTTAGAATACCATTAATTATGATAAATTAATTATATTACATGTAAAAGGGGTGGTATATACACTATAAAAAATAAATTAAATTCATTACATTAAAATATGCCTCAATGAAAGGAAACGGAGATGAAGTCCCTTACCTCAAATTTCCCTTTAGTTGAACATGATTTAACCGTCTATGTAATGGTTTAAACATGTTATTAATTTATAGTACAACCATATTCACATTTATAATATCATATATAATCTTTTCATAATATATTATCAATTATTCATTAATAATATTTTATTAAGTCCATTGTTTCGGGTATTAATTACCTTCTTTTATCATGCTTGTTATGTTATGAATGTTCTGGTTCTTGTGCATAGGTTTTTTTGATAAAAAATAGGGCTTGGTTATTGATTATTTTGATTGATTATGGTTTCAAAATATTTCACATTAAGTTCTCCATTTTTGTTTCATAACCCTTTTTGGACGATTTCTAATGGGGTCTATTTATGGAATCTAAAACACCCAATGGCTCTCATGTCTATTATGGATCATACTTATGAGGAGGCCTCTAAGTGGCAGCACTTCACAATTCTCGCAGTGCTAGTTTTTTGGCATCCGGCTTTCCCCCTCCTTCTCTCGTCTCCTCCCCCATCTATGAGGTTCGGTGTCAGCACCCCTCATCTCGACGTAGGCGTGACAGTTTGTGAGGATTCCAGTGCTCTTGGCTTGGCATCGGCTTCCCTCGACTCGGCACAGATGGGTTGTGGTGCTTTCTGCTTCATTTTCCTAGGCAAGGAGTGGGGTCCTTGCATGTCCTGGCGGTCAAAGGCTTCAGCCTGGTGGGTGTTGTCTTTGGATTTGGCGGGCGAAGGCGTCTCAGCGGGTGAAGGCAGCTCAGCGTCTAGTCCTGGTATGGCATTGGCAGGCATAGGTGCTCCGATCATTTTTGATGTGGCATGGCACCAGCCCCGAAGTGATGCATAGGGGAGGGGGATTTCTTGGTTCTGGCTTCCGGCAGTCCTGTGCTCTTCCTGCAGGTCTGAACCTGGTGATTTTTGAATTTTTGTTGATTGCGTTGATGTTATGGATCTGTTAATGGGTGGGTGTCTCATTTCTATTTGTGTTTTGTGTTGATTGAGTTGATATTTTGGATCAATTGATGGGTGGATGGCTCGTTTTTCTACGGGTTTTCTCTCCCATTTCTTGGATTTGTGTTTTCACATCTTTGGAGATGCTGAAACTTGGTGATGTTGAAAAGGGTTCAGCAGAGTGGAATATGGTCCAAGGTTGCGCTATGGTTGCCTACGGAGTAGGGTACAACATCCGGATGGCTTTTTCTTCCTTGTTCTAGTTTCTTCTTCACCATTTGTGGATGTGGCCTTTTCAGGGGAATCTCACTTCGCTAGAGGATTGGGCAGAATCTGACAGGAGTCCACCGGTGGGTTTGTGGATTTCGGCTGGTGTCGATGGTCACATCGATGGGCGTTTGTGGAGACCGGTTCTGAGGTTTTTCCAGCTTTCCTGATGTTCAGTCTCTCTAGTTCGTGGTTCCTCGGCCCTTTCTTGGTGACTTCATCTTCATCTATGATGGATTTCTTGAACGGATTTTATCCATTGATCTTGTATGATTTTAAGCGGTGAATCGATGATGCGGTGAGGCCATGTATGGTTTCTCACTTTTTTCCTTAAAATTGTTTGCAAAATAAAAAAAATCAGTCTATGATGGATCTAGACCTAATTTCCAAAGACATGCATGTTGGTTCTGGGTGTAAGGGAAGCATCTGATATTGGGTGATATATTATAATTTATTTTAATAATCATTTCCCAAAACCATGAGTAAGGATCTTGCACGTCAAATTTATAATTAATTTATTTCATATCAGAAGAAATAAATACATGGGATTAGGAACTTTCTTTGTTGATGAATGTTGATCATTTTAAAAGTCCCTTTTGGATTACCTTCATTGTGTTATGAGGATCCAAGATTCTAATCCCTCTTGAGGTGATCCAAAAATTATCCAATGATCTCTGAGTAACATCACTCGATCTCCAGATGTTAGCATGGTGAATTGAATTTCTTATGGTGTTCGATCTTTATTGGTCATTATTTAGTCTTTAAGAAATATCTCTTGTGTTTCGTACTCTTAAGAGGGAGATATAAATAGGATTCGAGAGAGAATATTTTGTGCATAACAATTCTCTATTCTCAATTTTTTGGATTTAATACACAATATACATAAATATATTTTTATAGAGTTCGGGTTTATGTTAAAATATTATTTAATTTCATGTTGACCATTAAATAGCATTTAAAACCTTTAAAAACCCCATGACTCATAATAATAATAATATTTTTTTGTGGTGTTCCAACTTGTGAAAATTCATAAATAATATTTTTTAGCTTGTTTATAATTATTTTATCACTATACACAATCTTGGTCCTTTTGAACTCCTCCTTATTATTGAATACCCAAATAAATATTTTATTTTTAAATAAATATTTCATTCACATACCTAAGAATAAATATTTATTAAATATTTAATACAATAAAAATATATATTTTTATTCACATGTTAATGAATAAATATTTATTTAACTGATGCAATAAATATAACTTGAATATTATTATTATTTGTTCTTGAGAATAATATTTATTATATTAGTTAAATTCAAATAGAATTTAATCACAATCAATGAAAACACTTAGTGTGTAACCCTCTAGGATTGTTTCTCATTAGCATTAGGTGGGCTTTCCTAAAGTCCAAGATGACCATATAGCAATAGGTCAAGACACCCAAGAGAAATAACTTAATGTCGCAATAATGATGACCACATACAAACACTCACTATGTAATACAATCGCTTAATCATAATATCTCATCAAACAAGTTGCACGATGGTGTCATCAAACTATAGTCTTGATACATCTTTATTTGACTATATGAAATAAACACGTCATTACACCATAACCATGGAATTTAGGTGATGCATATATTCCAATAAAAGGGTCTAGATATCAACTCTTATAAATATATAATGAAAAAAAACCTTCCTTGACTCATCCAATAATGACATGTTAATTGTGACGCACCCAATGCACCCTACTTCCCGCCAACATATGGAATGAGTATTTTTGTAAATAAATCTAATTTTATGAGTCATGAAATGTATTAATGATAATATTAAAGTCTAAGGACCATCATACATGCTCATATATAGTAATATTTAATGACGAAAAACATGTGGAATTCCTACTGGTGAGTCTATTCTCATAATCTCCCATCTTGTATATTACCAAGTGGAAAATTCATAATAAGAAGCCTCATCTGTTTATGATTACTTTCACCTAATGTTATAAATACAATGTGTCTCATCATATTATGTTTTCCAACAACAAAACTATATTAATAATATTTTCATATCACTTTAAGGCCTTCATTACAAATGAGAACTCCTATGACCTTATCAAAGTGAAAAAGACTCTAAGATAATATTATATTAAATCCATGTATAATAATGAACAATATGTAACAATATGTCTAATTAATATTCAATACAACATATATAAATGTAATCTAAGTAAAATCAATTGGTCCTAGGATGCCAACTCTAACAAAACATCACTTTTACTAAAGTCAACTACCTATGAATTTCAAACTGCTAGACCTCACATGATAATAATGTTTCTAATGGTTCAGGGATTTATTCACGCAATCCACCATGTTATCCTCTATCGAAATTCTTCTCACTACAACTTCACCTCTCTGAGATAAACTCTTAAATGAATTATACTTTTGAATTATGTGATTTATCTATAGATGTGACCTTGTCTATTTTGTGAAATCTACCTTTTAAGAATTATCATAATATATTATGATATGATTTTTACTACTAGGTACCATGTCAATCTCTTAGACAATTTTGAGCATCCATACTTTTTCCTTAGCTATATCAAAATCCACAATATACTCAAACACTATTGTAGAATCCTCAACCATAACCTACTTTGAGATATTCTATCTCACAAGACCGCCATTCAAAGTGATTATGTATCCCATTTGTAACTTCATGACATCTTGATCTGTTTGTAAACTATAATATTCATATCTTCTGATGACTATTTCCTCATCTCTCTATAGACTAGGAAGATATCCTTATTATTCCTCATATACAAGAGGATAGTCTTGACTATAATCCAATGTTGGTCACCTTTATCTTCTTGATATCTACCTACCTTAAAAATGAAAATGAAACATCTTTCCTAGTACATAGAATAACATATATGTCCACCCAATCAATGACATGTATAGAATCCTTTAAATTTTTTTCCTTCCCTCATGTGTTTATGGACACATTTTCTTTGAAATATGAATTCAATTTTATTATAGAAAAAGGACCATCTTGGATTGTTCCATACTGAATCTATTCAGTATCTTGTCTATGTATGTACTTTAACTTAGGTTTAGAAACCTCTTGGATCAATCACATTGGATCTTGATCCCAAGAATATATGATGCCTCAACCAATTCCATCACAGAGAAGCATTTATACAACCATGCTTTAATAGACTTTAAGAATGGTATTTCATTTCCAATATATTTCATCGACATATAATATCAAGAAAACAATCTTAATCCCACTAAAATATTTATCAACACACAACCCACATTCATTCTTTATGAAACCAAATTTTTTTATGACTCATAAAAATTTATTTTTCATGACCTAGATTCTTTATTTAATCCATAAATTGGTATTTGAAATTTTATTACCATTTTGGAATTATTTGGAGTCACAGACCCTTCAGGCTATGTCATATATACCTCTTTCTAAGGGTTCCCATTAAGTAAAGTTGTTTTGACATCCATTTTAAAAATATCATAATCATGTAAGGCCACAATGGAAAGTATAATTCTAATGTATTTTAGCACTGCAACTATTGAAAATTTTTCATCTTATTCAATGACTTGATGTTGTTTAAACCCTTTTGAAACCAGTCACACCATAATAGGTAATGATTTGTCCTTCAATGTCTAGTTCTTCATGAATACCCATTTTCAATATGTCATATTTACATCTACTGGATGGTCTACCAAAATCCGGCCTATGTTTTGGTACATGGAATGCATTTTAGAATTCATGTCTTCTTGGAACTTGGAAATATCTATGCCACTTATTGCTTTCTTTTAGGTTAGATGGTTATTATTATCAATTAATAATGATTCACCATCCACAGTGACTAGAAAACCATAAAATTTTGTTTTCGAACCTCTCTTTTACTCCTACACGGTACTTGTATCTCTAGAACAATTTCTTTTTCCATGGGGATTTGTGGAATCTATTCTTGTACCAACTCTTATATGCCTTGATCCTTGTCTTAATCATAGTCTATATCGCTCCCTCTATCTGTTTTAGATATGTTCTCCCTCCCAAGGAATATTGAATGTCATTCCATAATAACTTTTTTGTATAAGGTATAGTATAGGTAATATGTCCTCATTTCCTTTGGGTATCCTATAAGGTACACTTTGTGCCTCTGGGTAAAAAAAATTAATTTAAGAGACCTTAATAAATGCTTCACTTCCCCACACATGTAAATTTGATAACATGGTTTCATTTACACTCTAAAATTCTTATGGAATAATATTTATCAATTTAGTTGGAACTTGTTTTACTATATGTACTTCTGCTTATTATGTGTATCCCCAAAAGGATAATGGAAGACTCGCATGACTCTTCATTGATATCACTATGCCCAATAAGGTGTGTTTCCTCCTTTCACTTAAATAATTCCACTAAGGTATGTAAGGAGGAGTGAGTTGGGAAAGGATCCAAAAATCCTGCATGTAATCAATGAAGTCTTTATTAATAGATTCTCCACCATGGTATGAGGATAGTTTCTTAATATTCATACCAAGATGGTTCTCAACTTCATTCATTCCATTAATTTAATAAAATAATCTGACTTATACCTCATTAATTATACATATCCATATCTAATAAAATCATTACGAAAAGTTATGAAGTATGAGTACCCTCCCTTTGCTTCAATATAAAATGGTCTACAGACATCAGTATGAACTAATTAAAGAATCTATTTATCCCTTTTCACCTTTCCCACTAAATGTTGATTTGGTTATTTTTCTTTATAAGCAAGTGTGACATACACCAAGTGTTGTTAGTTCAAAATAATCTAAATATCCATCTTGAGGTAATTTAGTCAAGAATTTTTCATTTACATGACCTTGCCAGTGATGCTAAATTTGGGTGTGGTATAATTCATGTGAAGTAAATTTGTTATCAATTGATATTACTTGGTTTATGTAATCCAACACATAAATTATGTTATTTAAATTTTTCTTACCATAAAAAAATTTCCTTGTAAAATAAGAAATATTTATTCCTAAATTTGAAACTAAATCCATTAATATCAATCTGGGAAATAGAAATAACATTTTGATAATAGATGAAACATAATAAAAACTTTTTAAAACCAAAATCATTCTGGTCAGCAATGTGATGTGGTAGTACCTGATAGCAACAAAAACAAGTTTAGATTTATTGGCTATTTGTAGATCTACCTTACCTTAGTCAATCTTTCTAAATATACTCGGTTCCTATATTTGAATACATATGTGAGAACCAAAATATTTATCTAATACCCAATTTATATAATCATATAAATTGTACGCAATAACAAACACATCTGAATCTTCCCCTTTGTTCTTTGGATGGGTAGGGTTTTTCTTCTAGTGTCCCATATTACCACATGAAAATTATAAAGCATCACATTCCATTACATTCCCCTTGATCTTTCTCTTCTTAGAATATTATGAAGAATATTTGGGATTAAAGTTATTTAATTTCACTGTCTGTTTTTTCACCATAAGTATGGAAGGTTTTTCATGCTTCGTATCCTTATCTACTTAGAGAAGAATAGTATGAAGATCTAGAAGAGACTTAACAGTGTTGTTCATATTAAAATTAACAACATGTCTAGAGAATATTGGAGGGAGTGATGCTAGAATGATATCAGTTCCCCATTACTTAGGAAGTTTAAACCCAAGAACCTTTAAGTGCTCAATGTAGCCAACGAGACTAACAATGTGAGGCCCAGATAGGGCACCCACTCCAAGCATTCTATGAAAGAGAATCTTTGAAATATCAAGTCACTCATATCTATATCTATCCTTATAAAGACCATTGAGGTGTTCAAGAATTCTATACGCATCCATGTTTTCATGAGACTTCATGAGTTCAATAGGCATAAATGAAATCATCAAACATTGAATGTCAATAAGGTCATTCGTATGTTTCACATAGAATAGTAACTCTTCATCATTCGCCTACTTAGCAGGAAGATCAAGAAATGAGGATTCTATCTTGTAAGATTTTTGTTCATGGTGTAACATAGCCTGATACCATATTTACCATTATTGGAAGTTACTGTCAACTATGAGGTTGTCTTTATCTGATATTTATCATAGGGATACTTTTTATGAAGAAATTTCTATTTAATTATAAAATTAAAAGATAATATTATTAGAGATTTTCTTGATTAAAAAATAGGTTAGATATAATAAATTAATTTATTTTATCAAATATCCCACTATTTTATCAAGTTCCAATAGCCCTCACCATTGAACTCTAAATGTCTAGTTTCTCTAAAATTCTAGTTTAAAGGATAGATATTCCTCTTAACATAATCACAACATGGTTTGGAAAAGCTACTTGAAGGTATTTGGGTTGGAAGGTCTTTTCAAACTATGGTCCTGCAGCTCCTTGATCCATTGAGTAAACTCCCCTATCATAAAATCCTGACTTGTATTTCCTTATCACTTTCCATTAAATTACACCAAGTCTAGCAGGGGTAACTCCTCTTGATGTAAAATGGTTAAATCAACCCAAAAAAACTTCCTAAGAACTCCCCTTATAAACTTAAGTGTCCCAGAAATGTTTGTTCAAACACTTAGTTCTACTGTATTTCAATCCCAATCATGTAATGGCAGGCCAAGCGTGACTTAATATTTAATTGAGTGATATTTTAATTTATTATACATAAAATTTTATTTTATTTTATCCTTTACATTTCTTATTAATATTAAGTTGATTTTAATTAATTAATCATTTAGGATAAAATGTTTATGCATACTTCATTTATTTAATTTATGTCTTTGCACATTAATTCATTTATTTATGTGATCGTGACCTTGCATCGATAAAATGAATAATTACATATATAGAAATAATTAATTAATTAAATAGACCATTCATGAGCTTTATATAATGGTTGATTTAATGATCACACATTAAATCAGCATTTGACATAGGGGGGATAACTCATATTATCGGTCTTGGCATAAGATATAGCATTCCACCTATCCACCTATGTATCACCTGAGTTGGAAACATAATAGTTCCATCTTCAACTGTCTCCACGTGCCTTGGGATAGTCTATTAATTACATGTATTTATAACTCACCCACAGGTTAGTGGAACCAAAGGGTTGGTCAAAAGGGGATTACATAAATATCTTTGGACATACAGGTCCTACATAATAATAGACAGAGGGGTAACTCATAGTCCATCATTTTAATTATTTTTAAATAATTGAAAACCCCAGAAATAAATTAAATTAAAACATCCAACACATACACAGGTCTTCGTCGAGATCATGAACGGTCATACATGCAATGAATATGAAAAAAGTAAATGGATATAATTAATTAATTTATTCATTCTATATTATTAAGCTGAAAATTCATTCAATAATTAATTGATGAATAAAATAATTATCATTAATTTTAATAATCATCCAAACATAATTTTATATACACATTATTTATGGAATTCATGAAAAATAAACAAAAGTACTAATAATGACATATTTATTATAATAAATTAATTAAAATTTTAAAATTCATTAAAACCATTATTAAATTATGAAACCCATAATGGTGTTACAATCAATAAAATAAGATTATAGTGATTAAATTTTCAATTTAATTTAATTTTTAATTATATCCATTAATGTGAGACTACATAACATATACATCTAGAAACGCGTCATGTATCTTGATTTTTGTGTATCCAGGGTACAAACCTGGTTTCACAATGTTTACCTCATCCAGACTACACAAAATGTATAGACCAGCTACACACCATGTGTTTCACTTGTTTTATGTCCAAGATACATTCTTGGGTCTTTGATATGTGTCTTGGTGGACTGCACAGCATGTAAAGGCCAGTTACACGTCTTGTATCTCTTTGAGCCATGTGTTTGTTTTATGGCTGAGTCACTTGGTGTGTTCTTCAAATGTAGGAATTGATGAACTACAAACCATGTACACCATATACATGTCTTTTATATCATAAATGATTTAGGTTTTTATCCTCACACAGTTCTAACCATGAATAATGATCACAAGGATTGCACGATTTATTCTCCAAACCCGTCTAGACTACACATCATGTATACCACCAATACACTCCATGTAATATGAAAACTTTGTGTTAGGTTAGATGGTAAACACATGGTGTACATGGAATATAATTATTGTGTGGCACGCTGCATATCCCTCAACACATCTAGATGCATCTCACTAGGGTACGTGATGTGTACTTCTGAGTATATGTTGTGTAACCCTATCTTACCAGCCAAAAATTGGTAGTTTCTCGATGGCATCTCATATCATTCTTCATATGTTCATAAACATTCATAAAAATAAAAACACTTGAAAAAATATGATTAATAAGTCAAAGCATTTCAATTCAAATCGGATTAAATAATAAGTAATATGAAATAAAATTCTAACCACAGTTTTTCATAGTTTGATAATCAAATAAATAATTATAAATTTAAATATGACCCGTCTGATACTACTTGTTGGTTTTAGGCATAAGGAAATTTTACAGTGGTGGGTGATATATTTTAATTTTTTTTAATAATTGTTACACGAAACCTTGAATGATAATCTTACATGAAAAAATTATAATTAATTTATTTAATATCTGAGGAAATAAATACATGGGATTTGGAACATTATTTGTTGATGAATTTTGATCATTCAAAAAGATCCTGTTAGATTTTATTCATCGCATTATGAGGGTCCAAGTATAGAATCACTCTATTGGTGATCCACATGTTCTCCAATGATCTATAACGAACACCAATTGATCTTTGAGTGCTAGCGCAGAAATTCAAGTGTCTTGGGTTGTTCATCCTTGATCGCTCATTCTTTAGTCCTGAATAAATCTCTCTTTCATTTATTATTATATAGAAGGAGAGAGAAGGAAGTGTCAAGAGAATTGGTTATTTGCAACACTTCTCTATTATCAATATTTGGATACAATACACAATAGACATAATCATCTATTTATAGAGTTAGGGTTTAGCTTAAAATAATATTTAATTTCATGTCATCCATTAAATAAAATTTAAAACCATTAATAAATCACATTAAATATAATAATAATATTATTATTATTTGGTTCTCCAACTTTCCCAAATTGATAAATAATATTTATCAGTTTTTAAATAATTATTTTGTCACTGAACACAGTCTTGGTCCATTCGAACTCCTTGTTCTTTATTGAATACCCAGATAAATGTTTTATTTATAAATAAATATTTCATTCAAATATGAGCAAGTAAATATTTATTAAATATTCACTAAGATAAGCAAATATATTTTTATTCACAATACGGTGAATAAATATTTATTTAATTTATGTGATCAATATGACATTAATAAAATTATTCCTTGATCTTGAGAATAATATTTATTCTTTTAATTAAATTAAAATAGCATTTAATTGAGATCAACGGAAAAACTTATTTTGTGACTCTCTATGATTCTTTCTAAATAGAATTAGTTAGGCTTTCCTAAAATCCAAAATTATTATCTAGAAATAGGTCAACATACCCATTGGGCGCAGGGACTATAGCATGATGTAGCAGCGGTTGGACTGTAGCAATGGCGGGCACTGTAGTGGTGGCAGGGCATTCTAGCAGTGGTGGGTACTATGTGGTATTGTAGCAGGCGGGTACTGTAGCAGTACTGTTCACAAAATGGGCCTTGGGCCAAAAATTTGGGACTACGGGCCATGTAAGGGGATAAATGCACACTAGGCCTTCAGGCTATGTAATGGGTCTCCCTCTACCCAGTTAAAGAGGTCTTTGATTTGCTTTAATAATAAATTAGGCTTTGACCCCAACCTTTAAAAAAACTATGTCATAATATCTTACCAAATAGGTTTCATGATGGTGTCATTAACCAATATTCTTGATATGTCTTTATTTGAATATCTGAAATAAAAACATCATTACACCATGTCCATGGAATTTATACAATGGTTATATTCCCACCAAAGGGCTGAGATATCAACTCTTATAAAGAAAGAAGAGACAAATCCTTCCTTGACTTAACCATTAATGACATGTTAATACTGAGGCACCCAACATACCCTACTTCCCCACCAACATATGGTGTGACAGTTTTTGTCAATAAATCTAAGTGTGAAATTCATGACATGTATTAATGATAATATTAAAGTCAATGGACCATTACACATGCTCATAGATAAGAATATATGATGAAACTAAAACACGAATAATTCCTACATGAGGGTTTGTTCTCATAATCCCTCATCTTGGGATTACCATATGAGAAATTCATGAGAATAAGACTCGTTTTATTATGATTTCTCTCACCTTACGTTATAAATAATATATGTCTCATCATAATACATTATCCAACTATAGAACTATATTAAGAATATTGTCATAGTACTTCATGATTCTCATTAAATTGGGTAACTGCTATGACATTATCAATATGAAAAATAATCTAAGACAATATTACCTTAAATCCATGTATAAAAATAAAAAAAATGTAATAATATGTTTAATTAATATTAAATACATCAAATATACATGTAATCAAATTTCAACCAGTTGGTACTAGGACACAAAATCTGACAATGCATTAGGGAAATCAACCAATGTTGCTTAATAAAGTACATTGGTTATGTAGATGGGAGGTAGGTCTCATCACATGCTTTTTGGGGGGAATTATTGGATACTTTGAGACTCCATTATAGATTTAAGATTAATTTTTGAATCCAATTTTTAAATACCAAATATGGAACTAGTTTCCCCTATTTATTAGAAATAGATTATAGAATTTTTTGGTGGAAAACCATCCATATGTATATGAGGATCTCCATCATGGTTACATTTGACATTTTGTGAAGTTGGTTTTAAGCCACAAAATTAGGTTCTCTAGAATTTATCGTCATCCAAGGGGGAAAATTTTATTTTGATATTGGGATTAAGCCCATGATAGGGGCTTACAATGTATCTATGTAAGAGGAATCAAAACCCACATAGTTTAGTTGCACTTAATAGGATATATTATACCTTTTAGTTTCATGTAACAAGGACCTAACCATGTAGTTTAACATCATGTTGAAATGAGGTCAAGGAAAAAGATACCTAGAAAAGGATGGTGTAGGACTTTAGCTAAAAAAGACTGAGGGACCAAAAATTAATATAGCCTCTCATGTTAGATATAACCCTATTGGTAATATGTCCCAGAGAATATTAGGTTGAGTTTAGGTTTCTGGGTTTTAACCATAGGTAGGATTCCTACATATCCCATTTGGAAAAGAATTAAATCCCATACAGTTTGATAATTTTGGGGATTATACCTATGGAAGAAGACCATACGTTGGATTAGTCATGAATATGTACCTGTGAAAGTTTGATAGAATGGTTGGTGATTATACTAAGTATAAGGTCCAAGTGGTGGATAATTGATCATGTTGATGACATGATCACCACTAATATCTAAGACCATTTTATTCTTGCTCAGTATGAGAAACAAGAATAAGTGGAAGATCTATAAATCCACGCAATCTTTTTAATATGGTGGTGGAAGAGGGTGAGGGTATGGAAGGTGGGGGTATGTCCCATAAGAAATAATAGGGTCTTACTCTAGGAGTAATTTCCTAGTAATTCTGTCCCTTCACGCAGGTGGAAGAAACAGTGAGGGTGAGGCAGTGGACAACAAGGGGAGATTATCATCTGATTCTCTTCACATTTCTAGAAAAATATGTCACATCCCAACTTGAAAATCCATATTCCACCATCTCTAAGGTCGGGATCCTCTTTACCATTAGAATGTATGATTTAAAAAAATCCCAATAACTTGCCTATTATGTAGGATAAATTCAGAACTTATATTACCATAATAATATATGATTGAGAGGTCATGCTAGTGTTTAGTAGGTTTAGATAATGCATTTTTGGAGGATTTATAGGAGGTCTTGGTAAGGTCCCCCTCATATGAGGGACTAGAACAAAGGGGTTCCCAATAATTGGAGATATGAAAATAGGGATAGGAATTTACTTCACCTAAGTGATACATGGGTGAGTTAGAGGGAGCCTCACATAGGTTATACTTGGTTGATATAGCTTTGGATTCGCCCAGGTGATAGCTGGTTGAATTGGGTTCGACTTCCTCCAGGTGATACTTGGGTGATCTAGATTTAGTTACTTCACCCAGGAAATTATTACATGGATTTCGAAGATAACTTTCCCAAATGTTACTTGGGTGAATTTTAATGTTCCTTTCAAATGTGTTACTTGGGTTATCTTGGATGAAGAAAAACTAGGGTGAAAAAATGTGTGTCAGACCTTGTTTGGACCTCCAAGGGTCTCCTCAGGTGATCTTAAAAGGGTCTTCTGTAGGTTCTTGGTTAGGGAAGGGGACTTCTTGCTAGTAATTTTAGATTGAGGTAAGTGTATCCACATGTAGGTCCTTGGTGTTTTAAACCTTGTATAAACCCTAAACCTTATACACTCACTAATTCCCCATTATTTTTAGTCTTGTATAAATACTTGAAAGGTTTTTGGGAATTGGGTGAAGGACTATGGTATGTAGATATTTGGGATGAGTCTTATTCTTCCAATCCTAAAATAGGGAGCTCAAATTTTCTATTTATAGGAAAACACAGGACCTTATGTAAAAGAGGTGGTTTGTACAGGAGACTTGTGAAGGTCTTTCATGTAGGTCTCTCATGTAGGTGTGACCTATTTGAGGATTCGACCATGCATTCCAAGACCTATAAAAGTCTCTAAGCATGCTTGTTTGGACCTATGTGATTCTCTAGTTGCACATTTTTTACTAGCGTGATGAAATTGGGTGAGTAGATTAGACTTGTGCGATGACACTGGGTGTACATATCGCTCCTTATATAGGGACACATGGGCAAACACATGCGATATTTTATTCCTTCCACTTCTCTATTACTTGAGGTATTTTCCTTTGAAACTTCTCATGCTCATGTAAAAAATAGTTTCAAAAAGTTTCACCCTTAGGATTGGATCCATCCAATGGCCTGAAGGCCTTCATTTTTTATTTATTTTTGATAATCCACATTTAAAGGGGTTAGGTGGAACCCTTAAAAGGCCCGTAGGCGTAAGTATTACATGGCCCGTAGGCCTGAGAGGAATTCATTTCTCACAGCCTTCAAACATTACATACAACCCAGACTAACTATTTGGAACTGCTCCTCCCTATCATCTTCATCATGAAATCAGCTCTCCACCTTCACATGGTTGTTCGGCTAGGCTATTTTGTGAATGCACAGGCTTGTCCCGATGGTAGGTTTCATACCCTCTCATTCTTTCAATCCGTGTAACTTCTACTGTGGAGAAATCTTCTTGCTCATCCTTCTATAGAGCCTGTTCCTTGTAGATTGTTTGGTTTGTATCTAAACTTTAGGTTGCCCGAAGGCCTTGAGGTTTCCTGAAGGCCTTACTGGCCCAAAGGCTTGGGTGGCTCGAAGGCCTTGAAGGACTCGGGGACCAAATTGGTGGCCCAAAGGCCCAAACGGGGGCAAATTCTTGACTGCTACAGTGCCAAACAGTGCCTGCTACAGTTCCCACTATAGTTCATACTATAGTACTGTATAGTTTTTACTACAGTACTGCTACAGTACCTACTAGAATACTTCTACAGTACCTGGAAATTATGCCTCCACCTGGATTTGATCTGGGTCTCCTGGATTCACTTAAGAGACCTTACCAATCGGGATGAGGCTCATGTGCCCCTTAGGATTGGATCTATTCAGAAGATTATGATCTAATCATAAGTTATAGAGGAATAGAGAATTTTATGGGACCTTTATTCATTATCCTTTACATGTTTTTGTACATTTATTATGAGTATTGGAAAATATTATAGCTTGTGTGTCACACAAGGGAGACAAGAACTGATGGGCTGTGTAGGGCGGATGTATATGATTATTATTAAGGGTTATTGTGTAGGATAATCATGAAAGGTGGTCCATGTAGGTATTCATGTGTCTATAAATAGTTTCATCCACCCAAAAATCCCTCTTCATGCTCACACTTTTTTTTTCATCCACCCAATTTTGTCACGCTAATCATTTTCTCACATCCACCACACTTCCACTCAATAATAACCTTAAGCAAACTGGTTAAGTGGAGTGATCTAGGAATGGAGGTTGTGTGAGGTGACCTCAACAAGGCACCTATGTGAGGAGACCTTAGTAAGGAACTTATTCAAGGTGACCTAGATGATACCCTATGCGAGGTGACCTCAGCAAGGCCCCTATGTGAGGTGACCACAATGAGGAACATGTATGACGTTGTCTCCCTACATTTTGGGATCCCCCTGGTTATGAACATCTTCATCATAAAATTGAACCTTTTAATATTGATAATATACATTAAAATAAAACTTCACATAATTTTTTTATGTTTTCCAATGGATGCTCAAACAGTTCAAGTATCTGATGAAATGGTTGGTGTATGCATCAAGAAGATAATGGAGATCATTGGGCTAGATTATTATGAAGTTAATGACACCGCTCCTTCGAATTTGGTGAAACATTTGGATAAGTATAATCATGAATACATCAAGAGTGATCAACTATAACTTTATGATCATGGAATCATGATATATGTACTCATCCTAAAGATGAATAATTATTTATCGTTTTACTAGTTGTGGTCCAAGACAAATTTTGACATAGCTAACATCTTGTCCAGGAATTTATATATCAATAGGGGAATGGTACCCTATGCCTGTGTCATTCATCACAATAGTTGTGATTCATATATGAATCCTCACACTCCTAATTCAAATATTCACTATTATTTATCTACATTCTATGATTCTAAGAAAGACTATCCAAAAGGTTGGAAGAAATATTTGGAATTCGACTTAAGAGGAGGTGTCAAACCATAGTGGATGTGGAAAAACTGGGTGTGTTAGACTTGTTCTGAATTCAATGTTTAACTAACAGTGGTTGGTATCTATGAGGATTTCTAGGTGTCCTAGACGTATGTGTAAATGAATCTAGATATCATATTGGAGCTACTAATATGATGGATACTACAAACAAATGATTTCCATATAACACATAGGAAATTTGGCATCAATTTATGGGATAAGTAATAGATATCAGGAGTTCCCATTCTTGGAGATATTTATGAAGAATTCATCCCACCTAAAGGGATGCGAGGTGATTTTGAACGAATTCCCACTTTGGATTATGAGTTATTAAAGATAGTCTAAGGATTTAGGGAGGTAGATCCCTACCCAAGGGGTGATTGTAATTCTGAGTTGTAATAGAAGGTTTTTCTAGAATAAGAATGAGAAGGTCGTAGCTATTATAACCCAATAGGATTCCCCTCATTGGAAAATTGGGGAATTCCTGAAAAAAATTTGCATACGTTGGAGTAGGGTCAAGAAGATCGATGGGGGTATGCATTAAAATATGACATACCCACAAAAAATGTCTCACCAACTTCTTAGAAATGTGATTAAGAACCTACATGATGTTGGTTCATGATTCAAATGGTGGTGTGAGGTTAGGTACATTCATCGTATTGGCCAATTTAGTATAGAGGAAGCACATAGTGTTGGAAAATATCATCTTGGAAAGGATCCCTCAACGATTATTACACATGCAAATGTAAAAGTCCCCATTCAAGTTTATAGGTCCATTTCAGGAGTTTTGGGGGTGGATTGCAGAACAATACTATTATTATGTCATGTTGAGTGAAGTCAGAGTTCTTAAAGACCAATTTTGAACATTTGTTCAGGATGTTTCTCTTAGACAACCCCTGTCTTTAAAGTATGGTGAATCATGGAAAAATCTGAATGTACCGAGAGAATTCAAATTATTTTCATATAGGGATCCACCCACTAGAATATTCACTATAAATATAAAATTTTATGATGAACTATGATAATATATGATTACTTTTAGAGATAGTGTGTTGGAAACCTGGTTCTCCCTATAAATTTTCACAAGAATTTAAGTGCATGAAAAACCCAACTATATCCCCTTTTGTGTGTTTTCAAAAAGATATGCACCAAATGGTGGTCCAACAACTTTGGGTCCTCATGGATTTGGAAGTATCCTAAGAGGTAATTAATATTACTCTATCAGGTGAATCCATTGGGTTGACATGTATTTATAATGATGCTTGGATCTCTTCATAACCTCAAGGGTGTTGAAAAAGATAAACCCCAAGGTTGAATCCATGAAAATACCTGGTGGGGAAAGCCTGGTAAGAAGGATCGTCCCAATAATAATGATGTTGGAGATCCAAAATCCAAATGATCCCAAACATAAGCTGTTTTGTGGGCCACAACTAAAAATAATACACCTACTGAGATGAGACTATCAAGCTATAATCATAAAAGAGAATCTCAGACTTTAATTTTCTAACCCTATACTGAGATGGAGAGTCCTATAAAATTAGTAAAATCAAGGGACACCAAGTTCTTTTCACAACCATAAATGAAAACATGTAATTATGTGTGTCCCAAGGTAGTGGAATCTTGGAACGATAAGCCTACTGATAGAAAATAATTATGTGTATTTCTTCAAGGTAGAATGTACATCCTACAACTAGGAGATATTATGGCACCATAAAAAATTTATTTTGATACCAATCCTACTTAGGTGGGGAGGTATATATAAGAGTTTTATACTCTCATATATTTCACTGATAACCAGATTCCTACTAAAAAGAGAGTGAACAAAATTATGTAATGGTTTGTTGCTGAAGGGGTAGCTGATCAATCCACTGACTAATGGGATGAATTCATCAATTTTGATGGTTTATAATTCCTTATTTTATATTTCTTCCATCCATATCCATTTTTTTAATGCACTATTATTGTAGAAGTATATAGCCTTAATTTTCATATGGAGGAGGAAGAGGAACTATGGGTAGAGTCACCACAATATGGGATGACGGGAACCCCCATCGGGGCTATGGAATACACCCCTGAGTAAAGGGAGTTTTCTTTGAGGAGGAGACTTATAGAGGATGAGATGGTGGGGGAACACTCTTTTTTTCCTCTTCTAGAACCCGTATTTGAATAAGTGAGTGTTAGACTTCTTCCATAGAAAGTGAATGAACGATGGAGGGTAATGACATTGTACAAGAACCTCGCTAGCCATCATGAGTTTTCACAACATCATTTATTATAAATCTAATAAATTGATATGTCAATGAGTGATTTTTATAAATCACTTTGATCTATTTTTTCATTTTTATTTAATATCTTCCAATGTGGGTGACTAATTCTATTTTTCTCTCTATTCCATCAACCCCAACAGTCAAAACTAACAGAGAATTCTCCACCAAAACTCAAAAAATGGTGCAATGTGGGGGTGTTATTACTCCATGAAGGATAATTCAAGATTATTCTATAAGTGAATTAATATCATAGTTCACCTATCCTCTTTATACCATCTCAATGTAAGTCTAATAGGGTGAGAATTCTCTTTGGGTATGTCATTGGTTCATATGGAAAGACATACGGGAGTTAGTTTTAAAGACACCTATAAAGGATCTACCTTAAAAACTTATTCAGATATAGATAATGTTCATAATTTTGGGGTCTATCAGATTCAATTTTTTCATTATCCACTATACTGTGAAATAATTTGTTTTATGATGGGAGAAGAACACAAGTAACAACTCCTTATTGAAGCAAGGATGCTCATAAAAATTGATGTTTTAGGAGTTGTATTATCCCAGGTGAAGTTCATTCATGGAAAGAAGATGGAGGAGTGTAAGAAACCAACTAAAGAGACATCCCTTCAAATATTATATCTCCAATAAGATATGGATATCTCCATAGGGGGCCTCATACAACTTCACCATTCACTGGAAGAGGTTATGGCCGAGGAAAATAACTCCAGCATGGAAATGCTGGAGGAGCTTCACCATACTGAGGAGGCTAATACGACCAGGATAGGATAGATTTTAAGATATATTGATAAGGCATGGGAGGACATAAAAAATTAAAAATTTATGTTGATGGCCTTTTTTAAAGTATGATAGAGAGACTATGACTTGTGGATGCTCCTCTGATTTTTTCTCCCTGAATGAAAAAGATTTTTTCCTCAACCATTTATGTCTTTTTTCCTATTTCCCCTAAAATTACAACATAACACTTAAGTTGTATTATTTAACAGAACTTCCTTGTGTCAATGTGTTGTAATTAAAATGTCAAGAATATGAAGATTCTCTATGTTTTTCCAAGGTCATGGAACCCTGAAAGTGTAGTATGACTGTTTCTTGGGTAACATGATAGGCCCTATAAACTTTTTTTATTTTGCTTCATCACCCTAATTTTTTCATAATTTAGACATAAATATGAATTATCTAATGATACATAACTTTTTTATAGGATTCCCTTTATAGTTTTTCATACTAACAAGTTTTTATTATTTTTTACTTCAATTTATCACTTGAGTAAAACTCAACTCTTATCCAGGGTTCCCTTTGTGGGTTTTCATTCTGGTGAGTGTTATCCCTTTGATTAGTGGTTTAATGTCTTAAAAGTCATACTAATTAAACTAATGTTTTAGGTTAAACATCTTTGACCATAAGTAATGGGGATATTTACCCAAGCACGGCCTACAGTGTCACGCCCTAACTTCCAAATACCTGAAGCCAGTGCAATACAGAGGATCTGTAACATCCCAGGTAAATAAAGAATAAAGCATTTTCATATTTATTAATATTTACGAATTAAATATTAATTTTACTTTAAAGGGGTTTCTATGTTCGATAGCGTTCCCAATACGCAACAACGAGTTTTTTGAAATCTTACGTTGCACACTAGTAATAAAATAATATTATTTTAAATGGCAGTTAACACATAGCCGTTGTATTGGCGGGAATGAATAGAAATAAAGAAAATATGATTAGATATGTTTGTTAACTGTTTTTACTTTTATCCAATAAAGGATAAAGGCTTAAAATATGAAAAGAATTCAATTTTAGGCACAGATACTCTAATATTCACTAAAAGGATGAATTATCGCCTTTTGATGGAGAACCCTCTTTAAATATAGTTTTGGTCACTCTTATATATTCTATTGTACTAAATAAAATTCTTCTTTATAATCGGGACATCAAAATTTACTTTGTGTAAATTTTTGGTATTTTTCCGATAAAGTTCATTTTTTAATGAATAGTGAAAAATGTTGTATTTTAATTCAAAACCGCTTTTTAATATAATTTATTTATATGATTAGATTATATTTTGAATTGGTTTTAAAGTAAAATTATAATATATTTTTACCATTTAATCCAATAGTGGTCGTTGGAATTAATTTCACCTTGAAATTGGACTTAAACTAGTGTCAATCTTTTGATACATATTGTTTCATAAAAACACGCTATTTGTTTTGACAGCGAGAATTAATTATTAAATAAATTAATGTAACTTATATGTTTTGAATTTTGTAAAATAGACATCATTTTTTAATTTGGAATATCAAATATAACTTTGGGTGAAGTTTTGGTATTTTTCTGAAAAGCTTCAATTTTTGATGAATAGTGAAACCACTAAGTGGTACTTAAAAAAACTGATTTTTCGTTTAAATGAAATTTTACCACCTCTGTGTTTTGAATTTCAAAAATCTGACATACATGGTTTTCATTAAGAAGTAAAATGTGGTTAAATGGGATTAAAATAATTTTTTGGTGAATAGTAACTTTTAAGTTTTAATTGCAATTAGAGGTAATTAGTGTAGTTTTTAAGGTAAAAATAATGTTTTAATAATATGAAATGACCTAGACACATGTCGTGCCCTTATTGGATGTGTTATGGCCGACCAAGAAAAATCCATGGGTCGACTTGGGGACCCCATGGAGCCACTTTGGTAGGAAAATGACCTTAATAACTTTTTATTTAAAGTTAAAATGAAAATGTCACAAACATGAGTTGTTTTACTAAAACAATTTTTAAATGGGGTTATAAAAGTCATATTTTTGACTATAAATATTAATTATAAATATAAAAATATTTCCTACATAATCGTATTTTTTTATAATTTTTAGACATTAAATAAATTAAATTATTTATGACACCATGATGATGCAGTGATTACCTCGTTATTTAACGATTTAAATAAAATGAAACAATAATGTAAAATCTAAGACTTACACATGTCAAAAACCTATTGTATGGGTGGATTTATAACTCTTATCACATTATCCTAGAAATATATAATTTTGGGACCTTTTAAATCCGAAAATCATTTTATAATAAAGTAACCTTTTATAACTTTCCAAGAGTGCCCCTCCTCTCCTCCTATAAAAGGCCCCCACCTCTACCACCTTACCCACACCTCTCAAGCCTTTGGCTCGGCCAAACCCTGCCCATTTTGTCTCTCCATATCCTTATCTTATTCTTAGAAGCCTCACTCTGGGCAGAATTCTTCCCAAGGAATCCTTTGAGCTCAAATCAAAAAGCGTTACCCATTTTAAAGGTAGTGTTTTCTCTTGTGTTCTCATGTTTTATTTTGCTTCTCCAAACCCCTAAACTCTTTTTATTCTTTTCTTTTGTAAAAAAAATATTATATTCAATATAATATGATGTTGTTATAATAAGGATTCAATCTACTCTTACACACACCTTCATCTAATTGTTAAAGAGCATATTGTTTCCGTGGATGGCGAATTTCTGCCTCACGAAACGATGATTGATCAATATTCTTCTAACACCTTCAAAGGTGACCATTAAGATGAAAATATATTTATATATGATATATAATATGTTTATGTTTTACTTAATCTTCTGTATTTTTCATTTATGGCATACCTTTATGGTTTCCATTATGGGTAAACGCGATATCTTCATTTTAGGAAGTGCGGACTACCGCCCCCTCAAAGTGATTTGATTCGTTAACACCATATGTGGTACGTATAAAGGATAAATTTAATGATATTATATATGATATTATACTATAATTATGATATAACTTTATATCATTATGATTTCACTCCATTAAGTAAGAAATAGAAATGAAAGTAGCGTTCATGCGTACGTACGACTTACCATCTCCATGAACGATGCATTTCATTTCTTACCTCTAAATGATTATGTAAGATTATAAATGCATGTATATACTGGATTTATATGATATATATGATATCTAAATCATGAATATAATTCTTGATATAATGGATATTTTACCACATGAAAAACTTGTAATTATAAAGAGTTTATTTTTTACTCAAGTACCAATGATCGACAAAATGACCATTATTAACTTAAATAATTAGATAGTGTTCATAACATGGTAATAAGTGATATAAAAGGAATAATGAACTTGAAAAAGGTTCTTAAGCAATTAGAAATTAACTCAAGTTTATTATTCAGGATGTTAAAGAATGATCGAGTCAAGTCAGACCCGAGGTATGGGACTTCATCTCAATCTCCTTTCATTGAGGCATATTTTGTTTTATACACAACCTTCTTTTATATGGTGTATAAACCCCTTTGACTTTTAATTTTATCCAAAAGAAATCTTTTTTATATGAAGCATTTTACTAAAAGACAAAAGGGAATTTTTTTGTCATACGTATGCGGCGACAACGACTTCTCCGCCGCCATGACCATTATTTGAGTTTCGGCTTCCTCTACAAGCCATACATTTTTTAAATGAAAAATAAATACCATGTTTTAATTTTCTTTTATTTTGGTATTGAAAATGGTTTTCATAATGTTTTTATTATATCAATTTGTTGTATTGATATCTTGTTATTGAAATGTGGAAATGTTATGTTTCCTTTATGCATGTTTTATGTGATACGATTATGTTATGGTTCTTGGGAATTGTTATGAAGACTGGTGGTTCCGTGATAAACTAAGGTCGGGTGAGGCTGATATAGATCTCCAATGCATTGGGTAACACTAAGGAGTTAAATGTTAAGGTTTCTCCAAAGAGATTTAGGGAATATACGGTGATGGGTATTCCAAATGTAACCAAGAGGGTTACTCCCTACGTAAGAATGTTATGAATGCCTCAAGTTACCTTTATGTATTATGATTTCTATGATTTAATCATTATTTGATGAGGTATGTTAGTGTGATTATGTTTTATGAGTAAAGTATGATTTCATACATGGACTAATGTTTTCATTTCATACTTTTATATCCCTTACTGAGCTTTTTATGCTCATCCCAAGTTTTTGAAATGTTTTTCAGAGGTCAAGGGAAAGGTACATGATGTGATGATAGTGTCAAGGAAGTGTCAGGAAAGAATCCATGTTTTATTTTAAATATGATTCCGTTGATGGGAAAAATGAGTACTATCTTTTATGTAACCACTTTGTTTAAATGTGGAATGTAATGCATGTTTTATGATCTAATTCTATAAAACTCTAAACCTGAAAAGATCCTCAACATGTATTCTTGAAGTAACTCAAGATTAAGTTATGTTTAATGTTGGGGCCTTATAGTTGGTATCAGAGGTCGGTTTAGATAACTTTTGGAGTTATAATTCTATTAAATGATTATCCAAAAGTATTTTTTTATGGTCAAATTGAAATGATATAGCATTTGAAGATTACCATGTTGCATCATCTAAGACATGTTTGTTCAGAATGGTTTTCCGCAGAGGAAACAGGGAAGCTGTGCTAGGAAGGCATACAGAAGGAAACAACCTTCCAAATTAGCAACCTGATATGGTTGGAATTAGAACTGAATAGTTTGTTGCAGTAATGGCGCAGTTGACTCAAGAAATAAATGGTGGCGGTATCCATTCACGACATCAACCAGATCAACCGCAGAGGAACATGTCAGTGGTGGAACATTTCATGAGGCAACATCCCCCATCATTCAGAGGATCATATGACCCTATGCTAGCTGAAGGGTGGATTAAATCACTGGAGAAGATTTTCGATGTCATGGGGTGTTCATACAATCAAAAGGTTAGTCTTTCTATTTACCGTTTGGAGGGTGAAGCAGATCAGTGGTGGTCGATGGTTGAAAATATCAAGGACGCTGATGAGATTGATGCTCTCGACTAGGATGAATTCAAAGGTATGTTTCTTGAGAAGTATTTTCCTAAGGTTGTTCGACTTAGGATGGAAAGTAAATTCTTGGAATTGAGGCAAGAGGAAGACTCAGTGGCTGCCTATGAAGAAAGGTTCACTCGATTGGCAAGGTATGCTCCAAATTTTATCCGAGAACTTGATAGTAAAATCAATCATTTTTACTCAGGATTAAATCCAAAATATCTAAGGGCTTTAACTTCTCGCGAGTTCAAGAGTTATGAAAAGCTTGTTCGATGTGCTGAGAAGGTGGAAATGGAGTTTGTCGATGATCAAGTTTTCTATAACAACCAACAGAAGAAGAGACCAAGGTGGCAGGAGAAAGGGAAGAATTCCTCAAAAAGGTCTGATGGTAAGAAAACTAAGTTTCTAGTTTGTGATAAATGTGGGAAAAGGCATGTTGGGGAATGTCTTCTGAATTCTAGAAAGTGCTACTGATGTGGTAAGATGGTACATAAGGCTCGTGATTTCACTGAAAAAGATCAGGGTGATGGTAAGACCAAATTTGATTTACATTTAGTGAAATGTTTTAAGTGCAATGATATGGGTCATTATACAAACGAGTGTCCGACAAAGAGCTCAAGTGATGGGAAGCAGTTAGACTACAAGCAGAAAGGGGTGGTGAAATCCTTTGCAACTACTTCAGTAGATTTCGGGCCATCAAATGAAGTTGTATCAGGTACTTTATTTTTTTTCATATTATTCCAGTGTGTTGTTTGATTTGGGGTCTACACATTCTTTCATCTCTAAAAACTTTTCTAGTAAAATGGGAATACCATCTCAAGAAATGACTCCTAAACTTTTGGTAAAAACACCTGGGGGAAATGTTGAGTCAAAAAGAATTCATAAGAATCTTCCTATCCTTATCCGTGGAAAGAACCTACTTGCAAACCTTATTGTTTTACCTCTAGTAGAGTTTGATGTTATCCTAGGTATGGGTTGGCTCTCTATTTACCATGATAAGATTGACTGTTGAGCTAAAGAATTTTCTTTTCAGAAAGACTTTCAGTTTGTGTACAAGAATGAACCCTTACTGTTGATAACATATCAAGAGGCTGAGAAACTTGTAAAAGATGGAAATGAATGTTACCTTGCACATATTGTTGAAAACATGGGAACTGTTCAGATTAATGATGTGCCAGTGGTAAATGAGTATCCTGATGTTTTTCCTAATGATTTGCCTGGAATAATACCAGATCGGGAAGTTGAATTTACTGTTGACTTAGTTCCTGATGCTAAGACCATTTCAAAACCCCCTTATCGAATGGCTCAAATTGAACTTTTAGAGTTGAAGGAGTAATTGCAATATTTATTAGAGAAAGGTTTCATTCGACCTAGAACATCACCATGGGGTGATCCTGTTTTATTTTTTAAAAAGAAAGATGGTTCTATGAGACTTTTCATTGATTATAGAGCCTTGAATAATATCGCTGTTAAGAACAAGTATCCTTTGCCTCATATCGATGATTTGTTTGATCAGCTCCAGGGAGCTTAGTTTTTTTCAAAGATTGACCTGAGATCGGGGTACCATCAGTTGAAGGTAAAGGAAGAATATATTCCGAAGACTATGTTTCGAACAAGATATGGCCATTATGAATTTGTAGTAATTCCTTTTGGGATAACCAATGCACCTTCTGTATTCATGGACCTTATGAATAGAATTTTCCATGAGTTCTTGGATAAGTTTGTGGTTGTTTTCATTGATGATATTTTGGTGTTTTATAAAAGTAAAGAGGATCATGAAAGACATTTAAGGGTTATTTTTCAAACCTTAAAATAAAAGAAATTGTATGGGAAGTTCACCAAGTGTGAGTTTTGGTTGCAAAAAATTTCTTTCCTTGGTCATATTGTTTCTAAAGATGGGATAATTGTTGATCCTGCAAAAACAAAGGTTGTGGAAGAATGACCAAGACCCACAAATGTAACTGAGATTCGTAGCTTCCTTGGTTTGGCAGGCTATTACCGAAGGTTTGTTAGAAATTTTTCACGGTTATCTAGTATAATGACTAAGCTAACTTGGAAGGGTGTTAAGTTTATATGTATAAAAGAATGTGATGATTGTTTTCAGGAACTGAAAAGAAGATTGGTGAATGCTTCTGTTTTGGCACTACCTTCCAGGAATGGGGAGTTTGTTATCTACAGTGATGCTTCATTGAAAGGACTTGGTTGCGTCTTAATGCAGAATGATCAGGTAATTTATTATGCTTCACGACAGTTGAAAACTCATGAGGTAAATTACCCTACACATGATTTGGAATTAGCTGATGTTGTTTTCGCTTTAAAAATTTGGAGGCATCATTTGTATGGAGTAAAGTGTGAAATATATACCGATCACAAAAGTTTAAAGTATATATTCACTCAGAAAAAATTTAAAATGAGACAGAGGAGATGGCTAGAATTAATCAAGGATTATGATTGTACAATTCATTACCATCCGGGAAAAGAAAATAAAGTGGTTGATGCTTTGAGTCGAAAAAGTAATGCTTCATTAACAATGTTGCATTTGAAACGTGATCCTTTGGTTAAGGATATGATGAACTTTGGCTTAGAAGTTGTTGGTTCAGGATGTCCTTTTGTTTTGTTTCAGGTATCAGTGAAATCTTCTCTATCAGACAGAATTAAGCAAGCACAGAAGAAAGACAATGAGTTGTAGAAAAAGGTAGAGATGGTTCAGCAGGGTAAGTTTCCTGAATTCAATAGTGATAATGATTTTTTTTTGAGATTTGGGAAGAGATTGTGTCTGCCTTGTGATTTACAGTTGAAGAGAGGGTTGTTATGTCAAGCTCATAGTTCTCTGTTTTCAGTTCATCCAGGCATTACTAAGATGTATAGAGATCTTCGGGAGTATTACTGGTGGGACAGAATGAAAAGGGATATTGCTGATTTTACTGTGAAGTGTTTGATATGTCAACAGGTTAAAGCAGAGTGGCAGTTACCGAAAGGGATGCTTCAGCCTTTACCAGTACCAGAATGGAAATGGGATAATATATCCATGGACTTCATTGTGGGATTTTCGAAGACACCTCGAGGTAATAATGTAATTTGGGTTATTTTTGATCGCTTGACTAAATATGCTCATTTCCTTGCTATACGAGATACTTTTTCCCTAGATCAACTTTCCCTTTTGTATCTTAAAGAGATAGTCAGGTTACATGGAGTTCCTCTCTCCATTGTATCTGATCGTGATCCCAGGTTTACTTCTAACTTTTGGAAGGGCCTTCAGAAGTCGTTGGGTACTGAATTAAATTTTAGTACAGCTTTTCATCCTCAATCAAATGGGCAGTCAGAATGAATGATTCAGACTTTGGAGGATATGCTAAGTGCTTGTTCGATGGATTATCAGGGATGTTGGGACCAACATCTTTTATTGGTTGAGTTTTCTTATAATAACAGTTTTCATTCCAGTATAAAGATGGATCCATTTGAGGAATTATATGGTAAACGGTGTCGAACTCCAGCTTTTTGGCATGAAGTGGGTGAAAGGAAGCTGATGGGACCAGAATCGGTGGAAGAGATGGCAGAAAAAGTTCATTTGATTCAGAAACACATGAGAACAGCACAGAGCAGGCAGAAGAGTTATGCGGATAACCGGAGGAAGGATCTATCTTTCAAGGTAGGTGATCATGTTTTTCTCAAATTTTCACTGTGGAAAATTGTGATGCGATTTGGTAAGAAAGGAAAGCTGAGTCCAAAGTTCATACCGAGTGGCTTTACCTCCGAGTTTATCTCAGGTACATAATGTTTTTCATGTTTCTATGTTGAGAAAGTATATGCCAGATCCATCTCATGTTTTGAGCCCAGTGGTAGTTCAGTTGGAAGAGAATCTCTCTTATGAAGAACAACCAGTCCAGATTCTTGACCATAGAGAGCAAGTGTTGAGGAATAAGGTAATTCACCAGGTAAAGGATTTATGGAAAAACCATATGGTTAAAGAGGTAACATGGGAATCTGAAAATGCTATGAGGGATAAATACCCCCACTTATTTTGAAAGTGAATAAAATTTCGAGGACGCAATTCCCAAAAGGGGGAAAGGATGTAACATCCTAGGTAAATAAAGATTAAATCATTTTCATATTTATTAATATTTATTAATTAAATATTAATTTTACTTTAAAGGGGTTGCTATGTTCGATAGCGTTCCCGATACACAACAACGAGTTTCTTTGAAATCTTACGTTGCACACTAGTAATAAAATAATATTATTTTAAATGGTAGTTAACACGTAGCTATTGTATTGGCAGGAATGAATAGAAATAACTAAAATATGATTATATATGTTTGTTAATTGTTTTTACGTTTATTCAATAAAGGATAAAGGCTTAAAATATGAAAAGAATTCAATTTTAGGCATAGATACTCTAATATTCACTAAAAGGTCGAACTATCGCCTTTTGATGGAGAGCCCTCTTTAAATATAGTTTTTCTCACTATTATAAATTCTATTGGACCAAATAAAATTCTTCTTTAGAATCGGGACATCAAAATTTACTTTGTGTAAATTTTTGGTATTTTTTCAATAAAGTTCATTTTTTAATGAATAGTGAAAAATGTTGTATTATAATTCAAAACCTCTTTTTAATATAATTTATTTATATGATTATATTATCTTTTGAATTGGTTTTAAAGTGAAATTAGAATATATTTTTACCATTTAATCCAATAGTGATCGTTGGAATTAATTTCACCTTGAAATTGGACTTAAACTAGTGTCAATCTTTTGATACATATTGTTTCATAAAAACACGCTATTTGTTTTGACAGCGGGAATTAATTATTAAATTAATTAATTTAACTTATATGTTTTGAATTTTGTAAAATAGACATCATTTTTGAATTCAGAATATCAAATATAGATTAGGTTGAAGTTTTGGTATTTTTCTGAAAAGCTTCAATTTTTTATGAATAGTCAAACCACTAAGTGGTACTTAAAAAAACTGATTTTTCGTTTAAATGAAATTTTACCACCTCTGTGTTTTGAATTTCAAAAATCCGTCATACATGGTTGTCATTAAGAAGTAAAATTTGGTTCAATTGGATTAAAATAATATTTTGGTGAATAGTAACTTTTAAGTTTTAATCGCAATTAGAGGTAATTAGTGTAGTTTAAGGTAAAAATAATGTTTTAATAATATAAAATGACCTAGACACATGTCCAACCCTTATTGGATGTGTCATGACCGACAAAGACAAATCCATGGGTCGACTTGGGGACCCCATGGAGCCACTTTGGTAGGAAAATGACATTAATAACTTTTTATTTAAAGTTAAAATGAAAATGTCACAAACATGAGTTGTTTTACTAAAAAAAATTAAATGGGGTTATACAAGTCATATTTTTGACTATAAATATTCATTATAAATCTAAAAATATTTCCTACATCATGATATTTTTTTATAATTTTTATACATTAAATAAATTAAATTATTTATGACACCATGATGATGCAGCGATTACCTCATTATTTAACGATTTAAATAAAATGAAAAGATAATGTAAAATATAAGACCTACACATGTCAAAAACCTATTGGATGGGTGGATTTAGAACTCGTATCACCTTATCCTAGAAATATATAATTTTGGGACCTTTTAAATCCGAAAAGAATTTTATAATAAAGTAACCTTTTATAACTTTCCAAGAGTGCCCCTCCTCTCCTCCTTTAAAAGGCCCCCACCTTACCCACACCTCTCAAGCCTTTGGCTCAGCCAACTCCTTCCCATTTTGTCTCTCCAAATCCCTCTCTTACTCCTAGAAGCCTCACTTTTGGAAGAAGTCTTCCCAAGGAAGCCTTTGAGCTCAAATCAAAAAGAGTTACCCGTTTAAAAGGTAGTGTTTTCTCTTGTGTTATTATGTTTTATTTTGCTTCTCCAAACCCCTAAACTCTTTTTATTCTTTTCTTTTGTAATAACACCAGTATCTTAAATATACTAGGATGTTTTTATAAGAAGGATTCAAGCTACACTTACACACAACTTCATCTAATGGTTAAAGAGCATACTGTTTCCGTGGATGGAGAATTTCTGCCTCATGAAATGATGATTGTCCAATATTCTTATAACACCTTCAAAGGTGGCCATTAAGATGACACTATATTTATATATGATATATAATATGTTTATTTTTTACTTAAGCTTCTTTATTTTTCATTTATGGCATACCTTTATGGTTTCCATTATGGGTAAACGTGATATCTTCATTTTAGGAAGTGCAGACTACCGCCCCCTCAAAGTGATTTGATTCGTTAACATCATATGTGGTACATATAAAGGATAAATTTAATGATATTATATATTATATTATACTATAATTATGATATAACTTTATATCATTATGATTTCACTCCATTAAGTAAGAAATAGAAATGAAAGTAGCATTCATGCGTACGTACGGCTTACCGTCTCCATGAACGGTGCATTTCATTTCTTACCTCTAAATGATTATGTAATATTATAAATGCATGTATATACTGGATATATATGATATATATGATATCTAAATCATGAATATAATTCTTGATATAATGGATATTTTACCACATGAACAACTTGTAATTATAAAGAGTTTATTGTTTACTCAAGTACCAATGATCGACAAAACGACCATTATTAACTTAAATAATTACATAGTGTTCATAACATGGTAATAAGTGATATAAAAGGAATAATGAACTTGAAAAAGGTTCTTAAGCAAGTAGAAATTAACTCAAGTTTATTATTCAGGACATTAAAGAATGATCGAGTCAATTCGGACACGAGGTATGGGACTTCGTCTCAATCTCCTTTCATTGAGGCATATTTTGTTTTATACACAACCTTATTTTATACGGTGTATAAACCCCTTTGACTTTTACATTTATCCAAAAGGAATCTTTTTTATACGAAGCGTTTTACTAAACGACAACAGGGAATTTTTTTGTCGTACGTATGCGGCGACAACGACTTCTCCGCCGCCGTGACCATTATTTGAGTTTCGGCTTCCTCTACAAGCCATACCTTTTTTTAAATGAAAAATAAATACCATGTTTTACTTTTCTTTTATTTTGGTATTGAAAATGGTTTTCATAATGTTTTTATTATATCAATGTGTTGTATTGATATCTTATGATTGAAATGTGGAAATGTTATGTTTCCTTTATGCATGTTTTATGTGATACGATTATGTTATGGTTCTTGGGCATTGTTATGAAGATGGGTGGTTCTGTGATAAACTAAGGGCGGGTGAGCCTAATATGGCTCTCCAATTTATTGGGTAACATGAAGGAGTTAAACGTTAAGGTTTCTCCAAAGAGATTTAGGTAATATACTGTGATGGGTATTCCAAACGTAACCAAGAGGGTTACTCCCTACGTAAGATTGTTATGAATGCCTCAAGTTACCTTTATGTCTTATGATTTCTATGATTTATTCATGATTTGATGAGGTATGTTAAAGTGATTATGATTTATGAATAAAGTATGATTTCATACATGGACTAATGTTTTCATTTCGTACTTTTATATCCCTTACTGAGCTTTTTAGGCTCATCCCAAGTTTTTGAAATGTTTTTCACAGGTCAAGGGAAAGGTACATGATGTGATGATAGTGTCAAGGAAGTGTCAAGAAAGAATCCATGTTTTATTGTAAATATGATTATGTTCATGGGAAAAACTAGTACTATCTTTTATGTAACCACATTGTTTAAATGTGGAATGTAATGCATGTTTTATGATCTAATTCTCTAAAACACTAAACCTGAAAATATCCTCAACGTGTATTCTTGAAGTAACTCAAGATTAAGTGATTTTTAAGGATGGGGCCTTATAGGATCGATTTGGCTCAGGTTCTGGGAAACCAGCTACTTCTGAAATGTTTCTTCTGCTAAAAGTTGTTACCTAAAAAATTTATTTCAAAAACATCAAGTGAGATTGTGATTTCCCAGTAAGGGGTTTTAAAATAACATACCATACCAAAATATAACTTTTGAAAAAATTCTTTAAAACATTCCATAAAACATTTCTCTTTAAGAAATGTTATAACACATATAACATATTATAAAAGTGATCAATTAAAAACATACTAACAGAATTATAAGGATGAATGATTCAACTGTAGGCATGCTCATTTGGATTAATAAGTAAAAGACATTCTAAATATTTATGACATATGCACATGAGAGCACAAATTAAACAGTTAAGAGTAATGAATAATCAGAGTTGCGTGTAAAGTTAATAACTTCAATTTCATACATTGAATACTAAATCAATGAGTTTTAAACATATGTTATTCCATAAGCTTTTACTTTTAGGATACTCATAAGTACTGGCTCTTAACCATGGATATTCTACTAGTCGAATATTCATTTGGTTAATTAATTTGCATACACATAATGATGGAATGTATAATTATGGACATTAATTTTTGTGTCAAGGCCTCGTACCAAGACCTAGGGGATAACTGTAATGGGACCCCAACCTGGAGAGCCTCTGTAACCAGACTCCATCCCAGAGAACCTCTGTAACTGAACTCTAACTTAGAGAGCCTCTGTAATTAGACTCCAACCTGGAAGTTCTGTTGTAACCAGACCCCAACCCGGACGGCTTACTTTTACCTGTCCCCAACCCGGAACATACTAGTCCAATACATTAATCATATGTTTAATAAGGCCATGTATCCAAAGTATCGCATACCACCTTGAATAACTAAACCCATGCCTTTTATTTGGGGTGTCCCATACCACTCCAAATAATTAAATTCTCAATTCATTATCATAAGTGATGAATAATAAATAGTTAGATTTATCACATAAATTAATAACTTTACAACTGATTCCATAAAATTTTAATGCATTGCATTGCATGTTTATAACTTCGGATAGGTAATATTCATGTTCAAATCATGTGCTGATAAATGGAATGACATTAGACTAAATCATAGCATGTTAGTTATTATTTAAATAATAATTTTCCCAATGACATGCATAAACTAGTAAACATTCTTTTCACATGTGATATTAATTTAAAATATGCAAGTAATGTGGTTTCCGCATAAAATTATAGTTCTTTAATTTTCAAAATCCTTGATTTATGGAAATGAATATTTATAGTTTAAAATGAACAATTTTAAATTAAGATAGATGTTATTTGTACAAAAAACATGCACTGATAAATGGACATGTCTTATTAAATGGCCATGCCTTATGTTGCATAGAATTTAAGGCCAATTGGTTTACAGTGAAACAATTTTTTTATGTAATGCATGAATTCATGAGAATTTAATTAAACATATCAAAAATATACTTTAACTACCGAAGTTTGTTTTAGGACAATTTAACTCGGATTATGATTAAAACTTATAGGTGCATACATATAACCATATGTATATATATATAATATGTATATGTCTCACCCACTTACATTGCTTCCAAGAAAATAATCATCAATTGTACAATAAAATACCTATAAATATATTTGTAAGGTGAAGATAGTCTTGTGTCTGTTTATTTATATTTATACATATTTATTTATTTTACATGGATTTAGAATTTTAAAAACATAAATTGATTAATTATAAACAAAATGCATCTCAAATTAAATGATTCTTCTCATATGAAGAACTAGAAAATAGAGGATATAATTAGCATAAATAATAAACTTCTTTAATCTAAATAATTTCTCTATGCACCCTTACACAATAAAATCTTTTTAATAAAATATATAATCTTCTCAATTGATTTGTAGTAGTACAAAATGGAGATAACAATTTCAATTACGTAAATAAAACTTTTGATGATTAAATATTTAAAAATTAATTTCCTTACCGTAAAACGGATTATTAAAGCATAAAATATAATTATAAATAAATTTATACCTTAAAAATTGTTGTATTACCAAGCTCAAACAATTTGATATTACACACTTTCAATATTTATTGCATCAAAAACATTATTTAAGGGTTTGAAAGCATCTTCTGAAATTCATAAAATAGATTTAGTTTGAGTCACATTAATTTGTTTATATAAATATAGGTATATGATTATATACTAAGTGTATAATTGGGTTTTCGAATATAAAAATACTTGAAAATTAATCCTTACAAGACAATAATCTTAAATAAAAATTAATTAGAATAAAATAATTCCTTACACAACCATGAAATATAGGGTATATAAATAAATTTTCTTTACAGAACATAAGATCATAAAATAAATAAATGTTTGAGACAAATATTTATCCCTTACCTGCGGTGCTGAAATAAAACGAGGGCTGAAGCAGTATACGTCATACTCAGGAAAAAAACCAAGAGAATACTAAAAAAACTTACACAGGTCTGGATTTTGTTGATTTTTAAAGCCATAATTGGGACCATCTGAAAATGGGTAGAGTAACCATGCTATTTAAAACCTCTAAAATCTCAAACGGGTGATATTGTTGTGAAAGTTGTGAACACAGTGGCTAAAATTAATAATAATAATAATAATAATAATAATAATAATAATAATAATAATAATAATAATAATTGTGACCCACAAAACTTTCACGGGCCAAAACTTGTTACCCACATAACAAAGACCAAACAATAAATAATTGTTGCAACAAGGTCTTCCGCAGACATCGACAAACATTCTTGAATTTAAAACCAAACTGTAAACAGGAAGTCGGATGGAGTAAATGTATCAACTATTCAAAAATTGACAAGAGGTATGCGGTCAGATTGAGTATGACTCAAAACCAAATATTAGGATAACAAAATAAAATAAACTAATATTATTTTGATATCTGATAAAATCAAACCAGGGTGGAAACCTAACCAGTGGCTCGAACCCTCGACGCTCGCGACCTCGCTTGGGCTGTGACTTGCAACTCCGGATCTCTGCGAAGACTTGGCCTCGAACGCACGAACCTGGATTTGACTCCTTCGATGCACACCCCAACTCATGGACCACCACCCTATCTTCGAATCTAGCCCTGGCATGATCATGCAGACCTCTGCTCAACTTGGACAGCGCCCCATGAAATCGCGGCCTGTTGAAACCCTACCAGCCTCCTGCTCGACGACTGAAAATTCGGACCCTGTTGATGCCTCCCTAGCCTAACCCATGATGGAGCAATACCCCCCTCTGTGAAACCCTAATCACGGACCCCCAATTCCCTTTACGGGATTCACTTTTTTTCTTTTTTTATTTCTTTTATCCAATTTCCTGCTCTATTATTATTATTATAATATTTCCATTATTAAATTTTTATTCTTACTTCGGTATATCATTACCTTATATATTATGTTATTAATATCTTTAAAAAAAGTCAAAATTTAAACATAACTAATAATATATTAAACATATTTTATCAATACTTTTAAATGTAAAAGTTATTATTATTATTAAATCCTTTTATAAAACATATATTTATATATATTTTATATTACATACTTATAATTTTATAAACTAAATTGATAATTGAAAATGTATTATAATAATCATAATTTTTAATTTGAAACAGTATAAAAATGTCAATATTTCACATATATATATATATATATGATTCAAGATAACAATAATTTTTATCAAAATATCATTCATATATGTAAAATTTTAATCATTCTATTAAAATAATTTTATTATATATTAAAAATGTTTATAATGTTATAAAACTGTAATCCAATTTATAATCTAATAATTTTCATATTTTTGAACCCAAATAATTATTCATATAATAGTTTAAGTAGTTATCTCCATAGTTAAAAAAGCGAAAAATAATGTCATTAAAATATTTTAAAATAACTATTTTTAATGTTATATATAACTGCAATATCAAATTATAATTTTATAATAGTATTTTCATTAAAATCCAATAAAAATATGTGTATATATATATATATATTTCACATTTTGGAAAACAAAAAAAATAGTTATATTATTATAGTTATTATTTAAAATATTCTATTAAATAATTATTCGATAAGAATAAATTATGTTTGAAAATAATAGTTATTTTTATCCTTTAACCAAAGTGTGGAGATATTTTCTTTGAATTTTTTACTTTGTTCGGATAACAAAATAAAACATTAATATTACTATTACATGAGAAACAAGTTTTTGGGGCGTTACATACAGTACAAGAATTATCCAAAACATTCATGACATGAGGTGGAAAATTTTTAACTCACGATGTGGGAGTTATTAGATTCAAATAAATTACATGGGACAAGTATTCTAGGTATTATCATATACCATGTTCAAAAATTTAATTACATTGTGATATTTTTGAGGCTTACAGATACAAGAGGATTTTCCCCTAAGGATGGAAATGCCTTTGATTTAAAGTCCATATTTGGAGGTGTATCATAAAATGTTGTGTTTAAGGTGTATAATGTGTATTCAAAACAAATTTTTTCCTTTGGGGTTGGGTGATTATTACTGATGGTATTGAAATTTTTTTGATGATCTTAATTTCCCAAAACCATGAAGAGCGTTTTGAGAATGGAATGCATTTGGGGATGAAGAAAATATTTAGATTGTAATTTTCCATGGATAAGGGAACAAAATTTTACTCTAATCATTAATTTTTCAATTATGGAACTCACAATGAAATTCCTAACTCAAATTAGGAGCATTTTTAGGAGATAGGGGGTAGAAAAAAAAGTCTATGATTTTTGGGCCTAGAATGAGAGATACAGGCATCACAACATATCACATTGGAATTAGAATCAAACCACACATAGTTCTAACATAAAGGTGTGATAGGATAATGACACTTGGAATGGTGTTCCTCTTAGGTGAGGGCTAAAATAATGTGTAGTATTGTGAAATATGATACGGATGTGAACCATGGAGTTTAACATCATGTGAAAAAACATAATACTATAATTTAACATTATGAAACAAGGAACTACGGTGGACATTTTAAAATCTTGCATCCAATACCATATTTTTATGGTGATATAGCAAAGAATACTTCTATATTCTATCGTAATGAATGGGGAAGGTTGTAATCCATGGACTTGGGGTGCCTAAATTGAAAAAAGTATGATAGGATAGGTATATAAGGGATTACCACAGACCATGTTTGAAAAGAGGTTTCTATTAAAATGTTGTCAAAGCATATGAATATAAGAGGATTTTATCCTGGGTATGAAAATTCCATTTATTAATAGACCATATTTGGAGGAATATTATGAAAATCTCTTTTTTGAGGCATATTATGAATATTTAAAACAAATGTTTTCTTTGGATTTAGATGATATTATTATTGATATCCAAAGGAAAGCTTCTGAAGATCTATATTTCCCAAGGCATGGAATGTATTTTGTGAAAGGAATGTTCCTCGGTATGAAGGGTGTGTTTAGGATGGAATTTCCCAAGAATAGGTAGAGTGTTATATACATAGGTATGACTCATATGTAATAAAGGTATTAGTTGTGACTGGACACAGGATTTCATATCTAGGTATCAATAATATCATGTGGTAATAGGAATAAAGCCACGCATATTTCTAGAGAAATTTATCTGCATAAGTCTAGTTCATATGTAGGGATAGAAATTTTTTATAATATGGGTTCATGAATGAAATTAAAACAACCCTTAGAATCTCTTTTAGAGATCGAACTCATACATAGGATAGTGGGGGTTACTTTTTCTCTAGATGGTCCAAGATGCATAATCCTAGAATTAATATGTATATCATCAAGATGAGAATCAAGCCACATGTAGTTCTCAGATAGATTTTCCACACTGATCATGTTCTTTTGTGGGGAGAGGTAATTTTATTATATTGAGGATTGGATGTTATGTTGAATCTTTACATCACTTTGTAACTTATTAGGATGAGAATCAAGACACATGTAATTCTAAGATATAGGTGTGGTAAGGGACTAACACTGGTAATGGTGGTTCTCTTAGGAGAGGGCCAGAAAAATGAAAAATTTAACATTTTATTAAAGGGACATCTACCATGTAATTTAATTTCATGCAGAAATGAAGTAGGTTATCCAATGTGAAGAGGAGGTATGAATTCTTTTATTACACAAATTCCTTCGGAATGATGTACACACGGTTTATGGTCATGGTGTTTGGATCGAGAAGTGACTTGATTATGTGAGGATGTACTTACCTATATTCCCAATCCCACTTGATCTATTCTCAATGTGAGAAACAAGGAATTTTTAGGTTTTAAAATTTTTTCAGGAGGGAAATTAAAATAAATCTAATGAAGCAACTAAATAACACCAGTGGGTATAGAGTATAATCATCATCCCGTAAGGAAGAACTTGAAGTGATTGGATAAAATAGAGTCAAACATTGGAGAAGACAGACATACCTAGGTTTGGAATTTGTGTTTGGTCCAAATATAGTAGGTCTAGGCATTTCTACATATCTTGTGGTAATAGTAATCAATTCATATGTAGTTATGGGTATGGGTTATCTACACTAATCTTACTCATATACAGGGAATGGGGAAAAATTTATCATAGTGTAGATGGAATAGGATGTAATATCTTGGTTTCTCTACGTATATCATCAAATAAAGAATCAAACCACTCATTGGTTTCTTCATTATTTTCAATTTAACATCATGTGGTAAGGATGTAGATTTCATGGAAGGAGGGACTGTTGGAACCAAGGGTGCTTGTTAACAATAATGGAGATTGGTTTGTGTTTGTTGTCAATTTGTACATGGATTACTAGGGAGTTTCCAAGTAATTAGGTCATACATTTGAGGTTGAAAGTAGTATTTATTGTGGTGCAGTTTCCTGTAGTATTGAAGGTGGAACAGTTTCCTAATATTTTCCAAATTTTTTGTTCTCAAAATCAGGATTTTGGTGTTAGAAAGCAAAGGTTTTTCACATAGGAGTGAATGGAATGTGAAATGATAAATAAAATAGAAAAAATAAGGGATATATATACCTCAAAACATGGACTGCGTACCATGTTCCAGGAACAGTTTATAGCTGCGTACCAGGTAGCGGGAATGGTATAGAGCGGTGCAAAGAACCGAAAATGGTTTACAGCAATGGTACGCAGTGAAGGAATGTGGTACACGGAATGCTGAAGGTTGGAGGGATTGCTTCAGTTCGTGAAACATGAGCGGTACATGGTGGAGGCTAATAGTAAATGGATGGAGTTCAGTATATAGTTAACATTGTCCCACATTAAATATTTGGGTAAATCGGATTAGAGAAATTTGTGAAGTTATGTTCCTATATAAGGAGAAATAATCCCCTTAATTATAGAGATGGATTAAAGATTGAAATTTTGGGAAGAAATATGGTAAAGTTTAAAGTGGTTTGTAGAGGAGAAGATAGTATGCAGAGAGAACCATCTACGTAAGGAAAACAGACCGTGGAAGAAATCATAATTCATGGAGGAAGCTCTCACAGTATGCGGCAGAGCAAGACAACATGCAGAGTAGGGTGGTACGCAAAGAATCTAATCAGCATGTGGAGTAAGGAAATGCATAGAGCAGGGTAGTTTTTAGAGGATCTAGACAGTACGTGGGAATAATAGTGGTACGTGGAGGAGGTGGTATGTGCACCATACCTGGAATATAGTATGTGGAACACCCAAGGAAGCCTAAAAATTGACCAAATCAGTTTGAGAAAATAATTTCCATAACATATCAGTGTACAGGAAAATAAATTACATATGTGGGTGATTACAGGACTTCAACAGAGCATACTTTTATAGTTGATGATTCATTATTTAATACTAAACCATTGGAGTGACCTTCAATTCGATAAATTGAGTGGAGATTCTTCCAATGCAGTGAGAAAGGGGGAGTAAGTGGAATTGATTCAAGGGATTCAGTGTGATATCCCTAAAACCTTATAAAGGAAGTGTGCCTAGGATATAGTTAATATTCCTAAACTCTTGTAATCCACAACACGAGAATATTAGTGATTTTTGGTATGACTAACACACTGTCATATTATTCTCCTTGGATGTATCCCTTAGTGGTGAACCAAGTAAAATTTTTGTGTCGTTTATTTTCATGTGATTGTTTCTTTTCTTCTCTTCCTCTTCGGATAGGTCTAACAGGTTCCACTAGTGTGGGAAGAAGATCCATCTATATTAAAAGAAAAATTTGACCCCATGATTCACCCCTCCCCTCTCAAGGTGTTCCGGGGACCTTCAAGTGGTATCAGAGGGTAAAGGTTGCTGGTGTTGAATCTGTCTTCTGCTACCATAAAGAATCTAGTCAATGTTAGGGGAGTTCCCCTCTTCAATGGAAGTAATTTCCAGATATGGAAAATAGGATGAGATCTCACATAAGGTCTCTTGGAATGGAAGTTTTATTTGTTGCACAGGGAATAAAATTCACCAACCTACAGTACTATCAATGATAGATACAGATAATAAATTGCTTGATGTTTATGGAAAAGCATAGAATAATCTCAATACAGCCCTTTCTAATCAGATTTATCTAAAGTTAATGAGTTTCACATATACCAAGTCAATGTGGTATAAACTAGAGAATATTTATGAAGGAGATAGAGAAGTGAAGGAGGTAAAATTTCAAGTACTGCACAGTAGGTTTGATGATCTGAAAATGCACCCTGGTGAGAATGAAGATTCCTTTTTCAATTGAATTACTAAAGTTGTAGGATCAATCTGAGGTCTGGGTGAAGAAATTTAAGACATTGACATAGTAAATAATATATTGAGAATAATTCCACCTCTTTACAATGAAAAGGTGTCACTCCTTAAGAAAATATATATCTCTAAACTCTTAGTGGATGATATGTTGAGAAATATATCAGCATATGAAATGAGAATCAAACCAGAAGAAGCTATGACTCATGTGATCAAGGAAATGGAATTCAAATTCATGTACAAAATAAAAGTTTTAAGAGATAATGGTGATGAATATTATGAGGAAAACAAAACTCTTTTTCTCATTGACAAGAATCTTAATAAGGGAACATGGGAATTTGAAGGCAAGCTATATATGGCTTGTTTTCGCTGTGGAAGAGCTGGGCACATTGCCTCTCAGTGCTCAATAAAATTTGAAGATAAATATAGGGAAGTTGAAAACATGGAGAAGCCTCACAAAATTTTCTTCAAAAATAGAAACTTAAAATTTTAAAAGAAAGTACAGAAGAAGTGTTTTTTCTATAAGGAAGAAGATGATGATAATGAATTATGTGAGTAAGAAGAGCCAGAATTTAAGACTGGAAACCATGACTCTGTGATGGCTACCATTAAAAACTCGGAACCATTGATAGATAAATCTAGAGTTAATCATTTAACTACTAATGTCGATTGAAAGTTTCAACTTAAGGTTGATTTTGGTAATCTTGAGAATAAATTTAATAGATGTAATAAGTGTAAATAAATGGTGGTGGAATCATCAGGATATATTGATCAGCTGGAAGTAGAAATTGAATGACGGATGAACTAGTGAAAGTACAATAATTGATCCTTGAAAGCACTGATGATGTTGTGGAACTAAAAATCAGAATTAAAGAACAAGAAAAGGTCATTAATGACCATACCTTGAGACTAGAGGAGAAGTCCAAGACCATTGAGTGACACAAATAAGAAGTTGTTACTCTAAGAAGTAAACTTGAAAGTGAATCAATTTCAACAGAAGAAAAGAAGAAAATACAATTTGGAAGTTTCTTGGTTTTTTAGCTGTTATAGAGAGAAAAATGTGGTTATGATGGAGTTGAAAAGATATTGAGTGATCAAAGACCCACAAGCATGGGAAATAGTGGATTTGGTTATGATGATAAAACATCAAATTCTATAAAAAAAAATTGAACCAGGATAAAGGAAAGATGAAATTTGATCATGTTGAAAAGCCACTGGAAGTGCAAAAAAGAAACCCTTAAATCAATCTGAAAGGAGAACTGAAGATTATCCTCGAGTTTCCAGAAATTATAGGTATTCAAAATATTTTCCTAAGGAAGAATCCATGAGTATAAATAGAAGTGATAAGATATTTTTGTTCATGAAGTTTCAGTTTTGTGGCTATCTGTGTCATACCATGTCATACTATGATGATGCAAGGAGATATATGAATGGGTAAGAGTTAGGAGTTTAAAAAAAGATAACATATTCATATCCTACTTATTTTAAAAGAAATAGATTCTATTTATATTTTTTTCACTATTCTAACTTTGGCCATAAAGTTATGAATTATAGGAGGAGGTATGATTGGAGAAATTCTTTCAATGCTCATAGATGAGTCAATACTCATCAACTAGGCAGTGTTGCTATTTCAAATAGGTTTTCTCCTATGGAAGAAGAATTTGAATATAAAGAACCCATGTACATGGAATAGATAATTTAAAGTCCATCAGTGTCCTACACTCAATCCAATATCTCATAGAAATAAAAGAGGAAATTTGAAAATTCTAATTTTGCAGAAGTATCCCTAAAAGCTACAAAGAACAACAACTCCTGGATTCTTGATAGTGAATGTTCATCCCACAAGATAGGTAATGTAGACCTATTAACAAATGTCAAGAAAAATTCCAATGGAACATGAGGTTCATTAATGATGGTGCTTGAAAAATTAAAGGCAGTGGAAGTACTAAGCTAGCTAATGGAGATATAAAGAAAAGTGAAGTCATTTATGTGGATGGTCTACATCACAATCCTCTTAGTGTGATTCAACTATGTGACTCTGGTCTTATTGTGACATTCAATCAGAATACTTGTACTATAAGATGGAAGTCTTATAATTTTCTCATGAAACGCTATAGAATAGAAGGCATTTTATACCAGGTTGACAGCAAGGAGAACATTTGATACCTAACAGTTGGAGAAGAAAAAAACATGTGGCATCGGAGATTTGGGAACATCAATAAAAAGTACATGGAAATGATATCTAAGCTGAAGATAATCATGGATATCCTTATCTAAAGAGTTAATGAGAAAATACGTGTGATTTTTTCATGTGAGGGATACTGGTATGCAGTTCCTACTGGCCAAAGAATAAAAGAGCATATAATCTTCTTTAACATTTCCAAATAGACATATGTGGCCCGATAAATGTTGCTGAAGCACATGGAGAAAGATACTTTTTCTCTTCATAGTTGAATACAGTATAATGGCATGTGTGATTTTTATACACAGGAAGTGACAAGTGCTTGATTTCAAGAAAACCAGTCGATGAATCGCTGATAATGATACTGGATGAAAGATCAAAGTCCTATGGTCTGAAAATGGAGGGTAATAAATATTCATTGAATTTGAAAATTAACTAGAGAAGCATGCGATACAACTTGAGGTGCCTGTTATGAGAACTCCACAGAAAAATGGATTTGTTGAGCATTGGAATCGACAGGTAAACAACTTGACTAGAACTATGCTGATCAGGAGTCATATTACTCAATATTACTCAAAAGTGGCGGTTCAAGATGCAGTGTATATTCAAAACCAAACAGGGCTATATATGGGGGAGAAAAATACACCATATGAGTAGTGGCATGGAAGTAATCCCTCCTTGAAAAATTTTCATGTTTTCATAAGAAAATGTTTCATCCAAAACAAAGAAGGAAATCAAGGTAAGTATGGTGACAATTTAGATGAAAGTGTATTTCTTGGATACTAAATGAACAATAAAGCCTACAAGTGTTTCAATAAGTGCTTTGGAAGAATTGTGGAAAGAAGTGATGTTAAGATCATTGAAGAGAAAAATATGAATAATTCAAGGAATTGTTATGCTGATGTGGTAGAAGATGAGGAATAATGTGAACATGGGACAAATTCTAATACATAGGTAGAGGAAGATGTACAAAAATCTCAAGATTCACATCATTATGTTGATTTGGAAGAATAATTAGAAGAGAAATCCATAACAATAGATAATTTGGTCAACCCCCAAAGGAGAAATCGAATAGAAGATATTGATCAGTCCAACGTTATCGGGGATTAGAATACACCTAGATAGATGAGGAGAATAAGGAATAATTCTCAATATTCATTTCTATCAGTTGTGGAACCATCCTCATTTGAAGAGGTTGTAAAGGATGATTCATGGGTAAAATAAATGAATGAATAGTGAGATCATATTGACAAAAATCATACATGGTATCTTGTCAAAAGACCCAAAGGTTGTAATGTAATTGGTACAAAGTATATTTTTAAGAAAAAATTTGAAGAGCATGGAAATTTGATATGAAATCAAGCGTGCTTGGTCTATAAGGTATATTCACAAATCAAAGGTGTTGATGTTTAAGAGACATTTGCTCCAGTAGAGTGACTAGATTCAATTAGACTATTTCTTTCCATGGCAATCCAATGATGTTATAAAGTGTATCAAATAGATGTCAAAATAGCATTCATAAATGGATTATTAGAAGGAGAAGTCTATATTGAACAACTCATGGGGTTATTTCTTGGCAATGATGAATTGAAGGTTTTTAAATTAAAGAAAGCGATCTATGGACTGAAACAAGAACCACAGGCATGGTACTCTCAATTGGACTCTTATCTAAGAAAGATTGAGTTTAAAATAGGAGCAGTGGATCACAATATCTATGTAAAGAATTCTCGAAAGGATCGGTTCATGGTATTGGTATATGTGGATGGTATTATTTTTTGTGGAAGAAGGCATGGATTAGTGTATAAATTTTCCAATCACATGAAATCATAATTTGAAATGTCCATGATGGGTGAAATCGCATACTTTTTAGGGCTGTATGTGATTCAGAAGAAGGATTAGACTTTAATTTCTTAAGAAAATTATGCAAGTGAGTTTCTAAATAAATTCAATATTCATGATTCCAAACCAATGTCAACTCTGATTGAGGTTGGAACAAATCTCGGTAGGCATGCGTATGGGACTTATGTGGATCCCACAATGTACAGAAGAATCATTGGAAGCCTACTGTACCTGACAGTGACACAGCCAGATATTGTCTTTTCAACTTTCCTTGTGGCCCACTTTCAGAGTAATATGAAGGAATAACATATAGAATCATTGAAAATAATCATTATATACATTCAAGGTACACATAATTATGGTTTATACTTTGTTACAGGAAGAGATAGTGAACTATCTTCATTTTCTGATGCTGACTAGGCTGGAGATTTAGTAGATAGAAATTCCACCAGTGGTAGACCATTCTATATTGGGATGAAATGCATGGGCTCGCTGAGCAAGAAATATAAAATTACTTCTCTTAGTACTGAGGAATATGAATATATATCCACTACCAAGGTGTGCACTTAGTTTCTTTTGAGGAATCATCAACTGATTGACATAAGTGATAAGTTGAAACAACCAATTGTGATTTATTGTGATAACAAGAGCGCAATTGATCTTATGAAGAATCTTTTCATCATTCTCATTAAAAACGTATTGAGATCATATATCACTTCATCAAGTAAAAAATTTGAACAAGGCATGATAAAAATAAACCATGTGGGAATCGATGAGAAAGTGGATGACATTATGACCAAGACACTGTTAGTATCTATGTTTGAGAAACATCGGTTTAACATTGGTGTTCAGGGCCTCTCAGTGAATAAGGAGGTTTTGAGATTCCCCTCTCCCTAATTTTTTTAACTGTGTAAATTTTTGTGTGGAAGTGATGCAGGTTTATGGGGGAGATACGATCCAAGGGGATAATATTTTTGATATCTTCAAGTCAAGATTTAGTTCATTGGGTTTGTTTCCAATGGGAAAGAATGGATAAATTCAATGGAGATTGATCTATTTTTTCTCGATAAAAGAATGTTGGAGAATAGAAAAAGTCAGAAATGCAACTATAGGGGAGAAAAGAAAGTAATGAGAACTCAGTTCAGGTACTCTCTCTTATTTTCTACATTGGGAATTGAACACATAGATTTATAGTGATGGTTGTGTTGTTTCTTGAAGTTTCATGTTTTGATTGTGGCAGGAATTTCAGTGAATTTATTTGGATATTTCCAACAAACATAAATGGGGAGATTGTTGGAACCAAGGCTGCTCGTTGATAAAAATAAAGGTTGGTTTTTGTTTTTTTTTCAATCTGCACATGGATGACAAGGGAGCCACATACCTCAGAACATGGACTGCGTACCATGTTCTGGGAATGGTTCGCGGCCATATACCAGGTAGTAGGAACGGTACGCGGAGTGGTGCGCAAAACCAAAAACATTTTGCAGTAATGGTACGTGGTGAAGGCATATGGTACGTGGAATGCTGAAGGTTAGCGGGATTGATTTGGTTCATGAAACAGGAGTGGTATGTGGTGGAGGCTAATAGTATGCAGATGGATTTCAGTATACAGATAAAATTGTCCCACATAGAAAATTTGTGTAAATCAGATTAGAAACATTTACAGAGTTATGTGCCTATAAAAGGGGCAGTAATCACTTTCATTTGAGAGTTAGATTATAGAATAAAATTTTGGAAAGAAATATGATAAAGTTTATAGTTTTTCATGGAGGAGAATACGGTATACGGAAAGAACCATCCTCATAATAAAAACAGTCTGTGGAAGAAAGTACGGTTCACAGAGGAAGCTCTCACAGTACGTGGCGGAGCAAGCACTAGTAGAAAAAAGGTCTTTAACGTCGGTTTTTTTTATTTTTTACGTCGGTTTTTAACCGACGTTGAAGTTGTCGACGTAAAAAATATGACTTTTTACGTCGGTTTTTGTAAACCGACGCCAAAAACAAATTTCAATTGCTTTTTTGCGTCGGTTTTGTAAAAACCTGACACCAAATAAACTCATCCGCGTCATTTTTGGCGTCGGTTTCCCAAAAAACCGACGCCAAAAAGTTTAAAAAATAGTTTCGGCGTCGGTTCTTGAAAAAAACTGACGCCGTAAATGGAAATAACTTATTTTTGGCGTCGGTTTTTACAAGAACCGACGCCAAAAAACAATTTTTATTGTTCGATGTTTTAGAACATTTCCTAATCTTCGATTTGACTGGTCGTGGAGCTAAAACGGAGTTACGGATCAAAAGTTATGGCCGTCAGAAGTTGAACATGTCAAAGTATCGATTGATACAATATGTTTTAAAGAAAACAAGATAAACACAAGTTAAAATCACATACACCAAATGATATAAAATATACATAATACTTCAAACAAATTTCGATTATTTTTCGATCTTCCATTGAAATGATATGTTGTTTATCATCGTATCTCTTATATTTAGCGTAGATCTCATGTGATAATAAAAACGACGATCGATAATTAAACTTACACCAATCTTGGTAAATGTCATCCGAACGTTTTATATTTTTAACACAATAAAAAAAGTAAATCATCATTATTTAAAATCTAATCGAGTTGTTTATAAATGAAGGACATTAATAATAATGAAAATGAATGAATATAATACGTACCGTAATCAAATTAATGATTGATGCCGCATTGAAAACTTGATTGAATCGAAGAGGATGAAAATGATAAATGAAGGACAAACAGATTTATATATAGTAAATGAAAATATTTTCGATTGAGTTGTATGAAAATATAGGCGGGATTTTAAAAAGTTAAACGCGCGTTGTGAAAAAAATTGAAATTTTGATCCCGCGTATTAGTGAATACTATTTGGCGTCGGTTTTTAAATAAACCGATGCTAAAAAGATAAAAAAAATACGTTTCGCGTCGGTTTTTTTTAAAAACCGACGCGAAAAGTAAAAATAAATTGTTTTTCGTGTCGGTTTTTAAAAAAACCGACGCGAAAAACAAAAAAACAGTTTTGGCGTCGGTTTTTATGAAAACCGACGCGAAAAGTAAAAAAAAATATTTTTGGCGTCGGTTTTTAAAAAAACTGACGTGAAAAACAAAAAAGTTTTTTTTGGCGTCGGTTTTTATGAAAACCGACGTCAAAACATAAAAAAAAATTACCATGTGTTAGAAAATTTCTTAAGCTTCGATTTGACTGGTCGTGGAGCTAGAACGGAGTTACGGATTAAAAGTTATGGCCTTTGAAAGTTGGAGTTAATTAACACTTCTTTTAGAGAAGTTCAACTTCCAACATCCATAACTTTTAATCCGTAACTCCGTTTTTGCTCCATGACCAGTCAAATCAAAGATTAGGGAATTATCTATAGGACTGTAATTTTTTTTTACATTTTTGGCGTCGGTTTTTATAAAAACCGACGTCATAACTTTTTTTTTATTTTTTCACGTCGGTTTTTAAAAAAACCAACGCGAAAAACAAAAAAGTTTTTTTGGCGTCGGTTTTTATGAAAACCGACGTCAAAACATAAAAACAAAATTTACCATGTGTTAGAAAATTTCTTAAGCTTCGATTTGACTGGTCGTGGAGCTACAACGGAGTTACGGATTAAAAGTTATGGCCTTTGAAAGTTGGACTTAATTAACACTTCTTTTAGAGAAGTTCAACTTCCAACATCCATAACTTTTAATCCGTAACTCCGTTTTTGCTCCATGACCAGTCAAATCAAAGCTTAGGGAATTATCTATAGGACTATAAATTGTTTTTACATTTCTGGCGTCGGTTTTCATAAAAACCGACGTCATAACTTTTTTTTTATTTTTTCACGTCGGTTTTTAAAAAAACCGACGCCAAATCATTTTTTTCATTTTTTTTCGCGTCGGTTTTTTTAAAAACCGACGCCAAAACTATTTTTTTTTTATTTTTTGGTGTCGGTTTTCAAAAAACCGACGTCAAAACTTTTTTTTTTATTTTTTCACGTCGGTTTTTAAAAAAACCGACGCCAAATCATTTTTTTCATTATTTTTTCGCGTCGGTTTTTAAAAAAACCGACGCCAAAACTTATCCGCAAAAATATTTTATGTCGGTTTATAATAAACCGACGTCAAATTGACGACGTTAAAAATGATTTTTCTACTAGTGAAGGTAGCATGCAGAGTAGGGCGGTACATGGAGAAGCTAAGTAGTACATGGAGTAAGGAAGTACAAAGAGTAGGTAAATTATCAGAAGAGATAGACGGTACATGGGAATAGTGGTGGCATGTGGAGGAGGTGGTTTGTGCACCATACCCAGAACACAGTATGCGGAACACCCAAGAAATTCCTCATGAACTTCTTTCGAACTTATCCAAAATATTCCTAGAGCAATGATATTTTCTAATGAAAATAACTCTCTATAGTGATGGTATTAGCACTCCTAATATAGGAAAATAGATCCAAAAATATTATTAATCTTTATTACTTAAATCTTCAATGTGGTATATCCTTCACCACGTACTGCTCCTTCCATGAACCATTTTCCCAATGTTGTCAGGGTACCATCTTTATTCCTTCACAGTGGCCGATCTCTTCTTCAAACAATTCCCTTCGTAGCTATACCAATCACCACCTCATTTTCATGAATGATGAGTCATCCCACATAGCGAAAGCCTTTCGTGAACTTCCAACCTCCTGAAACCCGCAATCCTTCTCATGAACCATTTTCTCTATGTGGTTTGTGTACCACACTTCATGTTCTACATAGCACTGCTATGCATAATCCTTCCTTTTCTAATTTCCCAAATTCATTCTCCATACCACCTTTTACAGTCCATGAACAGTCTTTCACGATTTGTGAATTGTTTACTCCTTCATGCAAAATCTTCCTTTTCCAAAAACAAACTTCTGATTTTTAAGCCCAAAAATTCGTCAAATATTGGGAAACTATGCCTCCTTAAACACGTGTTTCTATAAACACCAATCATACTCATTTGTGGTCATCTATATTTTTCAACAAAAATAATCACACCCAAAAAAACTAAGAAGATTACTTGATGTATTTTTTCCCAACAACTTTTAATGTTGATTTCAAATACATACCAATTTCTTATCTAGTAAAGTGTACCCCATCCTTGCTTTGTGATAATGGTATATTGGTTTCGATGCACATTTTTTATTTTAAACACTCTTTTTCTATTTCATGAAATAAATTTTCTAAATTAAATTGAATAAAATAAATAATTTAAAAGAATTTATGTTATTGACTAAAATGTACCTAAATTGATTTATCATCATCATTACTGATGAAAGAATTCCATATTTCCTATTTTATAATTTGTTCATAACTAACTGGTGGGTGCGGAATTATTTTTCCCCTAGTATCCCTAATAAATAACTCTATAAGAAGTGTCCAAAAGCCTCTATGAGATTTTCCAATGGCCATTAAGAAATATTTCTTATGGAAATATTATAAAATAAAAAATCTCTATAAGGAATAGTATAAATTAAATCAATTTTTTATTATATAATTTTTCAATAAAATAGAGAAAGTATATCATAACATTACATTTATATCTTCCCAAAGTATTTCCTTAATTATAGGCTAGACATGGAACCAGGACTCTATATAAATTGGAACATTCATCCTTATTGTGGTCCCAACATAACTAATGAATATTGACTTGTTAGGGTCAACAGGTCGGCCGCATTGATTCCAAGAAACCTCAAATTTTATACCCTTACTTATTTACTTGATAATTTTATTCAAAACTATGATGTTGCATTGTTATTTTTTCTCCATCGACATGTTGTTGATTCCTTAAAAATTCTATAGTTTCAACATCAACAGTCTGTTCCTCCCTGAAATTGGTATCATCATCATGTGCAAAAGACATTGTCTATCTGAGTAGTCAAATATTTAATTTAGATTATGTTAATCTAGAAGTGAATTGATAATATTATGAGTAAAATCATAGTATATTAAAAAACACTTTAAAATTCTCATTGAACTCTCTTAATTTTTTTAAAGGTTAATGGGATTTGGCTCCTCTATTGAGAATCCAAATCCCAACTTTGTGGTTCCCTCTAATATATAAGAAATTGTCTAGATTGGGACATCCATGAACTGATTATGATCTCCCTATCAAAGGTTCATCCTTGATTGAATTTTTATCTAATCCTATAATTTTTTTAGTCACTGTTAGGATAATCAGCAAATTCATGTTTTTTGGATTTGAGACATAAAATAATTGTACTACTTGTGATTCCATTATGAAAGGTATATCCTTTTCCCCTTATACACTAAAATTCACCTTACCAAATCCCATTTCATTAAATTTCACTATACTACTATTGTCAACCAATTTTCAATGGAAAATCATCACTTGAAATTTTGTATAATACATCTTTAATATCTTTTCGATAATAATAAAATATGAAATATTTGTATAAATTAGATCTCTATCCTTGTAACCAGATATGTGAATCACTTACTCCACAAGAATAAATCCGCTATTTTTTATTTTACTATAGTCATCATATGATTTTATATAGAATTTATAACCATTGATTACATAATCAGTGTAAGGTATTATATTTTTATTTGGTCACATGGCTAGCCATCGAAGTCCTTAGACAATTGAATTCATGTTTTCAGATAACTCTTTATAGATATGACCTTAGATCCATACTATAAACTATTTATTATGTTTATTTTATATCCATAATTCATCCCTTGATGGATTCAAAACTCTAAGAATTTTTTTTGGGATTAAACGTATGGATAAACATCTTCACTATTGTGTAAAATATAAAGTTTCTCTTTCTCTTGCTTTATGATGGTAATTTTAACAACATCTCTTCCATAAATCCCTTCACCCATAAGGAGTCAGCTATTATGGGACTTTGGGGAGACTAATTGTGTCAGTGTCTGATAGGTAATCAGTATAGAATTCAACAGCTTCTTCAACAATATAACATTTGGCAATACAACCTTCTGTCTAAATTTTATTCTTGATATATCCTTTAAAAAACTTCATATATATTTCAATGGGGCACATCCATATTTAATGTATAGTACCACATATTTGAACCTCTCTAACTAAGTGAACCATCAGGTGGAGTATTATCTCATAGAATAATGGTGGGAATAACATCTCTAATTCACATAATATGGTTGCATACTCCCTATTCATGACTGTAAACTTCACTGGTTCCATTAATATACTTTATATTTCTTTGAAACATAAGTGGAGTCTAGTTAATATATGTCATAAATTTTTAGGCAAAATTCAATGTAAATAAATGGGCATCAAATCTTGAACCAAAACATGACATTCATGCACTTTTAGTCCCCGTAACTTAAAATTAGTCATCGGCATAGCATTTTTCAAAATTGATGAATACCTATCAGGAACTTTTACACCATTAAGGAAAATGAAAATTTGTAATTTTTCCTATCTGGATAGAGTGTATTCTACTGGAGGAAGAAAATTCCTCCATTTACCTTCACTATTTCCAACTCTTCCCTTATCCCCATGTCAATCATGTCCAACCTATCCTTGATTCCATATTCTATTTTTTAAGGAACATTTAGTTTCATGCCAGTATCACTATAAAAAATATATAAATCTACATGAATGACATCAATGAAATGTATGACCAAAAAAAATTCCAATATGATAAATCAATAAAAATTGATCTCTTTTTCCAACCTGATTTCATAAGGTTTTTAGAAACAATTTACTAAAAAAAGTATAAATAAATTTCACATTATCAAATAGTTGATCAACCATTAGTGGATAAGGTTTTGTAACTTTTTAGGTATTCCCATTGAATTATATCATCTTGAATTGGTATTTATGTTGTTGAAGAACAAAATTCAGATTTAATAAAAACACAATCTTAAAATAATGTTTCAACCAAACTTAGTGTGTTCATTATTCACAAATGGTACACCCAAACATTCCTTTAATGTAATATCCTGAAAATTTTTCATATTTATTAAATTCATTTATCATCTCATACAACATAGACCTCAATGTGACTTCTTCACTTCTATGAGAATTATACACTATAACACTTTTATCTAACATCAATTTTATATCTTCGATCAATGGACCCAAAGAGATATCAATATCATTATCAGGTTTATTTGTTTTGGATATAAGTAGATACAACATAATGTATTTGTGATTTATATATAAACATGGAGTAAAGTTATAATTTATCAACATGAAGGTCCATTTACAATTAGTAATACTCCATAAAAAAATATTCCATTTATACATAATTCAATAATAAATTTTCTCCGTTCATTTTCAAATTCAGGATACTCGTAATAAATTTTATTCCACTGAGGAGAATATGCTAGACAAAATAGGTTTCCATATTTAATTCTTGTATATGAATTCCTTTTCAATTTTAGCACGGTATCCTAACATATATATATTATTCTAAACCATGGAAATATAACAAAGTACCATACATCTTTCAAAGTACTTGATTTTTTTTTCTTTTATCAATCCACACCACACATAGGTAATTTTATGAGTGAAACATGGTCCTTGAAAATAATATGAAATCATTTGGACAAGCATGTATTCTTTTTATAGATCATTCACATTAGAAGTATCATTAATTTATAAAGTTATGTTTTACATGAAAGTTAATTTTCTTCTAATATCATATCATTCAGAAGACCAAATAGTTATATAAAACTAGTGTCACTCCATCCACTGCCAAATTCCAAATTATATAACTTCAATACAGCTAAAATTGTTGTATATTTACTAAAAATGGTATACAATGGTCTCTTATAATATGTATTTAACTTATAAAAAAACTTTGTACAATCACCAAGGTCATATTCTATTTCCATTTTTATTTCTTCCATGTGATATCCATCAGTATTTATTTTGTTATTCATATCGAAAAATCAATAAATAGAATTATTATTCAAATCAGTGTGTACATTCATTTTTTCATGTTTAATACAACATTTATAGCTTTGATATATTTTTTGAAAAATCAAATGTTCTTACAACCCTTTTGGACTAATTTTTATTGAATAACAAATGCATAAACACATACAAAGGATTTGAGAAATGTTGTATGCATTCTATATTGAAAACTTAATGAATTATTTAACTCCATATTTATACTCTTTTTTCATATGATTAGTGTGCATCCATTTTCTATTCATATACATCCTATTATGTTCATAAAATAGTCATTTTAAAAAATCCACATAAAATATTCATTATCAAAGGTGAAAATTATAGATTATTATAATAAGGGGAACCTAACATTTTATTATTTCAAATGATTTTAGTATGCTTTTAAAGAAATGGGTAATTGAATTTAAGAAAGTAATCACTCTAATATATTAGGTTTTATCCTTTGAATTAATCCTAAATGATCACAGGTACTCAGTATGGGATGACTACTGCTTGGAGTAGTTCAAGCAATATAGGTGAATGTCCTCAAGAGATGGGGGGATGAGTCTCAATAAAAAATTAAATAATAATTGTTTGGGATATGAATTTGATGAGGATGATAGTTGTCTCCTTAAATATTAATGTTCCTACGGTGAGACTTGGTGAAGCACCGGATGAAATTTCTTAGTTTTTTTTCAAAAGCTAAAAATTTTATCAGACACACAATGGTATAACAGATGTGATCATCATACAATACATGTTCACAGTGCTCTTACTCTTTTATACCCCTTTTCTTATTCCCAATCGGTTGAGATATATAATCATCTTGGATAATGTATACATGAACCATTATACCTAGAATAGAAAATTTATTTCCCCAAGACTATAATATGCTCTCCTAGTGGAAATGGATGCATGATTTCCTTGTCCCACTTATTTCAAACACTATGGCGAGGCTCTAGGATGGTATAAAAGGAATAAAACATAGAAATAATCTTCCCTAAAATGAATGAAAGAATAAGTGGATGAATTAAAAAAATAAGGTTTAGGGAAAGATATTAATGGATAATAAATTAATGATCTTAGGACTCTAAATGTTTTCTAAGTTCCATATTGAAACCAAAACTTTATAAAACACTTTTCAAAAGACCAAAACTTTATAAATCACTACATATTAATTTAAAATTACAAATCACATCTCAAAACTGCATTAAAAATTCAAAAGGAGGATTTTTGAATTTTTAAATACCCTATTTAAATACATTTTTATAAATTCTACAAAAAAATCGACCAATTTTTTCAAAAAACTTAATGGGATACCAAACCCCTTTTCTATAAAAAATTTTAGAGTCAACTAAAAATTTTTAAAATCATATTCAAAAACCATCAAAAATTAATTAAAAGTTTGAAACCACTTACATGAAAATATGTACACTTTGAAATATTTAAAACATAATAGGTCCACTTTTAAATCACTTCATGAGTTTCAAAACACTGAATCCATTTTAGTTTATTTTAAAGGAAAACCTCATTTTTTCATTTCAAAACCCACTTTAACATTTAATACTAGGTTTCCTTATTCAAAAATAAAATTTTTAATATGAATGACCCTTAAAATTCTAAGTAGTCTACCGCATAATCGAAAGTAAAGCATAATTATTAAATATTTCATAAACATTTTATAAAGTTTACATGAATAAACAAATTCAGAAGACAAGAGTAAATTAACAATTTAAATCCTAACATGATTGTCCTAGAATAACCTCCTAAATATTAAGGTATCAATGGGATTATTTCAAAATTCAATTAAGGGACTATTAATTTATCAAAAACTAGTTTCATCAAATATTACACAATAATACACAAGTACAATCTTTCACATTCCATAAAATTTATTCAAGAATCAATATCAAGAAGGTTTTAAAAATATTCCATCATATTGAAAACTATTTTCAATCAGATCATGAGGTGTTAGATATATTCTATGTGTGATATCAGACTTAGGTTTGATTTGAATGTATCTAAGTGTGAGTTTAATTGGAGGTGCACCGGTACCTGAGGTGAGATAACGATAGTGTATTTTATTTTTTTGGAAAGGAACCAACCATGAAGTTACATTGAGTTTTGAGTTTTTATATTTTTCGGGGTGTTTAGAAGATCCTAGAATGATTTGGGTTATTTAGGAATTGTGAAAGAGTGATGAGATACCACTTCATCTGGTGAAATTGAGAATTTTCAATGAAAATTTATCCATAGGGGGACCAAATAAAATGTTTGCATGAGATTTGGTGTAGTGATATGGAACCCACATCATGTGTGTTGTTCAAATTATATATTTATTCTTTGTTTATTAATTAAAATCTATTAAACATGTTTACTTATTTAAAAAATATTTATTCTATGAAATTAAATTTTGGACTTGTGTTATTTAATTATTTAAATTCTTTCATTAATATACTTTCATGATTAGAAATTCTATAAGCTCCAAATAATTTTAATATCTATAAAGTAATCTAGATATCCTATGTTTGGTTTATGTAACCTCACTTTATTTTGATTAAGTAACCTGAATACTCACATGTCTTAGAGATTTTTTCAGGAAAATAGATTACTATTTGGTAAATATATGTGTTCTGATATCTTGAGTACTTTTAGTAAACCATAATTTTGTTTTAAATCATGGGTGTAAATGGTATGAATATAATTAATTAATTATTCCCTTTTAAACCTCGTATTTTATTACAAATAAATTCATTTCCTTTCACTATAACCTAAATTAATTATAATTCAACGAAAAATACTTAAACTTTATTTATTGATTGCATCAGTGATGAGATAATGGTTGGGTTGATTAAGTATGAAGGAATGATTTTTTAAGATAACTTATTAAGTATCATAAATGTGTTTGATTTTTTGAAACTAAATTAAAAACTTTTTTAAGTATAAACAACCCAGTCCTACTCAATAACTTAGTCCCACTCTGGCTAGGCACAAGCTAAACTAGAGTTTTCACTCATCCAAGATACCATTTAGTTACCTAGAATTCCCATAACTAAGAAACCAAGTGATGAGTTAAGAAATAAATGTAAAAACAAACATATGGTAGCAAAAGTAATATCCTACACCTCATCTCCAATAAAATTGCATAGAAAAAACCCTTTAACATCATACATGCATTATAAATTGATAAATGTCCCATAACAGGAATACCAAATACAAGGGGTGATCAATTAGGATATCATGAGTTATAATCCCATTTTAAAACTTCAAATGGGCTGTTAAACAAAATCTAACTTGGATTTGGAAGTTATTTTTCTTTTATTTGAAATTCAATACTTTAGAAATATTTAGAAACGCACCCTTTTTATATTTCAAACATTTCTTTAAAACTTTTCTGTCTTTCTTTAAAACCCGAAATATGACCTAAGACTTTCATTTCTTCATTAAAATCGACTTTAAAGGCTTCATAATCATATGATCAAATACTTGACATGAAAAAAAATTTAATTCAAAATAATTCTATCAAAATTCATGGAAAACCCTTCATGAAAAGTATGGAATTCAACCAAAAAAATCCAAATCCATTATAAACATTACACATAGTCATACTTTAAGTAAAAATGAATTTATAAAGACTCATGCATTCCATGATTTATAAAATGAAGGATTATAAGAGAAAAACATACCTCAAAAAATTATAATGGAGGAAGGAGACACCTAAATCGGGAATAATAAAGAGGGGATTTACATTATAAAACACAAGAAAGTTGAGGGAGACTCTTAAATGGAAGTAAAAGGATGTGGAAACCCTCTTAGAGATCTGAGGTTCAATTGAGCATGAGAGAGGAGAGAGGAGAGGAACCAAGAAAACTCAGTAATAATGCAAACTGTGAAACCTAAACAAGCAATCAATGAGAGAGGAGGAGGAAAAAATAACATACCATGGATTTGAGGCTTGATTATCCCAATAGAAAGTAGAGGAGGAGCGCCGGTAGAAGTGAAGTTTCGTGAAATATTGAGAATCGCAACTAAAATCAGTAAGATTAGGGTTCTTTTCAATAGATGAGGGAGGATTTTATCAACACTTCCAAAAAATCACAGATAAATATTCATTTTATCAGTAGTAAATCAATAAGAACTGATAAAATTTATCTTTATCAACACTTATTTAGCAATGATAAAGATATAGCTTTATCAGTGCTAAAAAGCATTGACAACGCTAAACAAGTGCTCACTAAAGGAATCTTTATCAGCGCTAATTTTTTAGCGCAGATAAAGGACTTATATTTACAATTAGAAATAAAAAAAATTGTATGTGGCCAAAAATGTATTTATATCATTATATATTTATATAATTATATATATATTGAATATATTTATCATTATTTTATAATTATTTAAATATATAATTATTTTTTCATAATTATATAAATAATTTTTTAAAAAATATATATTTATTTATTTATAATTGTAAATATATTTATAATTATAAATATACTTATATCATTATATATATTAATATAAATATATATATACATAAATTTAAATATAATTATTATAATTTTATAATTATTTAAATATATAATTATTTATTGATAATTATATAAATAATTTTTAAAAAAAATATTTATATATTTATACCATTATATATATTTAAATAATTATATATATATATATATTTAATAAATATATTTATTAAATAAATATATAAATATATAAATATAGTAAATATATTCATCATATAAATATATTTATGATAATTTTATTGTTAATTACATATATATATACTTTTAAAAAATATTATTTATTTATTTATAATAATAAATATAAAAATTTATAAATATAGTAAATATACATTTATAAATTTATTTATTTATAAATATTTTTTTATAAATATTTTTTTGATAATATTTGAATATATAATCCCAAATACATGCATGTTAAAAATGAGTGAAATTGTATAATTAAAAATGAGTAGACTTTAAAAATATTGAAAAAATGGATAAGTTTTGTTAAATAAATATAAATTATTAAAACAATATAGATATATATATATATTAAAATAAACATGAATACATATTAAAAATATTAAAACATAGTAAATATATATATATATATATAAAGTATTAGAAAATGGTTAAATTCTAAAAAAATAAAAATATTAAAAATATTAAAAATGAATAAATAATACCTAACTGTAATAATATTAAAAATTAAAAATTATTGATTAACTATTAAAAACATAATATATTAAATTTGTCATGTTACTAAAAGAAATTATAAAATTAATAAAAAAATTGAATAAATTTCATAAATATTAAATGTATGTGTTTCTATATAAGATTTCATTAATTATGTAAATATTTGTGTGTGTGCATTGTACATAAAATTCATTAATTATGTATATTTATGTGAAATCAATGTAACGAACATTTCATATATGTTAAATTGAAAAATAAAACAACATTCAATTAATATCCATTACTCGATATAGTTAGTCAGTATTTTTAATTAATGTTAATTTTCAATTATAAACCATTTTTCACTAAATATATGAATTATTTAATGTAAGAATATATATTTTGTGTTACAGAAAAATAATATTCTATAAAATATTATATATATTGATATATATATTTAATAATATATTTCTATGTTAAATATATTAACGAATAATTATATATAAAATAAGACATTAATATGTTTTTAATTATTAAATTTTATTCATGTTATATATTTGTATTTAATATATAATATTTATTACTTTTTTAATTAATATATATGTCTATATATAAATATTGAACTTATTTTGATTTATTAATAATTCTTTCGTTAATAAATTTTTTAATAATTTTGTAATTTATTCTTTTTTAATTTTTTTGTTAAATTGTTACAATTTGTTCTTTTTTATTTTTTATTTATTAATATTTATTCAATTTATATATCTATATTTAATATACCCTACTTATTAATATTTATAATCTATATATATATATATATTAAATTTATTCATTTTTAATTAATGAAATGTTTATTATTTTTTTAAATTTACTATTTTTTATTTTTTATTTTTTTTTTATTTTTTAAATATTTTAGTTTTATTCATTTCATATATCTATATTTTATATATAATATTTATTAATATTTATAATTTATATATATTTATGCTAAATTTATTTATTTTTATCAATAATTATTGATTTAATAAAAATTTATTATTTTTCTTAATTTACACATTTTTATTTTTTATTTTTTTAATTATTTCATTTTATTCATTTTATATATATCTATTTAATATATATTATTTATTAATATTTATAATTTTATTTATATATATATTAAATTTATTAATCATTATTCAATTTAAAAAAAATAAAATTATTCATTTTTAATTTTTATTTGTTTCATTATTTAACATTCTTTTACTTTTAATAATTGTATTTTTAATTGGTTTGTATGGAAAAATTGATATTGGACAGAGCTAGGTCCTATAGGATCCAAATAAGATTCTGGGTGATAGGCCATTTTATGCATAGGGTTGGCCAAGGCCCACGAGGGTCGGTGGCAAGCCCATATGGGTGTACAATGTATGCGGGCACTCATCCCCGTAGCAATCTTCTAAGGCATGATTTCGGTAGAATGATATATAAAGGAGTGCCCTACTATGCACTCTTTCAGTGTGTGATTCGCCTAGCGATCGAAACCTATATCAGTGCTAAAACAAAAGTGATAAAGGATACACTTTATCAATGATAAAAAAGAAGCACTGATAAAAGATACCCTTTATCACTTTTAAAAATAAAGCATTGATAGATACCTTTTATCAGTACTAAAAAAATGATAAAGGTAGTCCTTTATGAGTGCTAAAAAACACTGATAAAGGATTCCTTTTATCAGTGATTTATTTAGCGCTGATAAAAGGTACCCTTTATCAGTGCTTTTTTTATAGCATGGATAAAGGTCAATGTAATTAATGGTCTGTTTTTTAGTACTTATTATTACTTGAATCCCCATTCTAATTTATTTACTTTTAATTCAGTTGTGGTAGAGTAGTGAGGGTGTTTTAGGATTGGTGTGGTGATCATCCTCCTTCCCTGATATTCTTCTTATTTCATTCCAACTTCTACTGATTCTTCCTTCCTTATTCTGGTACACTTCATATACAATATAATGGAGGAATTTGGGGTATGCGCAACACACTATGGAGTTAGTTTGGGTTTGGTGACATATTTGGGGTCGTGGCTTGTTCATCATACGCAATCATGGAGGAAGTGCAATTTTTTTACCTAGGAGATCTTCTAAATTGCATAGGATCTTGAAGTCTCAATAGAGGATGGTGATGCATGAATTATATTGAGTGTAATTCCAATTATATGATGATATCATATATGGAAAATAAAGTTTATTAGTTTCTAACTCTTGGATTTGTTCCATTTCCCCACTAACAATTGTCTTTGGTATTTTTTTAATTTCTTTTAATTTTCATGCACACACACCAAAACAACATCAACACTCCAGAATCCATTTGTTTTTAGTATTAAAAATAAAACACTAAAAAGATAAAATAATTTATTGAGATAAGTTAAGAACTAACCCATAACACCTTGAGAATGACCTTGGTCAATCCTACTTGAATACATCATAGGTTTTGAAATTTTGAATGTGAGGCCTGCGAAAACCTCTTCACATCATAAGCATTCCACAATAGTAGAAATAATTAAAAGGTGAAGTAGTAAAAATATTTAAAATTCATGGTAGTAAGTTCATGGTAGAAAGTAAATATAACTTATAGATGAAATTGAATCAAATTTAAATAGTAAGTAGTGAATAAAATAATATACTTGAATACTAATAAATATTAATTAATGGAAGAATTAAAATTTATGGAATTTGAGATAAAGATACTGAGAGAAATTATAGTTCCCCATTATATAAATAGAAAAAATTACTTTAAAATAATAAAAATTAAATTTTAATAAATATTGGGAATTATGTGTAATTATCAAGATAAACACCAAAATCAGATTGAAAAACACAAAACACTAACAATCTCCTCTAACAATCTCCCCCTTTTAGAAATTACAAAAATGAACAATATTTTAAAAAAAATGTACAAAAAAATTATCACCCTTTTTAAATTTATCAAAAATTAAATAAAATGAAATAATTTACTTAAGTAAATCAGTTTAGTTAAAAACTCATCCTTTATAAAACAAATAATGTATAATTTAAGATTGTAAAACTTACCCTTATTTAAATAAATATAGGAAAACTTGAGTTGATAACAATAAATATCCCACTATATAAATGCATATACAAATAATGTCCATATATGAGAAGAAATGAAATAATAAATTTAGAAAATTATTTACAAAAATTAAAAAAATTATAAAGAATCTAACATTCCAAGTTCAAATTAAATTTTCTCGAATATAGAAAAAACCAAATATTTAATAAAAATATTAGTGAGAGGATTTTCTATATGAATTTATACTAAAAAATTATTTTCTTTATTTATATAATATCAAATAAAATAAAAATTCATGTCTATATTCTTAGTTCTAAATTTCATTAAAGGGTTCTTTGAGACAGAAATAGCAAATAAATTATTACAATAAATAGATATCTTTTTAAAAATAAAACCATATAGAGAAAAAAATTTATAAATCCATAAATAATATGAAAAAAAACATGAAATATATATATACTCACTTTAGCAGTATATAAATCAACAAAATTTTGTTTTATTGAACTCAAATAAACTATATTCTTACTAGGAAAGTGACACACACCTGAGGTAATTTTTCTATCAATTATACATCCTCCAAAATCAGAATTAGACCCTCTTATTAAATTAAAATAGTTTTGTTTCAAATAAATTAATATAATATTAAGAGTTACTTTAAAAATATATAATATTATATTTCATGGCCTTTATGTGATATTCCTTAGGATCGGATTAGAATTTTTTGCGTAAAAAAACACTAAATGTTATATCAAGAAAAAAAGTAGTTAAATATAAAAAACTACCAATCATGCCTCAAAATAATATAGAATCAATATATTTTCCTTATTCATCCATATCTAATTTAAAACTAATACTCATAGGTGTTTTAAAATATTTACATGAATCAAGACCAAAATATGTGACCAAATCTATAACATATATAGATTTATTAAAAAATATATCATCACTTGTTTAAAAAACATAAAGCTCCAAAAATAATTTCAATTATCACATATCATTCATATCAAACTCATTTTCCATCAAATTTTAAATCTCATTGCAAATAAAATAATTTTACGACCCAAAAAAAATATCATCAACATAAATGTGAACAATTGAAATATCATTTCAAATCCTTTTAATAAACAAATCCGGATCAAATTTACCATTTGAAAAATCATTTTTAAATAAACAAATAACTTTATCATACCAACCATGAGGTTCATGATTTATACTATATAACTATTTTTATAACTTAAAAAATTATTAGAAAATTTATCATTTTCAAAACCAAGGGGTTGATATAAATAAACTTCTTCAGAAATAAAACTACTTAAAACCTAATCTTAACATCCATTTCAAATAAATTAAAGTCTTGAAATTTAGTGAAATATAAAAATATATAATATATTTAATTATATAAAAAATGTGAAAATAATCATTAAAATCAATACCTTCTTCTTTAAAATAACTTTGATAGATAAGTCCATCTTTATTCTTAACAACCTATCTTAATTCATCAATATTATTTCAAAAAAATCCATTTAGTTTTGATAATATGCTTATATATAGGGGGTTAAACTAAAGAAAAGAATGTTATTATAAGAAAATGTATTAACCTCATCATTAAAAGAAACAATACAACTAGAATCATTCAAATAATATTTATAATCATTGGGAAAAAATTAGAAATAAAAGCACAATTAACTCGAAAATTAAAAATATAATTTCTCGTTTTAATACCAGTATCAGAATTTCCAATAACATTTTCAACTGGATGATCTCCAAGGATATTCAAAGATCTAGGATCAATTTGAGAAGTATTATTCTCTCCTTCAATTGATTCATTATGAAATTTATGTTTTTCTTCCTCAAAAATAAAATCTATAAACACATCATCAAAATCATTTAAATCAGAAATCATTTTCATATTATTTTTATCAAATATAACATAATTATATTATTTAATAACAAAATTTATTTTATTATAAACTCTATTATACTTAATATTATTTTCATAACCAATAAAAATACCTTCAACACTCTAAGAATTAAATTTAACTAAATTATATTTTTAATTTAAAAATAAAAACATTGAATCTAAAAACTATAAATAAATAACTTTATGTCGTTATCTTTATAAAATTAATAATGAGATTTATTTAAAAATATTTCTAAAAATATTAATATTTTGAATATAATAATAAGTAAAATGGATTCATTCTAAAAATATGTAGTTAAATTATATTCACTTAACATAGTTCCAGTGATTTCAATAAGAGATCAATTTTTCCATTCTACAAAACTATTTTTTTATAATGATCTATGTGGAAAAAAATGTGAATAACAATTATTTTAACAAAAAATTCAATAATAAAAATTAAAAAATTCACCTCCTTTATCATTATTAATTCAAACAATCATAAAACATTTTTTATTTTTCACTAATTTACAAAAAATAGCAAATCTATATAAAGAATATTTTTATATGTAGTAAAATAAACCCATGTGATTATACTATATCCATCTATGATCCTTGAAGCATATTTCTTTCCTCTAAGTCCATAAATTTTAGTAGAACCAAATAAATCAAGTTATACTAGAAATAAATTTCTATTATTATGTATATGATTGATAGGTTTGAGTAAAACTTTACATTATTCCCCATTCATGTAAGTGTCCCAAACATAAAGTTATTCTTTATTCATGGTAGGTAATTGTGGAACATTATATTGCTTAGAGAGAATATGTTTCAATATAAAATTAATATGACCTAATTTTCGATGCCAAGTAGTTTTATCACTCTGCACATTATTTAAACACATACACATTATATCTTGAACTATTGGTTCGTGAAAATAAATAGTAAAAATATTTTCCCTATTATTAGAATAAAATAATATAGAATAATCCCAAAAGACTAAATACATATCATTTGGGTATTGTACTTCTATTCCATCATATAATAATAGTTATATACAAATTAAATTATTTTTTTAATGATTATATATATAAACTTTATAAACAGAAGTATAATTAGAAATACCAACTTTTTTAAAAAAAACTTTTAATTCTCCTTTGGAGTCATCTCCAAATGTAGTATTACCTCTATAATATATTTCAAATTTGATAAATTTGGATGGTTCTCTGGTTATATGCATATGGAATCCACTATCAATATACCATATTTCATTCTTAATACAACCAAGTCATTTTTCCTTGTTCAGTAATGCAATAAAGAATATATTAGAAAAGAATTTCTCATTTACATATTATGTTCTATAATTATATTCCTTAGTACAACTCCCACACATATTAAGGGCCTTTTTAAAGACCCAAACCCTAGTATCCTAGAGCTAGTGGTCACTTTTTTACATTAGCACTAGATACAAGTGATTTCATCCCAAAGGATTTAATAGTTTAGTAGCCTTGGTAAAATAGATACATACTTGAGTCTTGCATTATAATTGAAAACATAAATTACAATATAGTGAAGGTAAATAGTATACATCATTTAACTAATTCAAATATTCCTTATTCAAATCTTAGGGAAGGGAAAAATAAGGGTGATCTCAAATACTCGGTAAGAGTTATGTATAACTGAAGCTATCATGAGTCAATAAGCATGATAAATATGGAAAAGTAAATATATAAACACATATGCCTTTTAAATAACTTTATTATCATGATTAGATAAGGTAATATCAATATGGAAAGGTAAATATCTAAAATCACATTTCATTTAATCAATAACTTAAGCAAAAAAAAACTATTCACTGATAATATCTATGAAATAATATCAGGGATAATAATAATTGATTTCTTAGTGAATGAAAATATTAATATTTGATTCCATGATATTAGATATCATGGTATCTTTACCATTAAAACCTTTAAAAATATGGTTTAAAACCATGGGTAAAAACCCATTTAATTCAATTTTATCAATTCCCCTCATGATACTATTGATGCATCAAGGGGATCTATAATTTTAGGTCCCACCAGTCACTGTATGAACGAATTAATTCATGAATAATATTCCTTATCAATGAATATCGATATCGAATAAATAATATGGAATATCAATATTTCCCAAGTTAATCAAATAACTTTAAAACTAAAATATTGCACACATAAATGGTATATGGTTTAATTAATAATCCAATCCATGATAAATATTATGGATATTATGGAAAATAAAATTTCCAAAGATCATAATAAGGTGAAAATTTCAATGGAAAGTTAATGATTAAAAAAATTAATCAAGAAAGAGAATTTCAATACTATCCCTAGTCATACTGACTATAAACCATAAAAATAATTAACATGGATTGTATCATTACAACATATCTCTAGTAAAGTATATGTAAAATTTAGGGTTCATGTCCTTGAATAATAGAAATACCATTAAATTATCTTTGAAAACATGCTTGAGGAAAATACCATTTTGACTTTGAAAATCTATTTTAAAAATAATAAATTTACAAAATATTTGGAAAAAAATTATTTGAAACGAACCTTGTAAACTTTTAAATGAATCTTCAAAGCAATTAATTTTAATGATGGTATAAAGGTTATGTTCATTTCAAGTATTATAAAAACAAATATTCCTTCCACATTTTTATAAAAAAGTAAAAAGTACCTTTTTTAGAAAATGATAGGAAGATTATTTTTTTAAAAAAATTGAAATGAAAATTATGGAAAAAATGAATTTAAACTATCATATTAATACATTTTTTCAACATATTTTTAGAACACATGGATTTGGAATAAAGGTATTTTCTACCAAAGAGTGTAATGAAGTTTTATTTTCTTAAAAAAAATCTCAATCATTTTATGTACCAAAGATAAAAAAATAGTACGATAACTTGAAAACTTCATGAAAACCTAGAGGATAATAAATTTAAATTTGTTTATTAGATAATTATCAAATATTTTTCTTCAATGTAACTTCAAGAATAAAAAATCATGATTAAAATGAGATTGAAACAGAATTCTCTCACCAGTTTGGTAACTTTTCAATTGTAAGAATAATGAAATAAATAACATAAAATGAAACATTAAACACCATGAATATAAATAAAATCATGATATAAAATAAAAAATGGGGATTATATACACCAAATAAAATAAGATATGTGTATAACATAACGTATGTCCCAAATAAAAAAATTGAGTTTTGAAATACTTACAATGATCATGATGTTAAAGTTAGAATTAATAAATGAATTGATTATGTGTATAAAATGTAATATCATTTAATATAATTGGAAATACAACATAAGATAATTAAAATTCATTGCACGCATAATATTCTAATATCTAAGACAATTAGGAAGTAATATGACCGAGGTAAAAGGAAATGAGTTATGAAATTCCTTACCACTTGGTAAATTTTAATTCAAATCCCATTGGATGAAATAATTCAAATTGAAACTTAGAATACCATTAATTGTGATGAATTCATTATATTACATGTAAAAGGGGTGGTATATACACTATAAAAAATAAATTAAATTCATGACATTAAAATATGCCTCAATGAAAGGAAATCAAGATGAAGTCCCTTACCTCAAATTTCCCTTTAGTTGAACATGATTTAACCATCTGTATAATGGTTTAAACTTGTTATTAATTTATACTAAAACCATATTCACATTTATAATATCATATATAATATTTTTATAAAATATTATCAATTATTCATTAATAATATGTTATTATTACCATTTTTCTGGTGTTAATTACCTTATTTTATCATGCATGTTTTGTTATGAATGTTCTGGTTCTTGTGCATAGGTGTTTTTGATAATAAAAATAGGGATCGGTGATTGAATATGTTGATTTATTATAGTTTTAAAATATTTCACATTAAGTTCACCATTTTTTTCATAACCCTTTTTGGACGATTTCCAATGTGGTTTATTTGTGGAAGTTAAAACACCCAACAGATCTCATATATATGATGGATCCTACCTATGAGGAGGCCTCTGAGTGGAAGTGCTTCACAATTCTCACAATGCTAGGGTTTTAGCATCCTGTTTTTTCCCCTCCTTCTCTCCGCTCCTCCCTCGGCCATGTGGTTTAGTGTCGGCACCCCTCATCTCGACGTAGGCGTGACAGTGTGTGAGGCTTCTGGTGCTCTTAGCTCGGTGTCGGCTTCCCTCGACTCGGCACAGATGGGCGTTGGTACTTTTGGCTTCATTTTCCCAGGAAAAGAGTGGGGTCCTTGCTCGTCCTTACAGCTGAAGGTTTTAGCCTGGTGGGCATTGTCTTTGGATCTGGTGGGCGAAGGCATCTTGGCGGGTAAAGGAATCTCGGTGTCTGGTCCTGGTCTGGTATCGACAGGCATAGGTGCTCCGATCAATTTCGGCGTGGCTTGGTACCAGCCCTGGAGTGATGCGTAGGGGAGGGGGATTTCTTGGTTATGGATTCCAGTGGTCCTACGCTCTTCTTGTAGGTATGAACCTGGTGATTTTTTAATTTCTGTTGATTGCGTTGATGTTATGGATTTGTTGAAGGGTGGGTGTCTCATTTCTATTCGTATTTTTTGTTGATTGAGTTGATGTTGTGGATCTGTTGATGGGCGGATGGCTCATTTTTCTACGGGTTTTCTCTCCCATTTCTTGGATTTGGGTTTTCACTCCTTTGGAGATGCTGAAACATAGAGATGCTGAAAAGGGTTCAACGGAATGGCGTTTGATCCAAGGTTGCACTATGTTTGCCTACAGAGTAGGGTGTGGTGTCCGGATGTCTTAGTCTTCCTCTTTCTAGTTTCTTCATCACCCTTTGTGGATGTTCTCTTTTCAGGGCCATATCACTTCACTGGAGGGTTGGGCGGAATCTGACTGGAGTCCACCGGGGGTTTTTTGGATTTTGGATGGTGTCGATGGTCGCATCGATGAGAATTTGAGGAGACCGGTTCTAAGGTTTGTCCAGCTTTCCTAATGTTCTTTCTCCCTGGTTCATGGTACCTTGGCCCTTTCTTGGTGACTTCAGCTCTAACTGTGATGGTTTTCTTGAATGGATTTCATCCATTGATCTTGTATGATTTTAAGTGGTGAATCGATGATGTGGTGAGGTCATGCATGGTTTCTCACTTTTTTCCTTAAAAGTATTTGCATGATAAAAAAACAATTTTCAGTCTATGATAGCTCATAGACCTAATTTCCAAAGACATGCATGTTGGTTCTGGGTGCAATGGAAGCATGTGATGTTGGGTGATATATTAGAATTTATTATAATAATAATTTCCCAAAACCATTAGTAAGGATCTTTCACATCAAATTTATAATTAATTTATTTCATATCAGAAGAAATAAATACATGGGCTTAGGAACTTTCTTTTTTGAAGAATGTTGATCATTTTAAAAGTCCCTTTTGGATTGCCTTCATTGTGCTGTGAGGATCCAAGATTTTAATCCCTCTAGAGTTAATCCAAAAATTCTCCAATGATATCTAAGTAACATCACTCGATCTCCAGATATTAGCATGGTGAATTGAATTTCTTATGGTGTTTGATCTTTATTGGTCATTATTCAGTATTTAAGAAATCTCTCTTGTGTTTCTTATTCTTGATAGGGAGATATAAATAGGATTCGAGAGAGAATATTTTGTGCATAACAATTCTATATTCTGAATTTTTTGGATTCAATACAGAATATAAATAAACATATTTTTATAGAGTTAGGGTTGAGGTTAAAATATTATTTAATTGCATGTTGAACATTAAATAGAATTTAAAACATTTAAAAAGCCCCATGACTCATAACAATAATATTATTATTTTGTGCTGTTCCAACTTGTGAAAATTCATAAATAATATTTTTTAGCTTGTTTATAATTATTTTATCACTATACACAATCTTGGTCCTTTTTAACTCCTTGTTATTATTGAATACCCAAATAAATATTTTATTTTTAAATAAATATTTCATTCACATACCTAAGAATAAATATTTATTAAATATTAAATACAATAAAAAAATATATTTTTATTCACATGTTGATGAATAAATATTTATTTAACTGATGCAATAAATATAACTTGAATATAATTATTCCTCATTCTTGAGAATAATATTTATTATATTAGTTAAATTCAAATAGAATTTAATCACAATCAATGAAAACACTTCGTGTGTAACCCTATAGGATTTTTTCTCATTAGCATTAGGCGGTCTTTCCTAAAGCCCAAGATTACCGTATAGAAACAGGTCAAGACACCCAAGAAAAATAACTTAATGTCACAATAATGATGACCACATACAAACAATCACTATGTAATATAATTTCTTAATCATATTATCACATCAAACAAGTTGCACGACGGTGTCATCAACCTATAGTCTTGATACGTCTTTATTTGACTATGTGAAATAAACACATCATTACACCATGACCATTGAATTTAGGTGACGGAAATATTCCAATAAAAGGGTGTAGATATCAACTCTTATAAATATATAATGCAAAAAACCTTCATTGCCTTATCCAATAATGACATGTTAATTATGACGCACCCAATGCACCCTACTTCTCGCCAACATATGGAATGAGGGTTTTTGTCAATAAATCTAATTTTATGAGTCATGAAATTTATTAATGATAATGTTAAAGTCTAAGGACCATAATACATGCCTATAGATAGTAATATTTGATGACAAAAAAACATGTGGAATTCCTACTGGTGAGTCTATTCTCATAATCTCCCATCTTGTATATTACCAAATGAAAAAATCACCATAAGAAGCATCATCTGTTTATGATTACTTTCACCTAATGTTATAAATACAATGTGTCTCATCATATTATGTTTTCCAACAACTAAACTATATTAATAATATTTTCATAGCACTTCAAGGTCTTCATCACAAATGAGAACTCCTATGACCTTATCAATGTGAAAAAGACTCTAAGATAATATTATACTAAATCCATGTATAATAATGAACAATATGTAACAATATATTTAATTAATATTCAATACAACATATATAAATGTAATCTAAGTACAATCAAATGGTCCTAGGATACCAACTCTAACAAAACATCACTTTTACTAAAGTCAACTACCTATGAATTTCAATCCGCTAGACCTCACATGATAATAATTCTTCTAATGATTCAGGCCTTTAGTCACACAGTCCACCATGTTTTACTCCATTGAAATACTTCTCACTACAAATTCACCTCTCTGAGATAAATTCCTAAAGGAATGATAATTTTGAATTATGTTCTTTATATTCTGATGTGACCTTGTCTCTTTTGTGAAATCTACCATTGAAGAATTATCATAATATATTGTGATGTGATTTTTAATGCTATGTACCAGGTCAAGCTCTTAGACAATTTTGAGCATCCATACTTTTTTCTTAGCTGCCTTAGAATCCACAATATACTCAAACACTATTGTAGAATCCTCAACCATAATCTACTTTGAGATCTTCTAGCTCACAACACCTCCATTCAAAGTGATTATGTATCCCATTTGTAACTTCCTGACATCTTGATCAGTTTGTAAACTAGAATATTCATATCTTCCGAGGACTAATTCCTCATATCTCTATAGACTAGAAAGATGTCCTTATTATTCTTCATATACATAAGTATAGTCTTGACTATAATCCAATGTTGGTCACCTTGATCAGCTTGATATCTACCAACATTAAAAAATGAAAATGAAAAATCTTTCCTAGTACATATAATAACATATATGACCACCCAATCAATGGCATGTATAGAATCCTTTAAATTTTTTTCCTTTCCTCATGTGTTTATAGACACATTTTCTTAGAAATATGAATTCAATGTGATTATAGAAAAAGTACCTACTTGGATTGTTCCATACTGAATCTCTTCAGTATCTTGTCTATATATGTACTTTAACTTAGGTTGAGAAACCTCTTGGATCTATCACATTGGATCTTGATCCCAAGAATATATGATGCCTCAGCCAATTCCTTCACAGAGAATCATTTACTCAACCATGCCTTAATATACTTTAAGACTGGTATTTCATTTCCAATAAGTAATATTTCATCGACATATACTATCAAGAAAACAGTCTTAATCCCACTGAAATATTTATCAACAGACAACTCACATTCATTCTTTATGAAACCAAATTTTATTGTGCCTCATAAAAATTTATTTTTCATCACCTGGATTCTTGTTTTAATCCATAAATTGGTCTTTGAAACTTTATTACCTTGTTGGAATCATTTGGATTCACAAACCCTTCAGTCTATGTCATATATACATCTTTCAAAGGGTTCCCATTAAGGAAAGTTGTTTTGACATCCATTTTGAAAATATCATAATCATGTAAGGCCACAATGGAAAGTATAATTCTAATGTATTTTAGCACTGCAACTAATGAAAAGGTTTCATCTTATTCAATGACTTGATTTTGTTTAAAACCTTTTCCAACCAGTCACACCATATAGGTAATTTTTTTTGTTCAATGTCCAGTTCTTCTTGAATACCCATTTTCAATATGTCGGATTTACATCTACTGGATAGTCTACCAAAATCCAGCCCTGGTTTTGGTACATGGAATGCATTTTAGAATTCATGTCTTCTTGTCACTTGGAAATATCTGACACTTATTGCTTCCTTGTAGGTTAGATGGTCATTATTATCAATTAATAATGAGTCACCATCCACAGTGACTAGAAAACCATAACATTTTGGTTTCTAACCACTCTTTTACTCCTACACGATACTTGTATCTCTAGAACAATTTTTTCCATGGGTATTTGTAGAATCTATTCTTGTACCAACTCTTATGTGCCTTCATCCTTGGATTAATCATAGTCTATCTCGCTCCCTCTATCTCTTTAAATATGTGATCCCTCCCAAGTAATATTGAATTCCATTCCATAATAACTTTTTTGTATAAGGTATAGTATAGGTAATATGTCCTCATTTCCTTTGGGTATCCTATAAGGTACACTTTGTGCCTCTGGGTAAAAAAAATTTAATTTAAGAGGCCTTAATAAATTCTTCAATTCCCCACACATGTAAATTTGATAACATGGTTTTATTTACACTCTAAAATTCTTATGGAATACTATTTATCAATTTAGTTGGAACTTGTTTTAGTATATTTACTTCTATTTATAATGCATATCCCCAAAAGAATAATGGAAGACTCGCATGACTCTTCATTGATCTCACCATGCCCAACAAGGTGTGTTTCCTCCTTTCACTTAAATAATTCCACTAAGTTATGTAAGGAAAAGTGAGTTGGGAAAGGATCCCAAAATCATGCATGTAATCAATGAAGTCTTTATTAAGAGATTCTCCACCATGGTATGAGGATAGTTTCTTAATATTCTTACCAATATGGTTCTCAAATTCATTAATTACATTAATTTAATAAAATAATCTAACTTATACCTCATTAAGTATACATATCCATATCTAATAAAATCGTCATTAAAATTTATGAAGTATGAGTACCCTCCCTTTGATTCAATAGAAAATGGTCTAAAAATTTTAGTATCAACTAATTAAAGAATCTCTTTATCCCTTTTCACCTTTCCCACTAAATATTGATTTGGTAATTTTTCTTTATAAGCAAGTGTGACATACACCAAGTGTGTTTAGTTCAAAATAATCTAAATATCCATCTTGAGTTAATTTAGTCAAGAATTTTCCATTTACATGACCTTACCAGTGATGCTAAATTTGGGTGTGGTATGATTCATGTGAATGAAATTTGTTATCAATTGACATTAATTGGTTTATGTAATCTAACACATAAAGTATGTTATTTAAATTTGTCTTACCATAAAAATGTTGTCCTTGTAAATTAAGAAACATTTATTCCTAAATTTGAAAATAAATCCATTAATATAAATCCTTGAAATAGAAATAACATTTTGATAACAGATGACACATAATAAAAACTTTTTAAAACTAAAATCATTCTGGTCAGTAATGTGATGTGGTAGTACCCGATAGCTACAAAAACAAGTTTAGATTTGTTGGCTATTTGTAGATCTACCATCCCTTAGTCAATGTTTCTGAATATACTCGGTTCCTATATTTGAATACATATGTGAGAACCACAATATTTATCTAACACCCAATTTATATAAATATATAAATTTCACTCAATAACAAACACACCTGAATCTTCCCCTTTGTTCTTTAAATTGGTGGAGTTTTTCTTCTAGTGTCCCATATTACCACATGAAAAACATAAATCATCACATTCCCTTACATTTCCCTTGATCTTTCAATTCTTAGAATATTATGAAGAATCTTTGGGATTAATGTTATTCACTTTCCCTTTCTATTTTTTCACCATAAGTATAGAAGGTTTTTCATTCTTCGTATCCTTATCTAGATAGAGAAGAAGAGTAATAATATCTATAAGATAATTATCAATGTTGTTCATATTAAAATTAACAACATGGATAGAGAATCTTGGAAAGAGTGATGCTAGAATGAGATCAATTCCCCATTACTTAGGAAGTTTAAACCCAAGAACCTCTAAGCGCTCAATGTAGCCAATGATCCTGACTACGTGAGGCCCAGATAGGGCACCCACTCTAAGCATTATCTGGAAGAGAATCTTTGAAATATCAAGTCATTCATATCTATATCTCTCCTTATAAAGACCATTGAGGTGCTCAATAATTCTATATGCATCCATGTTTTCATGAGATTTCATGAGTTCACCAGGCATAAATGAAATCATAAAACATTTAATGTCAACCATGTCATTCATATATTTCACATAGAATAGTAACTCTTCATCACTCGCGTCCTTAGCAGGCAAATCAAGAAATGAGGATTCTATCTTGTAAGATTTTTGTTCATGATGTAGCATAGACTAATGCCATATTTACCATTATTGGAAGTTACTGTCAATTATGAGGTTGTCTTTATCCAATATTTATCAAAGGGATAATTTTGATGACGGAATTTCTATTTTATTCTAAAATTAAAAGATAATATTATTAGAGCTTTTCTTGATTAAAAAATAGGTGAGATATAATAAATTAATGTATTTTATCAAATATCCCACTATTTTATCAAGTTCCAATAGCCCTCGCCATTGAACTCTAAATGTCTTGTTTCTCTAAAATTATAGTGTAAAGGATAGATATTTTCCTTAGCATAATCCCAGCATGGTTTGGACAAGCTACTTGAAGGTATTTGGGTAGGAAGGTCTTTTCCAACTACGGCCTTACAGCTCCTTGATCCATTGAGTAAACTCCCCTGTCCTAAAATCTTGACTTGTATTTCCTTAGCACTTGCATTCAAATTACACCAAGTCTAGCAAGGGTAACTCCTCTTGATGTAAAATGGTTAATTCAACCCAAAAAACTTCCTAAGAACTCCCCTTATAAAATTAAGTGTCCCAACAAGGTTTGTTCAAACACTTAGTTCTATTGTATTTCATTTCCAATAAAGTAATGTAAGGCCAAGCCTAACTTAATATTTAATTGAGTGATATTTTAAATTGTTATGCATAAATTTCATTTTATTTTATCCTTTACATTTTTTATTAATATTAAGTTGATTTTAACTAATTAATTATGTAGGATAAAATATTTATGTATAATTTATTTATTTAATTTATGTCTTTTCACATTAATTCATTTACTTATGTGATCGTGACCTTGCATCCAAAAAATGAATAATTACATATATAGAAATAAAAAATTAATTAAATGGACCATTCATGAGATTTATCTAATGGTTGATTTAATGATCGAACATTAAACTAGCATTTGACATAGGGGGAATAACTCATATTATCGGTATTGGAATAAGTTATCTCATTCCACCTATCCACCTATGTATCACCTATGTTAGAATCATAATAGTTCCATCTTAAACTATCTCCATGTGCCTTGGGATAGTCCATTAATAACATGTATTTATAACTCACCCACAGGTTAGTGGAACCAAAGGATTGGTCAAAAGGGGATTACATAAATATCTTTGGACATACAGGTCCTATATAATAATGGAGGGAGGGGTAACTCATATTCCATCATTTTATTTAATTTTAAATAATTGTAAACCCCTGAAATAAATTAAATTAAAACATCCAACACATACACAGGTCTTGGTCGAGATCATGAACGGTCATACATGCAATGAATATGAAAAAAGTAAATGGATATAATTCATTTATTTATTCATTCTATATTATTAAGCAGAAAATTCTTTCAATAATTAATTGATGAATAAAATAATTATCATTCATTTTATTAATCATACAAACATAATTGTATATACCCATTATTTGTGGAATTCATGAAAAATAAACAAAAGTGATAATAATAACATATTTATTATAATAAATTAATTGAAAATTTAAAATTAATTAAAACCATTATTAAATTATGAAACCCACAATGGTGTTACAATTAATAAAATAAGATTATAGTGATTCAATTTTCAATTTAATTTAATTTTTAATTTTATCCATTAATGTGAGACTACATAACATATACATCTAGAAACGCATCATGTATCTTGATTTTTGTGTATCCAGGGTACAAACCTGGTTTCACAATGTGTACCTCAACCAGACTACAAAAAATGTATAGACTAGTTACACACCATGTGTTTCACTTGTTTTGGGTCCAAGATACATTCTTGGGTCTTTAACATGTGTCTTGGTGGACTACACAGCATGTAAAGGCCAGTTACATGTCTTGTATCTCTTTGAGCCATGTGTCTGTTTTATGGCTGAGTCACTTGGTGTGTTATTCAAATATAGGAATTGATGAAGTACACATCATGTACACCATATACATTTCTTGTATATCGTAAATGATTTAGGTTTTTACCCTCACATAGTTCTAACTGTGCATAATCACCACAAGGATTACATGATTTATTCTCCAAACCCGTCTAGACTACAAATCATGTATACTGCTGATACACTCCATGTAATATCACAACTTTGTGTCAGGTTATCCAGTAAACACATGGTGTACATGGCATGTAATTATTGTGTGGCACGCTTCATATCCCTCAACACATCTAGATGCATCTCACTAGGGTACATGATGTGTACTTCGGAGTATATATTGTGTAACCCTATCTTACAATCCAAAAATTGGTAGTTTCCCGATGGCATCTCATATCATTCTTCATATGTTCTTAAACCTTTATAAAAATAAAAACACTTGAAAAGATATGATTAATAAGTTGAAGCATTTCAATTCAAATTGGATTAAAGAATAAGTAATATGAAATGAAATTCTAAACATAGTTTTTTATAGTTCGACAATCAAATAAATAATTATAAATTTAAATATGACCCATCTGATACTATTTGTTGGTTTTAGGCATAGAGAAATTGTATGGTGGTGGGTGATATATTATAATTTTTTTTGATAATCATTACATGAAACCTTGAATGATAATCTTACATGAAAAAATTATAATAAATTTATTTAATATTTGATGAACTAAATACGTGGGCTTAGGATCATTATTTGTTGATGAATTTTGATCATTAAAAAAGACCCTTTTAGATTGTATCCATTTCATTATGAGGGTACAAGTATAGAATCACTCTAGTGGTGATATACACATACTCCAATGATCTCCGACCAACACCAATCGATCTTCGAGTGCTAGCGTGGAAAGTCAAGTTTCTTGGTTTGTTCATCCTTGATCGCTCATTCTTTAGTCCTGAATAAATCTCTCTTTCATTTCTTATTATTGAGATGGAGAGAGAAGTAAGTTTCAAGAGAATTGGTTATGTGCAACACTTCTCTATTATCAATATTTGGATACAATACACAATAGACATAATCATCTATTTATAGAGTTAAGGTTTTTCTTAAAATACTATTTAATTTCATGTCATCCATTAAATAAAATTTAAAACCATTAATAAATCCCATGAAATATAATATTATTATTATTATTATTTTGGTTCTTCAACTTTCCCAAATTGATAAATAATATTTATCAGTTTTTAAATAATTATTTTATCACTGAACACAGTCTTGGTCCATTCGAACTCCTCATTCTTTACTAAATACCCAGATAAATATTTTATTTATAAATAAATATTTCATTCACATATGAGAAAGTAAATATTTATTAAATATTCAATAATATAAGAAAATATATTTTTATTCACAAAACGGTGAATAAATATTTATTTAATTCATGTGATCAATATAGAATTAATAAAATTATTCCTTGATCTTGAGAATAATATTTATTCCATTAATTAAATTCAAATAGCATTTAATTGATATAAATGGAAACACTTAGTGTGTGAATCTCTATGATTCTTTATAATTGGAATTAGATAGTCTTTCCTAAAATCCAAGATTACTATCTAGAAATAGGTCAAGGTACCCATTGGGCGCAGGTACTATAGCACGATGTAGCAGCGGTGGGACTGCAGCAACGGTAGGCACTGTAGCGGTGGAAGGGCACTCTAGCAGCGGCGGGTACTGTGTGGTACTGTAGTAGTACTATTCACAGAATGGGCCTTGGGCCAACAATTTGGGCCTATGGGCCATGTAATGGGCTAAATGACCACTGGGCCTTTGGGCTATGTAATGGGTCTCCCTCTACCCAATTAAAGTGGTATTTTCATTGCTTTAATAATAAATGAGGCTTCGACCCCAACCTTTAAAAAAACCTATGTCACAATATCTTACCAAATAGGTTTCATGATGGTGTCATCAACCAATATTCTTGATATGTCTTTATTTGAATATCTGAAATAAAAACATCATTACACCATGTCCATGGAATTTATGCAATGGTTATACTCCCACCAAAGGGCTGAGATATCAACTCTAATAAAGACATAATAGAAAAATCCTTTTGTGACTTAACCATTAATGACGTGTAAATAATGAGGCACCCAACATACCCTACTTCCCCGCCAACATATGGTGTGACAGTTTTTGTCAAAAAATCTAAGTGTGAAAGTCATGACATGTATTAATGATAATCTTAAAGTCAATGTACCATTACTCATGCTCATAGATAAGAATATCTGATGAAACTAAAACACCCAGAATTCCTAAATGAGGGTTTGTTCTCATAATCCCTCATCTTGAAGATTACCATATGCGAACTTCATGAGAACAAGACTCGTTTTTTTATGAGTGCTCTCACCTTAAGTTCTAAATAATATATGTCCCATCATAATACATTATCCAACTATAGAACTATATTAAGAATATTATCATAGAAATTCATGATTCTCATCAAATCGGGGAACTGGTATGACATTTTCAATGTGATAAATAATCTAAGACAATATTACCTTAAATACATGTATAAAAATGAAAAAAATGTAATAATATCTTTAATTAATATTAAATACATCAAATATACATGTAATAAAAGTACAACTAGTTGGTATTAGGACACCTAATCTGACAATGCATTGGGGAACTCAACCAATGATGCTTAAGAAATTACATTGGTTGAGTAGATGGGAGGTTGGTCTCATCACACACTTTTTGGGGGGGATTATTGGCTACTTTGAGACTCCATTATAGATTTAAGACAAATTTGTGAATATAATTTTTAAATACCAAATATGGAACTAGTTTCCCCTATGTATTAGAAATAAATTATAAAAAAAATTGGTTGTAAACCATCCATATGTATATGAGGCTCTCCATCATGGTTACATTTGGAATTTTGTGAAGTGGGTTTTAAGCCACAAAATTAGGTGATCTTGAATTTATCATCATCCAAGGGGGGGAAAGTTATTTTGATATTGGGCTTAAGCCCATGATAGGGGCTTACTATGTATCTATGTGAGAGTAATCAAAACCCACATAATATAGTTCCACTTAATAGGATATATTATACCTTTTAGTTTCATGTAACAAGTACCTAACCATGCAGTTTAACATCATGTGGAAAGGATGTCTAGGAAAAAGATACCTAGAAAAGGATGGTGTAGGACTTGCACCAAAACAGACTGAGGGACCCAAAATGAATATAGCCCATCATGTTAGATATAACCCTATTGGTAATATGTCCTAGAGAATATTAGGTTGAGTTTAGGTTGTTGGGTTTTAACCATAGGTAGGATTCCTACATATCCCATTTGGAAAAGAATTAAATCCCATACAGCTTGAGAATTTTGGGGATTATACCTATGGGAGAAGACCATACATTGGATTCATCAAGAATATGTACCTTTGAAGTTTTGATAGAATGGTTGGTGATTATACTGAGTAGAAGGTCCAAGTGGTGGATAATTGATCATGTTGATGACATGATCACCACTAATATCTAAGACCATGTGATTCATGCTCAGTGAGAGAAACAAGAAGAAGTGGAACATCTAGAAATCCACACAATCTCATTAATATGGTGGTGGAATAGGGTGAGGGTATGGAGGGTGGGGTTATGTCCCATAATAAATAATAGGGTCTTACTCTAGGAGGAATTTCCTAGTAATTCCATCCCTTCAGGCGGGTGGAAGAAATAGTGATGGTGAGGCGGTGGACAACAAGTGGAGATTATCATCTAATTCTCTTCACATTTCTAGAATTATATGTCACATCCCAACTTGAAAATACATATTCCACCATCTCTAAGGTTGGGGTCCTCTTTACCAATAGAATGTATGATTAAAAAAATTCCCAATAACCTACCTATTATATAGGATAAATTCAGGACTTCTATTACCATAAGAATATATGATTGAGATGGAATGATAGTGTTCCCTAGGTTTAGATAATGTATGTTTAGAGGATTTATAGGCGGTCTTGGTAAGGTCCCCCTCATATGAGGGACTAGAACATAGGGGTTCCCAATCATTGGAGATGTGAAAAGAGGGATAGGAAGTTACTCCACCCAAGTGATACATGGGTGAGTTAGAGGGATCCTCACATAGGTTATACCTGGTTGATCTAGCTTTGGATTCACCCAGGTGATAACTGGATGAATTGGGTTAAACTTCCCCCAGGTGATACTTGGGTGAGCTAGATTTGGCTACTTCACCCAGGAAATTCTTGCCTGGATTTTAGAGATAACTTTCCCAAATGTTACTTGGGTGAATTTGAATGTTCCTTTCACAAGTGTTACTTGGGTTATCTTGGATGAAGAAAAACTAGAGTGAAAACATGTGTGTGAGACCTTGTTTGGACCTCAAAGGGACTCCTAAGGTGATCTTAGAAGGGTCTTTTGTAGGTCCTTGGTTAGGAAAGGGGGCTTCTTGCTAGTAATTTTAGACTGGGGTAAGTGTATCCACATGTAGGTCCTTGGTGTTTCAAACCTTGTATAAACTCTAAACCCTATACTCTCATTAATTCCCCCTTATTTTTAGTCTTTTATAAATACTTGAAATGTTTTGGGGACTTGGGGGAAGGACTATGGTGAGAAGAGATTTGGGATGAGTCATATTCTTCCAATCCTAAAATAGGGAGCTCAAATTTCCTATTTATAGGCAAACACAGGACCCTGTGTAAAGGAGGTGGTTTGTACAATAAACTTGTGAAGCTATTTCATGTAGGTCTCTAATGTAGGTGTGACCTATTTGCAGATTATACCATGCATTCTAGGACCTATGCTAGTCTCTGATCATGCTTGTTTGGACCTATGTGAGTCTCTAGTTGCACATTTTTTACTAGAGTTATGAAATTGGGTGAGTGGATTATACTTGTGCAATGACACTGGGTGTACAGATCGGTCCTTTTCTAGGTACACTTGGGCGAACACATGTGATATTTTATGCCTTTCACTTCTCTATTACTTGAGGTATTTTCCTATGAAACTTCTCGTCCTCCTGTAAAAAAAGAGTTTCAAAAAATTCCACCCTTAGGATTGGATCCATCCAATGGCCCGAAGGCCTTCATTTTTTATTGATTTTTGATAATGAACCTTTCAATGGGTGAGGTGGAACCCTTACAAGGACCGTAGGCATAAGTATTACATGGCCCAGAGGCCTTAGAGGAATTCATTTCTCATAGGCTTCAAACATTACATACATCCCAGACTAACTAATTGGAACTGCTCATCCCCAGCATCTTCATTGTGAAATCAGCTCTCCACCTCTGCATGGCTGTTCGGCTAGGATATCTCATGCATGCACAAGCTTGTCCCGATGGTAGGTTCCATACCCTCTCATTCTTGCAATCTGTGTAGCTTCTATTGTGGTGAAATCTCCTTTCTCATCCTCCTATAGAGCTTGTTCCTTGTAGACTGTCTGGTTTGTATCTGCACTTAAGGTAGACCGAAGGCCTTGAGGTGGCTCGAAGGCCTTACTATCCCGAAGGCTTGGGTGGACCGAAGGCCTTAAAGGAATCAGGGACCAAATTGGTGGCCCGAAGGCCCAAACAGGGGCAAATTCCCTACTGCTACAGTGAAAAACAGTGTCTTCTACAGTTCCCACTACAGTACCTGCTATAGTACTGCACAGTTCCCATTACAATACCCACTATATTACTGCTACAACACATGGAAATTATGCCTCCACCTGGATTTGATCCCGGGTCACCTAAATGCACTTAAGAGTCATCAACAATCGGGTTGAGGCTCGTCTACCCCTTAGTATTGGATCTATTCAGAATATGAGGATCTAATCATAAGTTATAGATGAATATAGAATTTTATGGGACCTTTATTCATTAGCCTTTACATGTTTTTGTACATTTATTCTGAGTATTGGAAAATATTAATGCTTGTGTGTCATGAAAGGGAGACATGAACTGATGGGCTGTGTATGGTGGATGTATATGGTTATCATGAAGCGTTATTGTGTAGGATTATCGTGCAAGGTGGTCCATGTTGGTATTCGTGTGTCTATAAATAGTGTCATCCACCCAACAATCCCTCTTCATGCTCACACTTTTTTTTCATCCACCCAATTTTTTCATGATAATCATTTTCAAAAATCCACAACACTTCCACTCAATAACAAACTTAAGAAAACTGCTTAAGCGGAGTGACCTAGTAATGGAGGTTGTGTGAGGTGACCTCAACGAGGCACCTATGTGAGGATACCTTACTAAGGTACCTATTCAAGGGGACCTCGATGATACCCTATGCGAGGTGACCTCAGCAAGGCCCCTATGTGAGGTGACCTCAATGAGGCACCTGTGTGAGGTGGTCTCCCTACATTTTGGGATCCCCCCTAGTTATGAACTTATTCATCATAAAATTTAACCTTTTAATATTGATAATATACATTAAAATAAAACTTCTCCTAATATATTTAAGTTTTCCAATAGATGCTCAAACAGCTCAAGTATCTGATGAAATGGTTGGTGTATACATCAAGAAGATGATGGTGATCATTGTGCTAGATTATTATGAAGTTCATGACACCGCTCCTTCGAATTTGGTGAATCATTTGTAGAAGTATCATCATGAATACCTCAAGAGTGATCAACTATAACTTTATGATCATGGACTCATGATATATGTACTCATCCTAAAGATGAATAATTATTTATCGTTTTCCTAGTTCTGGTCCTACACAAATTTCGACATAGCTAACATCTTGTACAGGAATTTATATATCAAAAGGAGAATAGTGCCCTATGATTGTGTCATGCATCACAATAGTTGTGATCCATATATGAATCATCACACTCTTAATTCAAATATTCACTATTATTCATCTACATTATATGCTTCTAAGAAAGACTATCCAAAATGTTGGAAGAAATATTTGGAATTTTGTTTAATAGGAGGTGTCAAACCATAGTGGATGTGGAAAAATTGAGTATGTTAGACTTCTTCTGAATTCAATGTTTAACTAAAAGTGGTTGGTATCTATGTGGATTTCCAGGTGTCTTAGAAGTATGTGTAAATGAATCTAGATATCATATTGGAGCTACTAATATGATGGATACTACAAACAAATACTTTCCATATAACACATAGAAAAGTTGGCATCAATTTATGGGATAAGTAAAAGATATCAGGAGTTCCCATTCTTGGAGATATTTATGAAGAATTCATCCCGCCTAAAGGGATGCGGGGTGATTTTGAACGAATGACCACTTTGGATTATGAGTTATTAAAGATAGTCTGGGGTTTTAGGAAGGTAGATCCCTACCTAAGGGGTGATGTCAATTCTAAGTTGTAACAGAATGATTTTATAGAACAAGAAGGAGAAGGTCATAGCTATTAGAACCCAATAGGATTCCCCTCATGGGAAAATTGGGGAATTCCTGAAAATTTTTGGCATACGTTGGAGTAGGGTCAAGAAGATCGGTGGGGGTATGCATTAAAATACGGCATACCCACCAAAACATGTCTCGCCAACTTCTTAGAAATGTGATTAAGAACCTACATGATTTTGTTTCAGGATTTAAATGGTGGTGTGAGGTTAGGTACATTCATCGTATTGGCTAATTTAGTATAGAGGAAGAACATAGGGTTGGAAAATCTCATCTTGGAAAGGATCCCTCAATGATTATTACACATGCATATGTTGAAGTCCCCCTTCAAGTTTACAGGTCCATTTGAGGAGTTTTGGGGTGGATTGCAGAATAATACTATTATTATGTCATGTTGAGTGAAGTCAGAGATCCTAAAGACCAGTTTTGGACATCTATTCAGGATGTTTCTCTCAGCCAACCCCTGTCTTTAAAGCATGGTGAAGCATTGAAAAATATGAATGTACTAATAGAATTCAAATTATTTCCATATGGGGATCCACCCACTATAATATTCACTAGATATATAAAATTTGATGATGAACTAAGATAATATATGATTACTTTTAGAGATAGTGTGTTGGAAACCCGGTTATCCCTATAAATTTTCACAACAATTTAAGTGCATGAAAAAACCAACTATATCCCCTTTTGTGTGTTTTAAAAAAGATAAACACCAAATTGTGGTCCAACAACTTTGGGTCTTCATGGATTTGGAAGTATCCTAAGAGGTAATTAATATACCTCTATCAGGTGAATCCATTGGGTTGAATTGTAGGTATAATGATGCTTGTATATCATCATAACCTCAAGGGTGTTGAAAAAGATAAACCCCAAGGTTGAATCCATGAAAAATACCTGGTGGGGAAAGCCTAGTAAGAAGGATCAGCCCAAGGATAATGATGATGGAGATCTAAAATCCAAATGATCTCAAACATAATCTATTTTGTTGGCCACAGCTGAAAATAATACACCTACTGAGATGAGACTATCAATCTATAATCATCAAAGATAAGATCAGACTTTAGTTTCCTAACCCTCTGCTGAGATGAAGAGTCCCATAAAATTATTGAAATCAAGGGACACCAAGTTATCTTCACAACCTTCAATAGAAGAATCTAATTATGTGTGTCCCAAGGTAGTGGAATCTTGGAATGATAATCCTAATTATAGAAAATAATTATGTTTATTTCTTCAAGTTAGAATGTACATCTTATAAGTAGGAGATATTAAGGCACCATTAAAAATTTATTTTGATACCAATCCAACTTAGGTGGGGAGGTATATCTAGGAGTTTTATATTCTCATATATTTCACTGATAACTGAATTCCTACTAAAAATAAAGTGAAAAAAATTATGGAATGGTTTGTTGCTGAAGGGGTAGCTGATCAATCCACTAACTAATGGGATGAATTCATCAATTTTGGTGATGTATAATTCCTTATTTTCTATTTCTTCCATCAATATCCATTTTTTAAGGGACTATTGTTGGATAAGTATATAGCCTTAATTTTTATATGGATGAGGAAGAGGAACTAGGGGTAGAGTCACCATAATATGGGCTAATGGGAACCCCCATCGGGGCTATGGAATACACCCCTAAGTAAGAGGAGTTTTCTTTGAGGTAGAGACTTACGGAGGATGAGATGGTGGGGGAACACTCTTCGTTTCCTCTTCTATAACCAGTATTTGAATAAGTAAGTGTTAGACTTCTTCCATTGAAAGTGAATGAACGGCGGAGGGTAATGACATTGTACAAGAACCTCGCTAGCCATCATGAGTTTTCACAACATAATTTATTATAATATTTTCTAGGATAAGTATATTATTATGATTGTGAATTTATTATCCACTCCCCTATCTTCGGATTAAATTTGGCCCTCTTATAACTAAGGAGGATACTCTAGATGAGGTGTGGGTTCTTGTTGGTGGGTTTTTCCCCTTGACTAAAGAATCATCACGGGACAAGGTCATATATATTCCTACTACCATAGATGAAGAGGAGAATAATGGTAATGTAAAATTTTTATAATAAGGTGTTATATAGAAATCACTAACTTTTCTTCCTTATGGAATTTTAGATCTTCTTCATACACTAGAGGACCCTACAAAAACCACCATTAGACATGTCATCATCCCAGATGGGGTTGATAGGGATCTTAGAAAATATGATGAAAGTACAGTTGTGGGTCCTTATTAAACAGAGCCTAAAAATTTTATTCATGTTGAAAAGAAAGTGGATGATACTAACATTGGATCTAATTTTGGTACTAATCCATGCGTCTTAAATACCCCTAATAGTGATGATGCTGAGAGGCTTGGAGCATTATAAAATGAAATAGGGGAAGAAAATTTTCAAGATATTGATATTCTTGTGTCCTTGTTGGATTTTGAGGACTTTAATAAGAAATTATATGGACTTGAGTTTCCCCTTTAGTGTTTCCTTGCACATACAACCTCTTTATATCCAATGTGTTAATTCAAAGTTCTTGACTTGTGTAGCTTTATATACATAAATATTTACCAAGGAGATCCATGAATAGGGTTTTGGGGTCCCTCCCAATACTATAGTGGAAGTAGCACTAGATTAAGGAGGTTCCAAAGCTATGTATTTTCATGAGAATTCCATGGAAGGTATTGAGTAAACTCGGGAAGATTCCTCTTATTAGGAAATCCCAACTAAAAACACCAAGGCCAAGGATGATGGGGAGGAATAAATCTATGAAATTGATCTGTCAATGAGTGATTTTCATAAATCACTTTGATCTATTTTTTCATTTTTATTTAATATCCTCCAATGTGGGTGACGAATTCCATTTTTCTCTCAATTCCATCAACCCCAACGGTCAAATATAATGGAAAATTCTCCACCAAAACTCAAAAAATGGTGTAATGTGAGGGTGTTATTACTCCATGAAGGATAATTCAAGATGATTCTATAATTGAATTAATCTCATAGTTCACCTATCCTCTTTATACCAGCTCAATGAAAATCCTATAGGCTCAGTATTATCTCTAGGTATGTCATTGGTTCATATAGAAATACTTATGGGAGTTAGTTTTAAAGACACTTATAAAGGATGTACCTTCAAAACTTCTTCAGATATAGATAATTTTCATAATTTTGGGGTATAGCAGATTCAATTATCGCATTATCCACTATACTGTGAAAGAATTTTTTTTATGATGCAAGAAAGAACACAAGTAACAACTCCTTATTAAAGTAAGGATGCTCATAAAAATTGATGGTCTATGAGTTGTATTATCCCAGGTGAAGGTCATTCATTCCAAGAAGTTGGAGGAGTGTAAGCAACCAACTAAAGAGACATACCTTCAAATATTATATCTCAAATAAGATATGGATATCTCCATAGGGGACCTCGTACAACTTCACCATTCACTGAAAGAAATTTAGGCTGAGGAAAATAATTCCAGCATGGAAATGGTGGAGGAGATTCACCATACTGAGGAGGATAATACTACCTAGATAGGAGATATTTTAAGAAATATTGATAATTCATGGGTGGACCTAAAAAATTAAAAAGTTATGTTGATGGCCTTTTTTAAAGTATGATAGAGAGACTCTAACTTGTGGATGCTCCTCTGATTTTTTCTCCCTGAATAAAAAGGATTTTTTCCTCAATCATCTGTCTTTTTTCCTATTTCCACTAAAATTACAACATAACACTTAAGTTAGATTATTTAACTGAACTTCCTTATGTCAATGTGTTTTCATTAAAATTTCAAGAATATGAAGATTCTATATGTTTTTTCAAGGTCATGGGACCCTGAAAGTGTAGTCTGACAATTTCTTGGGTAACATGATAGGCCCTATAAAAAAAATTATTTTTCTTAATCACCCTAATTTTTTCATAAGTTAGATATAAATATGAATTATCAAATGATACTTAACTTTTTTCTAGGATTCTCTTTATGGTTTTTCAGACTAACAAGTTTTTCTTGTTTTTTACTTCAATTTATCACTTGAGTAAAACTCAACTCTTATCCAGGGTTCCCTTTGTGGGTTTTCATTCTGGTGAGTGCTATCTATTTGATTGGTGGTTTAAGGTCTTACAAGTCATACTAATGAAACTAATGTTTTAGGTTAAACATCTTTGACCATAATTAATTGGGATAATTACCCAAGAAGGACCTACAGTGTCACGCCCTGACTTCCGAATACCTGGAGCCGGTGCCATACAGAGGGTCGATTCGGTTCAGGTTATGAGAAACCAGCTACTTCTGAAATGTTTCTTCTGCTAAAATTTGTTACCTAAAAAAATTATCTCAAAAACATAGGGTGAGTATGTGAATGCCCAGTAAGAGGTTTTAAAATAATATAACATACCAAAATATAACTTTTGAAAAAAGTATTTAAAACTTTCCATAAAACATTTCTCTTTAAGAAAATCTATAACACATGTAACATATTATAAAATTGATCAATTAAAAACATTCTAATAGAATTATAAGGATTCATGATTCAACTTTAAGCATGCTCATTTGGATTAATAAGTAAAATACCTTCTAAAAATTTATGACATATGCACATGATAGCAAAAATTAAACAATTAAGAGTAATGAATAGTCAAAGATGCATGTAAAGGTAATCATTTCAATTTTATACATAAAATACTAAATCACTGAGTGCTAAACATATGTCATGCCATAAGATTTTACTCTTCTTATACTCATAAGTACTGGCTCTTAACCATGGATATTCTACTAGTTGAATATTCATTTGGTTAATTAATTTTCATACACATAATGAAGTAATGTATAATTTCGGACTTTAATTCCTGTGTCAAGGCCTCGTTCCAAGACCTAGGGGATAACTGTAACTGGACCCCAACCCGGAGAGCCTATGTAACCGGACTCCATCCCAAAGAGCCTCTGTAACCAAACTCCAACCCAGAGAGCCTCTGTAATCGGACTCCAACCCGGAAGGTCTGCTGTAACCGGACCCCAACCTGGAGGGATTACTTTTACTGGTCCCCAACCCAGAACATACAAGTCCAATAAATTCATCATATGTTTAATAAGGCCATGTATCCAAAGTATCACATACCACCTTGAATACCTAAACCCATGCCTTTTATTTGGGTTGTCCTATACCACTCCAAATAATAAATTTTTAATTTATTATCATACGTGATGAATAATAAATAGTTCAATTTATCACATAAATTAATAACTTTACAATTGATTCCATAAAATTTTAATGCATTGCATTGCATGTTTATAACTTCAAATAGGTGATATTCATGTTCAAATAATGCGCTAATAAATGGAATGACATTATACTAAATAATAGTACGTCAGTTATTATTTAAATAATGATTTTCCCAAAAACATTCATAAACTAGTAAAAATTCTTTACACATGTTATATTAATTTAAAATATGCAAGTAATGGGGTTTCGGCATAAAATGATAGTTCCTTAATTTTCAAAATCCTTGATTTATGGAAATGAATATTTATAGTTTAAAATTACCAATTTTAAATTAATATAGATGTCATTTGTACACAAAACATGCACTGATAAATGGACATGTCTTATTAAATGTCCATGCCTTATATTACATAGCATTTAAGGTCAACTGGTTTGCAGTGCAACAATTGTTTTATGTAGTGCATGCATTCATGAGAATTTAATTAAACATATAAAAAACATACTTTAACTACCGAATATTGTTTTAGTAAAATTTAACTCAGATTATGATAAAAAATTATAGGTGCATACATATAAACATATGTATATATATATAATATGTATATATCGCACCCACTTACATTGCATTGAAGAAAATAATCATCAAGTGTACAATAAAATACTTATAAATATATTTGTAAGGTGAAGATAGTCTTGGTTCTATTTATTTATATTTATGTATATTTATTTATTTTTCATGGATTTAAAATTTGACAAACATAAATTGATTAATTATAAACTAAATACATCTCAAAATAAATAATTATCCTCATATTCAAAACTAGAAAATAGAGGATATAATTAGCATAAATAATAAACTTATTTAATCTAAATAATTTATTTTTTGTGTTCCCTTACACAATAAAATATTTTTAATAAAATATATAATCTTCTCAATTGATTTGTAGTATTACAAAATGGAGATAAAAATTTCAATTACGTAAATAAAAATTCTAATGATTAAATATTTAAAAATTAATTTCCTTCTCTTACAACGGATTCTTAAAGCATAAAACTTAATTATAAATAAATTTATACCTTACAAATTGTTGTATTTCCAAGTTCAAACAATTTGATATTACACACTTTCAATATTTATTGCATCAAAAACATTATTTAAGGGTTTGAAATCATCTTCTAAAATTCATAAAATAGATTTAGTTTGAGTCACATAAACTGTTTATATAAATATGTGTATATGATTACATACTAAGTGTATAATCGGGTTTGCGGATATAAAAATACTTGAAAATAAATCCTTACAAGACAATAATCTTAAATAAAAATTAATTAGCAGAAAATAATCCCTTACACAACCATAAAATAGAGGGTATATAAATAAATTTTCTTTACAGAACATAATATCATAAAATAAATAAATGTTTGAGACAAATATTTAACCCTTACCTGCAGTGCTGAAATAAAACGAGGACTGAAGAAGTATACTTCATACTGAGGAACAAGACCTACAGACTACTAAAAAAACATACACATGTCTATCTTTGCTGGATTTTTAAATCCATAATTGGGACTATCCAAAAATGGGTAGAGTAACCATGCTATTTAAAACCTCTAAAATCTCAAACGGGTGAGCTTGTTGTGCAAGCTGTGAACATAGTGGATAAAAATGATAATAATAATAATAATAATGATGATGATGATGATGATGATTATGATGATGAAAACTATGACCCACAAAACTTTCACAGACCAAAACTGTTTACCCACATAACAAAGACCAAACAATAAAGAATTGTTTCAATAGGGTCTTCCGCGGACAGGGACAAACATTCTTGAATTTAAAACCAAACCGTAAACAAGAAGTCAGATGGAATTAATGTATCAACTATTAAAAATTGACAATAGGTATGCGGTCAGATTGAGTATAACTCAAAACCAAATATTCGGATAACAAAATAAAATAAACTAATCTTATTTTCAGATCTGATAAACTTGAACCAGGATGGAAACCTAACCAGTGGCTCTAACCCTCGACGCCCACAACCTCTCTTGGGCCGTGACTTGAAATTATGGCTCTCCGCGAAGACTCGGCCTCGAACACATGACCCTGGATTTGAATCCTTCAACATGCACCCCAACTCACAGACCACCACCCTGACTTCGACTCCAGCCCTAGCGTGATCACACAGACCTCCGCTCAACCTGGACAGCACCCCATGAAATCGCGGCCTGCTAAAACCCTATTGGCCTTCTGCTCGACGAATACAATGCCAGAACCTACTGACGTTTCCCTAGCCTAACTCGTGATGGCGCAACACCCCCTCTACGAAACCCTAATTGCGCACCCCCAATTCCCTTTTCGGGATTCACTTTTTTTCTTTTTTTATTTCTTTTATCTGATTTCCTTCTCTATTATTATTATAATATTTCCATTATTATATTTTTATTCTTACTTCATTATATCATTACCTTATATATTATTTTATCAATAAATTTAAAAAAGTCAAAAGTTAAACATAACTAATAATATATTAAACTTATTTTATCAATACTTTTAAAAGTAAAAGTTATTATTATTATTAAATCCTTTTATAAAACATATATTTATATATATTTCATATTACATACTTATAATGTTATAAACTAAATTGATAATTGAAAATGTATTATAATAATCATTATTTTTAATTTGAAACTTTAGAAAAATGTCAATATTACAGATATATGTATATGATTCAAGATAACAATAATTTTTATCAAAAGATCATTCATATATGTAAAGTTTTAATCATTCTATTAAAATAATTTTATTATATATTCAAAATGATAATAATGTTATGAAACTTTAATCCAATTTATAATCTAATAATTTTCATATTTTTTAACCCATATAATTATTCATATAATAGTTTAAGTAATTATCTCTATAGTTAAAATAGCACAAAATAATGTCATTAAAATATTTTCAAATAACCATTTTCAATGTTATGTATAACCGCAATATCAAATTATAATTTATAATAGTATTTTCTTTCAAATAAAATATATATATATATATATATATTTCAAATTTTTCAAAACAAACAAATTAGTTATATTATTATAGTTTTTATTTAAAATATTCAATTAAATAATTATTCGATAAGAATAAATTGTGTTTAAAAATAATAGTTATTTTTATCCTTTAAACAAAGTGTGATAATATTTTCTTTGAATTTTTTACTTTGTCCGGATGACAAAATAAAACCTCAATATTACTATTACACGAGAAAAAAGTTTTTGGGGCATTACATACAGGACAAGAATGATCCAAAACATTCTCTACATGAGGAGGGAAATTTTTAACTCATGATGTGGGAAATATTAGATTCAAAGAAATTACATGGGACAAGTATTCTAGGTATGATCATATATCATGTCCAAAAAGTGACTTACGTTGTGATATTTTTTAGGCTTACAGATACAAGAGGATTTTCCCCTAGGGATGGAAATTCCATTGATTTAAAGTCCATATTTGGAGGTGTATCATGAAAAGTTGTGTTTAAGGAGTATAATGTGTATTCAAAAAAATGTTTCCTTTAGGGTTGGATGATTATTACTGATGGTTATGAAACGTTTGTGATGATCTGAATTTCCCAAAACCATGAAGAGTGTTTTGCGAATGGAATGAATTTGGGGATGAAGGAAATATTTAGATTGGAATTTTCCAAGGATGAGGGAACAAAATTTTACTTTAATCATTAATTTTTCAATGATGGAACTCACAATGAAATTCCTAACTCAAATTAGGACCATGTGTAGGATATAGGTGTTAGAAAAAAAAATCTATGATGGTTGGGCCTAGAATGAGAGATACAGGCATCAAAACGTATCCCATTGGAATTAGAATCAAACCACACATAGTTAAAACATAAAGGTGTGATATGAGAATGACACTTTGAATGGTTTTCCTCTTAGGTGAGGGAAAAAATAATGTGTAGTTTTATGAAATATGATACGGATGTGAACCATGGAATTTAACATCCTGTGAAAAAACATCATACTATAATTTAACATTATGAAACAAGGAAATATGGTGTTCATTTTAAAATCTTGCATCTAATACCATATTTTTTATTGTGATCTAGCCAAGAATAATTCTATATTCTATGGGAATGAATGGGGAAGGTTGTAATCGATGGACTTAGGGTTTCTAAATTTAAAGGAGTATGATGAGACAGGTATGTAAGGGATTACCATAGACCATGTTTGAAAAAAGGTTTCTATTACAATGTTGTCAAAGCATACGAATATAAGATGATTTTCTCTTGGGTATGAAAATTTCATTTATTGATGGACCATATTTGGAGGCATATTATCAAAATCTATTTTTGAGGCATATTATGAATATTTAAAACAAAGGTTTTCTTTGGAGTTAGATGATATTATTATTGATATCCAAAGGAAAGCTTCTCGAGATCTATATTTCCCAAGGCATGGAGTGTATTTTGTGAAAGTAATGTTTCTGGGTATGAAGGGTGTGTTTAGGATTGAATTGCTCAAGAATAGGTAGAGTGTTATATACATAGGTATTACTCATATGTAATAAAGTTATTAGTTGTGACTGGATACAGGATTTCAGATCTAGGTATCAATAATATCATGTGGTAATAGGAATAAAGCCACGCATATTTCTAGAGAAAGTTCTCTATATAAGTCTAGTTCATATGTAGAGATTGAAATTTTTTAGAATATGGGTTCATGAATGAAATGAAAACATCCCTCAGACTCTCTTGTGAATATCTATCTTATACATAGGATAATGGGGGTAACTTTTTTCCTAGATGGTCCAAGATGTATAATCCTAGAATTACTATGTATATCATCAAGATGAGAAACAAGCCACATGTAGTTCTCAGATAGATTTTTCACACTGATAATGTTCTTGTATGTGGAGAGGTAATTTTATCATATTGAGGATTGGATGGGATTTTGAATATTTACATCACTTTGTACCATATTAGGATGAGAATCAAGACACATGTAATTTTGAGATATAGGTGTGGTAAGGGACCAACACTGGTAATGGTGGTTCTCTTAGGAGAGGGCTACAACAATGAAAATTTCAAAATTGTATTAAAGTGACATCAACCATGTAATTTAATTTCATGTAGAAATGAAGCAGGTTACTAACGTGAAGATGAGGTATGAATTCTTTTATTACACAAATGCCTTCAGAATGATGTACACACAGTTTATAGTCATGGTTTTTGGATCGATAAGTGACTTGATTATGCAAGGATGCACTTACCTATATTCCCAATCCCACTTGATCTATTCTCAACATGAAAAACAAGGAATTTTTAGGGTTTAAATTTTTTTCAGGAGGAAAATTAAAAAAAAAATATAATGAAGTAACTAAATAACACCAGTGGGTATAGAGTGGAATCATCATCTCATAAGGAAGAATCTGATGTGAGTGAATGACATAGAGTCAAACATTGGATAAGACAGACATACCTAGGTTTGGAATTTTTGTTTGGTCCTAATATAGTAGGTGTAGGCATTTATACGTATCTTGTGGTAATAGTAATGAAGTCATATGTAGTTCTGGGTATGGGTTATCTACACTAATCTTACTCATATCCATGGAATGGGGAAAAATTTATCATATTGTAGATGGACATGGATGTAATATCTTGGTTTCTATACGTATATCATCAAATAAAGAATCAAACCACACATTGGCTTATGCATTCTATTCAATTTAACATCATGTGGTAAGTATATAGATTACATGGAAGGAGGGACTGTTGGAACCAAGGGTGCTCATTAATAATAATGGATATTGGTTTGTGTTTGTTATCAATCTGCACATGGATTACTAAGGAGTTCGCAAGGAATGAGGTCATAAATTTGATGCAAAAATTAGTATTGAATGTGGTGCAGTTTCCAGTAGTATTGAAGGTGGCGCAGTTTCCTAGTATTTTCTAAATTTTTGGGTCTCAAAATCAGGATTTTGGTGTTGGAAAGAAAAGGTTTTTCACATAGGAGTGAATGGAATGCGAAATGATAAATAAAATAGGCAAAATAAGAGATCTATATACCTCAAAACATGGATTTCTTACCATGTTCTAGGAATGTTTTACAGTTGTGTACTCGGTAGCGGGAATGGTATGAAGAGCGGTGCATAGAACCGAAAACCGTTTGCAGCAATGGTATGCGGTGAAGGCATGTGGTACGCGGAATGCTGAAGGTTGGAGGGATTGATTTGGTTCATGAAAAATGAGCGGTACGGGGTGGAGGCTAATAGTACATGGATGGAGTTCATTATACAGTGAAAATTGTCCCACATTAAATATTTGGGTAAATCGGATTAGAAAAGTTTGTGAAGTTATGTTCCTATATAAGGAGTAGTAATCCCCTTAATTATAGAGTTGGATTAGAGATTTAAATTTTGGGAAGAAATATGGTAAATTCAAAATTGTTTCATGGAGGAGAAGATAGTATGCAGAGAGAACCATCTACGTAAGGAAAATAGAGCGCGGAAGAAAGCATAATTCACGGAGGAAGATCTCACAGTACGCGGCGGAGTAAGAAAACATGCGGAGTAGGGTGGTGCGCGAAGAAGCTGATCAGTACGTGGAGTAAGGAAATACGTAGATCATGGTAGTTTTTAGAGGATCTAGACAGTACGTGGGAATCATAGTGGTACGTGGAGGAGGTGGTCCATGCACCATACCTGAAATATAGTATGTGGAACACCCAAGGAAGCCTGAAAATTGATCGATTCAGTTTGAGAAAATAATTTCCATAACATATCAGTGTACAGGAAAATAAATTACATATGTGGGTGATTACAGGACTTCAATATAGCATCCTTTTATATTTGAGGATTCATGATTTAATACTAAACCATTTAAGTGACCTTCAAGTCGATAAACTGAGTGAATATTCTTCCAATGTAGTGAGAAAGGGGGAGTCAGTAGAAGTGATCTGAGGGATTCAGTGTTCTATCCCTAAAACCTTGTAATGGAAATGCATCTAGGATAGAGTGACTGTGCCCAAACTCTTGTAATCCAAAACATGAGAATATTAGTGGTTTTTGGTATCACTAACACACTGTCAGCTTATTCTTCTTGGACGTATCCCTTAGTGGTGAACCAAGTAAAATTGTTGTGTCTTTGCTTTGCATGTGATTGTTTGTTTTCTTCTCTTTCTCTTTAGATAGGTTTAACATGTTCCACCAGTGTGGGAACAAGATCCATCCAGTTTAAAAGAAAAATTTGACCCCACGATTCACCCCTCCCCTCTCAAGGTGTTCCAGGGTCCTTCAAGTGGTATCAGAGGGTAAAGGTTGCTAGTGTTGAATCTGTATTCTGATACCATGGAGAATCTAGTCAATTTTTGGGGAGTTCCACATCTACCAAGTCAATGTGGTATAAACTAGATAATATTTATGAAGGAGATAGAAATTTTAAGGAGGTGAAACTTCAAGTACTACAAAATAGGTTTGATGATCTGAAGATGCACCCTGATGAGAATAAAGATTCCTTTTTCAATCGAATTACTAAAGTTTTAGGATCAATACGAGTTCTGGGTGAAGAAATTTAAGAAATTGACATAGTAAAGAAAATATTGAGAATACCTCCACCTCTTTACAATGAAGAGGTGTCAGACCTTGAGGAAATATATATCTCTAAACTCTAGGTGGATGATATTTTGAGCAATCTATCATCATATGAAATGAGAATCAAACCAAAAGAAGCTTTGACTCATGTGATCAAGGAAATGGAATTCAAATACATGGACAAACTAAAAGTTTTAAGAGATAATGGTGGTGAATATTATGAGGAAAAAACAACTCTTTCTCTGATTAACAAGAAGCTCAAGAAGGGAACATGGGAATTTGAAGGAAAGATACATATGGCTTGTTTTTGTTGTGGAAGAGTTTCACACATTGCCTCTCAGTGCTCAACAAAATTTTATGATAAGTATAGGGAAGTTGAAAGCATGGAGAAGCCTCAAAAAATATTCTTCAAAAATGGAAACTTCAAATTTTAAAAGAAACTACAGAAGAAGAGTTTTTTCTATGAGGAGGAATATGATGATAATGAATTATGTAAGGAAGAAGAGCCATAATTTAAGACTGGAAACCATGCCTCCATGATGGCTATCATTGAAAACTCAGAACCATTGATAGATAAATCTAGAGATAATCAGTTAACTACTAATGTCGATCGCAAGTTGCAACTTAAGGATGATTTTGGTAATCTTGAGAATAAATTTAATAGATGTAATAAGTGGAAATAAATGGTGGTGGAATCATCAGGATATATTGATCAGATGGAAGTAGAAAATGAATGATGGGATGAACTAGTGAAAGTAAAATCATTAATCCTTGAAACCACTAATGATGTTGTGGAACTAAAACTCATAATTAAAGAACAAGAAAAGGTAATCAATGACCTTACCTTGAGACTAGAGGAGAAGTCCAAGACCATTGAGTGACACAAAGAAGAAGTTGTTACTCTAAGAAGTAAACTCAAAAGTGAATCAATTTTAGGAGAAGCAAAGAAGAAAATACAATTTGGAAGGTTCTCGGTTTTTGAGTTATTAGAGAGAGAAAAATGTGGTTTTGATGGAGTTGAAAAGATATTGAGTGATCAAAGACCCACAATCATGGGAAATAGTGGAATTGGTTGTGATGATGAAACATAAAATGCTATAAAAAAGTGAACCGGGATAAAGGCAAGATGAAAGTTGATCATGTTGAAAAGCCACTAGAAGTGCTGAAAAGAAATCCTTAAATCAAACTAAAAGGAGAACTGAATATTATCCTCAAGTTTCCAGAAATGATAATAAGTCAAACTATTTTACTAAGGAAGAATCCATGAGTATAAATAGAATTGATAAGATATTTCTATTTATGAAGTTTCAGTTTTGTGGCTATCTGGGTCATACCATGTCATACTATGAATATGAAAATAGATATATGAATGGGAAAGAGTTAGGAGTTCAAAAAAGTATAACATATTCATATCCTACTTATTTTAGAAGAAATAATTTCTATTTATATTGTTTTCACTATTCTAACTTTGGCCATAAAGTTGTGAATTACAGGAAGAGGTGTGATAGGAGAAATTATTTCAATGCTCAGAGATGAGTCAATACTCATCAACCAGGAAGTGTTGCTATTTAAAATAGGTTTTCTTCTATGGAAAAAGAATTTGAATATAAAGAACCCATGTACATGGAAGAGATAATTTAAAGGCCATCAGTGTCCTACACTCAATCTAATATCTCATAGAAAGAAAAGAGGAAAATTAAAAATTCCAATTTTGTAGAAGTAGCCCTCAAAGCTACAAATAACAATAGCACCTGGATTCTTGATAGTGAATATTCATCCCACGTGACAGGTAATGTAAACCAATTAACAAATGTCAAGAAAAAATTCAATGGAACATGAGGTTCATTAATGATGGTTCTTTGAAGATAAAAGGCAGTGGAAGTACAAAATAAGCTAATGAAGAGCTAAAGAAAAGTGAAGTCATTTATGTGGACGGTCTACATCAGAATCCTCTTAGTGTGAGTCAACTTTGTGACTCTGGTCTTACTTTGACATTCAATCAGAATAGTTGTACTATAAGATGAAAGTGTGAGAATTTTCTCATGGAAGGCTATAGAATAGAAGGCATTTTATATTAGGTTGATAGCAAGGAGAACATTTACTACCTAACAGTTGAGGAGGAAAAAAACTTATGGCATCGGAGATTGGGGAACATGAATCAGCAGGACGTGGAAAAGACATCTAAGCTGAAGATAATCATGAATATCCCTAATCTAAAGAGTGAATGAGAAAAGACGTGTGATTTTTTCATGTGAGGGATACTGGTATACAGTTCCTACCATCCAAAGAATAAAAGAGCATATAATCTTCTTTAACTTTTCCAAATAGACGTATGTGGCCCGATAAATGTTGTTGGAACACATTGAGAAAGATACTTTTTCTCTTTATAGATGAATACAGTAGAATGGAATGTGTTATTTTTATACATAGCAAGTGACAAGTGCTTGATTTCATGAAAACCAACCGATGAATCTATGATAATGATACTGGATGAAAGATCAAAGTCTTATGGTCTAAAAATGGAGGATAATAAATATTTATTGAATTTAAAAATTAACTATAGAAGAATGGGATACAACATGAGGTGCCTGCTATGAGAACTCCATAGAAAAATGGAGTTGTTGATCACTGGAATCGATAGGTAAACAACATGACCAGAACTATGCTGATCGAGAGTCGTATTCCTCAACATTACTAGAAACCGGAAGTTCAAGATGCAGTGTATATTCAAAAGCAAATAGGGATATATATGGGGGAGAAAAAGACACCATGTGAGTTGTGGCATGGAAGGAAGCCCTCCATGAAATATTTTCATGTTTTTATAAGAAATTGTTTCATCCAAAACAAAGAAGGAAATCAATGGTAGTATGGGGACAATTCAAATGAAAGAGTATTTCTTGGATACTCAATGAAAAATAAAGCCTACAAGTGTTTCAATAAGTGCTTGGGAAGAATTGTGGAAAGAACTAATGTTAAGATCATTGAAGAGAAAAATACGAATGCTTCAAGGAATTCTTATGTTGATGTGGTAGAAGATGAGGAATAATGTGAACATGGAACAAATTCTAATACATAGGTAGAGGAAGATGTAAAAAACTCTCAGGATTCACATCATTATGTTGATTTGGAAGAATAATTAGAAGATAAATCCATAGCTATAGATAATTTGGTCAACCCCCAAAGGAGAAATCTAATAGAAGATATTGATCAGTCCAACATTACCAGGGATCAAAATACACATACATAGATGAGGAGAATAAGGAATAATTCTCAATATTCATTTCTATCAGTTGTGGAACCATCTTCATTTAAAGAGGTTATAAAGGATGAGTCATGGGTAAAAGAAATGAATGAATAGTGAGATCACATTGACAAAAATCATACTTGGGATCTTTTAAAAATACCCAAAGGTCACAATGTGATTGGTACAAAGTGGATTTTCAAGAACAAATTTGACAAGCATGGAAATGTGATTATAAATTAGGTGTGCTTGGTCTACAAGGTATATTCACAAATCAAAGGTGTTGATGTTGAAGATACATTTTCTCCATTAGAGATACTAGAGTCAATTAGACTATTTATTGTCATGGAAATCCAAAGAGGTTATAAAGTGTATCAAATGGATGTCAAAAAACCATTCTTAAATGAATTATTGGAAGGAAAAGTCTACATTGAACAATCTGTGGGGTTATTTCTTGGCAATGATGAACTAAAGGTTTTGAAATTAAAGAAAGTGCTCTATGGACTGAAAAAAGCACCACAAGTGTGGTACTCTCAGTTGGTATCTTATCTAAGAAAGCTTGGGTTTAAAATAAGAGGAGTGGATCACAATATCTATGTGAATAATTCTCAAAAGGATCAGTTCATGGTATTGGTATATGTGGATGATATTATTTTTGGTGGAAGAAGGCATCGATTAGTGGATTAATTTTCCAATCGCATGAAATCAGAATTTGAAATGTCCATGATTGGTGAACTCGCATACTTTTTAGGGTTTTAGGTGATTCAGAAGAAGGATTATACTTTAATTTCTCAGGAAAATTATGCAAGTGAGTTGCTAAATAAATTCAATATGCATGATTCTAGACCGATGTCAACTCCGATTTCAGTTGGAATAAAGCTCAGGAGGCATGATTATGGTACTTATGTGGATCCCACCATGTACAGAAGAATCATTGGAAGCCTACTGTACCTGATAGCAACACAGCCAGATATTGTCTTTTCAACTTGCCTTGTGGCCCACTTTCAGAGTAATCTGAAGGAATAACATATGGAAGCAGTGAAAAGAATCATGAGATAAATTCAAGGTACACATAATTATGGGTTATACTTTGTTGTAGGACGAGATAGTGAACTATATTCTTTTTATGATGTTGACTGGGCTGGATATTTAGTGGATAGAAATTCCACCAGTGGTGGACCATTCTATATTGGGATGAAATGTGTGGGTTGGCTGAGCAAGAAGTAGAAAATTACTTCTCTTAGTACTGATGAATCTGAATATATATCTGCTACCAAGGTGTGCACTTAGTTACTTTTGATGAAGTAGAAACTGATTGACATAGGTGATAAGTTGAAACAACCAATAGTAATTTATTGTGATAACAAGAGTGTAATTGATCTTACGAAGAATCTTTTCATCATTCTCGTTCGAAACATATTAAGATCATATATTACTTCATCAAGTAAAAAATTTGAACAAGGCATGATCAAAATGGACCATGTGGGAATCGATGAGAAAGTGGATGACATTATGACCAATCCACTATTAGTAGCTATTTTTTAGAAACATCATTTGAACCTCGGTGTTCATCCACCTCCCAGTGCATAAAGAGGTTCTGAGATTCCCCTCTCCCTATTTTTTTAACTGTGTCAATTTTTTGTGGAAGTGATGCAGGTTTATGGGGGAGATACGATCTAAGGGGATCATATTTTTGATATCTTCAAGTCAAGATTCAGTTCATTGGGTTTATTTCCAATGGGGGAGAATGGATAAATTCAATGAAGATTGATCTATTTTTTTTCTCGATACAAGAATGGTGGAGAATAGAAAAAGTTAGAAATGCAACTATGGGGGAGAAAAGAAAAAAATGAGATATCAATTTAGGTACTCTCTATTGTTTTCTACACTGGGAATTGAACAAGTAGATTTAGAGTGATGGTTGAGTTGTTTCTTGAAGGTTCAAGTTTTTATTGTGGAAGGCATTTCAGTGAATTTATTTGGATATTTCCAACAAACATAAATGGGGAGATTGTTGGGAAAAAGGCTGCTCGTTGATAATAATGAAGGTTGGTTTTTGTTTTTTTTTTCAATCTGCACATGGATGAATAGGGAGTTCACAAGAAATAATGTCATATGTTTGAGAATGAAATTAGAATTGAAGGTGGCGTAGTTTCCAGCAATATCGAAGTTTGCGTAGTTTCCCAGTGTTTTCCAAATTTTTGGGCCTCAAAATTGGGAGTTTGGTGTTGGAAAACAAATTTTTTTTACATATGGTTGAATGGTATGTTAAACAAAAAAGAAAATCAAAAAAATAATGGAGCCACATACCTCAGAACATGGACCACGTACCATGTTTTGGGAATGGTTCGCAGTCATATACCAGGTTGCAGGAATGGTACGCGGAGTGGTGCGCAAAACCAAAAGCGGTTTGCAGTAATGGTACGTGGTAAAGGCATACGGTACATGGAATAATGAAGGTTAGCATGATTGATTTGGTTCGTGAAATAGGAGTGGTATGTGGTGGAGGCTAATAGTACACGGATGGAATTCAGTATACAGTGAAAATTTTCCCACATAGAAAATTTGTGTAAATCGGATTAGCAAAATTTGTGAAGTTATGTGCCTATATAAAGAGTAGTAATACCCTTCATTTGAGAGTTGGATTACAGATTAAAATTTTGGGAAGAAATCTGATAAATTCCAAATTGGTTCATGGAGGAGAATACAGTATGTGGAGAGAACCATCCTCGTAAGGAAAATAGTTCGTGGAAAAAAGTGTGGTTCACAGAGGAAGCACTCATAGTACGTGGTGGAGCAAGGCAGCACACAGAGTAGGGGAGTACATGAAGAATCTAAGTAGTACATGGAATAAGGTAGTACAAGGAGTAGGGAAATTCTCATAGGAGGTAGAAGATATATGGTAATAGTGGTGGCATGCGGAGGAGGTGGTTTGTGCCCCATACCCAAAACACAGTATGCGGAACACCCAAGGAAGCTTGAAAATTGATCAAATTATTTTGTGAAATTAATTTCCAAAACATATGAGTGTATGGGAAAATAAATTACATTTTTGGGTGATTATGGGGCTTCAACAGAGAATCCATTTACAGTTTAGGATGCATGATTTAATTCTAAACCATTGAACCGACCTTTAAGTTGATAAACTGAGTGAATATTCTTCAAACACAGTGAGCAAGGCGGAGTCAGTATAAGTGATCTGAGGGATGTAGTGTGCTATCCCTAAAACCTTATAAAGACAGTGCACCTGGGATAGAGTTATTATGGCCAAACTCTTCTAATCCATAACTTGAGAAGATTAGTGGTTTTTGGTATGACTGACACACTATCATTGTATGCTCCTTGGACATATCCCTTAGTGGTGAACCAAGTAAAATTGTTGCATCATTGCTTTTCATGTGATTGTTTGTTTTCTTCTCTTCCTCTTCAGATAGGTTTAAGAGGTTCCTACCAATGTGGGAAAAACACCATCAAGTTTAAAAGAAAATGTTTACACCCTGATTCACCCCACCCCTCTCAGGGTGTTTTGGGGTCTTTTGGGGACAACCAGGGAAATGTGTCTTATACGTTAAAATTTTCCCAGACATTTAAAAAATAATCTCATAAGAATAGGCATCCCATGATCGTCGCATGAGGCTTCATAATCTTTTATCCTAGGGAACCTATTCTTTCTAAATAGGGTAATACTAAATTTTAATGTCATGTGCTGGATACATTTTCATACAATTTAATGTCTTGTGACTATTTATAAGTAAGATTTTATTTATATAATGGAAAAGTTAATACAAAACAAGTCCATCGGGTTGGGAAGAAAAAGTGAATACTAAGTGCATCACCTCTTACAATACTCACACATTCAGGGGGAAGTTATCCCATACTATTAAATACAGTGATATTCCCATTTTGAGTATTCCAAGTACAAGGAAGTCTATAACCTTATTTCCTTCACACCATGTGTGAATCACCTACACATGATCCCTCAAGGTAGAATTAATGATTTGGATGATATAGATGATATTCCATGGGGTAGTCAGTTTCCAGTGAAGGGAGTTGTATATGATTAGGGAGTCTTCCTACATCACCTTCAGATTCAGATTTCATACCTTACAGATCTCCATGCCACTGAGAATTACCCTGGACACTACCATAAGATAGTCACCATGACCATAGTTAGAAGAAAACTCAAGCACCATAGAGCCCGTGCCATCTTGGACCACACCACCACCCTGTGAAATCCCATTTAATCATGAACCATTGGTGTTTTATCTCAAAAAAACCTGATATGGGTTCCATTTAATTCATTTACCCTATGATGCCACCCGAAAAGATAGAGAGGCAGGATATCTATCGTGAAAGATCATTATTAATGATGGAGCCTTATTTAAGATCCTAAATAAATAACTGAGATCATCTGCCATACCACGCAGCCTCACCATCAAGGTAATATGAAAGCTCTGGATACCCTTAGGCCAATATTTATTTTTTCCTGCCATATGGTTCATTATCCCATAGCAAGCAGAACCACTCATGCCCTATATTAATCTTTATTGTTTCTAGTGTCGTTAAACAATTTTTTAATAAATTCATCAATTGATCCATTTTGAACTCTACATCCAAATAACTCTCCCAGTCTCTTCTATATAGTGAGCACCCACTCCACATCAAATAAAAGGTGAAGCGTTTTTTCTTCACTTGGCCTTGAGAAATAGGGGAATTTAGAAACAATAAGGATACATTTCTTCTATATCTTAATATTTGTGGGAATGGCATGATGCATGAGCGCCAAACTTGGAAGCTGAATTTTACTGGAATATACCGAAATAGGTGAATCCCCCCCATTCATCTCTAGTAACATAGTTGTTATGAATAGAGCAATAAGCTATGGAATTAAAGGTACATGATGGAGATCATGTGAATACCAGTTTATCTTCTTCGTCATTAAACGTGATACAATCAAAAAAATCATGTTGTTGTGAGGTTAGAGTATCTTGTATGAATAGTGGATACTTACTATCCTGCTAGAAGAAAATATTTGGGGTGGGTCCCCCCAAGAATCCCAATGTCATACATGCCTAGTTCTAGTTCCAAAAACTATTACCCCCATTCCCAATAACCCAACACATATAATGATGTATCTCCCTATAATGTCCTTGAATTCCTTTCCACATTCTGATAGTTTTCTCATTTGGTACATCAAGAACCAACTAATACTTTCACAAAATGAATTTACCCCACAAATATCATCCTTCAAGAACATCCGAAGTGATCTTTTCTTGCATGCAATTCATGGACTCCTCCACATTTCTCACAAATACCCTTGACCTCTGCCACTTTGGTCAGCCTATCTCATGAAGCCCAAATACATCACCCTTCATCATTGGCATCCCACAAAAATTTCAAGAAAATGGATCTCCATTCTCCTAATCACCATCTTGGTAACATGAAGAGAGGATAATATATGCATGGTAATTTATTAAAGAACATAGTTGACTAAGTTAATCCATCCCCCAAAAGAAAGAAACTGATTCTTCCAATTATTGATCCAACTTTATATTCTATCTAGGATCCCAACGAAATGATGAATACAGACTTGACATAGAGAAATAGGATCACCCAGATACTCTAATGGAAACTAGTTCCTTGAGATACCAATAGAGTATTAAATCATCCCACTTCTCCATTCAATACAACATCTTGAAATGAAAGCATTTCTTTTGTGTTTTTTGATAAGTTTCCCAATCCATTTACTATACTCTACCAATATATTTTTGAGGTACCAAGATATTTTTTGAGGTATGAGATAGACCTTCTTCTTCCTTTAAAAAATATAATAATATCATCAACAAAAATAAATATATAGATATCAGTTATATTGGGTCTTCAATGATAGTGTATAATGGATCCATAAAAAATACTCTTCATGATGTATCTAATGAGAGCATCCTAGGAAAGGATGAGGATTCTTGGAAATAATGGATCCCCTACCTTAGACCATGAACCAATTTAACAAATCTATATTTCCTCCCCATGAGAGTGACTGAAAACTATATCAAACTACAACATCTGAAAATAAGGTCAATAACCCACCCAAAAAAATCCATCCTTGGATTCATCTTGATGATGAATCTCCATTCCATTCTATCATATGATTTCTCCATATCAACTTTAATTGTAATATTATATCCTATAGTTTTGATGTTAAGGTCACCAATCATGTATACCTCAAGACCAATTGTACTCTGAATAGATCTCCCTTGAATAAAATTGTGTTTCTCCTCCAAGACCAACTTATGAAAATGAGGGGCTAGCTTTTTGTTTATAATAATTTCCAACAACTTATAATAGAATTTTTACATACTTATAGGCCTAAAACGACTTATATAGGAAGGGTCATTGACCTTCGGTATAAGGATCATAGTTGTAGCACATTCCATCCTTGGTATACCCCCTCCCTAAGAAATTCTGAATGATTCTAATCAACTCTGTTTTAATGATACTCCATATTGCCACATAGAATAATCCAGAGAATCTATCAAGTCCTGGATCACTCTCAGGATTGAGAGACTTTACCACCATTAAAATTTCATCCTCATATGCTTTGTTTCCAATAGAATAATTCACCTATGCAGGAACCAACCTTGATATTTTATCAAAGAGAACATATTCACTATTGGATAACTGTATGGAATATAAGGATTATCATCACCAATAAGAGCTTTGAAATGAGATCCAATCATCCCTCCAACTGATAATAGATCATTGATGAAAGTACTATCCACCATTATAATGTTATGAGATAATGATCTCTTCTTTTCCTTGATACAGGAATAGAAAAATCCTATGTTATGGTTTCCCTTCCTGAGACACAATGATTTATTGTTCTCATGATCCACCCTTTCCTCATCTAAAACCAAATCCAAGAACCTTATCTTCCTACTAATGAGATCAACAAAAATTTCCTTATCCCATTATTCCTCTAATATTATCTCAGCCTAGTCAATCTCCCTTTTCATAGACTCCAATCCCACGTATGGTGATTATTGGTTCTCACTCCAGCTAATGAGTTCCACTTTAAGGAATCACAATTGGTTATTGAAACTAACCCATGATGTTTATTTTATGGGTTTATGCTATGAATTATTAACTAAATCCTCAAAGTTAGGATCCAAGATCTTCCATCTAGAAAAGAAAAAATGATTATGATTGTTTTCTCTGGATTTTATAAGAATTATAACTGGTGAGTGGTTGGATAAAGATCTAACCAAATTACAAAGCCTTGTGTTTGGAAAGGAAGTAACTATCTGAATATTGGCCCAACATATGTCAAGCCTAGACCATGTTCTTCGTCTCCCTTCTTGTTTATTGATGAATAGTGACTTATAGTTTTGGGTTATATGACTAAGACCAACATCTTTAATCACATGAAATATTGTGATGGTAGAGGGAATAGTATTCTCACCATCCATGGTGATCAATGAATATACTCTATTATAATATACCTTATAGATAACATAATTTCATTCCTATTTTGGGTAAATCTTAATAGGTTTCTTCCCAAGTATCATCATGGTCCGGAGGACCAAAACCAGTTCCCATTGTAGGAATAAATTAAGTTTTACTTTATTATTGAAAACTCGAACTATTTATTTTTATTGAACCTATAAATGTTGCAAGGTGTGGGGTCTCTTCTCATCGACCCATTCCAATTTATCCAAATTCTTTTGGGACTACTCATCTATATAAAATATATTGAAATTGCAATTCGTAGTGAAGAAAATTAGACTTTGATGGGAAAAATTACTTTTATCCTGTATAATAGTGAATATGGGCTCACCTTCATAGAAATAAGGGTTTTTTTATGGTATTTATACAAGGAATGTATAAGCTTTTAGGTCCTATATTTCTTGTTGTTGTCCGTCATTTTCAATAGTATGCTTGATAGAGTTTTGTTAAAAGCCTCTATCTACCCATATTCCATTTCATGATAAATGGATAAATGGTTAGACTCAATATTATATTTCAAGTAAAACCTTTTCAATTTGGAAGAACATAAGTTGGTGCAGTTATCCTTTAATATTATATGAAGGACACCAAACCTGGTGATGATGGTCGAGTTCACAAAATTGATAATTATTTTTTCCCAACTTATTTGAGTGGAATTTCTTCAGCTTATTTGGAGAATAAATTGTTAGTGGTGAGGATAAATTTGAAATTATTGGATGCAATGGTAGGGTATGGTCCCACAACATCCATCCCCCATATGGTTAATGGCCAAGATTATTTGGTGGGGTGAAACAACTTTAGGGGTTTATGGATGAAATTGTAAAAAAAATTGATAGGGATAACATTTTTTATTGAATTGTGGAAAATATTGTGTCATCAAAAGCAAGAAATATCTAATGAATTTGATTTAGTGATAAATATTGGTTCTTGACTAATGAGAACCCCAAAAATAAGCATTGACTTATCGCATAATAGTGATAGTCTCCTCTCCATCAATTCATATGAGGAGGATTCTGTCAAATCCTTGCCTATAGAGGGAATTATGTTAACTTGGGTTATCATAGATGATGAAATTAACTACATGTTGTTAGATATATTATTTTCTAGATATGTATAATGAAATAGTCTAACTTTTGAGATAGTTTGAGATGGGTTTCATCAAAACATTCATCAGATTATCTGGTTCAGGGGTAGAATTTACCTCATTGTTCTCTTCCATACTACTCTGAACAAATGATAATACTATTCTATGATGTGAAATGATGAAAACTATTTCATCCCTATCAAAATATATCAAATTTGTATTTTCATTTTCCAATGCATATTCCTAACCATTCTATGAGAACGGGAAATGATAAAATGTTGGATCTAAGGGGAATTCATCCATCAATATTAGAAATATTCAACCAAGGGGAACAGATCCTCTTTTTTGATAATGTAATCACCATTGACTTATTTTATTACCTATACTGAATCACCTTTGACATTCATATGGGTCATTGGAATTTCCTGTGAAAGTTATAAGAAAGAAATGAGGGCCCGGTACTCGACCTCATTATTGGTGTTGCCTTCTGAAAACTGGAATGAATAATAAAATAATACCTTTATTAGAGAGATAAGAATAATCCCCAACCCGAATCTATTGGGCTTGGGTTCATCCATCCTCTTTCCTGATGGTCTTCTAGATGTTCCATCAAAATACATCTCCCATGTTTTGAGGTAGTCTTGGATAAAAAATATTTCATTGTCTGGAAGTTCTGTATTCATAGTAATTTATTCTAAATAAGGGTACTCTACAATGAAATATGACAAAGATTTCCCCTTTATTTCCTTCTATAATATGAACTAAATTTCGAACTACTACAAGATGACTTCTCACCATGTTAAATTTCTAGTAAATATAGGTCATTTGAGGATGTACATAAATATATTAGTTCAAGAGACCAAATGGACCTAATAATTCTACATGTAGTGCCTTAATTTCTAAACCAAAAATTCTAACACTCGACAGTTGTTCTTAATATATGAATCGAAATTATTGATATCTATCATGGTTATTATAAGATAATAAATTCTATTTTCATTTCTGGTGTCATTATTTTGTACAAGTAAAGCACCCAGTTATCTAACTAAATCTATCACATATAAGATGATTGGATTTACTTTTACAAGTGGCATTAGCATGGGTGGAATCAACAAATACTTCTTGATATTGTCGAATTATCCATTAAATTTTTCTATCAATTGATACATGTCCCATTTTTTCAACTACTTAGTGAAGGTAAAGAACATTAAAACAAGATTTTATATAAAGCATTGAATGTAGGAAAGGTATCCTTATAGTCCTCTCAACTCTTTGAGTTTTCTAGGTGGTAACATGTCAAGGATGTATGTTGTATTATCATGATTGATTTTGATTCCATGATGGAATACTTCAATGTTGATAACATTTCCCTAGGTAACACCAAAATAACAATTTAAGGAGTTTATTTTCAGGCTATGATGTCTAAGCTTATTGAAAATGGAATCAAGGTAAGAAAAATGATCAGAACATTTCTAAGATTTTACTACCAGATCATTGGAATAATACACAACATACTTTCCCAAAAATGGTTTAAATATGTGTTTCCCGGAATGATGGTATGTATCACTAGCATTATTTATGTTGAAAGGCATCACCCGATAGAAATATAATCCTTTGGGTGCCCTAAAGTCTATGGATTCTTTATTATCAGGGTCCATTCGGATTTTTTTATACCCTAAATAGCCATCCATGAAAGGTGGGGATTGATATCCATCCATTGTATTAATTATAAGTTCTATAATTGGTAATGGGAAGTTATCTTTTGTATAGTTCTAGTTGAGATCTCTAAAATCAATGAAAAATCTAATTTTACTTGTTTTATTATTGATAGAGAAAATATTGGGGAGAAATTTCAGAAACTAAACTTACCAAATGAAGTTGGATTTGATGATCTTATCAACATCAGCTTCAACTTTGGAAATATGGGTTGGATACATTCTTTTAGATACCTACTTGTAACCATGATGATCTTTTGGCAATCCCAGGTGGTGGGAATCCACATCAGGATCAAGGCTTGGAATTTCTTTAAAATTATAGGTGAGTACATGTAACAACCTGAGATTTTATGAGAAGTATTATTTTTAATTTATTTAATGTCTTGTGTTGTATTCTACACCAAGATTATCTTGCGCTATACGCAACACCGTATTAGCTTGCAGTATACGCAACACAATTCTTGGATCGTGTAACACACAATTTCATGTTTGTTTGATAGTAGTTATTCTACGAAACATTGAGTATATATATATATATTCAATTTATTTTGTTATACGCAACAACAAAGGAGTTGTGCACTAAACTCAACCCTCACTTGGCTTGCATTACAAGCAATCATGACCTTCTTCGATAGCGTGTGTTGTACGCAATACCGGGTTTCACTAAACAACGATATATGGTTATAATATTATTATAAACTAGCCGTTATGAATATTATTAACTAAATTTTGAATTTTATAACATTATTATTCATCTTACACATTTTATAGAACATGTTATGAGAACAAAATAAATTTTTTCGGGTAAAATAAGTATTTTTCAAAAAATGCAGTTTTGCCGCCTTTTGATGGCGTACCCATTTTAAATATAATTTTTGAGAATTTTATAAGTTAAATTTTACAAAATAAACTTCTTATTTTGAATCATGATATAAAAATTTACATTGGATAAAGTTTTGATATTTTTCTGATAACTTTTATATTTTAATGAATAGTTAAAACACACTATATTTTAATTAAAAACAACTTTTTTCATCGTAATAATTTATATGGTTAAATTATAATATTTAATGGTTTTAAAGTATAAATAGAATATATTTTTACCATTTAATATAATTTATGTCATTAGCATTGATTTTACATTGAATTCATAGGTAAAATCATTTCAATCTTTTGCAATGTTTTAACCAAAAACTCGTTTTCTTTCGACAACGGGATTAATTTTAATTTAATTTCTGCAACTTCTGTGTATTGAATTTGGAAAAATGGATTCTATATTTAGAATCAGTGGGTCCAAATTATATTAATATAATACTTTTTATTTTTGGGCATTATGAATAGTAACTACGGTAAATTTTATTTAACATAGTAAAAGGTAAATTGGGTAATTAAGGGTAAATATAATATTATAAAATTACCCTAACACTTTTCTTAATACAATTGGATGATTATATTTCGTCCTAAGTCATATTTGGGTCGAAATGGAATCCATTAGATCCCACTTGGAGGTGATTAAGACCTTTAGTTTATTTTATTTAAAGGAAAGTGAAATATGTCTCACTCAAACATTAATAATTAAAGTATTTTAATATAAGTTTATACAGAATATAAATTCGGTTATAAATACTCATTTGGAAGCTAAATTTTTTTTATTTTTCATAGTAATTTATTTGTAATTTTAAGAGTTATTTAATTACTTTATTATTTTATATATTAATGATGCAGAAATTATTTATTTAGTAAAAAAATCAATAATATTTTTTTATTGAAATAGTAATACATATTAGAGGGCTCACAAACCTGACCAAAACTTATTGGTGGTGTATAAACACACCATAATCATCCAATGACCGAATATATGCCTGTTTGGAGTCTTGTAAAAGTGATTATGACACTTATATTATTTTATTTTATATGATGTCAAAGTTGTCACCTTCATAATTTAATACTTATAAAATTTTAAAATTTGGGTGTTTTAGAAGATAAATCTGACTAAATGTATTCTTATGAAATATATAAGATTTATATTCATCCTAGTATTTTATTTTTAATTTTAATTCAACAAATAAGTATATTTAATAATTATACAAAAATGTTGTAGTAATTATTTTATTAAGAGAAATATCAAATAAATGGTTTTACAAATAGTAAAATAAATCTTATATGAACTATTTAATGTTCTCCACTAATTTTCAAGATTACTATGACATTTTAGGAAGCTATTAAATATTTTATTTATAATATATCCTCTGTCTGGATTTTATTTAAATTCAAATAAGTGAATAGTGTCAAAATTGACACTTGTTATTTTATAAAAATAACATATTATTAAATTGTTTAAAAATCACAAAAATATTTAAAATTTACAAATTGAAATTTATATATTCTAAAATGTAATACATTATCTAATTATGGATAATTCACAGTACATAAGTAATTATTTATAAGAATTTAAAATTTAGAATCTTATTACCATAAATAAAATTTAATAGACTAAATAAGGATAAATCAAGTTGATAATGTTTAAAATAAATTCCCTACATGTCTAAATTTTATTGGTTGATGATATTACAACCCTATCTCATCTAATATTTTAATATGAGTCATTTTTGGAGGTTTTTAAGTGGGGTTGGAATTTATTATAAATTAATATTTCTTATAATTCCAAAGGTGCCCCTCTCCTCCCTTATAAAAGGGAACCTCCTCCCTCTCCTCCTCACACCAATTTTAGCCTTCAATCTCGGACAAACCCTGCCCATTTCACTCCCCCACTTCCCTATAACCCTTATAGAGGTACTTGTCTTCTCAAAAAGACCAACCCTAGTTCCCTAAGAAGAAGTTTAAAGGAGGTGCGTCAAAGAAGAGGTAATCTCTTCTATCGATTATTTCAAGCTTATTTCTTCTTCAACTTCTTCTTATTTAGTTGTTTCATTATAAAGTAATAACATCAGTATCACTGATATACTTATATGTTATTATAAATATGAAACAACCCCATTTCACCTTCTATCCATCCTACGGAAAACGAAATCATTGCGCGTGCGTACGTACGGAATACCGTCTCCACGCTGTGGTGTAATCTGTTTTTCCAACACCACCTTACTTGGATGGGTATAATGGTGTAAAGAATAACTATACATAGTTATTATAACATCATACTGATTATTATATATTGTATCATCCAATCCAATTCAATTCAATAATTATGGGAACGATATCATCGCTCGTGCATACGTACGGACTACTATCTCCACGACGCGATGAGATTCATTCTCAATGATTAACCATTCATGAATGATTATAAAGTATATATAAAAAGTAATAATGAAATATATTACATAATAATGATACTAGATTTATATATATATATTTATGTCATCCAAATAATTCCATTCAATTCAACGAGGAAATGAAAACAACGTTCATGCATACGTATGGTCTGCCGTCTCCATGAATGGTGTATTTCTTTCCATTTATTGATCTATTATATATTTGTATATTCTGAATATATATTATATATAAATCATTTTTTACATTCTGGATGTAATTAATCATGATCTAAGTAATCATATGAATAATTACAAGTTAAAACACAAACGACAAATGAAACGATTTTACCCAAAACGCTACTTTAACAAGAATTTACAAAAGAATGGGTAATATAAAGTCATAAGTGAACCATATATGATATAATAACGATGAATATGATTCTTTAATAAGTCAATTAAAATATTTAAATCATTATACATGAGTTTCGGATACATACGAAGCATATCGGATGTAAGGTAAGGGATAATTTTGCAAATCTCATTTTTTTTATCCGAGATTGCTTATACGTAAGTATTTACTGGGGTTATTGTTATCATCCATGTTCATGTTTTCTAAAAGTGTTTTTATGTATTTTTAATGTCCTTTTTACCCATTTTTACTTTTACTACATGGTATGTAAGTAATCTTTCTTTTGTTTACGTTACGAGGTACTTTTTGACTTTTCCGGCAAAAGTAAAAGATGGATGTTTTTTTAACTTATACGGCATGAACGGATTTTTACGGTTTTATAAAGCCTTATTTTCATAATGATTCCTCCAAAATATTTCATGACTATTTTCAACAAAATATTTTTCTTTTAAAATTGCATGATGTTTTGTGAAAAGAAATTGATTTTGAAGAAGAAAGGATATTTTCCTCAAGAATTCATTTCAAGTGTTTTATCAAAACCATTTTCCATCTAAGATGACATTATTTCATATGTGTATGTTTCAAGTATAATTTCTCTATGATTTACATGGTTTCACTTTTCTTATTATGAAATGATATCCATTTATTTTATATGGATTATGTGATGATGGGATGATGTTTATGAAACCCATTTTATTTGTTGGGTTATTATGAATGATGTATGTTTATTTTGTGGCACAAGTAAGAATGATTTCATTATGAGATGGGTGGGACATATATCTCCCTCCAATGCATTGGGTAAAGATTTATATCTCATGAGATAGACATGGCTGGAACGGTAAATTAATCTGGTTCAGTGTTACAGGACTGAAACGAGGAGTGAACTCGATTCAGAAAGGGACTTTGTCCACTAAGATGGTCTTGGCAGCAATGCCTCGGCTAATATGGAAATCATATCATGTGCTTAATGGTTTCCACAATTACATGTTTTATTCCCATTATATTTTATCATGGTTGATGTTACATTATGATATATGCCTTACGTACTTCCACGATTTATGTCTTTTCTCAAGATTTTGATGTTTGAATTTCATGTTCAAGTTTTTGATTTTAAATGTTTATGGATTGTTTTATGTTCTCTATGTTTGCCCTTACTGAGAATTTGATCTCACCCTTTTTATGTTTTCTTTTCCCCTAGGATTAAAAGAAAGGTTTTAGGTAAGGAAACAAAAAGGGGAGGATCGTTATGGGAGATGTTGAAGATCTTTCAACATGATTAGAAGTTTATATTCCAAGTTTCCAAAGACACTAAACTATTATGGTCCTTGTGTGTCTGTTTTTGTTATGTATTAGATATTCCTCAAAAGTAATGTAATTTCCATGTACTTCAAGCTTGGGTCTCTACAGTTGGTATTAGAGGAAAGGTTTAGTCAACCTTTGGAAACTAGGATGCGAGAACTTTAGTGAGATCCCTAGATATATTTCTAAGGTATGTCTAGGGATTTCCCTAAGGTTAAGTATAAGTATAGGTTATAATCCTAGAATTACATTAACGATCTTATAATTAAACCTAAGATGTTAGATATTGAAGGTAATCCCCCTTTATTATGTTATTTTCCCTAGCATGATTTTTGCCACTCACACTATTCTTTTTGGGTTTTAGATGATGGTTGGAACTCGAAGGAACTGTGTTGATCAATGTAATGGAAAATTCAATGATTTTCCTCCTGAACAAACCAATGTTATGGGAGATGGAGTTCAAAATCTGATTGCTATACTTACACAAGCTATGAATTATTCTGGACTTCCAAATGAGTAGAGAAGGGAACAATATTCTATTGAGTCCTTCATGAGGCAGCGTCCACCTTCTTTCAGTGGGTCTTCTGATCCACTTATTGCTGAACAATGGATCAGTACCACTGAAAAGATATTTTCAGTTCTTCAATGTTCTGAGCATGATAAATTCATCTTATCAGTATATCATTTGGAAGGTGATACTGATCAATTGTGGAATCTTATCAAAAATACGAGGCAAAGAGATGAAATTGAGTCCATGGAATGGGACGAGTTCAAGAACTTATTTTTCAATAAGTAATTCCCTCGTATTCTTCGAAAAAATATGGAGGAGTTTCTTGAACTAAAGCAAAAGGATGATGAATCTGTTGGTATATACGAAGAGAATTTTACAAGGCTTGTAAGGTATGCATCTGGATTTATCACCCAACCTGAAAGTAAAGTTGATCGATTCTTCAGTGGCTTAAAACCAAATATTAGAAGGGCATTAGCTATAAGAGACTTCAGTAGCTATGAAGAAATTGTGCGTTGTGCTATCAATGTATAAATGGATGTTGGTGTTACATATCCATCTCATGGTTTTGACAAGAAACGAAAGATGGAGTTCAAGGAGAAATCTTAGAATATTGGTGAAAAGAAGATGAATTTTTCCTTATGCTTAAGTGTGGAAAGAAGCATGGTGGAGATTTCATTAAACGTACTAGAAAATGTTTTTTAAGTGTGGAAAAGAAGGTCATCGAGCAGCTGAGTGTCAAAGTAATAGAAAACAGGTTGTTAATGGTGTGAATAAAGAAAAGACTGCAGAAAAAGACCCACCAACACTTCAATGCTTCAAGTGCAATGAAATGGGGCATTATGCTAATCAATGCCCTAATACAAGGGTTAATGATGATCAACATGATCAACCACTTAAGGCAAAGGACAAATGGAATTCACATGCGATCACTATTGGTGATTTTGAATATGACAACAATGTGGTGGAATGATTAAGTGTTTATGTAATGGGATTCCAAAATAATGTTGTATATAGTATCTTGGAATATTGGAATATTTATGTATTGGTCTATTGTGGTTTTCAATAATTTTATGGTACCGGTAACCATGGAAAGTGATTGAGGTATTTTTGGAAAGAAGATGATATGCGCATAATGAAGGGATAAGGAGAAAATGAAATACAGTATTCATGAGCTCGTGACTAATATAAGGAAATAGTTATATCATGGTTTGAGTATATAGAATTTGGGGGTTTTGGTATGTGGAAAGAGTTAACTTTTGAAAGCACTCATGTTTTCACTAAGATTCAATGGGTATTCATTTTTTAAGAGAATACATGATTAAGTCCTTCGAATGTTTGTAATGTGACCAACAAGACATATCTTATGATATATGGGGATCAACGATGGTATTAACATTCTTGTTATATGAAATATCTGGTAATCGTTTTCACTATATTATGAGAGTGGACTGCAGTATTATGGATAAGCCTAAAGATTGGAATGGATTATGTTGGACATAAGTTAGTATTGTTTAAGGATAGAAGTTTTTTTTGATATTATTGATGGGATGTTATATTAATGTAGTTTTAGAAAAAGGACAACCTGCAGGATGGGTGACAACCCATCGCGTCGGACAAGGCTGTGGGAATCGAACCCACAACTAAAGTGTGACTGGCCTTTATTGCATACCAATGGCCTACAGTAAGTCCCTAGTTAGTAGAAACTAGTTTTATTTTATTAAGCGATATGATAAATAAAGTATAAGTCCATTTTTGGAACCATATATGATTAATCTCACCATAAGATAGACTTATAACTTTTGCTAACCTTCTGTTTGAAACAGAAGGAATGACCCATCATTCTATCACATGATCTGCTAACGCTTCCCGAATAACAAATTCAACTTCATTTCTTTAAGATATGAATTGGAAATTGTTCAATCCATGAAAAATAGTGATATTATACCAAAATCATGTAAGTATTTATTTTAATTCATCAACTTTAGGGAAATGATCTTGAAAACCATAAATTTTGTCCTAGTACCCTTATATCCGATGAATCAAATGGTACCTTAGATCATCACAAATCTATGTCTTTGTGATTGTTGGCTTTTTCATATCCATTTTCTCTACCACTCTCCATCAGAACATGATGGTTAGATTTCTCTTCCATATCCATATTTTCACCTATGTTCTCTTATGTGGAAACCCAGTGATTAGTTAATTTGGGTAACCGTTACATTTCATACTTTAGTTTTTAAAGTCAAGTTTTGGTATTCCTTTTTACGATGTGGGTTTTCATTAAAAAAAACTTTCAAGTAGAAAACCATTTATAATCCCGACGAATTTCAAGGGAGAAATTCATTTTAAGGGGGGTAGAATGTAACAACCCGAGATTTTATGAGAAGTATTATTTTTAATTTATTTAATTTCTTGTGTTGTATACTACACCAAGATTATCTTTCACTATACACAACACCGTATTATTTTGCAGTATACGCAACACAATTCTTGGATTGTGTTACACACAATTTCATGTTTGTTTGATAGTAGTTATTCTACGAAACAATGAGTATATAAATATATATATATATTCAATGTATTTTGTAATATGCAACAAAAAAGGAGTTGTGCACTACACACAACCCTGACTTGTCTTGCATTACAAGCAATCATGACCTTCTTCGATAGCATGTGTTTTACGCAATACCGGGTTTCACTAAACAACGATATATGGTTATAATATTATTATAAACTAGTCGTTATGAATATTATTAAATAAATTTTTAATTTTATAATATTATTATTCATCTTACACATTTTCTAGAACATGGTATGAGAACAAAATAAATTTTTTTGGGTAAAATAAGTATTTTTCAAAAAATGCAGTTTTGCCGCCTTTTGATGGCGCACCCATTTTAAATATAATTTTTGATAATTTTATAAGTTAAATTTTACAAAATAAACATCGTCTTTTGAATCATGATATAAAAATTTACATTGGATAAAGTTTTGATATTTTTCTGATAACTTTTATATTTTAATAAATAGTAAAAGCACGCTATATTTTAATTAAAAACAACTTTTTTCATCATAATAATTTATATGGTTAAATTATAATATTTAATGGTTTTAAAGTATAAATAGAATATATTTTTACCATTTAATATAATGTATGTCATTATCATTGATTTTACATTGAATTCATAGGTAAAATCATTTCAATCTTTTGCAATGTTTTAAACAAAAACCCATTTTCTTTCGACAATGGGATTAATTTTAATTTAATTTCTGAAACTTCTGTGTATTGAATTTGGAAAAATGGATTCCATATTTAGAATCAGTGGGTCCAAATTATATTAATATACTACTTTTTATTTTTGGGCATTATGAATAGTAACTACAGTAAATTTTATTTACCATAGTAAAAGGTAAATCGGATAATTAAGGGTAAATATAATATTATAAAATTACCCTAACACTTGTCTTAATACAATTGGATGATTATATTTCGTCCTAAGTCATATTTGGGTCGAAATGGAATCCATTAGAACCCACTTGGAGGTGATTAATACCTTTAGTTTATTTTATTTAAAGGAAAGTGAAATATGTCTCACTCAAACATTAATAATTAAAGTATTTTTAATATAAGGTTATACAGAATATAAATTAGGTTATAAATACTAATTTGGAAGATAAAATGTTTTTATTTATCATGGTAATTTATTTGTAATTTTTAAGAGTTATTTAATTACTTTATTAGTTTATACATTAATGATGCAGAAATTATTTATTTAGTAAAAAAATCAATAATATTTTTTTTATTGAAATAGTAATACATATTAAAGGGCTCACAAACCTGACCAAAACTTATTGGTGGTGAATAAACACACCATAAGCATCCAATGACCGAATATATGTCTGTTTGGAGTCTTGTAAAAGTGACTATGACACTTATATTATTTTATTTTATATGATGTCAAAGTTGTCACCTTCATAATTTAATACATATAACATTTTAAAATTTGGGGTTTTTAGAAGATAAATCTGACTAAATGTATTCTTATAAAATATATAAGATTTATATTCATCCTAGTAATTTATTTTTAATTTTTATGCAACAAATAAGTATATTTAATAATTATACAAAAATGTTGTAGTAATTATTTTATTAAGAAAAATATCAAATAAATGGTTTTACAAATAGTAAAATAAATATTATATGAACTATTTAATGTTCTCCACTAATTTTCTAGATTACTATTACATGTTAGGAACCTATTAAATATTTTATTTTGAATATATCCTCTGTGTGGATTTTATTTAAATTCAAATAAATGAATAGTGTCAAAATTGACACTATTGTTATTTTATAAACATAACATATTATTAAATTGTTTAAAAATCACAAAAATATTTAAAAATTATAAATTGAAATTTATATATTCTAAAATGTAATACATTATCTAATTATAGATAATTAATAGCACATAAGTAATTATTTATAACAATTTAAAATTTAGAATCTTATTACCATAAATAAAATTTAATAGATTAAATAAGGATAAATCAAGTTGATAATGTTTAAAATAAATTCCCTGCATGTCTAAATTTTATTGGTTGATGATATTACAAACCTATCTCATCTAATATTCTAATATGAGTCATTTTTGGAGGTTTTTAAGTGGGGTTGGAATTTATTATAAATTAATATTTCTTATAATTCCAAAGGTGTCCCTCTCCTCCCTTATAAAAGGGCACCTCCTCCCACTCCTCCTCACACCAATTTGAGCCTTCAAGCTCGTCCAAAACCTGCCCATTTCACTCCCCCACTTTCATATAAACCTTATATAGGTACTGGTCTTCTCAAAATACCAACCCTAGTGCCCTAAGAAGAAGTTTAAAGGAGGTGCGTCGAAGAAGAGGTAATCTCTTCTACCGATTATTTCAAGCTTATTTCTTCTTTAACTTCTTCTTCTTTAGTTGTTTCATTATAAAGTAATAACATCAGTATCACTAATATACTGATATGTTATTATAAATATGAAACAACCCCATTTCACCTTCTATCCATCCTACAGAAAACGAAATCACCGCGCGTGCGTACGTACGGAATACCGTCTTCACACCGTGGTGTAATCTGCTTTTTCCAACACCACCTTACTTGGATGGGTATAATGGTGTAAAGAATAACTATACATAGTTATTATAAAATAATACTGATTCTTATATATTGTATCATCCAATCCAATTCAATTCAATAATTATGGGAACGATATCATCGCTCGTGCGTACGTACGGACTACCGTCTCCACAACGCGATAAGATTCATTCTCAATGATTAACCATTCATGAATGATTATAAAGTATATATAAGAAGTAATAATGAAATATATGAAATAATAATGATACTATATTTATGTATATATATATATGTATGTCATCCAATTAATTCCATTCAATTCAACGAGGAAACGAAAACAACGTTCATGCATACGTACGGCCTACCGTCTCCATGAACGGTGTATTTCTTTCCATTTATCGATCTATTATATATATGTATATTCTGAATATATATTATATATCAATCATGTTTTACATTCTGGATGTAATTAATCATGATCTAAGTAATCGTATGAATAATTACAAGTTAAAACACGAACGACAAATGAAACGATTTTACCCAAAACGCTACTTTAACATGAATTTACAAAAGAATGGGTAATGTAAAGTCATAAGTGAACCATATATGATATCATAACGATGAATATGATTCTGTAATAAGTCAATGAAATTATTTAAATCATTATAAAGGAGGTTCGGATACATACGAAGCATATCGGACGTAAGGTAAGGGATAATTTTTCAAATCTCATTTTTTTATCCGAGATTGCTTATACGTAAGTATTTACTGGGGTTATTGTTATCATCCATGTCCATGTTTTCTAAAAGTGTTTTTATGTATTTTTAATGTCCTTTTTACCCATTTTTACTTTTACTACATGGTATGTAAGGAATATTTCTTTTGTTTACGTTACGAGGTACTTTTTGACTTTTCCGAAAAAAGTACGAGATGGATGTTTTTTTAACTTATACGGCACGAATGGATTTTTACAGTTTTATAAATCCTTATTTTAATGATTCTTACTCCAAAATATTTCATGAATATTTTCAAAAAAATATTTTTCTTTTAAAATTGCATGATGTTTTATGAATAGAAATTGATTTTGAAGAAGAAAGGATTTTTTCCTCAAGAATTCATTTCAAGTGTTTTATCAAAACCATTTTCCATCTAAGATGACATTATTTCATATATGTATGTTTCAAGTATAATGTCTCTATGATTTACATGGTTACACTTTTCTTATTATGAAATGATATCCATTTATTTTATATGGATTATGTGATGATGGGATGATGTTTATGAAACTCATTTTATTTGTTGGGTTATTATGAATGATGTATGTTTATTTTGTGGCACAAGTAAGAATGATTTCATTATGAGATGGGTGGGACCTATATCTCACTCCAATGCATTGGGTAAAGATTTATATCTCATGAGATAGACATGGCTGGAATGGTAAGTTAATCTGGTTCAGTGTTACAGGACTGAAACGAGGAGTGAACTCGATTCAGAAAGGGACGTTGTCCACTAAGGTGGTCTTGGAAGCAATGCCTTGGCTATTATGGAAATCATATCATGTGATGAATGGTTTCCACAATTACATGTTTTATTCCCATTATATTTTATCATGGTTGATGTTCCATTATGATATATTCCTTACGTACTTCCACGATTTATGTCTTTGCTCAAGATTTTGATGTTTAAATTTCATGTTCAAGTTTTTTCTTTCAAATGTTTATGGATTGTTTTATGTTTTCTATGTTTGCCCTTACTGAGAATTTGAGCTCACCCTTTTTATGTTTTCTTTTCCCCCAGGATTAAAAGAAAGGTTTTAGGTAAGGAAACAAAAAGGGGAGTATCGTTATGGGAGATGTTGAAGATCTTTCAACATGATTAGAAGTTTATATTCCAAGTTTCCAAAGACACTAAACTATTACGGTCCTTGTGTGTCTGTTTTTATTATGTATTAGATATTCCACAAAAGTAATGTAATGTCCATGTACGTCAATCTTGGGTCTCTATAGTACATATTGATTCTTCTTTATAAAAATGGTATATGCCTATTTTTTCAATGGTAATGGCATCACTAATCATCGTAGGTCATGAATCTTCTTATATGGCAATATTTTCCTATTTTAATTCATCTAAAGTGGTAGAGAAACCCTCCTAAAATGTTGGAGGGGAAACTTTTAAGTCATATTACTCCACCTGTCTTCCTTATTCCATTCCCACATTAAAACATATGAGTGATTAAGTGGAATATTTAGAGTTAGAAAAAATATTGATATTATTATATTTATAGGTAAATAAATATCTATTCCTTAGTGGTGATGTGATCATTCCATTAGATTCAGTTGATGATGTGGGGGTTTACTAAATTCCTAAATATAAAGTGAGGGAATTTTCACCTAAAGCCTTAATTTTGAAAGGAGGATTGAGGACCTCTTCAGTACAACCAGGTTCAAATTACATAACTAAGATAATGAGGGTTAGTGATCACAAGACCAATTCTAAACTGACACCTTAGATTAGGTTGATGGGTAGCACATATTCATCCTAGATCTCCTTAGATGAGTTCTCTGGGGTCATTTCAAGACCATTAAGGGTGGTAACCCATATAATATCATTGGTCATGGATTTATTCCCTTCTCTCTAATAAAACCTTGCATTAATTTATTGAGCCACACAAGATTAAAATGGAGATTTTCGCTATATAATATCCCAATTCTACCATTAATTAATTACATTAGACAATGGTGGTTGGATGAAGGTATTTATTCATGTTGGTGCAGCCAAGGATTTCCCAAAAAGACATTAAAATATGTATCTTTCCATATGAATATTAATTCATAATTGAACAACAGTTCCCTAAATTTTGTTCTGATCTTGATTTGTAAAAAGGGATTTTTTTCACTATTTTTTATCCCTTGACTGTCGTGGGAAAAGGATAAAGGTCAACTTCACTAAAACCCAACCAATGAAGCATTTGGATGTGAATGAGATTGAAACCTTACCCATTATCGATGAAATCCCATTTGATGTCAATTTCATCTAGAAAAATTAACACATACAGGGGCCTAATGTGTCCTTATATCATATCATCCTTTTAAAGTTCTATAAAAGAGATGATGTCATTAAATTCCATAGGTTAGATCTTCTCCCATTGTACCTAAGGTGTAGTGGCCTCGGCTGTAAACTCTTGGGGCTTAGTTGAGCCTCTACAAGTGCTTCCTAGAGATTATTTGATATGTTAAGAGTATACAAAACTGACATATTCTCTGGAAATACAACCAAATTATTTAGGATGTCATATTTTTTAGTCAAATTTCTGCACCTTTCAGTAGTTATTTGTTCCCTAGAATATATGTTATAGGTTAAATTTTATAGGTTAGGCACTTCAGGTGTTTGAGTAGATGTTGAGGGAACTTTTACTACTGTTGGATTAGGCTTACTAGGACAACCTACCTGCCTTGGTTGAAGAGACGATTACATCCCTTCCATTCAATCTTCCAAAATTATTGGGTTAGGGAAACTCTTACTGAATGTGGGTATGATTCCATATTTTTCATGTACTTTTTGAATTTATGTTTCAATATTCTCAACAGTATAAAAATATTTGGTGGGGATGTGGCCTAGATATTTGTTTTATCCACAATTATGAATTCCCTTACCTCATAAGCTCTTACGGCCTCTACCTACAGTTCCCCAATTTGGCATAGTGAAAATAGGTTCATAAACCCACTCATAATTAGAGAAGGGATCCATTATGTGAATGGAATTAACGGAACCAAATATTAAATATTCCTCTACTAAGGATTCTATCTAGAGTGAAAATTCTCATGGTACTGTTTCAGGAGATGATTCATGTGGTGTTACTAGAGGTATGAAGTCTAAAAGGGTAAAAACTACTTTTGGAATTTGTGAAGATTCGTGTTTATATAATTTTTTTACTCATCCATATATACCAATTCTTGGAATATTGGATCTTAGAAGATTTAAGTGTTACTAAAACTTATTGAACCCCAATAGAAGATACCTAGGGCAAATTTGATTGGTCCAACTATTCCTTAAGGATACATTGGGTTCAATTGATTATATTACTAGAAATCCAATCACTGGTCTTTTTTTCACCCTTGTGACTTATTTTCACTCACCTTTTTCCTCTGGAGTAGCATCAAAAACACATGCCACTTGTGTTAGTAGTTTACCCTACTTTAATTTTACAAATTCAACCATCTTTTGAAGGATATATTTAAAAAAACACTCTCAGTTGGTATAAACCAACATTTGGTGAAATGGTAAATAATATGGGAAATCATTGGGGATGAATTTATTAGGCCTCTTAGGATCTAGTAATTTCAATATGTTATTTTCCATATCTTCTATAAAGTAACTTGGAACATGCTCGTCATGGAAGGAATAGACTTTATACTTCTAGTATTAGAATTGAGAGAATTTAGGTTCTCTCCTAACATCCTAAGGGGGGTATTATTACTAAATTTTTCATTTAGGTGGTGGTGTCGCATGAGGAGGTGTGGTATTTGGAGATGGATCTGGTATAGAGGTTGGTTTTAAGGTGACCACTATGGTTTTCACCCAACCCATTATCTTACCCTAGGCTACTGATACTAGATGAGAATTGGACTTGGTTCACAAAATAGAATCTTCTATCCTTCATGATACTATAGTAAAATCTTAAAAGATGCATGGATATTTTACCAGAATAAGTAGAGTTCATAATTATTCATGAATATTATCAATGAAAATACCCAAAAAATTACCTTGAGGAATATTAAAATTCAAGTAGTAAATCAAACTCTTCCACTTAGAAATAAACTCTAAAACCCTCTCATTTTTTCATTATCTATACATTGAGTGATCGAGGACCATTATATTCTGAAATTTAGAGATGAATTAATAGAGGAATTCATGTCAAATATCTTCCCACACTTTAATTGATTCAGTTGGTAGACTGGTATACCAGGAGATGGATGGTACATCTAAGGTTTACATGAAACACCTTAATTTGGATTCTTATTTCTATTCAAGGGTTCCAATCATGGGACCAAACTGAAACATGAAGTTCATCGTATGCTATTTTGGATCCCCCTATCCATTGAATGTTGGGAATGTATGATTCCCAAAGTTTGGCAGGGGAATATTTGTATCCACCCATTCAGAGTCTAGATTCCTTTCTAGTTATACTATTGTATGTCATCCTTTAAAATCTTTCAATCGAGCTGCCAATGAATCAATAGTATTGATGAGTTGGTAAGGAATGGCCAAATATAAATGAACTTGAATAGAGAAGAAAATGGGTTGTTCTAGTTGTGTTGGTTCTCCCTATACTCTTGATGGGTAACCTATAGGGGTTGTCTTGTGAAGATTCATTTGACCTATCTTTAGTTGTGTCCCCAATGGGGGGAACTCCAAATATCTCACCACCATTGGGTCCAAGTATTGTTTTCCAGTATCCCATATTGAGTGGATGTTCTAAAACTACTTAATTTGTTGTAATGAATCCTCTTTTCTAAGTTACATTGGCTAGCTATGAAAGATGAGGCTCTACAAGAAGAAAATTTCTAATAGGGATGTTTCCTCAGAGTAGTTATACATTAATTTTTCCTAAATCCTTTATCTCTTCCTCATACTAGGTAATTATTTCCTAAAATGTAATAGGTTCAAACTCTTCAGGAGGAAAATGAGATATAGTTGCACCTTAAACCTTTACCTGGGAAGATGAATACTGGGAAGGTGGTAGTAGAGTAGTTGAGGGAGCCCCCAAATTCTTAGTGAGCCTCCTATTCATGGTATGCACAACTTATTATATCATTTCCATATGGAATATATTTTGGATGAAAATGTCCTCTTAATTTTCCCTAATATTGGCCTCAAGTTTTTTATTGTCCATAGTTGTGGTGCAAATGACTTTCACCGATACATAATACATTAGTGGTTTTATATTATAATTGGAATGATAGGAGATTCAGTTTTCCCAAGAATATATATAGGTAGAACTGTGATCTTTATGAGTGTTCTCCCCCTTAATAGATCACTCATGTTTTCACCCCCTATGGTGCCTCATATTATCCTTCAATGATCCACTTGGAGACACTTTGTGAGGGGTGACTCGAAGGAAATATCCTAATAGTTTTTTAATTCACATTCTGATTGAGTAAGTTGGTCCAAGAAATGAGAAAATTGTGAGGGTTCTTATTTCATCATTACTCCTAATCAGGAAAATATTGACCTCCATTAGGGAGGAGAACGAGGTAAAAATTCCCCTACCCTAGTGAGTTGGATTGGTTCCCACTCCACTATTACAACCTTTCAGACTAGATTTATTGGTCTTGTTAAGGTAAGTTGAGTTAAAAATGGCCCTAGTCCTGTGGGTTGGGGCTGCACCTATATCAATGTGACTACATATTACATGTATTCTCTCTTGATCCTATAGATATTTTTTTATCGTGATTTATGTGCATCATATAGTCTACATGTGGGATACTTTCTTTCAAAGGAATTTTAGTTTTTTTGGAGATTTCCCTTCCTTAAATGAGAAGCATGATCAACCTTTTTGGATGTCTCATGTAAGAGTCTTTCAAAGGATAATTCTCATTGGGCCCAATAATTTTGATATTTTTTTCAAGGATAATTCTTACCAAAAATACCATATATCATGAGCAGAGTTTCCTTCTGAATGATAGCTAATAGAAATGATGTTTCATGATTTCACTTCTAGAAGGCCCTTCTAATCAGTGATTGGGGTAAAATGCAATGCTATGTGCTCACCCTATCCCATGATTCAGAAACTAGATGGGTAATTAATGATCAACTGTAGTAGATTTCTTAACACATTAAGAAATGTGCATGGGAGACCCTCCCATTATTTCCCTGATTTCAGGTGTCGTATAGCTGGAAGGGAATCTAAGTCAATTTGAAAATTTAGTTCTTTGATTACCTCAACATGATCTTTATATCCATCATAAGTAAAAACTTTATTCCTTAGATAATGAAGAGTCATCCATATGTTCAGGAAAATTTTATGCACACATTCTCATAACAGTGTTTTTGGAAGGCCATATTGAGGATTGTATAAGGTACAAAACATGACAGGTATATTTTCTTTAGACAATTGTTTCTTCATAAGCAATGAATTTAATTTTTCTTTTATATTGGATTCCTTCACCTAGTCTGGCCAAAGGGGGAATTTCAAAGATTATTTTCTATAAGTGGTGGGGTTATGAAGAATCTCTTATACTATATTAGACAGAATATGATCCAAGAGTGGTTAAGAGAGTAAATTTTTCCTTGGAATATATTTTCTTTATAAAGGATATCACTTTTTGATGATAAGGCATTAGGAATGACTAGCCTTATATTCTCAAGCACCTCATGGTATGAGGGATTTATAACAATTGATTCAGAAATGGGGGAACTTATTTTTGAAATAAAATATTACCATGGGGATGACCTTTGTAGAAAATTCCATGATGGGGAGGACTACTATCATGGTCTAATGTCTGACTACAATGAGAAGTTTAGCAGTTTTTACCCTATAGAGGACCTTCAAGGTGGATGGTGGAAAGGGGAAGACCTTAACTTCATTCAATCTTCTAACCATTGGGAGATTTTACATGGTACTCATCAAGGGAAGGATTCTCATGATTGGTCATTTCATGAAAACAAATGTGTCTTTCATGGTAGATATTCTTGGGAGGACCTCTAGAGTTTCTGGTAGAAATGTTGCGAGGAGGACCATCATAACTATAGTTGATGTTTTTGTAATTTAGTACTGGGATAGTGGGATATTTTTTATCCATTGATAGATATTTTATGGACTCAAGAACACATTATTTAGATAGAGAAATATTATTGACCTACTCTTGTTTTTCAATTTGTCTTTGGTGATACCCTTTATTATGTGATCTCCTTTGGGAAGCTGGAGTCGCATAATGTCGAAAAAGATTTTCATATACATGAGTCTATTTAATAGACTTTTGTGCTAGTTTTAGAGTTTGTAAAAAAGTTTCTAGAATTCAGATAGGGATATATGCCTATCCTAGAGTGGCCACTAAAGTATAATGGTGAACTCTAATTGGGATGTGGATATACACTTGATCCTACTATCCTTTTATCACAGGAATTTATTGATGACCGTCTTAGATGGGAGCATAGATGTATGCCTACTCCTGAGTAAACATCAGATTATTCTAATGGGACAATCCAATTTTGGATGAGGGTTTTTATGAATGACTTATAACCACTATTTCTACATACATTATGTCATATAAGGTCTGTAGAAATGTGGGTAGGGACCTCCGTCGGTACTTCTTTCATTGCCAATATGTATTCAGTGACTTCCTTAGTAGGAATGAGGATATATTCTCATTCCATAGATGGAGTGGGGATATATCCTTGCTCCTATCATACATTTCATGATGGGATATATTGATAATAATCATGTGTGTGGGAAGAGATATGGGTGTGCCCTTGTATTTTTCTAGGGTATGCCAGCAAGTATATTAAATTGCTTCCAAATTGTATTTCTAGTCTTGATGTGTGTGAGTGGATATATGGGCCTTCTTGTAGGTTGTCATAAAATATTGTGGGAAGGATTATCGAGTATAAATAGGTATGTGAGCATCAATTATTCAATCGTTTCCCTTGGTGGGATTTCCTAGGTGCTCGGGTCTGAGTAACCTGATCTAGATCTCATAGGGTGACATCCTAACCATACTGAGGATTTGGTTCCACCTAGAATTAGAAGTGACAGTTGTTGGAAGTATCCCTATGGGTTGATCCCTATGTGGTTGATATGAGGTCATCACAAACCACTTTGTATGCCTCCCTAAGTAAAGGGAGGAACTTGTTGTTTTGTTCTAGGGAAAGGCTCTTGAAATGGTTTGAGATGATAATAGGTGTCATCTTCTTTTTGTAAAATATCCATCATGGAGTGGATGGATGGTGGGGATTCATATCTTTTAGGGCTACACATGAGGCCTCCAATTTTGGAATGGTTCCATTAAGATGGTACTCCCAAACCAGTGTGTTTGAAACCCGATGTTGAGGACATTGGGTTTATGAGAGTTTCCTTTGGTTGGATGAGGAGCCAAATTGTATAGAAGTTGATGCATAAATTCTGGTATATTTTTATAAATATATTGTATTAATTTGATCACTGATGAATGTACCTGGAAGGTTTTATTTTAAAAACACAAATGAGATAACTTATTAAAGTAGCATCACAATTGACAAACACATGTGTAATTAATATCTTAAGAGATCCATGTTTGGATATCTTTCACGTTATAAGAGTAAAAAAGGGAATTGATAGGTGGTAAATATAGTAATTTTGGTTAATGAAATGATTCACTCTAGGTTTACTATTTTTTTCAATAAAAATTGGGTCCGAATGATTGATTATGGTTGTTGAGTATAGTTTCACAATCATTCACATCATGTCCACTATTTTTTTGTATCCCTTATTTGATGGTTTCTAATGGGGCTTATTCATGGAACCTAAAACACTAAACATGTCTAATATTCATGATAGATCATGGACTTGATTTCTAAATGAAGGAGGTTATTTGGGGAACTCAACCAATGATGCATAAGAAATCACATTGGTCCAGTGGATGGAAGGTCGAGCTCATCACGCCCTTTTTTTAGGGGGGTTATTTCCCACTCTCAGACTCTTGTATAGATTTATGATATATTTTTGAAACCCATTTTTAAATTCCAAGTATTTAACTTTTCACCCCTATGTATTAGAAATCAATTATAGACTTGTGTTAATGGGAAACCGTCTATATGTATGAGAGTTTATCCACCATGGTTACGTTTTTTGTTTTGTGGTGATGGTTTTAAGCTACATAGTTATATAATCAAGAATATATCATCATATATAGATATGAGAGTTGTTTTGATCTTGGGATCGGGTCCATGATAGGCGATTCCTATGTATCCTTATGATAGGAATCAAAACCTGTGTAGTTCAGTGACATTAATATAACACGTCATACCTTTTAGGATCATGTGACAATGACTAAACCATGTAGTTTAATGTCATGCAGTAAGGTTGTCTAGGTGAAATATTCCTAGAAATGTATTGTGTGAGACTTATGATGAAATGGCCTGAGGGAACCAAAAGTAATATAGCCTCACTGTTTGGATAAGAACTTACTTGGAATATGGCCCAAATAATATTAGGTTGAGTTTGGGGTGATGGGTTTGAACCTCAAGGAGGCTTATTATATATCTCGTTTGGAGATGAATGAAATCCCACATGGTTTGAAACGGTTTAGTATTATACCTAAAAAGGAGAACCATGTGGTGGCTTCATTGGGAATATGTCCCTTTGAAGGTTTCATATCATGGTTTGGGATTATACCAAGTAGGAGGACCAAGTAGTGTATATTTTATCATGTTGATGACATGATAGCCACTAACCTCAAAACCCAAGTGAATCATGCTCAGTCTAAGAAACAAGAGGAAGTGAAAGATCTGGAAATCCACGGAAGTTGGGGGGTGTCCCATAAGAAAGACTTGGGGATTACTCTAGGAGGGATTCCATGGGAATTTCATTCCTTCTGAAAGGTTGAAGAGTGGGTGAGGGAGAGGAAATATATTTTAAGGTGATATTTTCATCTAATTTTCTTCACATTTCAGGCAACAAATGTCACATCTTGACCTGAGAATCCATTTTCCACCATCCCTAAGGTTGGGATTGTCATTACCATAGGAATTTATTATTGAGAAAATGATGAGGATACTACCTATTAGGTAGTATAAATTTGGTACTTCCATTACCATAGGAATGTATGGTTGAGAGGGAATTTCATTATTCCCAAGGTTTAGATCTTGATTTTCCAAAGGCTTTAGAGGTGGTCTTGGCTTAGATATCCTCAAATGAGGGATTGAGACATAGGGGTGCCTAATCATTGGATATTTGAAAAAAGGGGATGAAAAGTGCCTTGCCTAGTTGATACAAAGGATATTTATAGGTTTCCTCACCCAAGTGATGCCTTTGAAATATGGATTTGGATTCACATAAGTGATACTTGGGTGAATGGGGTTCAGTTTTACCCAGGTGATGCTTGGGTGAGCTGGATTTTTCTACTTCTCCAAATTAATGCTTTGGGGGATTTGGGAGATACCTCACCTAAATTCTACTTAGGAGGGTTTAAAGTTACCATGCCCATTTTTTTCATGGTATATAATTGATGGGTAATAACTTCGGAAACCATACTTAGGATGGATCTTTCTCATACCTCCAAGGGTCTCCTCAGGTGCTCCTTAAGGGTCTCGTGTAGGTCCCTATTCAGGGAAGGGGACTTCTCCCTAGTACTTTTAGACTATAGGTAGGTGGATAATCACATAGGCCCTTGGTGTTTCAAACCTTTTAGGAACCATAATCCCTATAATCTTATTAATTACCTCTTATTTTGAGGTTGGGAGAGTTACTTGGATAGTTTTGGGACTTAGATGAAGGACTAGGGTGAGCAGAGCTTCAGGCTAACTCTTCATCTTCCATTCATCAAATTGGGAGCCCAAGGGTCCCATTTATAGGAAAGTAAGTACTATAGGTGAATTAGGTGGTTCACTTAGGTCACTCATTTAGGTCTCTTAAGAAGTTATCTTCAATGGGTGTGACCTATGTGAGGTTTTAGTCACACATGTTTGGACTTGCAGGAGTCTTTGGGTGAGCCTATCTAGACCTGCACAAGTCTATAGGCATGTATGTTCAACCTCAATTATGAAAAGAGTGCATAGGTTATACTTTTATTATGACACAATGGGGTCATGTTGGGCCTTGTGTGGGACCACTGGGGTGAATGCATGTGACCTTTCATGCCTTTCACTTCTCTATTTCTTGAGGTATTCTCCTTTGAAACTTTTCATCCTCATGTAAAAAAAGGAGTGTCAATAATAGGACATAGATCCATTTTCTCCAAAATTACATTAATGTTATAAATATAATATTAAATCATTAAATACATTTTTATAAACATTAATTAAATTTTTTATAGAAAATGAATCACATCACTTTGTGGAGACTATAGGTCATACATATGCATGAGCGATGAGCGATCATTCCCTAAATGGGTGAAAGGGTAAGTAAGTGGATGGAATATTAATTTTATAGAATCAATATCATGTACTGGGTGTTATATATATTTATTATTTCTATCATTATTATTATCCATGTGATTTGGTGATGGAAAATAAATTACATCAAATCATGAGGTGGTAGTCCACTGTACTCACAAGCGATGATGTTGTTTCCCATTTGATAGAGAAGGGGATGGAAAAATATTATTGCCTCAACATAATTACATATTAGTATATGGGATATATTGGTGTTGTTATATTGTGATTTTTAAATCATAATTGATGGTGGTAAAAGAATAAATAAAAAATAAAGAGATTCCTTAAGACGATTACCTTCTCTTAGAGAAGCCTCCTTTGGATCTCTTCTTAAGGACACTAGGGTCAGTATTTTGGAAGGAATAAATTCTATAGAATTTGGATAATAATTTTGGGGAGATATTTTGGTAGTGTTTTTTCAATTCAAATGTCTTGAGAGGTGTGAGTGAGTTAGGGGATGAAGTGACCTTTTATAATTGAGGAGGATTGGCATTTTTATAAATACTCAAACCTATTCAATAATGCGAAGACACTCTCACCCCAAGTGAATAAAAAATTCTAAATAATAGAGTGGATGGAATTTAAGTTTGGTCCAAACATACACTAAATAAAAATCAAAATGTTTTAAACATGTTATTCATTATCCTCTAAGTTTTCTAACATTTACGTCTTTATTTTTACCCCAGTAATTCATTTATTTAACCTAGTTAATTTATCATTTAAGACTGGAATAAATTGAGACTTATTAGATAATTTGGACCCATTTATTCTTAATATTTAATTCAATTTATCAAATAAATATTCAATGTGTTTGTAAAATTAATTTTAACACAAAATCATTAAACACAGAAAACATCATCTAACCTTAATTTTGATAAATAAATTTTACTGACTTTAATAATAATTTTGATCAAAAATTTAGTTGATGGTATTTTATAATATTAATTATGATTATTCCAAATATGGAATCCAATTTATGAAATTAAATTCACATAATTTGAATAAATTAATTTAAAAATAAACCCTCAAATCATGTTAAAAAACGGTTTTTCAAGAAATGTATTTTTCTTGCATAAGATGATCTCTTATTTATTATATGAATAGTAATAATAATATGATGGATTTAAATTAATATATTTATATTTATAATATAAAATTCTTATTTAAACAATTAATCATTAAATATTATTTAAATTAATTAAAATGGGTGGAAATTATTCCTTTTAAAATAAAAACGGTTTTTTGAAAAATGTGTTTTAAGCCTAAAATAAACATACACAAAAATTGGATATAAAGGTGATTATAATATAATTATATATTTTAAATATAATTATATAATAATTTTATTAATTTCGAATCAAATTAAAATTATAATGAGACTTTAAAATTATTTAATTAGATTGAAAGAAATAATAATATTTGAATAGTCTGTATTTTTCACTATTTATAGAAAAATCATCCTTTTCGGAAAAAATATCAAAATTTAAACCTAAGATAATTTTGAAATTTTTATATAAAAAATGATATTATTTTTATAAAATTAAATTTCTAAAATTGGGATAAACTAATTATAATTTCCAAATATAAAATGAAATATAAAACAATTTTTAAAGAAAATGTATTTTTGAGGCATAAAATTATTTTATTAAGAATTAAGTACTTATTTATAAATAAATTATAAAAACCCATTATATATATATTCATAATTTGGATAAAAATATTCATCCCTTCCAACTTAATAGCAAAGTTATAATGGTTACATTACATAATAATATTTTAATAGTATATAGCGGTTTTCTTAAAACTCAATGTTGTGTGTCATATATTATATCAAACATAACGTTCTTCATTTAAATTAATGTGGTGTTACATTATCTGAAAATTTAATAAATTATTTCATCACAATTTTAACTTACCCTCAGAAATCAAGGGTTTAATATTTCAACATACCTTTCTTGAAAACCCACATCATAAATGGGTTTATAAAACTTTCCCTTAAAAAGAGAAAAAGGGAAATACGAAGGTCATCTGGAATAACACATAACAAGGTTTAAAATTAGGATAACATTGGTGGGAAGTGAAAATATGAACATGGAATAAAATAATAGATAATTATGAAGAGTGATAGAGATGATTTATCAGAATAAATTGAATGGTCAAGAGAAAGTTAACCACCACAAATCCAAAAATTATTTATGAGTTAAAATACCATTGATTCATCGAATATAAAGTTAATAGGATAACATTTTTGTTTCAAGAATATTTTCCAAGATTTGTGGGATCATTTTACTGTCAAGATAGTGAACACAAAAAAAATATACTTGATATGATTTTAGTATTGTTTCATCATTTTTTTATTCTTCGATCAATTTACACTTCATTTACTACTCAAATAAATGAATATCTAGGATAGATTTTTAATACCTGGAGAACTAAAATTAAATTTTAATGGATTGTAAGATTTAAAAAATAATAATAATATATCTATAATATCTTTAAATATTAACTAAAAATGAAATTTTTAACATAATTTAAAAACATTCCTATGGAGAAGTAAAATGTTTTACTTTAGAATTTCTACCAAAGGTTTAACTTAGCTTATTCCACAAATAAATAACCCTAAATACAAATTAAAATGTGTTCAAAAATATCAATAGTTGTCTCAAATTCAAAATATTTTATACTATAATATGTTTCCAACACAAACTTAATATTTATCCATAAAACCATTTATGTAAAAATAATGGAATACTAACCAGGACATTATATAGGACAGTGGTAGACATTTCATCCTTTTTTACCTTTAGTTATGGGTTCAATTTCTCACATACTTGCTGAATATGGTGAGTTTTCACCCTTTATGTGGGTTGTTATTTTTCAAAAACTATATTGGTATAATTATTATAACATTACTAAAAATATTATGAACAATATCAAAAATAAATTTAATCATCAATTCACTTTTTAACCACTAAGTTTTTCTATACATCTTATTTTTTCCAAGAAATAAAATAAAATTAATTGAATATTATTACTTTAACATCAATTATCATATTAACCCTAAAGGTTATCAATACCTTTAAACTTATGAAAATATAATTCTTCCTAAAATAATAATTCATTTGAACCTAAGGGTTTAATATACCTCAAATATCTATTAAAACTCAATAAATGTCTATGTGGTAATTTTATCACATAAAACCTCAAAAGGGGTATATATGAAATTAAAAATTATAATAAAACAATTACTTATTAACACATTATGGTGCATAAAGATCTTATACTTATTTGAATCATAAACTTTTTGTCTTTGGGAATATCTTTATTTTCAAATCCCTCATAAATGTTTGCAAATAAAATGTGAATTATCCTAATCATAACCCCAAGAGTGTCAAACTACATGCATATTAAGGACCTTTTTCATAAACCAGGTGACGATTGATTCAAATCCCAATATCCCCCTTTTTCATTTATTACCACTTAGTACAACTGTTATAGAACCACATCCACTTTTAGTATCCATACAGGGATATATTTTTAGGAAAAATCACATAAACTCTTTCTCACTGTAACGTTGGTATATTATTCTATAATTATCCTCAAATTATATAATAGGGTTATGTTCTCTAGTCTATGTTTTCCAAAATCTAGTTCCCAATGTTTCTATTGTTCTTACTCTGATACCAACTGTAAAGACCCTAAACCTAATATCCCAAATACAGTGGTTAATTTATTACATTGGAACTAGATACAAGTGATTTCATCCCAAAGGAATGAAAAGTTTAGTAGTACTAGTAAACTAGATATATAATTTAGTATCACATTAATTGAAAACATAAATTACAATATAGTAAAATAAATATTATGCATCCTTAAACTCATTAAAAGATTCCTTCTTCATATCTTAGGGAAGGAAAACAAAATAAGGGTGAGCTCAAATGCTCAATAAGAGTTATATATAGCATAATCTATCATGAATCAATAATAATAATAAATATTTCAATGTAAATAACTAAACACACATTTCATTTTAATAACTTGAATACCAAGATTAGATAATGCAATATCAATATGGAAAGGTAAGTATTTGAAAAAACACATTCCATTTAATCAATAACTTGTGCACAAAATATATCCATATTTAATATCAATGTAGTAATATCATGGATAATAATAACTACATTATTAATAAAGTAAATTTTTAATATTTTATGCCATGATCTCAGACATCAGGGTATATATTCCATTAATACCTTTCATAGTCCGGTTTAAAACTATGTGTAAAATCCCATTAAATGTTAGCTTATTGATTCACCTCATGAGACTATCGATGCATCAAGGAGATATGTAATTATGGTCCTCACCCATCATTTCTTATCTAACACATTCCTTATATATCAAATGATCGATTTAATTCATGAATAATATTCCTTATTAATATATGTATGAATTGAATAAATAATATGTAATATCAATATTTCCCTATTCAATCATATATATTTCAATGTAAAACACTATATATATAAATGATATATGTTTTAAATAATAAGACTATCAATGATAAATAATATGGATATTTGGGGGAAATGTAATGTCCAATGATCACAAGAAAGTTAATATTTCAAAGAAAAGTTAATAATTACAATGATTAATAAAGAAATATAATTTCAATACTTTCCCTGGTCAAAATGATAATAAACCATCCATAGAAAGAATAAGGATGGTATAATTACAACATATATTCAGTGGAGTATTAGTAAAATAAAGGGTTATTTCCCTTGACAAATATAAATAACATAAAAATATCTTTAAAACATTCTTGAGTAAAATACCATTTTCACTTTTAATATCCCATTTAAAATTTAGAAGTTTTCAGAATATTAGGGGAAACTTTTTCTTTGAAATAAACCTTGTATACTTGTAAACTAAGATTCAAAGTAATGAGTGATCATGATGGAGAATGGATTTTATTCAAGCCTTGTATGTTAAAATAATTATTCCTTTCACAATTTTATAGTAAAATTAAAAAGTACCTTCTTTAGAAAATTATAGGAAGATTCCTCTATAAAAAATTTTGAAAAAACAATTATGGGTAAAAATTACTTTAAAAAATAATGTAAAACATTTTTTTAAAACATTTTTTGAAAAAATGGATTTGGAAGAAAATGATTATCAACCAAAGAGGGAAATGAAGTCAAATTTTAAAAAAGAAAATCTCAATCATTTTAAGAACCAAATATAGGAAAATATTACAATTACATGAAAAAATAATGAATAACCATAGGAGAAAAAAATAAAATGGGTTTTTTATAAAATAATAAAATTACTTCTATAAATGAAAATTCAAGAATAAACAATACTGATTAAAATTAGATTGAAATATAAATCTTTTACCACTTTGGTAACTTTTAAATCATAAGCCCCATAAATGAAATAAATTAAAATGAAACATTAAATACCATGAATATAAATATATTCATGTCATAATATACCAAATTGGTAGTGGATACACTATAAAATAATATATGTGTATAACATAACCTATGTCCCAAACAAAAAAAAATATAGACGAGAAGCCCTTATAATGATCATAACATTGAAGGGAGAATTAATCGATGAATCGATTATAAATTTAAGAAGTAAATACAAATAAAACAAGTGTAAATATAGAATAAGATAGTAATAATTCATTACACATATAATCTTATAATATCAAATATAATGAATAAGTAATATTACCCAATGAAAAGAAATTGAGTTATGAAATTCCCTACCACATGGTAACTTTTAAATCAAATCACCTTGGATGAAATAATTCAAATTGAAAATTAAAATAGCATGAATTATGAATTATTAATCATATTATATATAAAATTTCTATTATATATACCATATAAAATAAATTAGGTGCATAACATTAAAATTTCCCTCAATGAAAGAAAATGGTGAGAATCCCATTACCACATGTTTCCTTTTAGTTAAACACGATTAAAACTTATTATAATCATTTTAAACATGTCATTAATTTATAATAGAACCATATTAATATTTAAAATATCATATATGATCTTATTATAATATATTATCACTTGTTAATTGATAATATTTCATTGTTACCATTATTTCGATTATTAATTATCATGTTTTCTCATGTGTGTCTTCTCATCAAAGTTTCAGTTATTATGAAAAGGATATAGATAAATCTCTTAAAATTTTATATTAATGTTATAAATATCATATTTACTCATTAAATACATTTTTATAAACATTAATGAAATTTATATATGGAAAATGAATCACATCACTTTTTGGAGACGGTAGGCGTACGTATAATCGATGATATCATTCAATTAATGGGTGAAAAGGTAAATGATTAGATGGCGTATTAATTTTATAGAATAATTATAATTTCTTAGGTATTTTATATATTAATTATTTCTAACATTATGATTATCCGTGTGATTCGGTGTTGGAAAACAAATTACATCAGTTCGTGAGGTGGTAGTTCGTCGTACACACAAGCGATGGCTTTGTTTCCCATTTGATGGAGAAGGGGATGTAAAAATATTATTCCATTAACATAATAACATCTCAATATATGTTATATAATATTATTATTATATTTAAATTGTTAATATATAATTTGTTGTGGTAAAACAAAAAAGAAAATGAAAGATATTTGTTAAGATGATTACCTCCTCTTAAAGAAACCTCCTTTGGATGTCTTCTTAAAGACCCTAGGGTTTGTCTTTTGGAAGGACCATAACTCTATAATGTGGATAATAATTTTGGGTAGAGTTTTTTTTTTGTGTTTTTTTATCTTAATTTCTTGATAAGATCTAATAAGTTAGGGGAGGGAGTGCCCTTTTATAATTGAGGAGTGGAATTTTTGTAAATACCTAAAACTATTCAATAATGGGAAGCCACTATCACCCCAAGTGCCTAAAAAATTAAAAAATAATATATTGGAGGGAATTTAAGGTCTATAAATACCTACAAAACATAAAAAGTAACATTTTTCAAATATTTTATTCCTTGTCCTTTATGTTTTCTTACTTTTACCATTTTATTTTTCACCGTGGAATTTAGTTTATTTAACTTAGGTAATTTATAACTTGAGACTAAAATAAAATGATACTTATTAGATAATTTGGACCCAATTATTATTATTATTAAATACAATTTATAAAATAAAAAATTTTATGTACATGGAAAATTAATTTTAATAGAAGCACATGTAACACGCAAAAACCCATTTTTACCTTAATTATAATAAATAAATTTTACTATCTTTACTAATCATTATGAAAAAAAAAATGAGCTTATATTATAATATTAATTATGTTTATTAAAAATATTAAATACATTTTATTAAATCCAATTCACATAATTGGTGTAATTAAATTTAAAACTAAACCTGTAAATCGTGTCGAAAAATAGTTTTTCAAGAAATGCATTTTCCAAGCATAAGATGATCTTATATTAATTATATGACTAGTAATCATCATTAGGTAGATTTAAATTAATATATTTATATGTATAATATATAAATTTAATTTAAATCATTCATCATTAAATATTATTTTAATTAATTAAAATGGGTGGACATTATTCCTTTTAAAACAAAAATGGGATTCAGAAAAATGCATTTTTAAGACTAAAATAAACTTATAAAAAAATAGATTATAAATATGATTCAAATGTTATTAATTGTTTTATATATAACTATATAATATTTTTTACTTTGAAATAAAATTAAATTTATGATTATATTTTGAAATTATTTAATTAAATGAAAATAAATAATTGTATTTGAAAAGCTGGTATTTTTCACTACAAATTAAAAAATCATCTTTTTTGGAAAAATCTAAAAAATTAACCCTGATAAACTTTTATATGATGATTTAAAAAATTAAATTATTTTTTTAAAATATCATTTATATAATTGGGATAAATTAATTATAATTTCTAAACATAAAATGAAAAATATCACCACTTTTTAAAGAAAATGTATTTTTGAAGACTAAAATGATTTTATTGAGAATTAAGAGCTTATTTATAAATAAAATATATAAAACCTTTAAATATAATTTTATAATGTGGTCAAAAATATTCATTCCCACCAAATTAATGACTATGTTATAATGGTTACATTAAATAATAATATTTTAATAATATGTCGGGGTTCGCTTAAAACTCAGTGTTGTGTGTCGTATATGTTATCAAACATAATGTTATTATTTTATATTCTCATATTGATACAAACCTTTTATCCTTATTTTTATATTTATTATCTTTATTTTCATTCTTTATTCGTGGTATTTCTATCATGATATGCCCTTTATTTCTACACTCAAAACAAGTAAAATATGATGTAATTAATACTACCTTTCTTATCTCCCTTGCATTTTTCCTTTTGATATTTTCTTCTGAATTAGTTCTTTAATTTTTTATTTTTAATTATCTTGTAAACACCAATCAAAATATGATCCATATATTATTTTTCACTATCATTTAATTCAAAACATGAATATTTTGTAGATACAAAATTAATAAATTTAAACGTTACACCTTTCTTCTTTGAATTATTATCTTTAGTAATATTCCTTAGTTTTAATTCATACTGAAGCATTGAACCAATCAATTAATCAAGGGTACACTCTTTAAAGTTATTTATTCCATTAATGGAAACATTATTTGTACATAGTTTATTTTTTAGTGCTCTTAGGACTCGTTTAACAAGTACTACATCGTCCAATGTAAAGTCATTAAATTCATAATAGTACTAAATTGGTGGAACATCGGGTTTAAAATTTCATCTTCACCCATCATGAATTATTGAAACTTATCTCATAATATTCCAAAATTAGTTTTAATCATATTATCTAAGCTATGTGAGTAACTTATAGAATATTCCATATCTCATGATATATCTTGAAATCATATACAGAAAAAAAATTATGGTTAATAACAGAATATATGATATTCGTAACATTATAATTTAAAACATATTTAGAAACATCACTTATTATAATGGTATTAAGTTCATAATCATGTAAATTTTTTGGTTATACCATTACATTCCAATTATCAATATTCATTTTCTTGAGGTAAGCTTCCATTTGAGTTTTCCATTATCTATAATCAGTTCCTTCAAAATATGGGGGTACACTAGAACTTGTTCCATCCATCTTAAATATCATCCCCTAATATAGTGAAGTCTAGGTAAATGTTAACATGGTAAAATATCATTAATAAATTATATATTCAAGATTAATATTTTCATGATACCATGTTTTTATAACAATGATAGAAACAATAGAGAAAATCTATTAATAATGAGGTCCCACATCTGATACCAATTGTTATGTTAGAGATGTTGATGGAATGTGGTCTATATGGGGTGAATAAACTAGATTAAAAATTTAATGAAATGGATAAATTATCAATGTTAGTAAATATATTTAATTTTTAATAAAAAAAAATAATGCGTACATTGAATTTTTATGGTATTTGGGTTCAAAGTGGATATACTATACTCTTACACCTCTCAACTCGGTGAGAGATGCATTGTTCATATGACATCACTTTTCTTTATTACACATTAAATAATGATTAATTACATATAAATAAACTTAATACAACCCATAATATTGTGAATTCTAGTTTCTTTGGGAATTATTTACATAGCATATCTTGAGTATGGGATACAATAATATTATTGAAAACTTCCTTAACATTCTCTTAGAAATAATATGTCTCATAAAATTGAATGAGATAACTTGTAGATGTATATAATAAAGGGGTGAGATATAAAACCCAATAATGGAATAAAAAGACTATATGAATAAATTATTACATGTTTGACAATTGGAATTTCCATGGGTCATAAAAGGGGTGAGAATAATAAACATAGAAAATAAGTCATGGTATATCATGGTAACATAAAGACAACATGGGAAATTTGGAAACAACTTTAAATATCACAAAATAAACATAGGCTAAGGATAACCACCAAGGCATCATAACATGGTGAAAAAAGTACCATGATGGATTAGGTTCTCTCCCCAATCCCTTTCATGATGACTCATGAGACTAAAACATTACTGAAAGCATTTGAGTGTTATATAATTCCGGGTGCACCTGTCGCCTTCATATCATGTATATGCATAAGTGTTCCACATAGACCATTCAACATGGAATCATTTTTCATCACATTTAATCCCATGATTAAGTAATGTGGGTTAAATAGATGGAATCATCCAATCAAATGAGTATAGGTATGTCTGGGTGAATACTATTGAGTGGAAGTAGTGATGGTATTCACAATATAAATGTTTGGAATTGAAAATCAAAAGTAAAATTTTGGCAGCATAACGATGGTACTTAAGGATTCATAAAATGTTTTAATGAGATCTAAAGAGTTATATCATCATTTAGACATAAAATCTACAGTAATATGGATGTGTAAAAACATATCCCAATGTTATGAATTCAAAATAAAAGGTATATTGTGAAGAAGATACTTGAATAAAGAGGATAAGGAAGGATCCCTTACCTTGAGAGTGTGATTCCAAAAGCTTTAGAGGGGCTTCTTGAGAGCTTAGTGGAAGCTTGGGAGGACTCTAGAGAGGGGAGGCAATAGTAATTATATGATCCAAGGTTTTTTAGGGAAGAGTAATGGGATCTTGGTTGGGTTTATATAGGAAAATAGAGGGGGTTTCTTTATTATTTCTCAAACATAGGTTTTGGATTCTGTATAATAATGTAATCAAAAACAAAAACATTTCCATGTTTTTTCCCGCGGTTTCTTCCAAAGAGAATTGGTTTCCTTTATTTTATAATTTCAAGGGACTAACTCATTAAAATATTACCCTTGGTGATATGGAATTTAGTATTGTTTTTTCCCTTAAATATTTATTCTACATAATAAAATAAATGAGGGAAATTATGTTTCATCACCTCCTCAAGTTCCCACATCAATTATTCAAACTTTTTTGTTTCTCCATAGCACTTTGACCGGGTGCTTGGTATTATTTCTTATAACTTTGTCTATATAATCTAAGATCTTCATAGGCTACTCTTTATATGAAGATCACTATCCAACGGTAGCACCACTGAATTCAGTACATGTGAGAGGTTTTCTATGTACTTAATTAAGAGGGATACATTGAACACATAATATACTTGAGAGAGGTTAGCTAGGAGTGCTAGTTGATAGGCCACCACTCTGATGAAATCAAGGATCTCAAATAGACCAATGTATCTTGGACTAATCTTTCCCTTTTTACAAAATCTCATGAATTTATTCCATAGATATATGTAGAGGAATACATTATCTCCAACTTTAAAATATATATCTCATAAATGAAATCAGCATATATCTTTTGTTGACTCTAATCAGCCCTGATGTGAAACTGAATTATATTGACCACTTCAAAGATTTCCTCAACCATTTTAGGAACCAAAAGTTTTTGTTCAACAACTTCATCCCAACATGTAGGTGTTATACACCTATTACCATAAAGTGATTCATAGGGATCCATTTGGATAATTGAGTGGAAAATATTATTTTAGGAGAACTTGACCAGAGGGAGATGTTTATCTCATCCTCCTTTAAATTCCATTGATCATGCTATTAATATGTCCTCAAGTTTCAAGATAGTCCACTCAGATTTTCAATCGGTATGAGGGTGATAATCCGTGATACATCTCAAATTAGTATTTAGAGAATTTTGGATACTCTTCCATAACTTGGTGTTAAATATTGGATCTTATTTAGATAAAATCAATAGTGGTGTTCTAAGAATCATATCCACTTCTCTAATATATATTCTTGTAATTTGATTGAGTGATAAGTCCTATATAATTTAAATTATGTGAGAAGTCTTTATAAGATGATCCACTACAACCCATAAAGCATTATTTCCTCTTGATTTATTCAAAATTCTACTGAAAATTCCATGGTTATGTTCTCCCATTTCCGTGTAGGTATGGCTAATGGTTGCATCATACCCTGGGATTTTTTTCTTTTAGCCTTCATGTGATAACATACCAAATAACTTTATGTATAACATGTGATATCCTTCTTTATATTGACCAAAAAATAGTGATTTTTTAGGTCTTGATACATCTTTGTGCTCCCAAGATGGATGGATAAGTTAGAGCTATGTGCATAATCCAATAGATCCTTCTTTAACTCGGGATTTAATAGTACATATACTCATGATCCAAATCTCACAACTCCTTCATTAATTTTGAAAACTAAGGATTTTTCTTTTCTTATAGATTCCACCTTCTTTTGAATTTCCACATCATCTCTTTGAGCATCATTTGTCTTATCCAAAATGGATGGTTGATCAATCATTTTTTGAAAGGATTAATGATTTTCCTTCCTTTATGATTCCCATGTCTATCCTTTTCATGTATAAGAAGGTCGAATCCTTTACAATTCTCATCAATGAAAATATTTTCAGATCTTTTCCACTTATAGAATCTTCCACTTTATTTTATTTCCCAAGATGGCAGTGGATTGATCAATCATATTCCTTGATCATATCTCACCATATTGACTAGCATATATTCATCTCTTTCTGGGTGAATATATACTTGAGGCTCTTATGATCTATATATATTTCTCACTTCTCCCTAATGAGATAATGTCACCAGATTTTCAATAAAAATTTACTACGGCCAACTCTAGATCATGAATTTGGTAGTTATATTCAAGAACATTCAATTTCCTTGAGGCATAGGCTATCACTTTGTCATTCTACATTAGTACACAGTCCAATCCCTTCTTCAAATCATCACTGTAAACCATAAAAAGCTCACCACTTGTGGGTAGAGTAAGTACAGGTGCAGTGATAAGACTCTTTTTTTAACTCCTTGAATCTATATTAACATTCATTATTCCAATCAAACTTCACTCCCTTTTGAGTTATATTAGTTAGAGGGTTTTACAATAAAAAAACATTTCCCAGAAATCATCGATAATACCAATCTAATCCATGGAATATATGTATTTACATGATAGTGTTTGGTCTTGACTAACCATCAATTGATTCTATCATTGAAGGGTCTACAAATATCCCATCTCTTATGATAATGTTCCCAAATAATGATACTTCCATTAACTATAACTCTCATTTTTTGTAATTTTCGTAAAGATTCTCCTTTCATAAGTTCTTTAGTATACTTATTTGATTCTCCACATGATCCTACTTTATTTTGGAGTATATTAGAATATAGTCTATAAAAAATACCAAAAAAAATTGAGGTAATCTCTAAAGACTATTAATCATTGTAGTTCCCTGACCCGGTTTTCCACCTGAACAGTGCTCTGGTCTGATTGACCACTAGGCCTTAGGCATGCCTCCCCCTATGCCAAAGGTTTCTGACTAGCAGTGAGGGTCTAAGAGGTGATATTGTAGATATTATACCCTCTGGTGGTAATAATAATAATAGTCTATATATAAATATAGTATTATAATAATACCATAACAGCATAAGCAATAGAATAACTCAATGGAAGTAATATGATCAGCATCAGTAATAAATAAAGAATCCTAAGGGAATACCATTTGTAAAAAAAATATGTCATAGTAGGTCATAAAAAAAATATTCAAGTAGGGTCTCTTATGGCTGAGTATATTAGTATATACATATATAAAGAATGTAAGGATCAAAAGTAAACTCTGTCTGATGTATGGGAAGCACCATGGTCTGCTACCATTCATCCCTTGAGAAAGGTCCAACTCAATCACTAAGGTCAATCTCTTGAGCCTCATCCCTTACCTAATCTTAGAGAAATAAATTATATATGAATCCCAAATGGATCCTATAGGGTGTGAGAATAATATTAGTAATCCACCACCAACATGTTATAATACTATATCCAAAATTATACAAGTGTATGTTAAAAATAAATAAAAAGGAAAAGAATGCCCATTTATTAATTATGTCTCTTCCCTTGTACTCAACATCCATAAGGAAGCATCTACCTACTTCAACCAATACCATAATATCTAATTATGTTCCCCTGATTATATATATGGAATACATCACATGTATGTATATATATATAAATACAGTGAAGAGGATCCATGGATTAGCATCTAAGGAATCCCCTAATGAAAAGCGACCCTGGTGAACCCATGAAATCCACTCATAATCATGTCACCAGAACCTTGTGCCATAAATCTTGTAACCCGACATTGAAATTACATTCCCAAACAAGTACCTAGTCTCTCTGGCCTTATCTCATAAAATCACCATCAACTTGAAGCCTGACATTCTGAGGCACAACAATATATGTCCTCTAATATATAATCAATGTCGGTTCAATAGCAGACATCTTGTGGAATGGCTCTATTTTTCCTCCCAATATCCTATCCCAATGACCTCAAGTATAATAGAAATCCTCATCCCCAAACTAATGATCTCAACACCATCAACCAATGGTTCATCACCATCCACATGGATTTCTATGGTGAGCACCCCCAGCCTATCTGATGTTCAACACCATCACCTAAGGCACATAATCTATGGGGGGACTCCAACTACAACAAGTGGTTAACACCATCTTGAATTAGTTCTATATGTGTGCAAGTGAATCCAATATTTTGTAAACCAATAATGGTGAGGTAAAATTACTAAATCAAACCATCTATCTCTTTATTCTCCTAAGATCGTGTTGCTAAATCCTGGTAGTCACCACCATCCAAAGTCTTGAGGGCCATTCCCTTATCACGAAGACCTATTCACCTTATTCATATGACCATGTTACCTCAAACTAGTGATCAACATCACCCCATGTATCTCGGGCCATTCCCAAATTTATGAACTATGTTTTCTCGGTCCAGGTGATCAACATCACCTCAATCTTCAGACCATGCATGTCACATTCCCATGGAACTCAATCAATAAATATAAAAAAATTAATTAATTCAAATTACACACTTAGCCTAAAATACCTAAATTGGTCCAAGTCACTTACCCAACAAAACCATTTATAGTGAACTAAGAGCATACCCATAGGCATCTCATATAATCATTTAAAAAATTTTAAAAGCATGCATTAAATTAATTTGGGTCTCACTCAGACAACCCTCATGGTTGTATTAGAATGAACCACTAAAACACTCACAAAATCAAGGAAAAAACTTGAAACTATCTACCTTATACTATTATGTGTTTTCTCATTTGATATTGTCCCCTAACTTAAGTCAAAATGAGAGAAATTGGTGTTTTAGGTGAACGCCCAGAAAATAAAGAAAAAGATATTTCATGGATTTATCACTCCATATAGAGAGATAAATACAAAAGAAAAGCTAGTGGATTTAAGGCTTCACCAATACACTTCTAATGAGACTAGAAAATCTTAGATCAGAGCTCGAATGATGAAGAACCCTCAAAGCCTAGGGAGGAGGAAGAATGAGAGAAGCCTCTTATGTGTGTGATGGAAATGTGAGGAGAGTGAGGAGAAAATATAAATAGAATGGAAGGGAGAAATTGTAATTTAACCCAAATAAATTAACCACAGGTTTTGGATGCAGAGTTTCTATAACCATGCACCAACCATGCAGTGGTCACTCTCCAAGCCCCACATTCACACGGGCTAGGTGCACGGTTTAGAAAACTGTGTGAAAGCCATGAAAATAACCTATGTTAGAAACTGTAGAGTTATTTTATAGTTGTCTTCCCCAACCTTCACATCTTTAAAATTTATGTCCATTCTTATAGGTGGGTTACACAGTTATTCCAGGGATACCACACATTTTTTCCAAACCATGCGGCACTATCAACGCTTTATGAAACTGATTTTCTAAGGTTCAACACGCCTGAAACTCAAATTAAACCCCGATTCAATTATTGATCCTTAAAAAACTAAAAACAAGTCCTTGGGTAAATCAAACACTTGGAATTAGGTTTCAAAGATAAGATAAGAGTCAGTTTGACCACCAACTCAAAAAAATCAGGTTGAGGAATTTTGACCTGCTAAAAAACATGGGACTTTACAATCTCCCCACATTAACATAGCTCATACCCAAGCTATAAATACTTACCTAAATATGTTAAAAAAACATACCCATATAATTTATATTATCCCAGTATACTTATATTATTAATTCATGGGTCAACTTACCTCAAGGTACTCCCTACCTTAGGAGTTACCTTATCGTTTGCTTCCTGAACCAAAACAAAACATCTGATAGTCCATTGACCATACCCAAACTAAAAATTCCTCTCAGTACATACCATCATACTTTCATGTCATCAGCTACTAAAATAATACTTGTTTCATACCTAACACCCATCAAGTTCCAAAACTTATCAGATGCACATAACTACATGTTCCATACATGACACTCATAAAAACATGCACCTCATTAGTGCTCATAGATCTTGCATCTCAACAGATGCCCAAAATAATCACGTATCATATATACATATACAATCTCATAAAATTTCCAATTACTAAGAACCTCATACCAAATCCACATTACATTTATTCCCACATAAATCTTGGTGCCTACGCACCTCATATAGAACCTTCATTGTATTGATGCCCAGATTCCAATATACTATATATAGATATATATCATGCATCATAATCGATGCCTACCTACCAACCATTATCTAGTTAGTCCAAAATCAATACTTTTCTACATTGTGCATCAAATTGGACAAATAAAAAACAAAAAAGAAACCCAATCATGCCCACGGTGTACCTATAAATATCATCGGCTTCCCATCCTACTCTGACCCTGGTAGATCAACATTGTTCACCTAGAAAAAATCCTAAATACCTGAGGCATGGCCTCCTTGTGTATCTGTACTAGCTATCTTCCACTACCCCAACTATTAGGTCCCATTGTCTATTCCACAACCTCCATGTATATTTGAATCCCATCTACCAGCTCCTGGTACCACTCCTTGTCCAACCTTATATCCCTAAGTCTCCCTAGGTCATTGGATCCCATCTATCTAAGAAGGTTTCTTGCAAAAACTCTCTAAATGGCCCATCTGGACACATGCCCAACACTCCTTCAGAACCATATCACACTAGGTCTATACATTCCCCAATTTCCCACACTAGAAGCACACTATTGTAGACCAACTCCTTGGTGGTCTTCCTAAGTCTATGGCATGACTTCCTTACTGAGACTCCTCATAGCCCTGCTTCCTACTACCTGAAGCATCACTGCTTAACTCAACTAAAGCCATCACCCAGCTCATATAAGACCAGTTCATTAAGTTCCCCATGACTATCAGCACCTAATTTACCACCTTAGAAGAGAATATCATCCTAAAGATATTCACTTGTACTTTGATAGCATGCCACAAACCATTATCTAAATGCCACATCCTAGCGATGTCATTGCCCACCATAGTAGGTGTAAATCAGGACAGGTCGGTGAAATTAGCCACATAGTTCATAACATAAGTATCCCCCTATTGGATATTCATGAAATCATGGGATCTATCCACCCCCAGCATCTCTATAAAGAAGTGATCTAAGAACCTAGCCTCGAAATCCTTCCGACCAAGTCCCTCATATCTTCCTACCTGAGCTTGTAAATCCCACCAGTTATTTTCTATTCCTCTGAGAATATAAGTCACCAACTTCACCCTCTGACCTAGGGGTGTCTCAAGCTATTTGTATATATTCTAGACTAAATAGATGCATTTATCTATCACCTTCAGTCCACCCTCACCCTATAATAATGGTGGTTGTTGATAATGGAACTTGTGAGTTAGATATTCCATAGATGACTCATCTCCCTAATCTCCTTGGTCAATTCCCAATATGACATGAACTAGGGTCACCCTAAGCTTCTAATCCATCCATGGCCCAAACACTGACATCTATGGTTTTACTGCCTATACCGTTGCATGTACTTACAACTTATGATCATCATGATCCTCCAGGGACTCATCATGTACACACTCATACGATATCATATCACCACCCTTATGGAATTACACTGGAATCCATCTAGGTTTCATCCCATTTTATACCAATCATGATGGAAAAATATCTATAACAATATATATATATATTTTTTAGATAGAAAAAATTGTAACATGTGGCACATCTCACCACCCTTACACTCCCATATCGCACCCTATCACATGAAATCTGGATTTAAGGCCCCTTAACTAACCATATTAAATTAATATTTCAAGAATCATCCAGCCTAATGGCCTTTTACCTTCCCATATCAAGGTCAGGTATCACATGTAACCTGGTCTCAGGGCCCCTTGCCTACCCATAATGGATTCAGGCATCACGTATCATGTATCATCAATCTAGAATAGCTATGTAGAATTCCACCAAAGAAGCTATACAAGAAAAAACTGTTTAACTTCTTTGTTGAAACATTAAAAAACTCACCCCCTTTAATAATCTCTTACTACCCTTATCAGATTCAATTTCATATACCACATGAATATAGAATCACATAATATCACATCAGATCTCATCATAAACCACATACCTGGGATGGATGAGTAGAATTCCACCAAAAAAACTATACATGTGTGACGTCTCAGACCTGGACGACACTCAATAGTTCCCTGATCTCGATTGTCCATGTGGCCTTATGCGCATCTCCCCAAATTTCAGAGGTTTTTTAATAGTAGTGAGGGCCTTGAGTGTGTCTATGGGGAGACTATTCCATCATTACTATAGTATCATAGTAGTACAAACATCAGATAAATATCGAAATCAATATAACAATGGATAAGAATTAGAAACATATGTAAATATCCATGAAACTGATATTAATAACCAAGAAATAATAATCAACTAATAACCATGTCATATACAAAAGGATGATAACGTATGTCATGTATCTATAAAATTGGAAAACATGGATATAATCTGAAGGCAATAGTATTATACAAAAAGGTACTAAAAGGGAAAAATCTATCCCAGCATCCTGAGATCCAGGTTGATCATCTTCTACTAGCTCTATCCAATGTCATGCAAGAATTCATGAATCCGTGATATGAATCTTCTCTTTATCCACACCTACAAGCATGTAGTCTATTTGGGTAACCAACAGTGTCCCGAACACAGTGTGAGATGCAATCATAGTAGGTAACCACCCAAAGGTCTATAAATATCCTATCGTGTTTACAATATGGAATTGTGTAGATAAAATAAGTAAAGTAGTAATAAAAACTATAAAAAATGGATATTATTTGGTCCCTGAAAGGTAACCAGGCTAACACTACCTTCTTCGGCCCATGCTAGAATAACTCTGAATAATATCAAGGGATGAAATGCTCATTATCACATTTATAAGGGACTTCATTCCCAGTATCACAATAGCATCACAAGGGACACCATGCCCATATCACAAGGGACACCATTATCATATCATAAGGGATTCCATTCCCATATCAAAATATTATCACAATGGACATCATGCTTGTATCACAAGGGACACCATGCCCGTATCACAAGGGACGCAATACTCATATCACAAGGGATGCCATGCCCATATCACAATAGTATCATAAGGGATTACATGCATGTATCAAAAGGTATTCCATTACCATTATATATAATTAAGGTCATCATTCTAGTTCATAATTTTAAAGAAAAAAGGGACTCTGTATGCATTTATATAATGAGGGTTTCCATGCCCAGTTACATAATTAGGGTCTCTATGACCATTTGTTTTAATAATTATATAAGGTTCATCATTACCATTAGTTTTACTAGACGTGTTATGCCACTATTTCATTCCATAAAGACATGGTATCATTATTGTTAGCCCAACTAGGTTAAATACCTTGATAGGGGTGAATCATGGTATGATAGATTAAAACTACTGCCCCTTCGGATCTTATTTTTTCATTAAACAAAACACTCTTCTCTCTCTTTATCAAAGAAATGTATGAGTGTAAATTAAATCAAGAACGAGAAACGTCAATTTTAACTTATTTCAACCTCACTAGGCTATATCGAATGAGCATACAATGGAAATGTTCTGATTATACCCAATCTACTATGGCTCACTACCAAGAATGGTGGTTCGGTATAGATCTCATTTATACCCAGGATCACTACCTTTATAAGGTTTAGTATCATCACACTTGTAACGCCCCAACCCCAGTTGCCCAGAGTCGGTGCATTATTACATAGCATTGGCATGATCACAAGAAAGATCAAGTCTTGAAAGACCGATTAGTTTAGTAGCCTTGGAATAACAAGATACATTCATAAAGTTTAAATTATATCATAAAGTGAAAACTACTACAACAGCATCTTGTCTTCATATACCCCCATATTATCCCTGCAGGTCATTCAAAAATTACTTCTTCACATCCTGGGAAAAATAAAAAATTTAAAGGGGTGAGCTCAGATGCTCAGTAAGGATAACAATATAGCGGAAACATTCATAAATACGCATAAACATTTAAGTAAATGTATAGCTAAAACAAAAGCCTTTTAAACTTGAACTTCAGCATAATATGGAAAAGATAAAATGAAATATTTCCATTTACTTATTCAGATAGATATTCTACTATTCGAATAATCACATGCAATATAAATAACCACTTTCATAATGATGGAATTCATAATGCCAGACTATCATAACCACATAGTCAAGGCCTCGTGCCAAGACTAAAAATAATATTTTGTCAAGGCCTTGTGCCAAGAGACTATTTTGTCTCATGAGACCTACCGATGCATCGAGGAGCTATAGCGGGCTCCACCCGTCACTTAATAAGTCCAATTCACTCCTCATATGAATATTTTGAAACATAACATAAACATTCCTATTGAAACTATCATACGAAATGTCAATACTTTATCCACATACCATGAATGGTATAAAAATAACACATCCACAGTCAAACATAACTCATTCAATACAATATGGAAGATTGTATTGTAACAGATTAACCTCAATGGAGAATAATGAAGGATATTGATATAGATGAAAATAATCATCAAAACTATTTGAGATAAATATCCCCTTTTTCTTGAAATCATTTAAAAGTAACACAATTTGTCAAGAATCCATTTAAAATATATTTTTGAATCAAAGTGTCCCTTGACACTTTGAAACTTTTAAAAGGATTTTTTTATTTTAAAACATAAATTTCCATATAAATACATCCTTAAAAATATTTTTAAAACATGGACATTAATGAGAAAGATTTAGAATAATAAATCTTTAAAACATTTAAAATGATATTTTACTTAGAGTTCCCAACCAAAAGAGAGACACTTGAATACAAATAATTGAGGTAATAAATAATTAATAATATCGTGAGAATAAAGGGATTCATGATATACTATGTCAAAGTACATTATATACACCACATAAAAGTTATTTGGTGTTTAACAACAAAGAAGTCTCAATGGAATGTAAATTGAGATGAATTATCTTATAAAGACCATATCCTTAGGTTAAAGATAAATCAATGACATAATTATGTGTGACAAATATAAATACACTCAATATGATTGGATATTCAGTGTAAATCAATCAGAGGACATTCACACATATTCCTGTAAAAACAACACCAATGAATTGGATGCTTAACTCAACAAATGGAGATTGAGTTGAAATTTACTCTTATCAAGTTCATATCGATGACTTGAGAAATTATCAATTGAGTGATTATGTGTATTAAAAATTATATCCACATAAAGGGGAGTGGAAATTATGACATAAGAAAATGAGTAGTGATTCCACACATAATCTTAGAGTAAAATAATCAATGATGTATGCGTAAAGTCGAATGAGTGGAAATTGAAATTTCAAATACCCTTATCGATTTGGTAACTTAAGAAACATACACCCATGAAAGAAGGATCATAAAATGATGATTTAAATATCCATACATTAAATTATATAACACAATGAATACAATCATGGGCAGTACACACACCACGTGCAATAAATAATTGGTGAACAAGGGAAATCTCACGGAATTAAAAGTGAGATAAGAAACCGCTTACTTTGTACTTTTTACTAGGTCGAGGGTAGGTTAGCCTCTTTTATAATGTTAAAATAATTTTTATTTAATTATACAAGGATAATATACATTAATATGATGTCATATATGATCTTTTAATATTTTTTTGTTAATGATATCTTAGTATTATCGTCGTTTCGGGTGTTAACTTACTCCTTTTATTTTATATGTTTTGTTACATAAGTCGTGTTTGTTATGGGTATCTTGTATATTATTCATATAAAGAATGATTTAAATTCCTTAAAAATTATTTTTAATTGTAAAATGATAATTAAACTTGAATGGATACGATGGGGAATGAATCTCATCGCGTTCATGGAGACGGTAGTCCGTACGTACGCACAAGCAACAATATCATTATTTTGATATTAAAATAATATATAATTGAATGGTATATCATATATACAGAATAATTATCATGTTATATTTATTATTTACATGAATTACACATCATTATTATACCCATCTAAATAATAATATATTGAATAACAATTACACAACGATGTGGAGACGGTAAGTCGTACGTACGCACCTATGGTGACATGTCATTCAAAGGATGGATAGAATAATGAATATGGTTGTACCATATTTATAATAATATCACAGTATATAGAAGATACTGGAGTTATTATTTTATAATGGGAATAACAAAGAAAGAATAAGTTGAATAAGAAATGAACATGAAAAAGGGTGGTGAAAACATTACCTCTTCTTCGGGTTCTTCCTTTTGATTTGATCAAAAGGGCTTCTTAGGTTGGCTTTCTGATCAAAATAAGGCCTCTAGGTTGAATTGATGGAAGTTGAGAGAGTATTTGGTCAGGGTTTGGCCGAACCAAAAGGCTTTGAAAGTGTTAATAATTCGTTATAAGTGGTGTCCTTTTATAAGGGGGAGGAGGGGCACCTTAGGAAAATCTAGAAATATTATTTTATAACAAATTCATAATCGGTTTCTAATGGCTCCAAAGTGGATTATTTAAAGTTTAAGGTGGTTATAGGTCCAAAAACACTCAACCAATAGGTTTTATATAGGTTTGTGTCACTAAATTGTCCTTATATTTTAGTTTTAACTCTTAGTTAATTAGTTTAACATTTACCATGTCACTTTGTATTTTTATATTATATAGTTAATAAACTTACTCTATACATCCAAGAGACCACCAAGTGGTCCATTAATGATACACCTATCATGATATAAGTCTCTTGACCGAACATTATATTTTTAGGAATTTAATATCAATTAATAATATAATATTTGTTTTAAAAACTCTTTTATGTCAATTTGAACACTATTCAATAATTGATTTTTGTTAATGTCTTAAAAACTTTATTAATTCAAAAAAAAATTAATTTAATCAATATCATAATGTCATATTAAGCAATAAAATTAATGTATGTCATAAAAACTTTCAAATTATAATAATTTTAACATTTATAATACCAATTATTTGATTCTTTCATTAATAAGGAAAATACTGCATCATTATTGTGTCATAAATAATATTAATTATTAAATGTCTAAAAATTATAAATAAAATACCATTATGTAGGAAATATTTTTATATTTCTAATGAATATTTATAGTCGAAAATAAAACATATATAATCCTATTTAAAATTGTTTTGCTAAAAGATTTATGCTTATGTCATTTTTGTATTTATTTTAACTTAATTAATATAAAGTGTCATTATCACTTACAAGTGGATCAATGGGGTCCCAAAATTGACCCAAAGATTACCATGGTCGGAAATGTATCAACCAATAAGGTTAGGACACGTTTTAGGGTAATTTATTATTATAATAATAATATTTTTTTACCCTTATTTACCGAATTTACCCTTTAACCATGGTAAATAAAATATTTACCGAAGTAATTATTCAAAATGTCAAAAAAGAAAAGTTACCTATTTACACAATTTGGATATCTTGATTCCAAATATGGAATCCATTTTTCCAAATTCAAAACACATAAGTGGCAGAAATTAATTTAAAATTAATTCCTGTTGTTAAAACAAAAAGTATGTTCTTAAGAGATAATAACTATCAAAAGATTGACACTTGTTTATGTCCGGTTTAATTGTGAAATTATGTCCAATGACCAAAATTATATTAAATGGTAAAAATATATTCTAGATATACTTTAAAACTACTCAAATTCACAATTTATCACTGTTAATTATTTCGATTAAAAAAGTTGTTTTTAATTAAAATTTAGTAATTTTCACTATTCATAAAAATATAAAAGTTATCCGAAAAGTACCAAAATTTCACCCTAGGCTAATTTCGATAATCCGAATCAAAAAATAAAGTTCTTTTGAGAGATAAAATTTATAAAATTTCAAAAAGAGGGTATTACTATTCATAACGGCTACTTTGATTGGTCGAGGTGTGTTAGAACTCGAAGTTGCATACAACACACGCTACTGTTTTAATCAAAGAGAAGTGTGTCTTGGAATCTTGGGGTGTTACATTCTCCCCTCCTTCAATAAATTGCGTCCTCACAATTTTAAAAATTGGGCTTTGGAGTATAATATAAAGCCCCACATCGGAAAAAGATTCAATAAAAGTATCACTTTAAAAGAAAGAAAGAGAAGTACAAAGGTCACCCGAGATAACCTATACTAGGATTAAATGTAGAAAAACATGGATATGGATGATAAAATAAGTGTCAAGTTCTGATGAAGAGGGATAGAAAACATGATCAGGAGAAATTTAACAGCAAGAAAACCACAAACTTGTGATGGGACAAACGGTCATTAGTTTCCCAGTAAAAAAATTAAACGGACAACATTTTTTTGTTTTAAGTTACATTACATAAAGATGAGGAATTCATTTTAGATATTGACTAAGAAAATAAATAGATATACTTACTTTTTATGTAGAGTTTCATTATTTAATAAATTTCCACCACTAACTCATTTTTTTTAAACGATGAGTATTCAAGAAGACTTGGTCACATTGGAAGAGCTAGAATAAACTTCTATAGAATCACATGATCCATGAAGGATAAACTATATATTTACATTGTCCTTAGAGATTAATCAAAACCAAAATGGTTAGTACAATATCTGATGATCCCCCAAAAGGATATTCCTTTAGAGAAATAAAAACTAATCTTAATTTCTAAAATCAATACCCCAAAGTTAAATAAATACCATTCAATAAACAATTATCCTTAAAATCCTTCAATATAATCCAAACTAATATTGAAACCCAAAACTTAGAATAATTTGGTTATGTAGTCTTCCATGTTAAATTGTATCTCCAAATGACATCAACTACTCTTAAAGTCACATACTTAAAAGTAATTAACCTAATCATATATTCTCTATTATAGGTTAATCATTTCCATAAATAACCCAAATCACTATAAATACACAATAAAAATGTAGATAAAAATCCACCATTACTCCTCAAATGAAACCCCGTAGTATTCTATTTTCCTTGGTCATATAGTGTTCCCAACAAAGCGAGCATCTTCCAAAATAACATTTATCACTTAATCACCAAATCATTTTCCTATACTAAGGGTATTCATTTGATAAGACATAAGAACCCAAATAAACTTATTATAGATCAATAAAATCATTTAACTAAAAATAATTAGTCACACTAACCAGGGACTTCACGTAGTTCAGTGGTAGGTGATAAATCTCAATCGCACTTTGGTTGTGGGTTCAATTCCCACAACTTTGTCCGACGTGATGGGTTGTCACACGGTCTGTATGTTGTCCTTTTTAAAAAAATATATTTTATAACATTACCAAAATGAGATAAATTACTCAAAATAACCATAACATAATTTTATCCAGAAATGTTATCCCATACCTTGCATTTTCATCCCAAAATATAATAACTTGTAATTGCCTCAAATCCAATGATCATATAAAACCAAATGGTTGTTTATAACTATATCCACAAGGGAGAAGATAAGACTTCCTCAAATATCATTCTCACATGGAAAACTACAGGGTTACAAATACAAGAGAAAATTATTCCAAAGTAATCCCATTAAGAAGGAGCACTAATACATTTAAACATTTCTCCAACCATTTATTTCCACATAGCTTCTTCTTTGACCAATAAAATATCCTATAGAATAGGGCATTCACTCAGGTAATGGCCAGGTCCCCTACATTTACAGCAAATGACTGTAAATTAATTCTTGGGACCATTTTTATTTTCTTCCATAGTACTCTTCATTTTTCATCGGAAATTCTTCACTTTATGTCCTTCTTTCACACATGTAAAGCGTTTCTTGGTTCCATGGAGACACTTTCCTGGGTGTCTCCTTCCACATTTCCTGCATGATGGAAATTTAGGATTCGTTTCTCCATGTTCTCCACTGCTGGAGCTCTTATCATTCATCACCTTTCTCTTCTTTGTTGAGTCCGGGAGTTGGTTAATATATATATTATTGATCATATTTTTGGAAAACTGATTTGGTATGAACACGATATCTTTTACGCCTATCAATATTCCATTTTGTTGCTCATTTCCACTAACTTTCCCACCTTGTACATCATTCTCAAAGTTACTATGACTTCCTTGGACTCCAGCCATTGACTAAAACCAGAAAGCATTGTGTGAGTAACAGTAGACATAAAATCATTTAGAGAATATCATGACACCATATTCTCAATTTGAAACACCTTAGGATTAAACAAGGTCATTTATTCTCATCTTATATTAAAATACATCAAATTGGTTTGTCAATAAAATGTTAATTATCCTAATCATATCCCTGGGTAATGTCGTAACCATGAGTGTAGCAAGGCCCGTTGTCGTGCACCATTTCTCGTTCGAGTCTAGCTCAAAGCGGTGTTTTCGGGTTTTCCCCCTAGGTACATCTGTGTCAGAGCCACCACTACCTTCTAGTATCCATAGAGGGATGTAATGCTTGGAAAACTCACAAAATCTATACAATACCAAAATTCAAGGAAGTTCTATACTAATCCTCAAAGTCTATCTTAGGGGTATGTGATCTAATCGGAGTTTATCCAATCTAGTTTCCAAGGTTTGTACTAAACTTCCTCTGATAACAACTGTAATGCCCTGAACCCAGTTTCCTAGAGTCAGTGCATTATTACATAACATTGGCATGATCACAAGAAAGATCAAGTCTCGAAAGACCGATTAGTTTAGTAGCCTTAGAATAACTAGATACATTCATAAAGTTTACATTACATCATAAAGTGAAAACTACTACAACAAAATCTTGTCTTCATATCCCCTCATATTATCCCTACAGGTCATTAATAACTTACTTCTTCACATCCTGGGAAAAATAAAAGATTTAAAGGGGTGAGCTCAGATGCTCATTAAGGATAACAATATAGCGGAAACATTCATAAATAAGCATAGACATTTAAGGAAATGTATAGCTAAAACAAAAGCCTTTTAAACATGAACTTCAGCATAAAATGGCAAAGATAAAATGAAATAATGCCATTTACTTATTCACATGGATATTCTACTAGTCGAATAATCACATACAATATCAATAACCACTTTCATAATGATGGAATGCATAATGCCAGACTATCATAACCACATAGTCAAGGCCTCGTGACAAGACTACAAATAAGATTTTGTCAAGGCCTTGTTCCAAGACACTAGTTTGTCTCATGAGACCTACCGATACATTGAGGAGCTATAGTGGGCTCCACCCGTCACTTACTAAGTCCAATGCATTCTTCATATTAATATTTTGAAACATAACATAAACATTAGTATTGAAACTAGCATACGAAATGTCAATACTTTATCCAAACACCATGAATGGTATAAAAATAACACATCCACAGTCAAACATAACTCATTAAATACAATATGGAAGGTTTTATTGTAACAGATTAACCTCAATCGAGAATAATGAAGGATATTGATATAGATGAAAATAATCATCAAAACAATTTGAGAGAAATATCCTCTTTTTCTTGAAATCATTTAAAAGTCACACTATTTGGTAAGAAGCCATTTAAAATAGATTTTTGAATCAAAGTGACCCTTACCACTTTGAATCTTTTAAAAGGAGTTTTTAATTTTAAAACATTAATGTCCATATAAATAAATCCTTAAAAATATTTTTAAAACATGGACATTAATGAGAAAGATTTAGAATAATAAATCTTTAAAACATTTAAAATGATATTTTACTAAGAGTTCCCAACCAAAAGGGAGACACTTGAATACAAAAAATTGAGGTAATAAATACTTAATAATATCATGAGAATAAAGGGATTCATGATATACTATGTCAAAGTACATTATATACACCACATAAAAGTGATTTGGTGTTTAACAACAAAGAAGTCTCAATGGAATGTAAATTGAGATGAATTCTCTTATAAAGACCATATCCTTAGGTTAAGGATAAATCAACGACATAATTATGTGTCAAAAATATAAATACACTCAATATGATTGGATATTCAGTGTAAATCAATCAGAGGACATTCACACATATTCTTGTAAAAACAACACCAATGAATTGGATGCTTAACTCAACAAATGGAGATTGAGTTAAAATTTACTCTTATCAAGTTCATATCGATGACTTGAGAAATTATAAATTGAGTGATTATGTGTATTCAAAATTATATCCACAGAAAGGGGAGTGGAAATTATGACATAAGAAAATGAGTAGTGATTCCACACATAATCTTGGGGTAAAATAATCAATGATGTATGCGTAAATCCGAATGAGTGAAAATTGAAATTTCAAATACCCTTATTGATTTGGTAACTTACGAAACATACACCCATGAAAGAAGTATCATACAATGATGATTTAAATATCCATACATTAAAGTATATAACACAATTAATACAATCATGGGCAGTACACACACCACATGAAATAAATAAGTGGTGAACAATGGAAATCTCACGAAATTAAAAGTGAGATAAGAAACCCCTTACTTTGTACTTTTTCCTTGGTCAAGGGTAGGTTAGCCTCCTGTATAATGGTAAAATAATTGTTATTGAATTATAAAAGGATCATATACATTAATATGATGTCATATATGATCTTTTAACATTTTTTGTTAATGATATCTTAGTATTATCATCGTTTCGGGTGTTAACTTACCCGTTTTATTTTATATGTTTTATTACATAGGTCATGTTTGTTATGGGTAGGTTGTATATTATTCATATACAGAATGATTTAGAGTCATTAAACATTATTTTTAATCATAAAATGATAATTATACTTGAATCGATATGATGGGGAATGAATCTCATCGCGTTCGTGGTGACGGTAGTCCGTAGGTACGCACGAGCGACAATATCATTTTTTTGATATTAAAATAATGTATAATTGAATGGTATATCATATATACAGAATCATTATCATGTTATATTTATTATTTACATGAATTAAACATCATTATTATACCCATCAAAATGATAATATATTGAATAACAATTACACCACGACGTGGAGACGGTAAGCCGTACGTACGCACGTATGGTGACATGTCATTCAAAGGATGGATAGAATACTGAATATGGTTGTACCATATTTATAATAATATCACAGTATATAGGATATACTGGAGTTATTATTTTAGAATGGTAATAACAAAGAAATAAGAAGTTGAAGAAGAAATGAACTTGAAAAAGGGTGGTGAAAACATTACCTCTTCTTCAGGTTCTTCCTTTTGATTTGATCAAAAGGGCTCATTAGGTTGGCTTTCTGATCAAAATAAGGCCTCTAGGTTGAATTGATGGAATTTGAGAGAGTATTTGGGCAGGGTTTGGCCGAACCAAAAGGCTTTGAAAGTTTGAATAATTGGCTAGAAGTGGTGTCCTTTTATAAGGGGGAGGAGGGGCACCATAGGAAAATCTAGAAATATTATTTTATAATAAATTCATATTCGGTTTCTAATGGCTCCAAAGTGGATTATTTAAAGGTTAAGGTGGGGATAGGTCGAAAACCACACAAAAAATAGGTTTTAGACAGGTTTGGGTCACTAAATTAACTTTATCTTTTAGTTTTAACTCTTAGTTAATTAGTTTAACATTTACCATGTCACTTTGTATTTTTATATTATATAGTTAATAAACTTACTATATACATCCAAGAGACCCCCAAGTGGTCCATTAATGATACACCTATAATTATATAAGTCTCTTGAGCGAACCTTAGATTTTTAGGAATTTAATATCAATTAATAATATAATATTTGTTTTAAAATCTCTTTTATGTCAATTTTGACACTATTCAATAATTGATTTTTGTTAGTCTTAAAAACTTTATTAATTAAAAAAAAATTCATTTAAGCAATCCAATAATGTCATATTAAGCAATAAAATTCATGTATGTCATCAAAATGTTCAAATTATATTAATTTTAACATTTATAATACCAATTATTTTATTTTTTCATTAATAAGGAAAATACTACATCATTATTGTGTCATAAATAATATTAATTATTAAATGTCTAAAAATTATAAATAAAATACCATTATGTAGGAAATATTTTTAGATTTCTAATGAATATTTGTAGTCTAAAATAAAACATATATAACCCTATGTAAAAAAAATTCTAAAAGATATATGCTTATGTCATTTTTGTATTTATTTTAACTTAATTAATATAAAGTGTCATTATCACTTACAAGTGGATCCATGGGGTCCCAAAATCGACCCAAAGATGACCATGGTTGGACATGTATCAACCAAAAAGGTTAGGACACATTTTAGGGTAATTTATTATTATTATAATATTATTTTTTTACCCTTATTTACCGGATTTACCCTTTAACCATGGTAAATAAAATATTTACCGAAGTAATTATTCAAAATGTCTAAAAATAAAAGTTACCTATCTACACAATTTGGATATATAGATTCCAAATATGGAATCCTTTTTTCCAAATTCAAAACACATAAGTGGCAGAAGTTAATTTAAAATTAATTCCCGTTGTTAAAACAAAAACCGTGTTTTTAAGAGATAATAACAATCAAAAGATTGACCCTTGTTTATGTCCGGTTTAATTGTGAAATTATGTCTAATGACCAACATTGTATTAAATGGTAAAAATATATTCTAGATATACTTTAAAACTAATCAAATTCATAATTTATCACTGTTAATTATTTCGATTAAAAAAGTTGTTTTTAATTAAAATTTAGTAATTTTCACTATTCATAAAAATATAAAAGTTATCCGAAAAGTACCGAAATTTAGACCTAGGCTAATTTCAATAATCCGAATCCAAAAATGATATCCATTTTGAGAGATAAAATTTATAAAATTTCAAAAAGTGGGTATTACTATTCATAACGGCTACTTTGATTGGTCGAGGTGTGTTAGAACTCGAAGTTGCGTACAACGCACACTACTATTTTAATCAAAGAGAAGCGTACCATGGAAGCTTGGGGTGTTACAACACTACTTTCCCAAGGGTCTCTCCCTATGTTTCTTTCTCTGGCTCACTACCAACAGAAATTATTATTGTTTTCCTCTTCCTTTTCTCACAACTCTTGGAAGGGATCCACTCACATTTTATGGACATGTAGGTCCCTTCATTTTAATGAATGCACACATCCTCAACTATAGGCAGATTCTCTGTTAAAGTTTTTTTCACCCATAGATTAAATAAACTTTTTCACATGCTATTAGTTAGAAGAAATTGCTTTCATGAAATTTTTAAGTCCCTTCATGAATAGACTACTTCCTCTGCGAACTGCACTGCACCACATAGCATGTATGCTTCACGAACCACCTCTTTCGTAGACCGCCACTTCTCCATAGACTATATCTGTTTTTGTGTTCCACCTCCATGTACTACCTCTATGTACCACCTCCACATACTGCCTCCTAATACCACCTCTGCGTACTACCTCTGTGTACTGGCTTCATGAACTGATTCTTCCCTGCGGACTATTTCTCCTCCACGAACTACTTTCCTTTGTGAGCTACAGATCCCCACAAAAATACACTCAGGAAGTGTTCTCCTGAACTACTTCACCCTTCAAAAAATACTCCCTTATGAACCACTTCACTTTATGAAATCCTTCCTCACGAACCACTTTCAGACTTATCCAAATTCTTCTGAAGTAATATTGTTTTATAATGAAAATATCTCTCATTAATGATAGGATTAGCACTCCTTATATAGAAAAATATATATAGAAATCTTGCTAATCCATTTTACTTAAACATTAAAAGTGGTACAGCCTTCACCATGGTCATATGGCTTTTTCAACAAACATAATCACACCCAAAAGCACTGAGAGGACATCTTGAGGGATTTTTTCCCAATAATCCCCCAATTTGGGTTTTTTGAAAACTCTTCATAAATTGATACCACGTTAAATCTCCTTCCATATTCTACCAGCATTCACTTCTTACGATTAAAATAGAAATCAAGGATTTACTCAACACATACTCTAAGCCTAAATGAGTAGTGTTCAGTGTGAGAAACAAGAGTATAATGCGAATTTCATCAATGAATCACTTCATTCTGTTCCAAATCCACTCATTTGATTTCATCATGAACCACAACTGTCATGAAATATATCCTTTGATTGATCACTTCTAGCATATTCAGATTTAATACTCCCCCCATCTCACCACTTTGCTTATTAGCTTATCCCCTATCTTTATTAGGACATTTTCTCCCATTTTACAAATATAATTTATCCCCCTTTATCAATGACTCTGAAGGATTTTCCTTTTAGTTCTGCAATAGGGTAAAGAACACATATTTCCACATTAGGGAAAAACACACCATAACTTAGGGAGAGGGGGTACTATATCCACACTTTTTCAATTTTGGGGAGTCGAATAAAATCCCAGAGCCAGTTGATGCCTCTCAAATGCTTCTTTAGGTAAGTCTTTTGTTATAATATCTAAAACTTGTTGTTATGTACGCACATAATCCAATTTAATAAGTCCTTGATACACATTACCCTTAAAAATATGATATTTGATTTCAGTGTGCTTTGTATTTTAGTGATGGAATAGATTTTTGCTAAGATTTATAGCACTTGAATTATTGCAATGGATTCTGATTGGAAACTTCACTTCAACTCCCATATCTTCAAGCTGCTGCTTCAACCACAATAGTTGGGTGCATGCCTGAGTTTCCACAATATACTCATCTTATGTAGTGCTTGTTGAAATGAAATATTTTTTATTACTTATCCTAGAAATACATAATCCACCAAGATAGAAATCACCTATTGACATTGATTTCCTATCATCTGCTGATCCATCCCAATCTGCATTAGTATATCCCAATAACTATAATTGATATTTTTTATTGTACATCAAAATGAAGTCCATTGTGCCCTTATTACATCGAATTATTTTTTCACTGTAAGAAAGTGTCTTTCCTTGGGATTGTTTTGATATCATGCTTCTTGAAGTGTGGAAAAAACAATATTCAGTCATGTTGTTGTTAAGTACAACTGGCTTCCAATGATCTTCCTGTATTCAATGACATTAACCAACTTTCATTCATTATCTCATGAAAGTTTCATCTGGGTAGCCACTAGAGTCTTAATATCCTTATAATTATTCATTAAAAATATTCTCAAAACCACCTTGTAATATTTAGATTAAGAAATTAATGTGTTATCCTTTCCTTATGTTACCTGTAAACCAAGGAAAAACGTCAGTTCACCAATAATTAACATTTCGAAGTCACTTTTCATGAATTAGGAAAACTGTCTACACTGCGCTTCATCTGATCCACCAAATATTATTTCATCGATATACCCCAACACCATCACCCTTGGATTATTATCATTATTGGAATACATATTATAATCAACTTCACCACACCAAAACCTGAGATTCTTCAAAATTTGATCGAGCATTGAATACCATGCTCTTGGTGCTTGATTCGACCCATACAGTGCCTTCTTCAGCTAACACACTCTGTTCTCATCTTCATGAATGAGAAATCCATCTGGTTTCTCAATATACACTTCTTATTCTAGAATGTCATTCATAAATACTGATTTGATGGTCTTCTTGAAAACTTTGAACCTTCTTTTCACTAATATGGACAAGAATAGTCTTATTGTCTCTAGCCTCATAACAGGTGAAAATGTATCATCAATGTCAATACCCTCTATTTCGAAGTACCCTTTACACACTAGTAATTCTTTGTTTTGAATCACTATGTCGTCTTCATTCATCTTATTGTGAAAGATCCATTTAGTCCTGACAACATTCTTATTTTTTGGTCTCGAAAAAATCTTTCATTTCTGGTTCTTCTCAGTTTGGTCAAGCTCTTAATTCATAGAATAAACCCAATTCTCAACTCTAGCTACTTCATCAAAATATTTAGGCTCTAATTATGATAAGTATAATGATTTATGTAGAGTCTTCAACCTCCTTTTCTGCACTGGCACTGCTTGATCACAAATTATGTTTTGTCTATCAATTACAGCTCTTCATGTTGGTCTTTGTGAAGACACTTATTTATTTTCATCCTTCACATTATCCAATTCTTCTTATTAATCAGCCTATAGAACTGGAAAATCCCCTGATCTTCTTATCTCTTCATCACTATTCTCTTAAATCTAATCATGTATTTCTTGAAGTTTCTTATCATTATTCTCTATAGTTACATTTTAGGTTTCAACTACCTTTACTATAAACTTATTGAAACATTTATATTCTTTAATTTTCTTTGAGTAGCCAAGAACTATCCCATCATCTCCATGGGATTCAAACTTCTTGTGTTTCTCCTTATTGAGAATGTAACACTTAATTCTGAAGATATGAAAGTACTTCAATGTTGGATTATTTCAAAACCACATCTCATATGGAGTCTTTTCTTCCTTCAGACACAACAAAGCCCTGTTAGATATGTAGGTTGATGTCAAGAAATCTTCCTTCCAGAATTTCTCTTGTAGGACCTTTTAGATAAACATTGTTCTATCCATTTTGTTAATGATCTGATTTCTCACCTCAACCACTCCATTTTGTTTAGGATTTCTTATTACTGAAACTTGATTCATTATCCCATGTTTCTCAAGATAATATTCTATATCAATATTTTTAAATTATGTACCATTATCCATACGAAACCTCAAAATCTTATTTCCATGTATCCTTTTAGATTCCTTCTGATACTATTTTATGCAATTGAACACATCAGACTTGTGGGAAATGGAAAAAACTCATTCCATCCTATTAAAATCATCTATGAAAAGAACATAGTAGCTTCTCCCATCAATAGATATTGTTGAAATAGGTATTCACACATCAATATGCACCCACTCAAGTACTCTTGTTAACCTTTTCTCTTTTTCATTATAATTCTTTTGAATGATCTTCCCTTGTTGGCAAGTATCGCACATATGAGTATGATCACGTGATAACTTTGAGTGGTCTCGAGCAGTATCACATTTTACTATATCTTACAAGGAATTTTGGCTCAATTGACCCAGATTTTTATGTCATAAATTGTTTTCTTCATCCTTGGATAGAAAGAAAATATCTTCTTCTCCACTTACAAGGTAGATACTTCCTTTCATATGCATTCCCTTCAAAAAATTTGTGTTGTATTTTTCCTTGAGGACACAAAGTTTCTTTGAAAAGATTATGGAATTTCCTGAGTCACATAGTTGACTAACACTAAGAAAATTGTGACTAAAACCTTCAAAAACTAAGACATCATCATGTCTCATGTCTCTTCCTCCAAACTTATCTTTTCCTGAGCCAAAAATATTCAGGCCTTCATCATTTCCAAATCTCATTATAAATTCTTTAATGTACCTTATTCTTGCCATTGGATCCTTATTTATTTTCATATTAGTAGTGCATACACTATCAATGATCCATATTCTAGTACCATCTGATGCTATGAATGAAATCTATGCAACCACTAAGTGTTCATCTCTATTCAATTTTATCCATGTTTTTGAATTCATATGTGATATAGATTGATGGTCATTATCTTCCTTGGTGTATGATAAACTAGATTCATCTTCCTGATCTACAAATTGATTTTTCATTTTCAACTCATTTGATGATACATTTCATTGTTGCTTGTGACTAGATTCAATCTACTTTAGCACATTCCTCTACAATGTTGATGAACAGTATATTACCATGTGCCTGAATCCTCCACACCTAAAACATTAACCATCAAATGATGTCCTAGAATATTGAGCCCTTTATTTCTGCCTTTGTTGGTCCTATTATCTTTGATACCTCTTCAATATAGAACAAACTTTTTGTGAGTGTCCCGTATTTCCACAATAATAGCAACTAATGTGGGGTGAATTTATTTATGGAAATGTTGCACTACTAGTTCTCTCTTGGGATTTCTGAGACTTTTGATTCTGATTCATACCCAAATCAATCTTCAAACTCAGAGTGAGATCTTGTGGTCTAACTTCAACCATTACATCTTTCTTTTTATGATAAATCCCATACTAGATGAATCATTATGATCAATAATTTTCCTTTTCTGGAACTCCTTTTTTTTCTTTACTAAAACTCTAAATTCTAATTTTCCTTTTTATATTGCCTATGTGTCCTGATTTGCTGGAATCAAGAGTTTCTCCTAATCTTTCACATTTCTTTGCATATTACAACATCCTATTCAAGATATTTGATATTTTTTATTTGATGTTTTCTAGTATTAGTCAAACTATTGATCTATCAATCATTTTCTTCATTTTTGAGTTTGTACTCTACCACCTTTTCTGAGATTTTAGGCATTAAAGACTTCTTTTTTCCAATTTCTTCATCCAGCTCAGACTTCTCTTCTTATTAATGTTTTATATAAAGTTTGGAATCATGAACACTTTATTGGATTTCTTTGTTTTATATCTCCAAACATCTATCTCTTCAAGAGAAGCTTATAATTCAGCCTATAGGTTAACTCTTCCATCTACTTTTCCCTCATCATTATCACTTTCTTACTTTGTTTGAGAATTTTCTACAACTACCATCATAGTATCTGCTTCATGATCCTTACAATCCTCTAACTCTTTTGCCTCAGATTATTCATAACTTTCATATTCTTTTTAAAGTAGATTCTTTTTTTTAAGAAATTTTTCTTAGAACTTATCCTACCTTTAACATTGGCTGAATACTTCTTTCAGGGAATGTCATCATTGTCTTAATTATAATATTCATACTTATTAGGAAACTTTGTAGAAAAATGTTCAATATTTCTACATATAAAGCATGAAAATAGAAGTTTACCTTTGAACTTTCATATTCCTCTTTATATATTTGAAGAGATAAATGACATGACATCATCCAAATTGTCTTCTTCCTAACTATATTCAACAGGTAGCTTCTTCATGGACTTTAATGCAAATTATTTGGAATTCCCCTTTTCCATAGCATCATTATAATCATTTCTCATTTCATATGAAACAATATTATTGTGAAATTTATCCAATTTCATCATTTTTGGATCTTTATCTTCAAAAACTGAAACCTTCAGATTAAACCAAGGTGGAAGTTTTCTCAAGAAGTTATTGAAAGTATTTATGTCATTAATAATTTCTCCAAGACCATGCATGTATTCCATGACAACATTAACCAAATCAAATAATGTATCAATAGACTCATTAGGGTTCATTTTGAGATCCTCGTATTTGTTTTGTAGAACTTGCATCTTTGCTTCTCTGACTTTTGAGTCACCCTCATAAATATTCAGAAACTTTTCACACATATCATGTGATAACTTACATGGAATAACCTTCATATAAATTTCATTTGATAAGGCTACCCCAAAAGAATTGGTCCCTTTAGAATTAGTATCTAATTCCCTTCTATCGGCTTTTGATAAAGCACCACTGTTCATATTGGATGATATTCCATGCATAGTTGTTGTAAATACATCCATCCCTAATGATTATAAGAAGTGATGAATCTGATTATTCCATAATTGAAAATTGTTTCCATCAAATATTGGAATCCCTTTGTGATTTACAACCTCAATTTCTTCTACTGAGAGATAACCATTATCTTTAAACCATTCACTCTGATACCAATTGTTATCCCAACTAGGTTAAATACCCTGAGAGGGGGTGAATCAGGGTATGATAAATTAAAAATACTTCCCCTTAGGATCTTGTTTCATCATTAAACAAAACACTCTTCTCTCTTTTTATCATAGAAATGTATGAGCATAAATTAAATAATGAATGATACATAAAAAATTTTACTTGGTTCACCCTCACTGGGCTACATCTAAGGAGCATACAATGGAAATGTGCCGATTGTACAAAATCCACTAAGGCTCACTGATAAGAATGGTGGTTTGGGATAGATCTCATCTATACCTAGGCTCACTACCTTTGCAAGGTTTAGGGTCAGTACACTAATTTTTCAAGGGTCCCTCCCTATGTCTCTTTCTTCGGTTCACTGTCGGTGGAAAGGATCACCATCTTCATCTTCCTTTTCTCACTTATCTTAGAAGGGATCCACTCACAGTTTATGGACTTGTAGGTACTTTCATTTTCATGAATGAACGCATCCTCAACTATAGGAAGATGCTCTGTTGAAGTTCATTTTTCACTCATAGATGAAATTCACTTTTCAGCATCCTATTAGTTAGCAGAAATTGTTTTCGCAAAGTTTTTAAGTCCCTTTATGAATAACCTACTTCCTCTGTGAACTGCTCTACACCACGTAGCGCATATGCTTCATAGACCACCTCTTCTACGGACCACCACTTCTCCGCAGACCTTCTCTACTTCCATGTACCGCCTCTATATACTAATTCTACATACCGCCTCTACATACCACCTCTGCATACAGCCTCCGGGTACCTCCTCTGTGTACCTCCTTCATGCACCGCCTCCCCGTGAGCCGCCTCTATGAACCACTTCTTCCCTGCAGACTATTTCTCCTTTACAGACCGCGTTCCTTTGTGAGCTTTAGATCCCATAAAAAAACATTCATGGAATATTCCCATGAATTAATTTAACCTTCATGGAATACTCCCTCACAAACCACTTCACTTTGCAGAATCCTTCCTCATGAACCACTTTTGGGATTAACCAAATTATTCGAGAGCAATATTATTTTCGTTTGAAAATCACTCTCAATAATGATGGGATTAGCGCTCCTTATATGGGAAAATAGATCTAAATATCTCACTAATCCTTTTTACTTAAACATTCAATTCTATACATGCTTCACCACGATCATCTGGCCTTTTCAACAAACACAATCACACCAAAAAACATCAAGAGAACATCTTGAGGGATTTTTTCCAAAAAATTATTCTAATTAAGATCCAAACACACCATTAGGTTTTTTGAGCATAAAATCTTGAAGGTCCAATTAATTTTATAAGAGGGAACACCTAAAGGGATGGATCCATCAAAGGTAGGTCATTCATGATAAGTAAAGGGGGGCTAACAAGTTCATTAGGTTCTATACATGGAAACCAATTCAAGGAAGATATAAATTGAGGAGAAACACATGGTAAAAATAGAATTTAGCACAACTGCACATATTATTAAACATTAAAACTTAAGGAATAATTTATAAACCACCAACCTCATACTCGTTTGACTCTCCCCATCTAATATTAGTCTCTAGTTTGTTCTGGATTGGAAGAAATCTGAATAAAATACCAACACACTAAAAATTGAGTGTATGGGCCTACACCTTAATAACTTAATCAAGGAGAAGAGAAACAAATAATGGCTAAAAGGAATTAAGATATTATTAGTGTGGATCCAATGAGATGAACAGTGCTTCGATCAGACTTCAGATGGACAAATGGGATTAAAAACTATCAAAGAGGATTTTGGAGATCAAGGGAGAATAAATGAGTCCATTTTATCTACTAGAAATAAAATAGGAGGAGGGGTGTGTTTAAAATAGATTTTAAGGGAAAACCATAAAATAAACCAAAATTTTGGCATATCATGGTTTGACTGCAATTTTGTTCAAACCATGCGCCAACCATGTGATTTCTATTATAGGGAGGGGGAACCTGCATGTTTAAGACACACTGTTAGGGAAACTGTGTTTCAACCATGAAAAAAACCTCTACAGTATGTCTATAGTTTTTTCATGGTCATGCGTGAAGTTCCCAGTAAGGATCCAAGTATCACTAATAGGGGGAGGGGTTGAATCAGTGATATCTTTTTCTTTTAAAATTTCCTTATTTTTGAAACAACCTTCGCCTCCTATTAAAGAGTTTCTTCCATGTTGAACACAGACAACCATAGGAACACAAGATTTACATGGTTCATTACTCAATAAGAGTAGCTACATCCTTGGTATGGTACGGAAACAATCCAGTACCACACAATCCACTAAAAAACAATCCTTTGATATGGAATACAACGAGTAGGATATACCCTTACACTCGTGTAGCACTTTGAAAAGAATTCAATAGTGTGTGTTCTCCATCTTACCAAAAATAGGTTAATTTAATGATTCTATGCTTCTTAATGAACTTTCAAGAATCAAATATTTCAAAACAATTATAAGGCCCTAGCCTTAAACCTTACTTAATCTTGAGTTATTACAAGATTACACATTGAGAATCTTTTCAGGTTTAGAGTTTTAGTGAATTAGATCATAAAACATGAATTACATTCCACATTTAAACAAAGTGGTTACATAAAGGATAGTATTCATTTTTCCCATCAACGGAAACATATTTAAAATAAAACATGGATTCTTTCTTGACACTTCATTGACACTATCATCACATCATGTACCTTTCCCTTGACCTGTGAAAAACATTTCAAAAACTTGGGATGAGCATAAAAAGCTCAGTAAGGGATATAAAAGCAAGAAATGAAAACATTAGTCCATGTACGAAATCATACTTTACTCATAAAACATAAGCACGTAAACATACCTCAACAAATCATGAATAAAACATAAAAAACACAAGACATAAAGGTAACTTGAGGCATTCATAACATTCTTAAATAGGTAGTAACCCTCTTGGTTATGTTTGGAATACCCCTCACAGTATATTCCCTAAATCTCTTCGGAGAAACCTTAATGTTTAACCCCTTTGCATTACCCAATGCATTGGAGAGCTATATCTGGCTCACCCGCCCTTAGTTTATCACGGAACCACCCATCTTCATAACAATTCCCAAGAACCATAACATAATCGTATCACATAAAACATACATAAAGGAAACATAAAATTTCCAAATTTCAATCACAAGATATCAATACAACACACTGATATAATAAAAACATTATGAAAACCATTTTCAATACCAAAATAAAAGAAAATTAAAACATGGTATTTATTTTTCTTTTAAAAAAACGGTTTGGCTTGTAGAGGAAGCCGAAACTCAAATAATGGTCACAGCGGCAGAGAATTCGTTGTCGCCACATACATACAAAAACATTACCTTTTGTCTTTTAGTAAACGCTTTGTATAAAAAAGGATTCCTTTTGAATAAATTTAAAATTCAAAGGCGTTTATACACCGTATAAAAGAAGGTTGTGTATAAAACAAAATATGCCTCAATGAATGGAGATTGAGATGAAGTCCCATACAAAGATCATTTTTTAAAATAAAATAGATCTATTATGTGTATTCAATATAAGTACACATAAAGAAAGTAAAAAATACAATATAGGACATAATAATATCATGGCATAATTTTAAAGTAGGAGATTAACCCAAAGAACGGAAATCAGGCTAAGAAGTTCCCTTACCTCGGGTCCGACTTGACTCGATCATTCTTTAATCTCCTGAATAATAAACTTGAGTTAATTTCTACTTGCTTAAGAACCTTTTTCAAGTTCATTATTCCTTTTATATCACTTATTACCATGTCATGAACACTATTTTATTATTTAAGTTAATAACGGTCATTTTAACGATCATTGGTACTTGAGTTAAAAATAAACTCTTTATAATTACAAGATGTCCATGTGGTAAAATATCCATTATATCCAGAATTGTATTCATGATGTAGATATCATATATATAATATATATCCAGTACATGCATGCATTTATAATATTTCATAACATTTAGAGGTAAGAAATGAAATGAACCGTTCATGGACATGGTAAGCCGTACGTACGCATGAATGCTACTTTCATTTCTATTTCGTATTTTATGGAATGGAATCATAATTATATAAAGGTATATTATAATTACAGTATAATATCATATATAATACCATTAATTACATCCTTTATACGTCCCACATATGGCATTAACGAATCAAATCACTTTGAGTGGGCGGTAGTCCGCACTTCCTAAAATGAAGATATCGTGTTTACCCGTAATGGAAACCATAAAGGTGTGACATAAATGAAAAATAAAAAAGCATAAGGAAAACATAAACATATTATATATCATATATAAATATAGTTACATCTTAATGGACACCTTTGAAGGTGTTATATGAGTGTTGAACAATCATCGTTTTGTGAGGCAGAAATTCACCATCCACAGAAACAGTATGTTTTTTAACCATTAGATGTAGGTGTGTGTAAGTGTAGCTCGAATCCTTCTTATAACAACATCCTAGTATATTGAAGATACTATATTTGTTACAAAAGAAATGAATAAAAAGAGTTTAGAGGGTTCGAGAAGCAAAATAAAACATAAGAACACAAGAGAAAATACTACCTTTAAAACGGGCAACTCTTTTTGATTTGAGCTCAAAGGCTTCCTTGGGAAGCCTTCTACCCAAAGTGAGGCTTCTAAGAGTTAGAGAGGGATTTGGAGAGATAAAATGGGCAGGATTTGGATGATCCAAAGGCTTTGGATGTGTGGGTAAGGTAGTAGAGGTGGGGTCCTTTTATAAGAGAAGAGGAGGGGCACTCTTGGAAAGTTAAGAGAAGATACTTTGCTATAGAATGATTTTCTAATGAAAAAGGTCCAAAAATTATAAATATCGAGGATAAGGTGATAAGGGTTCTAAATCCACCCATCCAATAGGTTTTTGACAAGTGTAGGTCTTATATTTTACATTATATTTTCATTTTATTTAAATCGTTAAATAATGAGGTCATCGTTGCATCATCATGGTGTCATAAATAATTTAATTTATTTAATGTCTAAAAATTATAAAAAAAATATCATGATGTAGGAAATCTGTTTATCTTTCCAATTACTATTTATAGTCAAAAATCGGACTTGTATAACCCCATGTAAAAAAAATTTTAGTAAAATAACTCATGTTTGTGACATTTTTACTTTAACATTAAATAAAAGGCATTAATGTCTTTATCTTACCCAAGTGGCTCCATGGGGTCCCAAAAATCGGCCCATGGGTTTTCTTGGTCTGTAATGACACATCCAATAAGGGTAGGACATGTTTCTATGTCATTTCATATTATTAAAACATTATTCATACCTTAAATTACACTAATTACCTCTAATCGCGATTAATAAAATAAAAAGTTACTATTTACCAAAAAATTATTTTAATCCCATTGAACCACATTTTACTTCTTAATGAAAACCATGTATGTCGGATTTTTTAAATTCAAAACATAGAAGTGGTAAAGTTTCATTTAAACGAAAAATCAGTTTTTTAAGTACCACTTAGTGGTTTCACTATTCATCAAAAATTGAAGTTTTTCAGAAAAATACCAAAACTTCACCCTAAGATATATTTGATATTCCGAATTCAAAAATAATGTCTATTTTAAAAAATTCAAAACATATAATTTTCATTAATTAATTTAATAATTAATTCCCGATGTCATAGCAAATAGCGTGTTTTTATGAAATAATAAGTATCAAAAGATTGACACTAGTTTAAGTCCAATTTCAAAGTGAAATTAATTCCAACAAACACTATTGGATTAAATGGTAAAAATATATTCTATGTACACTTTAAAACCAATTAAAAAGATAATCTAACCATATAATTAAATTAGATGAAAAATCAGTTTTGATGTAAAATGCAGTATTTTTCACTATTCATTAAAAAATGAACATTGTCAGAAAAATACCAAAAAATTATCGAATGTAAATTTCAATGTACCAATCATAAATAATAAGTTTATTTTGACAAATAGAGCTTATAAAATTGTCAAAAGATATATTTAAAAATGGTTTTCCATCAAAAAGCAGTAAAACAATCTTTTAAAAATATTAGTGTATTTCATGCTTAAGATTGGATTTATTCTCATTTTAAGCCTCTAAAGAACTATCTAATTCATTAATAGACATAGATAAAAATATCTATTATTCATTACTTACTTGGTATGTTACATCCTTCCCCCCTTTATAAAATTTCGTCCCTACAATTTATTTACTTATCGAATAAGTGGGGGTATTTAGCCCTCATTGCATTTTCATATTCCCATGTTGCCTCTTCAACCATGTGGTTTTTCCACAAAACTTTTACCTGATGAATCACCTTATTCCGTAACACTTGATCCCTATGGTCAAGAATCTTTACCGGTTGTTCCTCATAAGATAGGTTCTCTTTCAGCAGAACTACCTCTGGACTCAAAACATGAGATGGATCTGGCATATACTTCCTTAACATTGAAACATGAAAAACATTGTGTACCTGAGATAAACACGGAGGTAAAGCCACTTGATAAGCAAATGATCCAACTCTCTCCAGAATTTCATATAGTCCAATGAACCTAGGACTCAGCTTTCCATTCTTACCAAATCACATCACACTTTTCCATGGTGAGACTTTTAGAAAAACATGATCACCTACCTCAAAAGAGAGATCCTTCCTCCTGTTGTCCGCATAACTCTTCTGCCTGCTCTGAGCTTTTCTCATGTATTTCTGTATCAGTTGAACTTTTTCTGCCAACTCTTCTACCAATTTTGGTCCCATCATCTTCCTTTCACCCACTTCATCCCAAAAAGTTGGAGTTCGACAGCGCTTCCCATATAATGCCTCAAATGGTGCCATCTGTATACTGGAATAAAAACTGTTATTATATGAAAATTCAACCAAAGAAAGATGTTGGTACCAACTTCCCTGATAATCCATCGAACAAGCACATTGCATATCTTCCAAAGTCTGAATTATTCGTTTTGACTGCCCATCTGATTGAGGATGAAAAGCTGTACTAAAATTTAATTCAGTACCCAACGACTTCTGAAGGCCTTTCCAAAAGTTATAAGTGAACCTGGGATCACGGTCAGATACAATGGAGAGAGGAACTCCATGTAACCTGACTATCTCTTTAAGATACAAACGGGAAATTTGATCCAGGGAAAAAGTATCTCGTATAGCAAGGAAATGAGCAGATTTAGTCAAGCGATCAACAATAACCCAGATTGCATTATTGCCTCGAGATGTCTTCAGCAATCCCACAATGAAGTCCATGGATATATTCTCCCATTTCCATTCTGGTACTGGTAAAGGATGAAGAATCCCTTTCGGTAACTGTTGTTCTGCTTTAACCTGTTGACATGTCAAACACTTCATAGTAAAATCAGCAATATCCCTTTTCATTCCGTCCCACCAGTAATACTCCCGAAGATCTCTATACATCTTAGTACTGTCAGGACGAACTGAAAACGGAGAACTATGAGCTTCAAATAACAACTCTCTCTTCAACTTTGAATCACAAGGCACACACAATCTCTTCCTAAATCTCAAAACACAATCATTATCAATGTTTAATTCAGGCAACTTACCCTTCTGAACCAGCTCTACCTTTTTCTGAAACTCACTGTCTTGCTTTTGTGCTTGCTTGATTCTGTCTGATAGAGAAGATTTCACTGATACATGAAACAAAACAGAAGAACATCCTGCACCAACAACTTCTATGCCAAATTTCATCAAATCCTTAACCAAAGGATCACATTCCACATGCAACATTTTTAATGAAGCATTACTTTTTCGACTCAAAGCATCAGCCACTTTATTTTCTTTTCCCAGATGGTAATGAATTGTACAATCATAATCCTTGATTAATTCTAGCCATCTCCTCTATCTCATGTTCAATTATTTCTGAGTGAATATATACTTTAAACTTTTTTGATCAGTATATATTTCACCCTTTACTCCATACAAATTATGCCTCCAAATTTTTAAAGCGAAAACAACAGTAGCTAATTCCAAATCATGTGTAGGATAATTTACCTCATGAGTTTTCAACTGACGTGAAGCATAAGCAATTACATGATCATTCTGCATTAGGACGCAACCAAGTCCTTTCAATGAAGCATCACTGTATATAACAAACTCACCATTCCTGGAAGGTAGTGCCAAAACTGGAGCATTCACCAATCTTCTTTTCAGTTCTTTCAATAATAGCTTGCCAAACCAAGGAAGCTATGAATCTCAGTCACATTTGTGGGTCTTGTCCATTCTTCAACAACTTGAGTCAACTGAGACATCACTGCAACAAACTATTTAGTTCTGATTTTGACCATCTCAGGATAATGATTTGAAAGGTCATTTCCCTCTGTATGCCTTCCTAGAAAATGTGTTCTTTTTCCTCTATGAAAAACCATTCTTAACACAAAAATATCTTAGGTGAAGCAACATGGTAATCTTCAAATGCTATATCATTTCAATTTGACAAAAAAAATATTTTGGGATAATCATTTAATAGAATTCTAACTCCTAAAGTTATATAAACCGACCTCTGATACCAACTATAAGGCCCCATCCTTAAACCTTACTTAATCTTGAGTTATTACAAGATTACACATTGAGGATCTTTTTAGGTGTATATTATTAGAGAATTAGATCATAAAACATGCATTACATTCCACATTTAAACAAAGTGGTTAAATAAAGGATAGTATTCATTTTTCCCATCAACGGAAACATATTTAAAATAAAACATGGATTCTTTCTTGACACTTCATTGACACTATCATCACATCATGTACCTTTCCCTTGGCCTGTGAAAAACATTTCAAAAACATTGTATGAGCATAAAAAGATCAGTAAGGGATATAAAAGCAGGAAATGAAAACATTAGTCCATGTACAAAATCATACTTTACTCATAAAACATAAGCACGTAAACATACCTCATCAAATCATGAATAAAACATAAAAATCACAAGACATAAAGGTAACTTGAGGCATTCATAAAATTCTTACGTAGGTAGTAACCCTCTTGGTTACGTTTGGAATACCCATCAGAGTATATTCCATAAATCTCTTCGAAGAAACCTTAACGTTTAACCCCTTCACGTTACCCAATGCATTGGAGATCTATATCGGGCTCACCCGCCCTTAGTTTATCACGGAACCACCCGTCTTCATAACAATGCCCAATAACCATAACATAATTGTATCACATAAAACATACATAAAGGAAACATAACATTTCCACATTTCAATCACAAGATATCAATACAACACATTGATATAATAAAAACATTATGAAAACCATTTTCAATACCAAAATAAAAGAAAACTAAAACATGGTATTTATTTTTCTTTTAAAAACACGGTATGGCTTGTAGAGGAAGTCGAAACTCAAATAATGGTCACGGCGGCGGAGAAGTCATTGTTACCGAATACGTACAAAAACATTCCCTTTTGTCGTTTAGTAAATGCTTCGTATAAAAAAGGATTCTTTTTTAATAAACTTAAAAGTCAAAGACGTTTATACACCATATAAAAGAAGGTTGTGTATAAAACAAAATATGCCTCAATGAATGGAGATTGAGACGAAGTTCCATACAAAGATCATTTTTTTAAATAAAATAGATCTATTATGTGTATTCACTATAAGTACACATAAAGAAAGTAAAAATACAATATAGGACATAATAATATCATGGCATAATTTTAAAGTAGGAGATTAACCCAAAGAACGGAAATCAGGTTAAGAAGTTCCCTTACCTCGGGTCTGACTTGACTTGGTCGTTCTTTAATCTCATGAATAATAAACTTGAGTTAATTTCTACTTGCTTAAGAACCTTTTTCAAGTTAATTATTCCTTTTATATCACTTATTAACATGTCATGAACACTATGTTATTATTTAAGTTAATAACAGTCGTTTTAACGATCATTGGTACTTGAGTCAAAAATAAACTCTTTATAATTACAAGTTGTCCATGTGGTAAAATATCCATAATATCCAGAATTGTATTCATGATGTAGATATCATATATATCATATATATATAGTACATGCATGCATTTATAATATTACATAACAGTTAGAGATAAGAAATGAAATGCACCGTTCATGGAGACGGTATGTCGTACGTACGCATGAACGCTACTTTCATTTCTATTTCGTATTTTATGGAATGGAATCATAATTATATAAAGGTATATTATAATTCCAGTATAATATCATATATAATACCATTAATTACATCCTTTATACTTCCCACATATGGCATTAACGAATCAAATCACTTTGAGGGGGCGGTAGTCCGCACTTCCTAAAATGAAGATATCGCGTTTACCCATAATGGAAACCATAAAGGTATGACATAAATGAAAAATACAGAAGCTTAAGGAAAACATAAACATATTATATATCATATATAAATATAGTGACATCTTAATGGCCACCTTTGAAGGTGTTATATGAGTGTTGAACAATCATCGTTTCGTGAGGCAGAAATTCGCCATCCATAGAAACAGTATGTTCTTTAACCATTAGATGTAGGTGTGTGTAAGTGTATCTCGAATACTTCTTATAACAACATCCTAGTATATTGATGATAATGTTTTTGTTACAAAAGAAATGAATAAAAATATTTTAGGGGGTTGGATAAGAAAAATAAAGCAAAATAACATAAGCGAAGACATTACCTTAAAATCGGGTAACTCTTTTGATTTGAGCCAAAGGCTTCCTTGGGAAGAATTCTGCCCAAAGTGAGGCCTCTATGAGTAAGGGAGTAAAGTTGGGAGAGTATTTGAGCAGAGGTTGGCTGAGCCAAAAGGCTTTGAAAGTGTGAGTAAGGTGGTAGTGGTGGTAGGTGTGTGTAAGTGTAGCTCGAATCCTTCTTATAACAACATCCTAGTATATTTAATATACTGTAGTTATTACAAAAGAAATGAATAAAAAGAGTTTATAGGGTTGGAGAAGCAAAATAATATATAAGAACACAAGAGAAAACACTACCTTTAAAACAGGTAACTCTTTTTGATTTGAGCTCAAAGGCTTCCTTGGGAAGCCTTCTGCCTAAAGTGAGGCTTCTAAGAGTTATAGAGGGATTTGGAGAGACAAAATGGGCAGGGTTTGTCCCAGATAAAGGCTTTGTATGTGTGGGTAAGGTGGTAGAGGTGGGGGGCTTTTATAAGAGGAGAGGAGGGGCACTCTTGGAAAGTTATAAAAGGTTACTTTATTATAAAATGAGTTTCAGTTTTTTAAAGGTCCAACATTGATGTATTTCAAGGATAAGGAGATAAGAGTTCTAAATCCACACATCCAATAGGTTTTTGACAAGTGTAGGTCTTATATTTTACATTATCGTCTCATTTTATTTAAATCGTTAAATAACGAGGTCATCGCAGCATCATCATGGTGTCATAAATAATTTAATTTATTTAATGTATAAAAATTATAAAACAAATATCATGATGTAGGAAATAGTTTTATCTTTCCAATGACTATTTATAGTCAAAAATTGGACTTGTATAACCCCATGTAAAAATTGTTTTAGTAAAATAACTCATGTTTGTGACATTTTTACTTTAACATTAAATAAAAGGCGTTAATGTCTTTATCTTACCCAAGTGGCTCCATGGGGTCCCAAAAATCGACCCATGGGTTGTCTTGGTCGGCCATGACACATCCAATAAGGGTAGGACATGTTTCTAGGCCATTTCATATTATTAAAACATTAATCATACCTTAAATTACACTAATTACCTCTAATCGCGATTAATAAACTTAAAAGTTACTATTCACCAAAACATTATTTTAATCCCAGTGAACAACATTTTACTTCTTAATGAAAACCATGTATGTTGGATTTTTGAAATTCAAAACACAGAAGTGGTAAAGTTTCATTTAAACGAAAAATCAGTTTTTTAAGTACCACTTAGTGGTTTCACTATTCATCAAAAATTGAAGTTTTTCAGAAAAATACCAAAACTTCACCCTAAGCTATATTTGATATTAAGAATTCAAAAATGATCTATATTTTACAAAATTAAAAACATATAATTTGCATTAATTAATTTAATAATTAATTCCCGATGTCAGAGCAAATAGCGTGTTTTTATGAAACAATAAGTATCAAAAGATTGACACTAGTTTAAGTCCAATTTCAAAGTAAAATTAATTCCAACGACCACTATTGGATTAAATGGTAAAAATATATTCTATGTACACTTTAAAACCAATTAAAAAGATAATCTAACCATATAATTAAATTAGATGAAAAAGCAGTTTTGATGTAAAATGCAGTATTTTTCACTATTCATTAAAAAATGAACATTGTCAGAAAAATACCAAAAAATTATCCAATGTAAATTTCAATGTCCCAGTCATAAATAATAAGTTTATTTTGACAAATAGAGATTATAAAATTTTCAAAATATAGATTTAAAAATGGTTTTCCATCAAAAGGCAGTAAAACAATCTTTTAAAAATATTAGTGTATTCCATGCTTAAGATTGGATTTATTCTCATTATAAGCCTCTAAAACACTATCTAATTCATTAATAGACATAGATAAAAATATCTATTATTCATTACTTACTTGGGATGTTACATCCTTCCCCCCTTTAGAAAATTGCGTCCCCGCAATTTATTTACTTATCGAATAAGTGGGGGTATTTAACCCTCATTGCATTTTCAGATTCCCATGTTGCATCTTCAAACATGTGGTTTTTTCACAAAACTTTTACCTGATGAATCACCTTATTTCATAACACTTGCTCCCTATGGTCAAGAATCGGTACCGGTTGTTCCTCATAAGATATGTTCTCTTCCAGCTGAACTACCTCTGGACTCAAAACATGAGATGGATCTGGCATATACTTCCTTAACATTGAAACATGAAAAACATTGTGTACCTGAGATAAACTCGGAGATAAAGCCACTCGGTAAGAAACTGATCCAACTATCTCCAGAATTTCATATGGTCTAATGAACCTTGGACTCATCTTTCCTTTCATACCAAATCGCATCACACTTTTCCATGGTGAGACTTTGAGAAAAACATGATCACCTACCTTAAAAGAGAGATCCTTCCTCATGTTGTCTGCATAACTCTTCTGCCTGCTCTGAGCTGTTATCATGTGTTTCTGTATCAGTTGAACTTTTTCTGCCAACTCTTCTACCAATTCTGGTCTCATCAGCTTCCTTTCACCCACTTCATCCCAAAAAGTTGGAGTTCGACACCGCTTCCCATATAATGCCTCAAATGGTGCCATCTGTATACTGGAATGAAAACTGTTATTATATGAAAATTCAACCAAAGAAAGATGTTGGTCCCAACTTCCCTGATAATCCATCGAACAAGCACGTAGAATATCTTCCAAATTATGAATTGTTCGTTCTGACTGCCCATCTGGTTGAGGATGAAAAGCTGTACTAAAATTTATTTCAGTACCCAACGACTTCTGAAGGCCTTTCCAAAAGTTAGAAGTGAACCTGGGATCATGGTCAGATACAATGGAGAGAGGAACTCCATGTAACCTGACTATCTCTTTAAGATACAAACAGGAAAGTTGATCTAGGGAAAAAGTATCTCGTATAGCAAGGAAATGAGCAGATTTAGTCAAGCGATCAACAATAACCCAGATTGCATTATTATCTCGAGGTGTCTTCGGCAATCCCACAACGAAGTCCATAGATATATTCTCCCATTTCCATTCTGGTACTGGTAAATGCTGAAGAATCCCTTTCTGTAACTGCTGCTCTGCTTTAACCTGTTGACATGTCAAACACTTCACAGTAAAATTAGCAATATCCCTTTTCATTCCATCCCACCAGTTTTACTCTCGAAGATCTCTATACATCTTTGTACTGCCAGGACGAACTGAAAACGGAGAACTATGAGCTTCAAATAACAACTCTCTCTTCAACTGTGAATCACAAGGCACACACAATCTCTTCCCAAATCTCAAAACACAATCATTATCAATGTTGAATTCAGGAAACTTACCCTTCTGAACCAGCTCTACCTTTTTCTGAAACTCACTGTCTTGCTTCTATGCTTGCTTAATTCTATCTGATAGAGAAGATTTCACTGATACCTGAAACAAAACAGAAGAACATCCTGCACCAACAACTTCTATGCCAAATTTCATCAAATCCTTAACCAAAGGATCACGTTCCACACGCAACATTTTTAATGAAGCATTACTTTTTCGACTCAAAGCATCAGCCACTTTATTTGCTTTTCCCGGATGGTAATGAATTGTACAATCATAATCCTTGATTAATTCTAGCCATCTCCTCTGTCTCATGTTCAATTCTTTCTGAGTGAATATATTATTTAAACTTTTGTGATCAGTATATATTTCACACTTTACTCTATACAAATTATGCCTCCAAATTTTTAAAGCGAAAACAACAGCAGCTAATTCCAAATCATATGTAGGATAATTTACCTCATGAGTTTTCAACTAACATGAATCATAAGCAATTACCTGATCATTCTGCATTAGGACGCAACCAAGTCCTTTCAATGAAGCATTACTGTATATAAAAAACTCACCATTCCTGGAAGGTAGTTCCGAAACTAGAGCATTCACCAATCTTCTTTTCAGTTCCTTCAGTAATAGTCTGCCAAACCAAGGAAGCTACGAATAACAGTTACATTTGTGGGTCTTGTCCATTCTTCAACAACTTGAGTCAACTGATAGATCACTGCAACAAACTATTTAGTTCTGATTCTGACCATCTCAGGATAATGATTTGAAAGGTCATTTCCCTCTGTATGCATTCCCAGAAAAGTTGTTCTGTTTCCTCTATGAAAAACCATTCTTAACACAGAAATATCTTATGCGAAGCAACATGGTAATCTTCAAATGCTATATCATTTCAATTTGACAAAAAAAATATTTTTTGATAATAATTTAATAGAATTCTAACTCCTAAAGTTATCTAAACCGACCTCTGATACCAACTATAATGCCCCAGCCTTAAACCTTACTTAATCTTGAGTTATTACAAGATTACACATTGAGGATCATTTTAGGTTTAGAGTTTTAGAGAATTATATCATAAAACATGCATTACATTCCACATTTTAACAAAGTGGTTACATAAAGGATAGTATTCATTTTTCCCATCAACGGAAACATATTTAAAATAAAACATGGATTCTCTCTTGACACTTCATTGACACTATCATCACATCATGTACCTTTCCCTTGACCTGTGAAAAACATTTCAAAAACTTGGGATGATCATAAAAAGCATAGTAAGGTATATAAAAGCACGAAATGAAAACATTAGTCCATGTACGAAATCATACTTTACTCATAAAACATAAGCACGTAAACATACCTCATCAAATCATGAATAAAACATAAAAATCATAGGACATAAAGGTAACTTGAGGCATTCATAACATTCTTACATAGGTAGTAACCCTCTTAGTTACGTTTAAAATACCCATCATAGTATATTCTCTAAATATATTCGTATAAACCTTAACGTTTAACCCCTTCGCGTTACCCAATGCATTGGAGAGCTATATCGGGCTCACCCGCCCTTAGTTTATCACGGAACCACCTGTCTTCATAACAATGCCCAAGAACCATAACATAATCGTATCACATAAAACATACATAAAGGAAACATAACATTTCCACATTTCAATCACAAGATATCAATACAACACATTGATATAATAAAAACATTATGAAAACCATTTTCAATACCAAAATAAAAGAAAAGTAAAACATGGTATTTATTTTTCTTTTAAAAAAACGGTATGGCTTGTAGAGGAAGCCGAAACTCAAATAATAGTCACGGCGGTGGAGAAGTCGTTGTCACTGCATATGTACAAAAACATTCCCTTTTGTCGTTTAGTAAACGCTTCGTATATAAAAGGATTCCTTTTGAATAAACGTAAAAGTCAAAGGCATTTATACACCGTATAAAAGAAGGTTGTGTATAAAACAAAATATGCCTCAATGAATGGAGATTGAGACGAAGTCCCATACAAAGATCATTTTTTTAAATAAAATAGATCTATTATGTGTATTCACTATAAGTACATATAAAGAAAGTAAAAATACAATATAGGACATAATAATATCATGGCATAATTTGAAAGTAGGAGATTAACCCAAAGAATGGAAATCAGGTTAAGAAGTTCCTTTACCTCGGGTCCGACTTGGCTCGATCGTTCTTTAATCTCCTGAATAATAAACTTGAGTTAATTTCTAATTGCTTAAGAACCTTTTTCAAGTTCATTATTCCTTTTATATCACTTATTACCATGTCATTAACACTATGTTATTATTTAAGTTAATAACGGTCGTTTTAACGATCATTGGTACTTGAGTCAAAAATAAACTCTTTATAATTACAAGTTGTCCATGTGGTAAAATATCCATTATATCCAGAATTGTATTCATAATGTAGATATCATATATATCATATATATCCAGTACATGCATGCATTTATAATATTACATAACATTTAGAGGTAAGAAATGAAATGCACCGTTCATGGAGACGGTATGTCGTACGTACGCATGAACGCTACTTTCATATCTATTTCGTATTTTATGGAATGGAATCATAATTATATAAAGGTATATTATAATTACAGTATAATATCATATATAATACCATTAATTACATCCTTTATACATCCCACATATGTCATTAAAGAATCAAATCACTTTGAGGGGGCGGTAGTCAGCACTTCCTAAAATGAAGATATCGTGTTTACCCATAATGGAAACCATAAAGGTATGACCTAAATGAAAAATACAGAATATTAAGGAACACATAAACATATTATATATCATATATAAATATAGTGACATCTTAATGGCCACCTTTGAAAGTGTTATATGAGTGTTGAACAATCATCGTTTCGTGAGGCAGAAATTCGCCATCCACAGAAACAGTATGTTCTTTAACAATTAGATGTAGGTGTGTGTAAATGTAGCTCGAATACTTATTATAAAAACATACTAGCATATTTAAGATACTGGATTTGTTACAAAAGAAATGAATAAAAATAGTTTAGAGGGTTGGTGAAGCAAAATAAAACATAAGAACACAAGAGAAAACACTACCTTTAAAACGGGTAACTCTTTTTGATTTGAGCTCAAAGGTTTCCTTGGAAAGCCTTCTGCCCAAAGTGAGGCTTCTAAAAGTTATAGAGGGATTTTTAGAGACAAAATGGGCAGTTTTTGGCCAAGACAAAGTCTTTGGATGTGTGGTTAAGGTGGTAGAGGTGGGGGCCTTTTATAAGAGGAGAGGAGGGGCACTCTTGGAAAGTTAAGAAAAGATACTTTACTATAAAATGATTTTCGGATAAAAAAGGTCCAACAATTATAACTTTCAAGTATAAGGTGATAAGGGTTCTAAATCCACCCATCCAATAGGTTTTTGACAAGTTTAGGTCTTATATTTTACATTATATTTTCATTTTATTTAAATCGTTAAATAATGAGGTCATCGATGCATCATCATGGTGTCATAAATAATTTAATTTATTTAATGTCTAAAAATTATAAAAAAAATATCATGATGTAGGAAATCTTTTTATCTTTCCAATGAATATTTTTAGTCAAAAATAGGACTTTTATAACCCCATGTAAAAATTGTTTTAGTAAAATAACTCATGTTTGTGACATTTTTACTTTAACATTAAATAAAAGGCGTTAATGTCTTTATCTTACCCAAGTGGCTCCATGGGGTCCCAAAAATCAACCCATGGGTTGTCTTGGTCGTCCATGACACATCCTATAATGGTAGGACATGTTTATAGGTCATTTCATATTATTAAAACATTATTCATACCTTAAATTACACTAATTACCTCTAATCGCGATTAATAAACTTAAAAGTTACTATTCACCAAGAAATTATTTTAATCCCATTGAACCACATTTTACTTCTTAATGACAACCATTTATGTTGGATTTTTTAAATTCAAAACACATAAGTGGTAATGTTTCATTTAAACGAAAAATCAGTTTTTTAAGTACCACTTAGTGGTTTCACTATTCATCAAAAATTGAAGTTTTTCAGAAAAATAACAAAACTTCACCCTAAGATATATTTGATATTCCAAATTCAAAAATGATTTCTATTTTAAAAAATTCAAAACATATAATTTTCATTAATTAATTTAATAATTAATTCCCGTTGTCAGATCAAATAGCGTGTTTTTATGAAATAATAAGTATCAAAAGATTGACACTAGTTTAAGTCCAATTTCAAAGTGAAATTAATTCCAACAACCACTATTGGATTAAATGGTAAAAATATATTCTATGTACACTTTAAAACCAATTAAAAATATAATCTAACCATATAATTAAATTAGATGAAAAAGCAGTTTTGATGTAAAATGCAGTATTTTTCACTATTCATTAAAAAATGAACATTGTCAGAAAAATACCAAAAAATTATCCAATGTAAATTTCAATGTCCCAATAATAAATAATAAGTTTATTTTGACAAATAGAGCTTATAAAATTGTCAAAATATAGATTTAAAAATGGTTTTCCATCAAAAGGCAGTAAAACAATCTTTTAAAAATATTAGTGTATTCCATGCTTAAGATTGGATTTATTCTCATTTTAAGACTCTAAAACACTATATAATTCATTAATATACATAGATAAAAATATCTATTATTCATTACTTACTTGGGATGTTACAACAATTCTTCACTTTCCTACCCAGAAGCTGGTAAGAACCTCCTGGTGCAAACAGCTTGCACGCCACTCCCTGCTTGTGTGCCTCCTTTCTTGCACGCCACCTGTTTGCACGCCACTCAGCTTGCACGCCACCTGCTTGCGCACAGCTCAGCTTGTTCACCTCCCTGCTTGCGTGCCTCCCTGCTTGCACGCCACCTTTTTGCGCGCCACTTAATACTTGCATGCCACTATTGTGCACATCTCACAACTTGCACGCCACTTTTGGCTTATACACAACACACTTCTTGAAGACACCTCCCTACTTGCGCGCCTCTGACAACATGCACACCACTTCTGCTTGCGCGCCACCCTACTTACGCGCCTTATAAATAACCCTCATCTTGCGCTCCACTAACAACATTTGCACCACTTCTGTTTGCGAGCCACTTTCTACTACTTGCGTGATCAGAGCTCAAATTTTTTCCTTAAGTGTTGAGAATTAAAAAATGAGAAGGCTATTCGTCTATTTATAGTAATTTTGGTGACTTGTGCACCACCAACACTTGTGCACCGCTCCAGCACTTCTGCGCCCAGTACTTGCGCTCTGCTCCCGCACTTGCACACCGCTCCAGCACTTGAACACCATTCCAGCACTTACATGCCATTCCATCACTAGCACGACACTTTATTTCCTTTGTCATATTTTGATATTATTATGTTGAAATATGACTTTCCAAAAACACTTCTTTACTCTCCCTATCCTTCATAAGTCTTTCATCACAAGTTCTCCAAACTTATGATATTTGTGAAATAAAAATCATAAAAGCATCATCATAGTTATAATGGAAAGTACTGAAACTTCCCTATCTTCTAGAAGCATCATTCCTTCCAATAAAAATTGTATATGACTGGAATCATCATTTCTCCCCCTTTCCATCGTAAGGCTTGCATCACAAGTTCTTATGACTTATGATATTTTTAAAATACATATCAGAAAAACATCATCTGGTTTTCAAGTCCTTTACAAAGTGAATTGATTTATCTTCTTTGACAATAAAAAACAACACTCTGTAATAGCAAACTCTTCTTACTTCCTTATCCGTCCAACATGGTCCCAACAATATCCCCCTTTGGATTTTGTTGTCAACCAAGATTCATAAATCACTGAACTTTTTAACCTTAAGAAATGGATTACTTATCAACAATAATAAGCCTATATGAGCTAACTCATTGTTGGAAACAAGAATTATTGATAGCCAAAACCATGCTGTCCAAAAGCAGTGACTATGAAATCTAATGATCGTATCTCCTTATCCTTCTTTAGAACATCTTTCAAGATTTTACTTCAGCATTCATCACTTCTTCAAATTTCTTGGAAAACAAAATTGCTTCCTACAACCTTCCTATAACCACTCCAACAAATAGTTAGAATAGTTCACACACATACACACACATACATGCTGGATTCACAGCTTACCCACAACTCCCCCATTATACATGCATATGTAAGGATAGATTTATGAAACAATTCTCCCGCTTGATAACACTATCCACAGGAAAGATGAGAGTGGGGATATAAACATGTACCTTAACCTTGATGAGGAGGTTGGACACCCATGTTCAACCGCAATTTTGAAAATGGTTCTTTCAGTAAAGGTTTGGTGAATATATCAGCAACTTGTTTAGATGTAGGAACATACTCCAGCCTTAATTGATTTTTCTCCACATTATCTTTTATGAAGTGGTACTTTATATCAATGTGTTTTGAATGAGAATGTTGTACCATATTTCTTGTAAGATTCATTGCACTCTGATTGTCACAAACCAAGAGAAATGGTAGCTTTACTTCAACAAGTAGATCTTCTAACTGAGTCTTCACCCACATTAGTTGAGTTGCAGCTTGAGTAGCAGCAACATACTCTACATCAGCTATGATAAGAGTTACTGAATTCTATTTCTTGGTATTCCAACTAGCACAACTTTTCCCCAGAAATAAAACTCCACCAGATGTGGATCTTCGATCATCCACATTTCCTGCCCAATCAGCATCAGAATACCCGAATAGTGTTGGAGTTTGTGGCCTAGAACCAACTACTTTGTACTTTATTCATTAATAAAATCCTTATCACATCTTGATTGTTCTTCTGCGTGAAAATTCATGTGATAATTTCCTAAGGACAGCTGTTTCATTAATGGGTCATAGCGGATCCCTGCTATGATGAGAACCCGGAAGTTCCATAACACTATTCTTGAATATATGTTCTATGGATGTATGATATTATTTTAGGGACACAAATAATACAGGTCATTAGGGTTTAGGACTCATAAAACTTTGAGTCACCTTCTCATGGTGTGCGCCCTTGGTAATATCCATGAGGATATTATGATAACGAGATCTGCCAGTAGGAAATCCACATTTCATAGTGTCATTGGATGTTCCTATCTACGGATGTGTGTATTGGTCCTTAGACTTTAAGATTATTATTAATGAGTATTACAACTCGCGCACTTAGATGTATTGATGAAAACTGTGACAACACACTATTCGCAGTGAGGTAGGATATGTTGGGTGTGTCGCGAGTAATACGACATTAATAGATAATGCGAGAAAGTATTTTCCCATTCTATTCCATAATGGAAGTAGATATCTTAGGCCCTTTGATGGAATTTATATAGACTAAATAAATCCATGGACATGGTAAGGTATGGGAGAGTTCAATTCTGTGAATTCAAAGAAAGAATAATTGAGCACATGGGTTGATGGCACTAGCATGAAACCTGCTTGATTGTAGATATCGAGACAAAGGGATTATATTACACAGTAAGCCTTCGTAGGAGGTGACACGTCATTGCGGTGTTAACTTATTTCTCAATGGGTGCCTTGGCATATTGCTAGATGTTAACCTTGGAATTTAGGCAGGCTCCGCCTAATGCCACTGAGAAAGAGGCCTAGAGGGTCACACACTAAGTGTGTCCATGTATCTCAGTTAAATATTAATTTAACAAGTTAAATAAATATTATTCCCAACTGTGGTTTAATAATTATTTAAGGATGCCTGATCACATTTATTTCAACACTGGTTATTCGAGAGAGTATATTGTGGGTGAAATAATATATATATTTACTAGTGAGTAATGCATTTACATTTATTTAAGAAATAAATATCCATTACTCAAGGTCTAATAAATATGGTGGAGGAAATAAATGAAATGAAAAATAAAAGTACACGCCGTGTATATTTATATACATGCCGTGTATATTTATATACACGCCGTGTAGTTTTTTTTCGGGATTCATGAGAAAATATTGTTTATTTAATTAAATGATATTAAATGTAATACGTTGGGTGCATGTCAAGTAATAATGATGGTCAACTGTCATTATTAAGACATGGTGTATTACTAAGAATTAAATGAAATGATTAAATGATTTCTGGCAATTAATTAATTTTATTATTCTAAGTATTATAATCCCAATTACATTATTCTCATGGAGTTAGATCCATTGGTGTGCACAACGGATTTGGAAATACTCTCAAGCCAAGAGAGAATTCCCTTTCCACCAAGAATGCTTTCAAGTTACGAGAGCGAGATCCTCCATAGGATCAAGGTGGTAGAAGGCGGACATTGCAAGCGAAGGTTCTTCCACGCTAGAACCCGGAGATCCCTTCGGCGACGTCCAGAGATACGTGGAGCACGTGTGGATCACCGCTAGAGGAATCCTGTACTTGGATTCTACGACGCAACGACGGATCACAGGATCGTGACTGGAGACTCCAACGAAGAAATAATTCCATCGAGGTAATTCTTATGAATTAATTAAATTAATTATAACCAATATATGATGATCTTATCTCAAGTGTTCTAGGACTCTTCTTTTCTTTTTTTTCTTCGTTCTATTCTGAAGATTCGGCGTTTTAAATCGTGATGGATCTCATATTGAACATTGTTTAACGTTAAAATTAAAGTTGAGAAAACCCACCAACGCGCTTCTGATGCGCCCGGAACCTACAAGTGGTATTAGAGAAGTCATATCATTGATTATAATTATTTAGTTTTTCGTTGGTGATTTACGCATTTAATAATTTAGTTATTTCAATTCATGTTTAATCGTTCTAGAAATATGAATCTCGAGATCTGTTCCTCCTCCCTCTTTTCTCGTTCACCTCACAGAAACGAATTTTTCTTTTAATTTTGATTAAAATAAAATAGAGGAACTCACCTAGAAGGGCCAAATGTTTCTGGCCATACAACACTAGAATACACGACGTGTAATCGGAAGTACACGTCGTGTAGTCTAGGTTCAATGCATTGACTGGTCTGCCAAATCAGGTCGTGTATTGGATTCTTTCTAAGAATTTAAGACATCGTGTGTTGACCAGAAATAGGTGGCACACGGTTTCCAGATTACACGCCGTGTGGTCCAATGAACAAGGCGTGTATTCCCTTTGGGTTAGGGTTGGGCCGTGTACCCTGTACACGGATTGCCGGGATGGAAACCGTGTAACGCAGAAACTACATGGTGTGTGTCCCACAGAACACGCCATGTATTCCGAAAATTTCCGAAGTACATTAACACGCCATGTCCCCGGGCGTGTACTTCGGATGGACGGTGAAGAAAAATACACACCATGTAGTCGAAACTAGACGTCGTGTACTCACCCAAATTATGAAGATTTATTAAAATTTATTATTATATTATACAAACCCTTGAGACGTGTACCATGGTGCAGGCATAAAGCTGAGGCACAAAACGTGATAGGTGTTTTATATATATGTGTTTAATTTAACATCTGCGTAATGAACGGGAATTCACCAGGTTGCCTCCAAGGTACAAGTTACGTACAAGGATAATTTTAAATTAATTTATTTGTTTAAAATTATGATGGATGAGAATCTCAAGGAAATTCAGAAAAAGGTTTTAAGATAAAAGGATTGATTAATTAAAGATAATTAATTAATTCAAGCGTGATTTATCTTAAACAAGAACAATTAAAGAATTGAATGCTAGTTTTATTTATGCATAAATATCGTTTCATGTATAGATGATCATGAGCTAGACCGAGACCTTTGTATGTGAATGGTTTCTTTTAATTTATTTATTTAAATTAAATTTGTTGGCCTGCGATCCATCTCCTCATTAATATGTAGGGTCTGCGCGCCCAAGGATTCTTTTTTGTAAAAAACCCTTTTTTCCCCTCACCTACATGTGAGATAAATACATATGTAATGTATGGAGCTCCCAAGATAGTGGAGGTGGCTCAAGTCATGAGCCAAGGTGAAACCAATCCAAGGAGATACAAAGGTGGACAGGTGGAAAGCTGTAAACACGAACCCGAAAGGTTCAAGGTGTTTCTCCCCTAGGTCTTGGGTTAGTTTATCAAGTGCTAGATAAACTAACCAATAGAAAAGGCTCATGATCATACCATTTATTTTATTTCTGTCAGTTGGATGGTTTATTTATTGTGGGTGTGTTGTCACGATCACACAATTAATGAATTAAACGAGCATGCATGATGGAACTAAAATAAAACCGTCTTATACGTAAATATTATCTTAGACATGGTTAATCACTTAAGTATATCCCACTTAATATTAACAAGAATGTAATCAAAGATAATAAAATGAAAATTTACATATAAGGATAAAATCCCTCAAAATAAATATTAAGTCGGCATAGCCTTCCAAAATCTTGGTTAGAATCGAACCATAGTTCAAAGTGCTTGACCAACCCTAGTTGGGGTGCTTTCAATTATCGGGGAATTATAATTCAAGGTTTTGGGTTGACTTGACTTGGTTCACATCAAGGGTTGACTACCATAGAAGGACTTGGTGTGACCAAGAGGTAAAGGTTGAGGAAATCCAAAAAGTATTTTAGGATTGGGGAGTCCACTCAGCGGATCAAGGAGCTGCGAGTTAATGCAGTTGGAATTTGGAATGCCTACATAAAACCCTTCAAGTTGCTTGACCAACCTTAGTTGGGGTAATGCGAAGGGCAATATGGATCCTTTCCACTAAAATATTCACACAACAGAATATTCCGAAGTCAATGGTGAGGGCTATTGGATTTCGATAAAATAGTGGTAGACTAATAAGTATTAGTTTATTTATTTGTCTCAATTTTGTAATAAAGTATTAAACCTTTGATCATCTTAATTTTTAGAAATGGAAAGAAAATGACTTCAAACATATCATTTCACACCATACTCAAAAAAGAAAACCTTCTCACCAGCACCAATTTCCAAGAGTGGAAGAGGCGTTTACGCATCTTCCTTCGCTACGAAAGGAAATTGTATGTGTTGGAAGATCATATTCCAGTTGCGCCTGGGAAAGAGGCTGGTGATGAGTAATTATCTCTCTACATGAAACACATGGATGATTCCACATATGTCCAATGTTTCGTTCTAATGGTCATGTCTAATTATCTCTTGAATCAACATGAAAACATGGACGCGTATAGCATGATGACTCACCTTAAAGATATCTACCAAGAGAAGGCGAGACAAGAGAGGTATGAGATCTCTAATGCTTTGTTTACCACAAATCTTGGAGAGTATTCACCAGCTGGGCCTCATGTAGTCAAGCTTATTGGCTACATTGAAAACCTGGACATCTTAGGGATTAAATTCCTGGATGAGTTGCGTACAGATCTCATCCAATCATCACTTCCCAAGACCTTCTCTAGCTTCATTGTCAACTATAACATGAGCGGAAATGAGAAGAGTCTATCGGAGCTTCTAACCTTGATTCTCCAAGTAGATAAGGACATGGGGCGTGACAAACCCGCAGTCCTTATGGTGAACAAGAAAAGGAAGGACAAGGCAAAGGGGCCAAAGACTTATAAATAGTCTGAAGCCCCCGAGCACTGTCCCTCCAAGAAGAAAAAGATCCAGAGGCAGGGAAAGGAACGGGAGGCGGTGTGTTTTGTATGTGTCAAGCAGGGCCACTAAAAGATGAACTGCATCCAGAAGTGTGGGGACGCTAAAGGTGCATTCGTTATCAATTGCAATCTTTCTATTTCTACACATTGGGTATTAGATACAGCTTGTGGGGATCAAATCTGTATTCAAATGCAGGAACCAAGTAGATTTATAAAGATCACCAGAGGAGAGGTGGATCTTTGAGCTGCCAATGGCGCACGGATGGCTGCATTGGCTATTGGAAACTACCACCTCTCATTGCCGACTAGGATGATTTTGGTTTTACATAACTGTTATTTTGTGCCTAGTGTTACCAAGAACATAATTTCTATGTCTTATTTGGATATGGATGGATTTTTTTTCAAGTTCAGAAATAAGGGTTGTCTCTTTTATAAGAAGAACGTATGTTATGGTATGGCACATTTGAATAATGGTTTGTATGTATAAAATTGAAAAAACCAAGTGTTGGAAATCGATAAAGAAACAAACTCACATGACTCATACATCACCCAGTTGTAGCATCACCGCCTTGTTCATGTGAACGAGAAGCGCTTGAAAAAGCTCTGCCAAGATGGCTATTTAGACTCTACTAAGCTAAAACCACTTGATAGATGTCATGCTTGTTTACAAGGAAAAATGACCAGACCACCTTTTGGTGGACAAGGTGAAAGGGCCATAGAGCTTCTATGATTGGTACACATGGATGTGTGTAGACTATTTCCATTAGAAGCTAGAGGTGGATATTCTTACTTCATTACTTTTACTAATGATTTGGGTAGATATGTCTAAGTCTACTTAATGAGGTATAAGTCAAATTCCTTAGAGAAATTTAAGGAATTCAAAAATTAAGTATAGAATCAGCTTGGTAAGAAGATAAAGAAGCTTCGATCAGATCAATGTGGACAATATCTGAACCAAGAGTTCATCGATCTTCTACGGGAGTCTGGGATTCTATCTCTGCTCACTCCTCCTTATACACCATAGTGGAATGGTGTTAGTGAAAGGAAGAACCTCACCTTGTTGGACATGGTGAGGTCGATGATGAGTTATGTGGATCTTCCATTATCCTTTTGGGGATATGCATTTCAAACTGCAGCATACACATTAAACCGAGTACCAACTAAGGCAGGAAATGGAATTCCATCCGAGTTATGGAATGGAAGGAAACCCACTTTGTCGCACACACGTGTATGGGGATACGAGGCGTTTGTTAAGGCCTTATCAGGCAACAAACTAGCACCCCAGGGCACGAGGTGTATCTTTATAGGATATACCAAGGAAACGAAAGGATATTGCCTATATAACCCTTCAGACAATAAAGTGATTGTCGCCAGACAAGCCATCTTTCTTGAGAGGGAGCACATCCTCAAGAAGGATAGTGGGAGCAAGATTGACTTCGACGAAGTTGATGCTCAAGATACACAAGAGTTGGTACAGGAACAAGTTCCACAGGTCCCCGTGGAAGAGGTTCCAGAAACACAAGTACTGCGTAGGAGCTCAAGAGAGGTAAGGGAACCAGAGAGATTTGGTTTCCTAGTCACAGAGGATGGTGAATCATTATTGTTGGACAATGATAAACCTCTCTCCTACAAGGAAGCAGTATAAAGCTCAGAAGCTTCAAGATGGATAGAAGCTATGAATTCTGAGATGGATTCCATGTATCAGAACCAATTCTGGGTTCTGGTCGATGAGCCAATTGATGTAAAACCTATTTGATGCAAATGGGTATTCAAGAGAAAACTGGACATGGAAGGTCAAGTTAGCACCTATAAAGCAAGGCTAGTTGCTAAAAGATTCATACAGCGTCAAGGAATTGACTATGATGAAACCTTCTCGTCAATTTCCATGTTTAAATCCATAAGAATCATACTTGACATAGCAGCTTACCATGACTACAAGATTTGGCAAATGGATGTCAAAACAGCATTCCTTAATGGGAACCTTTAGGAAGATGTCTATATGACACAACCAGAAGGGTTTGTGACACCAGGTGAATCCAAACAGGTTTTCAAGTTGTAGAAATCCTTTTATGGATTAAAGAAAGCATCCAGGTCATGGAAAATTCGATTTAATGAAGCCATAACGGAATTTGGTTTCATTAAGAATGAATGTGAGCCATGTGTTTATAAGCGGTTTAATGGGAATGCAATCGTTATCCTAGTAGAATATGTTGATGACATATTACTTATTGGAAACGATGTACCAGTCTTATAGTCAGTTAAGAACTGGTTGAACAAGTGTTTCTCCATGAAGGACTTGGGAGAAGCAGCCTACATTCTAGGGATCAAGATCATTCGTGATAGATCCAAGAGGCTGCTTGGACTAAGTCAGGGTACATACATTGACCAGATACTAAAGAGATTTAGTATGGAAAAATCCAAGAGGGGATTGGTTCCAATATCACATGGCTTACATCTTTCTAAGAAAATGTGTCCCCAGACACAAAAGGAGAAAGATAGAATGAGTAAGATCTCATACGCTTAGGCTATAGGATCCATCATGTATGCCATGTTATGTACCAGGATTGATGTTTCCTATGCACTGATCATGGTAGGCAGATATCAAGCAGATCCAGGAGAATAGCATTGGACTGCTGTTAAAACTATCCTTAAGTACCTGAGAAGAACTAAGGATATGTTCCTGGTGTATGGAGGAGACTAGGAGCTTGTCATCAGAGGGTATGTTGATGCTGGTTTTCAAACAGATCAGAATGATCTGAAGTCGCAATCTATATATGTTTTCTGTCTCAATGGAGGAGCTGTGAACTGGAAGAGTTCAAAGCAGCCAGTTGTCACCGATTCTACAGTACAGTCCGAGTATATAGCGGCTTCTGATGTAGCCAAGGAAGATGTCTAGATTCGGAACTTTTTCCAGGAGCTTGATGTGGTTCCTAGCAGTAAAGATCCCATTACATTGTATTGTGATAATACTGCAGCGGTGGCTCTTGCAAAAGAACCAAGGTCACATCAACGGATAAAGCACATACTCTGGAAGTATCACCTCTTGAGGGATTTCTATCAGAGGGGTGAGGTTGCAATGAGCGGAGTGTCCATGGAAGAGAACGTGGTGGACCCCATGACTAAAGGCCTATCTCAGAAAAAGCATGAATATCATGTGAGAGCTAGTGGGTTAAAGGTTGTTAGCAGTTGGCTCTAGTCCAAGTGGGAGTCTGTTGGAGTTGGTGGCCTAGAACCAACTACTTTGTACTTTATTCATTAATAAAATCCTTATCACATCTTGATTGTTCTTCTGCATGACAATGCATGTGATAATGTCCTAAGGATAGCTATTGCATTAATGGGTCATAGCGGATCCCTGCTATGATGAGAACCCGGAAGTGCCATAACACTGTTCTTGAATAATGTTCTATGGTCGGATGATATTATTTGAGGGACACAAATAATACAGGTCATTAGGGATGAGGTCTCGTAAAACTTTGAGGCACCTTCTCATGGTGTGCATCCTTGGTAATATCCAGGAGGATATTATGAGAACGAGACCCGCCAGTAGGAAATCCACATTTCATAGTGTCATTGGATGTTCCTATCTACGGATGTGTGTATTGGTCCTTAGACTTTAAGATTATTATTAATGAGTATTACAACTCACGCACTTAGATTTATTGACAAAAACTGTGATGAAACACTGTTTTCAGTGAGGTAGGATACGTTGGGTGCGTCACGAGTAATACGGCATTAATAGATAATGCGAGAAAGGATTTGTCCCTTCTGTTCCATAATGGAAGTAGATATCTCAGGCCCTTTGATGAAATTGATATAGCCTAAATAAATCCATGTCCATAGTAAGGTATGGGCGAGTTCAATTCAGGTAAGTCAAAGAAATAATAATCGATCACATGGGTTGATGGCACTAGCATGCAACCCGCTTGATTGGAGATATCGAGACAAAGGGATTATATTACACGGTAAGTGTTCGTAGGAGGTGACACGTCATTGTGACGTTAAATTCTTTCTCTATGGGTGCCTTGGCGTGTTGCTAGACGCTAACCTTGGACTTTAGGCAGGCTCCGCCTAATTCCACTGAGAAAGAGGCCTAGAGGGTCACACACTAAGTGTGTCCATGTATCTCAGTTAAATACTAATTTAACAAGTTAAATAAAGATTATTCCCGACTGTGGTTTAATAGTTATTTAAGGATGTCTGATCGCATTTATTTCGACACTGGTTATTCGAGAGAGTATATTGTGGGTGAAATAATATATATATTTATTAGCGAGTAATGAAGTTACATTTATTTAATAAATAAATAGCCATTACTCAAGGTCTAATAAATATAGTGGAGGAAATAAATAAAATGAAAAATAAAAGTACACGCCGTGTATATTTATATACACACTGTGTAGTTTGTTTTTCGGGATTCATGATAAAATATTGTTTATTTAATTAAATGATATTAAATGTAATATGTTGGTCGCATGTCAAGTAATAATGATGGTCAACTGTCATTATTAAGACATGGGGTATTACTAAGAATTAAATGAAATGATTAAATGGTTTCAGGCAATTAATTAATTTTATTATTCTAAGTATTATAATCCCAATTAGATTATTCTCATGGAGTTAGAGCCATTGGTGTGCACAACGGATTTGGAAATACTCTCAATCCAAGATAGAATTCCCTTTCCACCAAGAACGCTTTCAAGTTACGAGAGCGAGATCCTCCACCGGATCAAGGCGGTAGAAGGCAAACATCGCAACTGAAGGTTCGTCCACGCTAGAACCCAAAGATCCCTTCGGAAAAGTCCAGAGATACGTGGACCACGTGTGGATCACCGCTAGAGGAATCATGTACTTGGATTTTATGACGCAACGATGGATCACAGGATCGTGACCGAAGACTCCAACGAAGAAAGAATTCCATCGAGGAAATTCTTATGAATTAATTAAATTAATTATAACCAACATATGATGATCCTATCTCAAGGGTTCTGGGAATCTTCTTTTCTTTTTCGTTCTTCGTTCTATTCTGAAGATTCAGCATTTTAAATCTTGATGGATCTCAGATTGAACATTGTTTAACGTTAAAATTAAAGTTGGGCAAACCCACCAACGCGCTTCCACTGCGCCCAGAACCTACAAATAGATTAATATTTCCTGATCCATCATACCTTATTCCAAATTTTTTGTGCCTTTGATATATCTGAGAATTATTTTTCTAGCAATCAGATGTGATTCTTTAGAAGCACTTTGAAATATTCCACATAAATTGACAGCATAGATGATTTCAGGTCTTGAGGCAGTCAAATACAACAGAATTCCAATCAGATTTCGAAACTCTTTCTGATCAACTTCCTTGCCTTTTACATCTTTAGACAACTTGGTTCCCACTGAGATAGGTGTGGGAACTGGTTTCAAATTTTCTATGCCAAACTTCTTTAGAAGTTCCTTAGCATAATTTTCTTGTGACAGAAAGACATGATTCCTTTTCTGTGATATTTGTAGCCCAAGAAAGTATTTCATTTCACCCAGCATGGACATCTCAAATAACTTCTTCATCTCCTTAAATTATCTTTCACATGATCTTTCATCATTCCCAACAAAGATAATGTTATCGATATAAACAATAATGATTAGTAAAAACTCCTGACACTCCTTGATGTAAATATTTCTATCAACTCTACCTTTCTTAAAATTCATCTTCTTCAAGTAGGTATCTAACTTAGCATACCATCCCCTCGGAGCCTGTTTTATCCCATACAAATCCTTCTTCAACCTGCACACATAGCTTTCATCCTTTCCAATAGTAAATCCACAAGGTTGATCAATGTAAACTTCCTCTCCAAGGTCACCATTCAAGAATGTAGATTTTACATCCATTTTAAAGATTTTGTAACCTCGTTGTGCAGCAATGGAAAGAAAGATTCTGATTGTTTCTAATATTTCCACCAGAGCAAAGGTTTCATCAAAATCAATGCCTTCAAATTGTGAATACCCTTTTCAAACAAATCTTGATTTGTTTCTTATTACTTTACCTTCTTCATTCAGCTTGTTCTGGAAAACCCACTTTGTACCAATAATGTTCTTGTTGCCCAGATTGGGTACAAGTTCCCAAGTATTATTCTTCTCTATTTGATCAAGCTCTTCATTCATAGCATGAACCCATTATGGATGCTCAAATGCTTTATTTACATCATTTGGTTCAACTTTTAAATAAAGAGAAGTATGTGATATAGCATTCTTTGTTATTATTGTTTAAACCCTCTGATTTTTATCTCCAATAATGTTTTGAACCTCCACTTTCTTCTTCAACCTAGGATGAGTTGTTTGAAATCCATCCTCATCACTCGAGATCTATGAGTCAGATTCCTCTTCTTGCGTAGGATTAACACAATCTGCAGCATTATCAGAATTGTTAATAAAATCTTCTCTATCCTGATCGACTTTCACATCAACATATGACTACTTTTTTTCTCATCATTTTCAATAAATTTTACATCTGAAGAATCAATAATTATTCTTGCTTCTTTATTGAGGCATCTATATCATCTTCCTTCTAGATCATAGCCAAGAAAAATTTTGTTATCTTCTCTTTGCTCAAACTTTCCTAGGTTTCCACCTTTCTTCTTTATAATACATGGACTCCCGAAGACTCTCAAGTGTTTCAGGCTTGGAGTTTTTCCATAGAACATTTCATATGGAGTCATATCTAAGTTTTTCCTATAGAAACATCGGTTCTGAATTTACACAGCAGTGCTCATGGCTTGCCTCCAATAATAATGAGAAAGACTATGTTCAAGTAACATAGTTCTCCCCATTTTTATCAGACTTTGATTCTTTCTTTCAGCGACCCCATTTTGTTGAGGTGTGTATGGTGAACTGAACTCATTCCGAATTCCATGTTTCTAAAAGTAACTTACAAACTCTTCATTCTTGTACTCCCCACCATTATCAGTTCTCAACTTCTTCACCGAATACTCACATTCCTTTTCTACTTTCCTCCTGAAACTCTTAAACATTTTCAGAGCATCTGACTTATGTCTCATGTACATAACACAAGTAATTCGAGTAAATTCTCCAATGAAATTAATGAAGTAATTATCTCCATTTGTATATTTCTTGCTCATTGGACCACAGATATCAGAGTTTATGAGTTCCAATGGTCTTTTTGAGAGAATTTCAACTCTCTTATGAATAGAGTTTTTAATCTTCCCTTTATCACAAATAGTGAAACATCAATCTCTTCTTCTTGATAAATCAGGCATATCTCATACACTATCTTTATTTGATAACTTGAACATATTTCTCTGACACATATGTCCCAGCCTTTTATGCCATAACTTATTTTATTCACTACACCCATGTAACAAGAGTTATGCACTTCACCAACTTGGAACAAATTCCCTCTTGTACATTGGCCTCTTGTAACTATACTTCCATCATTTTAACTTTTAATAACAAATCAATCTTTTCTGAAGATAAATTTGTTTCCCTCATCCTAGAGTTGTGACACACTAAGTAGGTTATGTTTAAGCCCATCAACATATAGTGTTTTCCTGGATTTCATCTTTTCTTTTCCAATGATGGCTAATCTAACACCTTTGATCCTTAGAGATTCATCATTTCCAAATGTCACTGTTCCTTCTTTGAAGTCTTTCACATTCTTCAGCAGCTTTAAGTCTCCTGTCATGTGAGAGGAAAATACACTATCAAGAATCCATGGACGTTCTCCTTTTGTAGCTTTCAAAGCAGTTTTGACAACAATAGCTTTTTGTTCTTCCTTTTCCTCCACTTTCTGTTGTGCTTCCTCCAATTTATTATTCAAGTCAATGTGTTCTGTCCAGACAACCATGAACTCTTTCTTTTCGGACTTATCAGACCTATCCCTTTTATCTTTTAAAAACTATGGTTTTTAATAATTATTAAGAATATTTTGTTACTCTAGTAACACACTAAGGCATCCCTTGGCAAGATGTCCAGGTCAATCACATCTTTCACAAATAGTTTCCAATGGTTGGAACCTATTCTCAACTTTCACAACAGTCTTCTCAAATATCTTCTGAAATTTATTTGGAGACTTTCTATTTTGAAACTATTGACTCTCCCTCAATCCTTATCTTTCAAAACTTATGGAATAGTTGTAATGTTGTTGGTTGAACCAACACATATTTTCCATGTGTCTGAATCCACCACAATACCAGCAGTAACCATAGAGAGAATATGTGCCTCTAAAACTTCTATACTAACTAGATTTGTGAACATGATTTTCAACAATATTTTTAATAGAACTATGTTAAACATCAATATTGATGTTTTCATTTGTAACTCTCTTCCTCGGTTTATATTTATCAGTACCAGAAGAATTAGATTTATTTCTTGACTCATGATTTTTATGCACTTCTGATTTTTCAGCATTGCTGACTTTTGCCACATACATGGTCTTTCCAGCCTTGTTCTTATCAAAACCAGTTCCATATTTCATTTCAACCTTTGAAGGTGTCTTTTGTGGATCCTTATTTGGTTCATTCTTACTAGAACATTCACCAACTTATGAGATAGAATTTTTGAAACTGATACTCATTTCTTCAGCTTTATAAAGTTTTTGTTGGAAAAGTTCCAACTCTTCTTCTTTTTCCTTCATCATTACTTCAAGATGATCATTGTGATTATTTTCATTCTCAAGATAATTATTCATATCATCAATCTACTTTTCCATATTGATTTTCTTATCAGTAAAACCTTCTTGATTGTTTAATACAGAATTTTCATTTATCAACTTCTTGTTTTCTTTCTCAAGCCTTCTGATCTTTCTCAAACATTCCTTCAACTCTTCTTTAAGATACTATTCAAGTTGAGTTTCTTCTTCTTCAGTACTAATGCTCTCATAATCATCATTATTCACAGTTTCAAAAAAGGTACTCTGTCTAGCTTTCTCAGCAATAGAATTTTCAGATCCAGTCTCACTATCATCATCTTCTTCACTTTTCGAAAACAAGCTTCTTGTTTTTTATTTGAAGAACTTTTTATCCTTACCTCTTCCAGAATATTTATCTTTTACACCCTATTTCTTCCAAGACCTTCTTGGTCTTATTTCTTCTTCATCACTGTCTTCATATTTCTCTTTTTTAGGGCAATTAGCCGCAAAGTGGACAACAGCTTCACATTCAAAACATTTAAAAGGGAGTTTCCCTTTGTATTCCCTTGTGCCTCTTTTAACATTTTTAGAAAACAAGGATAAATTTTCATCAAAATTTTGACATACCTCACTTTCATATTCAGATTCACCAACTTCTTCTTCAATATGAATTTTCTTCGACTTATATTTATTTTCTGCCTTGAAAGACATTTCTCTATCAGCTTTTTCTTTGCTCTTCATGGTCTTCTCCATTCTCATCTCATAAGTGATGAGAGTACTATAAAAATCATCCAGAGATAATGTTTCAGGGTCTCTATCTTCTAATGAAGACACTTTAGCATCAAACTTGTCAGGCATAATTCTCAAGATTTTTTTGAAAATTGTAGAATCCTCCAACGTTTCACCAATACATCTGATTGTACTGACAATATCATTTATCTTGGTAAAGATATCCCCAATAGATTTAGATTCTCCCATTTTCAAGTCTTTATACTTCAGTCTCCAGATTTGTAGTTTAGCCTTCTTCACTTTTTTATTTCCTTCATAGATGTTCTTCAGTTTGTCCTGAATTCCTTTGGTTGTAGCAACACCTTTCACTCTTTAAAATTCACTCTCAAAAATATATTAGAGTAACACATTTTTATCTCTTCCATCATTCTCGAGATTCTTCTTATCGATAGGAGTAAGAGGAACCTTGTCATCAATAGCAGGAAATCCATCTATTGTAGTTTCAAGAACTTTATATCCAAGAGACATAAGATAAGGCATCATTCTGTCCTTCCAGATGTGGTAGTTCTTTTCATCAAAAATCAGAATCCCCTTATTTTTCATGAAATTTAGATTATTCATCATAACTTCTATTCAACCACTTCAGTAAAGAATAAATGAAGGGAACATGTCCCTCTGATACCAATTGAAGTTCCCAATCAGGATCCAAGTATCACTAAGAGGGGGAGGGGGTGAATCAGTGATATCTTTTTCTTTTTAAGTTTACTTCTTTTTGAAATAACCTTTGAATCCTGTTAAAGAGTTTCTTCCCTACTGAACACACACAACCACAGGAACATAAGATTTACAAGTTTCACTACTCAACAAGAGTAGCTACATCCTTGGTATGGTATGGAAAAAATCTAGTACCACACAATACTCTAGAAAACAATACTTTTATGTTGAATACAACAAGTAGGATATACCCTTACACTCATGTAGCACTTTTAAAACAATCCAATAGTGTGTGTGCTCCCTCTTAGCACAAATAGGGTAATGTAATGATTTTGTGCTTCTTAATGAACTTTCACAAAAATGAGGAGGTTAGTTGTCTATTTATAGGAATTTTTGTGAATTTTACGCCACCTACACTTGCGCGTTTCTCTAGAACTTGTGCACTACTCCATCACTTGTGCGTCGCTCCCGCATTTTCACGCTACTCCAGCACTTGCATATCGCTCCTGAACTTGTACGCCGCTCCATCACTTGCACACCATTCCAGCACTTGCGCGCCATTCCATCACTAGCGCGACACTTTCTTTCCTTTGTCATAATTTGATATGATGATGTTTAAATATGACTTTCCAAAAACACTTATTTACGATCCATATCCTTCATAAGGATTGCATCACAATTTCTCTAAACTTATGATATTTGTGAAATACAAATTAGAAAAGCATCGTCATAATTACAATGGAAAGTACTGAAACTTCCCTATATTCCAGCAACATCACTCCTTCCAATCAAAATTGTATATGAATGGAATCATCATTTCTCCCCCTTTCCATCATAAGGCTTTCATCGCAAGTTCTCCTGACTTATGATATTTTTGAAATACATGTCAATAAAGCATCATCTGGTTTTCAAGTCCTTTCAAAAGAGAATTTATTTAGCTTCTTTGACAACAAAAAACCACACTTTGTAACATAAAACTCTTCTTAATTCATTATCCGTCCAACTTGGTCCCAACAGTGCGGCCCTTGGTGCACATTTAGGAAAAATGGTTCACCCCATTCCACTACATTGTCTAGATTTTCACGGTTATAAGTAACCATTTCTCATGGATATCATGGTTTCTCCTAACCAATGGCCATTCCATTTTTTATATCATCTAGGGTTTCGATCTTCGAACAATCCCTAGACATCCTCATAATCTATAAAACCCCATTATGCATCCATATTATGTCTTTGATAAAGAATTAGACCAAAATTAAAAGGATCCATACCTGAGGTAAAAACCAAGTTTTCCCCCCTTAAAGGAACTCATCCCTGATTTTATCTTACAAGGGTGGAAATTTTTCATCTGATAATAACTCTGACCATTGAGCACTTATTTTAACCTCACGCTCCCAAGTCTCATACTGTACTCAGATGTACTGCTATAGCACCTATACTGAAGTGATAGACCAACCTGATAAAGCCTTCATTCTCTGGTCAATGATGCGTATATTATATTCCTCAAAATAAGCATCGGAATCAAGCTCAAAAAATTCAAGATCAAAGGTATGATATGTTTCAACGTGATATTGGAAAAGTTGTGAAACGTGGAAGACATTGTGCATGGAACGGTACCTCTAAGGTAATAAAAATCGATATGCTATTGTCCTGACTCTCTCCAAAATATCAAAAGGATCGATAAAGTGTGTCAAAATATTTCATTTTTTCTATATCCATCTATTAACAAGTCTGGGTGATACCTGCAAGAATGAACGACCCCTAACCTCAAACTTTAGAGGTCATCGATAGCGGTCATAAAAATATTTCCATCTTAACTGGGCAGTATACATCTATTTACTAATCACCTAAACCTATTATAAAGACTCCTAAATGAGATGAGTACCTAGTAGTACTACCTCTCCTTACCCTAACCCACAAAGGGGTGAATGACACATCCTACCATATAGGGCCACATAACGATCCATCTGAATTTTAACCTGGTAATTATTATTATAGGAGAACTCAATGAGAGGTATATTTTTTCCCAATATCCATCTAAATTTAGGATGTATGCTCGGATCATGTCCTCTAGAACCTATATAGTCTGTTCTGACTAGCCATCGATCTAAGGGTGAAAGGTTGTGCTTAGAATCACCTGCGTACCCATAGCCTTCTGTAAGCCTTGCCAGAACCTTGATGTGAAGTGAGCATCCCTATATGAAATGATAGTAAGATGGACCTCATGCGGTCATATAATATAACAGAAATATAATCTTCTCATCTCATAAACTTATAAATTCTTCTGGATAGGATGGAAGTGGTATATTTTCATTGGTAGGTCATTTAATACCCATATAGTGTCACTACCCCTAGGAGAACTCAGTATGAAAATGAAAAAGTCCATGGAAACATCCTCCAATTTCTATTTTGGGAATGATAATGATTTTAGGAAGAATACAAGTTACTGGATCTCTACCTTCACCAACTGATAGGTGGAACACCTAGTAATAAAACCTGTTATCTGACGCTTCATCCCTGACCACCAATATTGTCGGCGCATATCATGATACATTATGGAGATACTCAAGTGTAAAACCCACTGTAAATCATACAACCCATGAATCATCTCCTCTCTCATATCTGTAGGAACACACATACACCTATGTATACACACAAAAAATTCACCATCAATAGTCCAATATGGATGTGGGTCCTTACCAGCAATACTCTCTCATAGGACCAATACCTCTAGATTTGAAAACTACCTCATCTTCACCTTTTCTAGAAGTGAAGAGGTCATTGATTACGATATGGGTATAGACTATCCATGATGGTCCTACACCTCAATGTGTATCTCGGAAAATAGATCCATAATATTTCATTCGCTAATAGCCTCCTGAACTACCAACATCTGAGTCCTCCTGCTCAAATCATTAGTAACAGCATTTCCCTTCCTAGGTGTATAGGCCAGCTCGAATTTAAAGGACTGTAGATATTCAACCCATCTTCACTACCTGGGATTCAAGTCACACTATGTAAATATGTACCTGAGGCTCTTGTGGTCTGTAAATACCAAAAAATTATCTCCTGGTAGGTAATTCCTATAACAACGTAAGTTGTGTACAATAGCTGCCAACCTGATATCATGTGTCGAGTAATTCTTCTCATGAGGCCTCAACCACCATGACCTATACACAATGAATATATATTCTTTCATCAGAACTAGCTTATTCTAATACTTAAGTCATCACAATGGACTATATATCTCATTCTAAACTCTAGAAGAATCAATATTGGTACTGAATTCAATCTCCCTTTCATATCCTGAAATGACTTCTCACACGCTTCTAACCATAGGAACTTCACGCCCTTCTTTTTAAGACTAGAAAGAGGTGTATGAAGGAATGAGAAGTACTGTATAAAATGATTGTAGTAACTAGCTATCCCAAATAAACTCTATATGTAAATTAAATTCTTGGGCTACTCTTAGGTAACCACAACTCTCACCCTCTCTGGGTCAACTGAAACTCCTTCCTCTAAGATAACATGACCCAGTAAGAGAACCTTATTAATCCAAAACTAACATTTAATGACCTTATGATACAATTGGTTCTCTCTCAGTGTATTCAAAATGGTCTCAATATGAGTGACATGGTCACTTTGAGTATGATAATACATCAATATTCTATCTATGAATACCATGATAAAGGATTCTAGATAGGGATGGAAAACCATATTCATCAAACCCATGAAGACAGAAGGCACATTCGTAAGACCAAATGGAATCACAAGATACTCATATAAGTCCTACCGATTACAAAGAGTTATACTTGGAATATCTAAAGGCCAGAATCAAACCTGATGATATACTGATCTCAGTTCAATCTTTGAGAATACCCTTTCTCCTATGAGCTAGTCAAAAAACATCTATGTGAGTTAAGGGATATTTTTTTTCACTATAAGATTATTCAACTTCTGGTAATCCATGCAAAGCCTGAGGGTTCCATCCACCTTCTTGGTGAAAAAGGCTAGTGAAACCTAGGGATAAGTATTGGTTTGTATAAAACCTTTGGCCTCTAAGTCTTATAGTTGCCTCTTGAGCTCTTACAACTTAGTAGTATCCATCTTGTAAGGAGGAATGGATACCAGTGCATCACTAGGCACTATCTAAATAGTAAATTCTACCTCTCTCTCATGAGGTAGTCCTAAAACTTCATCGGGGAAGACATACCTAAATTGATTGACTACTGGAGGGAACCCAGAAATATGTAATCCCTGATCATTCATGTAAAGGCTATAAATCTGGGTGATCACTTCACTCATCCCATGATGCTCTAGTCCATATCTAGTGTCCTGGACATCCCACTCGCCTTTTTGAATATACATACCACCCTTTAGTGGTTTAAAAGACACCATCCATTGAAAACATTCCACATAGAACTGATAAGGGTCCAACAAGTACATCCCAAGAATAACATAAAATTCGGTCATATTGAGTAAAATGAAGTTCCATAAGAAACTGTGGCTACCAACCTTAAGAGGAAAGTTCTTTCACTGGTGTACACTCTCTAGTTGTATACCCAAAGGTGTATCTAGCAACATGATGCTACAAGAGTACTAAACATGAAGTTTGAGACTCTCCACAACTGGAATGGATATTAAATAATGTGATTCACCTATATCAAATAAGGTAGAAATGATAGTAGATGCAACTAGAATAGTACCTAAATTGGTATATGCACTAGCGTCATGCTCCTCTGGTATAGGCTTCATTGAATTAATATGGCATGATCCTCGAACCTATATTACAACCAAATTACCTGAAGTGGTTCTTCTTTGTTGGCACTATATATCTAAAGCATGGCTACCATGTCCATGATCTCTTCCTATGTCTATATGTCCATTAGTGCTTCAGTTTCCTATCTAGCGAGGTGTTATTGAACCTTCTCCTAGAAGTGGAGCTAGCATAGATCCTTTACCACTTGAATTAGATGGGAAGGTGCTGAAAAAATCCATAAGATGACCCAATCTTCCATAGCCTCAGCAATTGATAGGGTCTATGGGACACTAGGGCCTCTTATTCCTAAGCTTCCCATAATGATGACATACCATGTAACTGTCTATGGGTGTTAACTAACTGTCGTTTCTCACACACCTAATCTCAAAGTGTCACTTCTGACCGCTAGTAGAACCACTACTCTGTCTGGGTACTAAACCACCCTGGATCACACTATCTACTTCCCTCAGGTTTTTCTTGGTGATAAGGGACTGATTAACTATTTCAGATATGGTATTCAACCAAAAAACATTTACCTGAGAACAAATAGTATTCCTCATACCATCCTTAAATTTTCTCACTTTCACTATCTCATCAGTAGTATAGATAGGCATGAAGAACTGAAGCTCTATTAAATTAGAGGAATAGTCCATCACTATCATCAAACCTTACTTCAGGTTCATGAATTCCCAAGACATATCATCCCTCATGGTCTATGGAAATAAATATTCAAAGAATATTGACTGGAATTACCTTTATGCCACTTTCTGATACTAACCAGCCTAATTCAGAATATCCCACCATCATTTGACAGATCCTCCCAACATACAAGTAGATAGTTCCACTCTCCTATTAGGAGGTTCCTATAGATGCTTGAATATATACAAGAGAATATCAATCCATATCTATGTATCTTGTGCTCTTTCATCCTCTGAAAATGTGGGTGGATTCTATTGTTGGAACTCCCTAGTCAACTCTCCCATAGAAGGGGTAGAGCGCAAAGCTCCCTGAATCGCCTGCATAAGCTGTAGGAAATATCCTCAAAACTAAGAATAATTTCCCACATCAAGAATAGGAAGAGTTTCCACTAATATAGGTATGTCTGGTGGCACACAACCCACCACCTCTAGGTCATGGTCATCACCTCCCTTCTGGTGTATGGCCAGAGAAATTCGTGGTGGAATTTATCTACATTTTCCAAACATGCACATCAAATAAATTTCGATAATTACATAATCCATAGATATAGAAATAGAAAAGGTAAAAAACCTTTCTATGTAATAATCACACCCTTATTTTATATCAAAGAGTTGGGTCTGTTGATAGAGACATTTATATAGAACAATATAGATGCTACCTACTACCCACTATTAAGGTCGAGACTTATTCAAGTTCTGTGTTCTTGAATTTGAATTTGATTTTAAATTCATATTTATATTAAATTTATCTTCAAATGGTAGAACAAAATGGTTCGATGATTTTGATTCATAAGGTCCCATACACCTTATGAACCAAAATATGACATCTAGTCAATCCATACCATAACACATTCCAGTCTATGTGACCAGTGGTCCGTGACTCAACATGCCATAGTTGGCTACTTTGGGTGTTTGATATAGCCTATATAGGAAGACACTATTAGGTTATAGAAGTTTCTCTAAGTATCAACTATGTTTCCCTTAATTCCCTTCAATAATCATTATCACATTAAAATTCTATTTATATCAATCAAAGCACTCATAGCAATCATAAGCGATGTAAACAACACAATACTTCTATATGGCATGGAATATGCATGGAATGTGAATTTCCTACAGTGTTTCTATTATGATGCATGATCAATGATTCCTTTCCCTCTTCTCATTAGAACAAGGACAAAGGATAAACCTCAATCATATAAATAGTAATATCATATGTAATTCCCCAACCCCAGAATCCCGGAGCTAGTGCATTATTTTAATATATTATCATGATTATAAGGAATAATATCCTAAAATGTCGAGTAGTTTAGTAGTTTTGGAAAACCAGATACATACATATGTTCAAAATTACAACTTGAAAAGAAATAAAACATATAATTTTTATTGGTAACATCCACCACTATAAGATTATCCTTGTAGGTCAATAATAAAAAAAACTTCTTTATGTCCTAAGAAAATGAAACATAAGAAAGGGGTGAGATCAAACACTAGTTAAGGGTAATAAATACAATGGAAGATATCATAAACATAAACAATAGGCATGGTGAATAATTGAAAACACATTCCTCTAAACTTGAAAACATTATGGAAGGAATATTAACTGAGTAAAAAATTTCATAATAAAACATAATCATGGGTATTCTACTAGTCTAATAACCACATGAACTTTTAATTACTGGATTCATAATGAGGTAAATTCATATGCCAGAAATTATAAAATATACCATCAATGCCTCATCCAAGATTTCTAAAAATTATTAAGTCCTTGGACAAAACCATAAATATTCATTTTTTCAAGGTCTCATGCCAATACCATAGTTTGTCTCATTAGAACTATTGATGCACCAAGGGGATATATCAGGACCCACAAGACAATTACTATGTCCAATGCATTCCTCATATGAATGGGGATAAACATAAACAATATACACATTCATATTGAAACTAACATATGAAATTTAAATAACTTTCCTCAAACATTAAGCATAAACACTAACTATTCGGAGTAAATTAGTGAATGGTTTTAAGATAGAACATCCACAGTCAAACTAATCATAAACCATTCAATTAAATATGGTATATGATATCATAGGATATAAAGTTCAATGAAGTACAATATTCAATAAGGGATTTTGTCTTAGATGAAGATACCTTTAAGTGAGACCATTAAAATTCTTAAGGAAATAATCCTTAAACATTCCAAAGTGTCTCATACCACCATGAAACATTCAAATCACAATCCATTTGAATATCATGAGAACAAGGAGACTCTTGATATGATATAACAAAGGTCAGTAAATACACCACATGCATGGAATAAGTGGTGAACAAGGCATATACTTCATAAAATTTAAAGTGAGACGAGAAAAATACTTTTTACTTTTGAAAGAAGACTTCTTTTGGAAAATCATTTGTATTTGACAAGAAATAATATTGAAAACATGTATATCCCAGAAAATAAAATTTAAGGTCATTTAAATTATATTTGAGACATAAATTATGTCTCGCTAAAGTGAAATCATGTAAAAAGAGTTCTTAAGAATTTTTAGAAATAAAACACTTTAGAGCATTTTAAGAAAAATATTAAAGAGAATTTTAAATTGTAAAGGCATGTTTGTTTTAATAAAAACATAAATGAACCAAGATAATTTTTCATGATAAAATGAGTGATTTTATAAAAGTAATGGTGGCTTAAAACAGATTCTGGAGTGCACTTGAAAACGGGTAAGAATTTGAGAAGTTCCCTTGATTTGGGTTTGTTTATCGGGATGAAATTTTGAAAGATTCTTTTAAAACATGTAACTCCCCAAAAAATAAATAAGTATTATGATTGGTACATATATATAGAAAAATCTCACATAATTTATTAGGATTACATAAGAATAAATAAGAATATCATTGAGGTGAGTAGAGAATAAGAGCAACCTGAATGAAAATGGAGGTTTGAGTAGAATATACTTACAACTTTGTAATCAATTGAATCGTATACCCAAAAATTAATAATCATAAAATGATACATTTAATATCATTAAAATAAATATATTCATTACATGAAACATCAATGGGAATTATACATACACTATACACAAGTAATAATAGTGATTATGGAATATCTCACAAAAATGGAAGTGAGATGAAGAAACCCTACCTTAAGTCCGATGGTGTTCTTCACTTGGTCTTAGTGTCCTGGATAACCAAATTAAATTCATTAATTAATATTTAATAACCTATTATAAATTTAATTTATTTATTATAACCTTATTAAGTTCATTCATGGCCTTTTTTATGGGTTAAGAGGTTCAATTTCATTATTCGGGTATGTTTGTTTCATAATCGGTATACTTATATACATGAAAGGAGAATCATGTAAAATGATAATTTTTTCCATAATTTAAGTTATATTTTATTATTTAACATACATAAGGTTACATGGTTGTAAATTTCATTTGGTTACTTGGAGTGAAGATGAATCATTATATAAATTATTTAATGATAACCGTTTGGATTAATTGGCGGTTTTTGAACACCATGAACTCATTTTGATTTATAAATAAAAACCATGTGTAAAAAAAGATTATAGAATCATAGATGATACATAATACATATATTATAGTCTGGTTCAACCATAAAAATGGTTTCATGACCATTAATGAAGGATAAATTGAAGAACGAAACTTTGTCGTCCATGAAGGTTTTAAATTGGAACCTCACGGATGATGATTTCATTTATAAAATAAAAGAGAGAGAGTAAGAATATTGATGGTGGTTATTCCATTAACATGATATAATTCTAGTATATAGATGATAATAGATTAATCATGGTCATTTGGATAGAGTAGGTTGGGAGAGAATAAGGAAAAAAGATAAATTCAAATGAAACTAAATGAGAAAGAAAGATAATTTACCTCTTGTAATAACCTCCTTGAGAACCTCTTTTAGAGAAGGGGTTTTGGTCTTTTTTCAAGAAAAAGAGATTATTGGACATTTTTAATTACTAGGGAAGGGTATTTAGGTATAAATTTTAGAATCTTAAAGGCTTAGTGGAGGAGAGGAGTAAATTTTGAATATTTTATTCATTATTTTATTAATTCCCTCAAGACAACAAATGGTGTTGTTTCATGTGATACCTAATAGTAATAAGTGCATTTGAGTTCAAACCAATTGTACTTAAATAACTCATGATGTCATAAATAGTGTATTTAAATGATAATTTATATATACGGTATTTTGTCGTATTTCATTATTCCTCAAAAATTAAAGTTTTTCAGAAAAATACCAAAAATTAACACTAAAAATTATTCGAAGTGTAGAATTAAAAATTGAACTCCATTTTTTGAAAATAATTTTCTAAATATTTTTAATTTAATTTTTAAATAAATTCATAATTTATTCCAAGAAAGCAACATTAAAACTATAACTTGTTTTATAACACCATCAAAAATTAATCAAGGTCCCATAAAATTATCTTATAACTATAAGACAATAAAATAACAACCTATGATTACATTTTATGAAAATAATTTTTCATTTTAAATTATTAAATTAATCATAAAATTGTAATTAAAATATTTATGACATACAAAAATACCAATACTTATACTATGATCATTTTTTTATTTTAAGATTTCTAAATTGTATATATAAATTCATGGGTGGAGTTTCTATTTTTTGGAAAATTTAATATTCATTGCTATTCATAAGGGTATGTTACTATTCATAAGGGTGTGTTACTATTCATCAAAAATTAAATTTGTCTTATCAGACTCTAAATGTCTTACTGAACACAACCGTGTATGTTAGTTTTTCGAAATTCAAATCACAAAGGTGGGAAAATTATGTTTACTTGGCTAGGTTATAACAAAGTGGTGTTTGTAGAGACTCATTGTTCCATGCATTCTATAATAAATTGATTTGTAAATTCTTGGGGTGTTACATCACAATTCAATTGCATCACCCAAAATTGGAATCATATCAATTGTAATAAGAAAAAAGTAGTAAATAGAAATTTCCATTCCTGGGAATTTGGATTTTATTTGTACATGGGTTAGCTACTCCCAGGAACAACTCATTACCAAACCCCAAAACCTTACTAATATCCTGATTATTTTATTAAATAGTAAAGTAAGAAAATAAATAGCTCTGATACCACTTTTTGATATCCCAGACCCGAATGCCACTCAACAATGCCACGATCCTGGTTGGACACATGGCCTCAAGAAAATTTACCCAAATTCCAGAGGTTGTTGACTAGTAATGAGGGTCTTGGGTGTGTTTGTTTGGATATTATGCCTCCTTTACTAAAGTATCATAATAGTAGAATCATCAGATAAATATTTTAAGTAGTATAACAATGGATAAGAAGTGGAAACAGATGTAAATAGCCATGCAATAGATATAAATAACTAAGTAATAATAATCAACTGATAACCATATCATATATAGAAGGATGATAATGTATGTCATGTATATATAAAGTTAGGAAAACATGGATACAATCCATAGGAAGCAGTATTATACAAAAAGTTACAAAAAGGGAAAAATCTATCCCATCATCTCGAGATCCATCCCGATCATCTACTACCAGATCCATCCTTTGTTATGTAAGAAGTCATTCATTTGTGAGATGGAACTTCCCCTTATCCACACCTATAATCATGTAGTCTAGTTGAGTAAACAATGGAGGCCCGGATAAGGTGTTATATTCAATCCTAGTAGGTAACCCCCCCAAATGTTTATAACTATCTAGTCTTGTTTACAATACGGTTGTGTGCAGATACAACAAGTAAAGAAGTAATAACAACTATAAAATATGGATTGTCACTGGTCCCTAAAAGGTAAATAGGATAACACTACCTACTTCATCCTGTGAAGGAATAACTATAAATAGTATGTAATTCCTATTATCACATTTATAAGGTTCATCGTGCCTAGTATCGCAAAATTATCACAAGGGACGCCACGCCAGTATCATAGGGGATTCCATGCCCGTATCATAAGGGGAATCATTCCCATATCACAATAGTATCACAAGGCATTCCATGGTTGTATCACAAGGTATTCCATTCTCATATCATAGGGGAAACCATGCTCATATCATAAGGGATTCCATGCCCGTATCATAATAGTATCACAAGGGACGTCATGCCCATATCACGAGGGATTCCATGCCCATTATCTATAATTAGGGTCATTATTCCCATTCATAATTATAAAGAAAAAGGGATTCCATGCCCATTTATATAATTAGGGTCACCATGCCCAGTTACATAATTAGGGTCATCATGCCCATTTGGTTTAATAATTATATAAGGTTTGTCTTGCCTATTTACTATAATTCATGAGGTTTGTTGTTCCCATTCATTATAATTGTTAAGGGTGTCTATTCCATTTTTTCATATTATTGTTCAGTAACCATTGGCTTAAATACAATCCAATTTATAACTCATAAGTCATTTATATTTAACATTAACAAGTGAATGACTATTGTTCAATTTAAATAGGTGACGTGGTCTCTCCACTCAATTAAATTAAAATCAAATCATTACAACTATAAAGGGAACTAGCCATGATATGCCACTATTTCATTCCATAATGACATGGTATCATTATTTTAATTAAGGTCCAAACACACCATTAGGTGTTTGGGCATAAAATCTTGAAAGTCCAATTAATATTATAAGAGGTAACACCCAAAGGAATGGATCTATCTAAGATAGTTCATTCATGATAAGTGAGGAGGGTCTAACAAGTTCATTAGGTACCATACATGGAAACTAATTCAAGGAAGATATAAATTTGGGAGCAACACATAGTGAAAATGGTGCATGGCACGACGATACCTATTATGAAACAAAAAAACTTAAGGAATAGTTTATAGACCAACTACCTCGTACTCGTATGACTATCCTCATATAGTATCAGCCTCTAGTTTTTTCTGGATTTGAATAGATCTAAATAATGGACCAATGGCTTGAAAATAGGTCATATGGGCCTACACCACAATAACTTAATCAAGGAGAAGAGAAATTAATAATAGCTAAAAATTAATTAATATATTACTGGCATGGATCCAATGAGATGAAATATGCTTCGATTGGACTATGGATGGATGAACGGGATCAAAAACTACTGAATAGGGTTTTTGGGAGCTTAAGGGAGAAGAAAAGAGTCCCTCTTATCTGCTGGAAAAAAAATAGGAGGAGGGTGTGTTTAAAATATATTTTTAGGTTAAAACTGTAAAATCACCCAAAATTAGGAATTTCATAGTTTGTTCACATGGTTGGCCAAACCATGAACCAACCATGAACCTTCTGTTATAGAGAGGGTCACCCATACAGTTAGGCCACATGTTTAGGGAAACCATGTGCCAACCATGCAAAACATCTCTGCAATATGTCTGTAATTTTTTGAATAGTTGTACGGCCCCTGGCACACAGTTAAGAAAAATTATGTTCCCCATTCCACTCCATTGTTCAGTTCCATATAGTTAGAAGTAACCATGTGGACTAGATTTCATGGTTTCTCCTAACTGGGTGGCCATTCCATTTTTCATACCAACCAAGGTTCTGAGCTCCGAACAAGCCCCAAACACCCCTGTAAACTCTACAACATCATTAGGCATCCATATTAGGTTTGTAATAAAGAATTAGACCAAAATTAAAAGGATTTGTACCTGAGGTAAAAAATGGGTTCTTACAATAGGAAAAACTATTTATCTTCTTTGTTGACACTTTAAACATTCCAAACCTTATTAGCATGTTTTTTGTTTCCAATGATGATCACAAGATAAAAATATATCATATGATCCTAAGTTCCTGTTATGATGAATAAATAATCCTCCCTTGTCATACCAGGCCAATGGTCATACCACATAATAGATAACCATCATAACTAAGTTCACCACTTGATGTGGAAACTAAATCAACCGTAGAAGTGCAAAGTAGAACATAAATTTCCCACCCCTGGAAACTTTTTATGTTCCTCATGTATGGGGTTGTAGGCACCCAAACACGAGCTCTATACCCATTTCTGACTACATCCTACTCTCTGGTCTTCCATAACCCAAATAGTATGACCAAAAAGGAAAATAAAACTCCTCTAATACATTTTTTAGTTCCCCAAACCGATTTTCCATCCAAAAATCACTCTGGGCCTATTGGCCACTAGGCCTTAGGCATGCCTTCCCTATGCTAAAGGTTGGAGACTAGCAGCGATGATCTGAGAGGTGATAATGGGGATATTATACTCTCTGGTGGTAATAATAATAATGGTCCATATATAAATATAGTAGTGGAATAATACCATAACAGTATAAGGAATAGAATAACTCAGCGGAAGAAATAATATCAGTAGTAGCAGTAAATAAAGAAGTTTAAGGGAATGTTTTTGTAGAAAACATATATCATAGTAGGTGATACAAAATAATAGGAATTTAGGGTGTCCCATGGCTGACCCTATTAGTACATAAACATATAAAAAATGTAGGTATTAAAAGTAAACTCTAGAAAATTTAGAGAAACCTCCAAGGTCCACTACCATCCATCCCTTCAAAAAGGTCCAATTGTATCATTAATTTCATGCTTATAAGCCTGATTCCTTACCTAATCTTAAAGATATAAATTCTACATGTATCCCAAATGGACCTTGTAGGGTGTTATAATTATCTTAGTAGGCCACCACCAATATGTGTTTTTCTTACATTCATAATTATGTAGGTGTATGATGAAAATAAATAAAAAAGTAAAATCACACCCATTTATTAATTATACCACTTCCCTTGTGCTCAACAGCTATAATGAAACATTTACCTGCTTCAACCAATCTCAGAATCTCAGATCACATACCCTCAATTATATATATGGCATACAACACATGTATACATATATATAATTACAGTGGTGAGGATCCATGGATTTGTGCCCAAGACATTTCCTGATGAATAGAAACCCAGGTGAACCCTTGGGTTCCACCCATAATCATGCCACCAGCACCTCATTCCATAAATCATGTAACTCGGTGTCTAAACAGTATGCCCAAACTAGTAACTAGTCACTCAAACCTCAGCTCATAAATTCAATTTAGGCTCAAAGACCAACATACTGAGGCACAAAAATATCTATACTCTAATATATAATCATTATTTCCTTAGCATTAAATTTCTCAAGGCACGACAATATTCGTCCTCCCAATATCCAAGCCTAATGGCCTCAAGTATAACAGAGAGCCTCATCCCCCCAACCGATTGTCTCAACAACATCAATTGATGCTCTATAACCATCCATGAGTCCTTATATGGTAATCACCCCTAGTATATCTAATGGTCAACACCATCACCTAATCCTCATATTTTACGAGGGCCTCCACACACAATTAGTGTTCAACGCCATCTCGACTAAGTCTTATCTCTGTGAACATGAATCTAATGACATGTTAGAAAAAAAATGGTGAGAATCAATCACCAAACAACCTAAACCACATAATTTGACACCTCGTTACCCTATGACCATGTCACTATATCCCAATAGTCAAAATAATCCAAAGTATTTAGGGCTACACGCTTATCTTGATGACCTCTTCACCTCAATTTGATGACCATATCACCTTAACCTAGAGATCAATATCACACTATGTATCTTGGGTCATTCCCAACTTGACGAACCACATCACATCATCCCAGGTGATAATAATCACCTCAATCCTTAGGCCATTCCCATCAAGTTACTATGAAAATCAATTAATTAATATAAACAATTTAATTAATTTAAATTACACAAGATACCTAATCTTCCTAGGTTGGCCCAATCCACTTACCTAGCTTAACTATTTATAATGAAGTAATATCATTCACATAAGCATCTCATATAATCATTTAAACAATTTTAAAAAACATTCATTTAATTATTTTGGGTCTCACTCAGACAACCCACATTGACATATTAGAACACACCCATGAAACACTCACAAAATCAAGGAGAAATCTATGAACCACCTACCTTATACTAGTAGGCTCTCAATTGTATGATATTAGCCTCTAAATTGGCCTAAATGAGAGAAATCAATGTTTTAGATGAACTCCTTGAAAATAGGGAAAAAGAGCTCACACAAATTTAGAACTTCATATAGAGAGATAAACATAAAATAGGATGGATTGAAGGCCTTATCGATATTCTTCCAATGATACCAACAAATATCATATTAGAGTGCATATGAAGAATATACCTCAAAACATAAGGAGGAAGAAGAATGGGAGAATCACCATGTTCATATGGTATAAATGGGGGGAAAGGGAGGAGAAAAATATAAATATCAAGGTGGAGAAAAATTGTAATTTCACCCAAATAAATGATATGCACAGTTTGGCCATAGGGTTTGGCTAACCGTGCACCAATCATGAAGTTATCATTATCCATGAACCACACTCACATAAGCTAGGTTCATGATTTGTAAAATGTGAAAATACTAGGTGAATCACCTCTATTAAAAACTACAAAGGTATAAAAAAACCATGTGTCCCCACCTACATAGTTTTACAAACCATTTTTGATGTTATATATGGGTACACAGTTAGTCCTGGGAGACTCATGGTTTTTTCAAACTATGTGCCTCTATTTTTTTTCCTAAACTAAGTTTTTGGGGTCCAATGTACCCAAAAATCATCTAAATCAACAAAAAACCATCTAAAAATAAGTCCTTGGTTCAATCAAACTCCCTAAATTAGGTTCCAAAGATCAATAGAAGAGTTGGTCTGACCACCAACTCAAAAAAATAGAATGAATAATTTTGACCCACTCAAAAACCTGAGACGTTACAATCAATTATATAAAGATTGATATAGAATTAGTGAGTTTGAATTTCATAACTATGAACTCATAGTTCCCATACCTTACACATAAATCTATCTTGAGGATTTCTTCCTTCTTCACCCTTACTTGATAATACCCCGACTGAAGAACCACCTTGGAGAAGTATTGGGATCCATGAGTTGATTGAATAATTCATAAATCCATGGAAGAGGATACTTTTTCTTTATATTGTTCTTTTTGACAACACAATAATCAATGAAAATTCACATTGAATCATCCTTCTTCTTGACAAAGAGGACTGGTTCACCCCATTGTAAATCACTTGGGTGTATGAAACCTATATCCAAATTATCCTATAATTGTATCTTAAGCTCCTCAAGTTCCACAATATCCATTCTATGTGGATTATTGGGTATTGGAAAATACTTAGGTATAAGATTGGTTTAAAATTCAACCTCTTGACTAGGAGGAATACCATGAAACTCTTCGGGAAACACTTCAGTGTATTCCCTCATAATAGTCATGTCTTAAAGTATGATCTTTTCCTTAGACTCAATCATTTGAGATAGATACTCTTTCTTATAGGTTAATAATTTATATTCTTTTGATGTTGGTGCTAGAGAAGATTCATCCTCCTCCTTGGAATTTTATATAATCAAATGATGATTCATTATACAAAGAGTTATTTCCTTCTCATGAAAATTAATGTTGGATCTATGTATGGAATGTCAATCCATACCCATAATTGCATCAAATTCCACCAAATGGAGTATCACAAGGTTATCTTGCAAGTTCATCTCAAAAAATTTGATAGGTTTGGAGTTATATAATTGGGATAAAATAATTTACTCATTTTATGTTTTCACTAATAGCTCTACTTCCATATTTTTTTATAGTGCTGGAATAGTTCTACTAAAATTTCATGTTATGAAGGAATGCATAGAACCAGAATTAAAAAACTATATTCTCTTCCATTGAATTAACAACATGCATACTTGTCACCACTTTGTTTTTTGGATCCACCTCAGTGGTTGTAATTTCATAAGCTCACCCTTGCTTCCTTAGAGGTTGTTGGAACTAATTGTCTCCAACCACCCTTAGATTAGTGCATTGGTGTGAAAAGTGCCCTTATTCCTTATATTTTAATCATTGGAAAATTGAATGTGGGTTGACTAGAACATTCCTATCTTCTATTACATTGGTAGGTTTCTCCCATCAAAAATTACTAGCTAGGTTCCCCTACTTCCCATACTTAAAGCATCTCCTCAACCCCTTTAGGAAATTTCTAGGGTGCTTTCTACACTTTTGACAAGTTTGATTTTAAAATTTATTACCATAGTTATATTTCTCCATCACGCCACCAAAATTAAACACCAATTTTTAATTATTATCCTCATGATACCCTTGATATTCATTGATCTCCATTTCAACTTTTAAGGCATATCAGACGATAACTCATAACTACCAAAGTCTTAAATCACTAGGTATTTTCATAGACTCGTTTTATCCCACTAACTAAGCAGTCGACTTTGTATTCAAGGGTAATGAAAAGGCCAGAGCCATATCATGCAAGTCTTGTGAAGTTTTCTTCATACACCTTGATGGATTCATCACCTTTTAAAATACTTTTTTATTTTAAATAAGATGGTGAGAGGAAAATATTTTTTGAAAAAAAAAAATTGGAATTCCTTTCACCCCATCTTTTCAATGTTTTACTTAGGTTTTTTATTCTTAATCAATTTCCAACACTGATCAGATTCTCCTTCAATATGATAAATAGATAGTATAACCTTCTCTTTATCAGAACATTGAAGTATGTATAATATATTTTCAATGGAGTTTATCCATTGTTCTGTGATTAAGGGATCATATGATCTATTGAAATTTGGAGGCCTTTATCACATAAAGGTCTCAATTACAGCTTTTTTCTTTCTTAGGGGGGTTTTTAGATCCTCTTGGTTCAGGTTTCTATTTAGAACCTAATTTATCTTAATCTATTTTCATGACCAAGTTCGTGATTCCTACTCCCATTGGGTTGGGAATCTCATTTACACAGTCATCACATTTCCCTTTACATTGGTTGTTTATTCGATTCCTCCTATTTTTGGTCATTGTCTAGAATAAAGGGAAAATTAGATATGAGTGATTTTAAACTATTAAAAATGTAAATATTAATCCAATAACATTGACAGGGTAATTTCTAAATTAAATGTATTTCTATAACATATGAATTTCTAGGCTTCAATATATGTTATCCATGAACTATTTTATAGAATAGACTCTTATGGGTGTTTTTTATTCCCTTAATAATGATTTTTAATGAGCCTATGAATTTACTAAATAATACCCCTTGGGGTTTCCAAACCATGTTTTAAACAAGGAATGTTGTCGTGTACCAATTCCTAATCAATTCCAGATTAATGTAGTGTTTTCTATTGTTACCCCTATGTACATCTATGCCAGAACCACATACACTTTTAGTATCTAAATAGGGATGTATTTTCTTGGAAACCATATACTCTATACTTTACCAAAATATAGGTATTTCGTATTATGTTTATTCATATACATAAGGATTTCTTTATAGTTTTCTAATCTTAATCAAAAAATAACTAAACTATCCATTGATATCGACTATGAAAACCCTTGTCTTTATTACACATTAAATCATGATTAATTAAATATAAATATATTTAATACAACCCAAAATATCTTAAAGTATAGATTATTTGGTAATTAGGTACATTTTATAACATCTTGAACATGGGATACAACAATATTATTGAAATTTTCTTAACATGATCTTAGAAATCATTGTTCCTCTAAAACTGCATGGGATAACCTGGGGACATGTGTAATAAAGGTGTGAGATATAAATCCAAGTAAGGGAATAAAAAAATAATACATGAAGAAAATATTACATGTTAGAAAATAAAAATTTTAATGGGATGTAAAAGGTTTAGGAATCATAAACATGAACAATAAGGCATGGAATAGCATGGTAACATAATGGAAACATGGGAAATGTGAAAATAACTTTAAACATGACATCATAAACATAGTAATAGATAAGTAAAAAGACATGATAACATGGTGGAAATAGTCTCGTGATGGATTAGGTTCACTATTTAATCCCTTTCATGATGTCTCATGAGACTATAACATTACCCAATTCATTGGAGTGCTATATAATTCTAGGCACACTCGTCGCTCTCATATCTTATACATGCATAAGTGTGTCACATAGAATATTCAACATTGAAAAAATTTAATTGTATTTAATTCAAAGATTAAGGAATGTGGGTTATATACATGTAATTCCTTAATAAAAGGGGTATATGTATGTCTAGGTGAATACCCTTGAGTGTAAATAGTGATGGTATTCACATTATAAAGGTTTTTCATGGAAAATCATAATGAAATTTTGGCAGCATAAAGGAAGTAATTAAGGTTTTATAAAATAGTTTAATGAGAGTAAAATGGGTCTCTTGTAATTTTTACATCGAATTTACAGTGATAGGAATGTGTAAAAACATATCCCAACATTAGTAATTAGAAATAAAAGGCATAAAATGAATAATATGCTTTAATAAAGAGGAGAAGGAAGGATCTCTTACCTTGAGAGTGTGGTTCCAAAAGCTTGGGAGGAGATTCTTGAGAGCTTGTGGGAACCTTGGGAGGACTCTAGAGAGGGGAGGGTAGATTAAGTAAATTATTAGAGTTTTTTTAGTGAAGAGTAATGGGATATTGGGTAGTTCTATATAAGAAAATATAGGGGGTTCTTCATTATTTCTCAAACTTAGGTTTAGGACTCTATACAATAAAGTAATCAAGACCAAAAACCTCACCATGGGTTTTGACCATGTTTTCTTCCAAAGAGAATTGGTTTCATTTATTTTATAAGTCCAAGTGCTTAACTTATTAAAATATTACCCTTGGTGATGTGGAAGTAAGTCATGTTCTTAAAGAAACGATTTTGAACCCTTGAAATATAATTTAGGTTTTGGAGGATTCATAAAGGCTTTCTAAAATTAATCAAATAACCTAAAAATCACATTATTTTAAATGGGAAACATATATTTGGTAATATATACCTTTTATAATATTTATTACATCACTTTTGGGTCATTATGATGTCATAATACACGCCTTATATGTATACCATATTTATTTTTTAACCAAAATTCGTATCTCTTAAAAAATTATGAAAAATTCACTGTTGGATAATTTTGATGTGCTGATTCCAAAAAAATAAAATTTATTTTATCAAAATAAATTTCTAAATATGTTAATTTTTAATTTAAAAACAAGAATTTACATTTATTGATAAATGATAGGTTTTTTACAATAGCATTTTTTAAACCCTTATAAAAAATTTTGTTGACTTCATAAAATTTTATTATCAACTATAAATAATAAATATTAGTTAATAATAATTTTTTATTAAAACATAATTTACTTCAAAAATTCATTAATTTCTCAAATATAATATATTAATTGAAATTTCTTATTACACAAAAATACAATTTGAGTTTTATCAATTCAAAATCAAAATCATTTAGTAATAATAATAAGAAGTAAATATAATCATTATTCTATTGAAAATAAAATATACATCATCATATTATTAGGGTATTGATACATATCCCTATATTAAACCAACAAATTACCTAAGGTTAAGGTGTGCGATGGTGAGATTTTCATGGTGCGGTTCGGTATATATGATTTGAGTCATGATCTTGATGATCTTGAACTTATCTTGTAAATTGTTTCACTCGTGCTTTAGTAGTTAGATCTCAGCTTGTTCTTGTTCAAGAGAAAATCCCAGTGTTGTTATCTCCCATAGAAGATTTAATAAATGGGCTTCATAGGGTATGATCTTACTAGTCGAGGTCATCACTTCCTTTGTCTATATAAATAGGATTTATCAAAACCCTATATTTACACCAATCATATTATCATTATTCAATAGTTATATTATCAATGTTTATGATACTTAATGGTATTTTAAATGTGATAGGATATAATAAAACCAAATAAGTGCATGTGTTTTCTATAAACATAATACATAATAGGGAATTTAATTCAATCACAAAGGTAATTTTATTTATAAAAGTTCAGCTCATCATAGTTCACTATAATTATTTTTGAAGGGGAATCATAACCTCATTACAATGACACTCTTATAAAAAGTGGAGGGATAACCACACTAACATGTTGACTTTTTTATGAGGAGTCACAAACCAATTAAAACACTAACTTTAGTAGATGGAATTCATAACCTGAATGATTTTGAATTTATAATCCAAGAGTCATAACCAGAAGAATGAAAAAAATGAATGGAAAAGAATAAACAGAAAGTGTGAGCACAAATGTGAGAGATAATAAGTACTATTACAAAAAAATAAACCAGAAAAAATAGATAGAATATGGATAAGATAAGAACAAGTAATTATCCATGAGTAATAAATCAAATTTATTTTTCAAGGAAATAATTGTGGAAAAAGATGTCATCCATAAGATGAAACCATGATCGCATGGAACTTCATAGAATTTTACATCACATTGAAAAATCATAGCTTTGTTCTTGAGGGAATGGTAATCTATCAAAATTATTATTGATAAAATTTGATACGTTCCAAGCCTAATTGGCCTCCCTTTAAATATAGAACTATAAAGACTAAAAAACCTTTTGTAGGTAAAAAAATTAAAATAATAAAAAAAATAGTCCCAAAACTATCCTGATAATCATCGAGGAGAGAGAAATTTTTTTCTAGGATTATCATTAAGTTGTTTATTCAAAAATATTTGAATAAATTCAAAAACAATATCCTTAATAATTGGTCAAACAATATTTGAAAATTTTCATTAAAAATATATCCAAATAAAATAGCTAAAGATATCCTTTAAAGGATCGTAAGACAATTAAATTTAAAATTTAAACATATATTTCAAATTCATGAAACATCTTTAAAAAATTGAATAGCTATAAAAACATATTTTTAATAAAAAATATTAATTTATAAATCAATCAATACATAAATTATTCCGGAAAAATAAATTTTAAATCTAAAAAATAGATTTGTCAGTATTTATGTTAAAATAAAGAAAATTTTAATTTTAAATATAAAAAATTTAAAATACCTAAAAATGAATTTTAATGATTTCAAAAAATAATTAGTATATATTTTTAAAATAAATAAATTAAAAAAAATTAATAAAACATGCAATAAAAAATATCAATATACATATAAAAATAGAGTTTCGTAAAAAAATTAAAATTCTAAAAAAAATAATTTATTTTTAGATGTGAAAGAAACCAAATGAGAGAACCTGGATCTTGTGGTGCCATTCCAAAATCCATGGCCAAAGAAATATAATTTTATAGTCACATCTCATGATCATATCTCGTGGTTGTAGATCATGGTCATATTTTACAAAAGGACACAACTCTTGGTTACAGGTGTTCCCTTATCATATTCGAAGAACATAATAGTATCATGGTTGTAGAAAAAACTCATAGTTACATGAAATAATGCACAAGATTTCATATATATTTGGTTGGATGAACTATTCATATGGTCGGTGGAAATATCCATACTGATTCATTATAATATTGTACTGTAAGTTGAAAAATGAGAATAACACAAAGAGCTCAGATTTGCAGCATTTCACAGAATGAATTCATCATCCATATGAAAAGTGTATAATATTAACCCATGGTTAAATTGTAACTCCCGAGACTTTTATGTTATATAAATCATCAAAGGAATCTTTTTCTACACACAACACTTGTTTGGCTTGCTTTACACGAAATCGCGACCTTCCTCGATAGCTTGCATCGTACGCAATACCGAGTTTCACTAAACAATGATATGCTAATAAAATATTATTAAAACTAGCCGTTATGAATAGTAATAACCACTTTTTGAAATTTTATAAATTTTATTTTTCAAAATGGACTTCATTTTTGGATTCGGAATATCAAAATTATCCTAGGGTGAAATATTGGTATTTTTCTGAAAACTTTCAATTTTTGATGAATAGTGAAACCACTAAGTGGTAGTTAAAAAACTGAATTTTTAATAAAACTTAATTTTACCGCTTATGTGAATGAAATTTCAAAAATCCGAGAGACACGACTGATGTCAGTAAGTAAAATGTGGTTCAATGAGATGAAAATAATTTTTGGTGAATAGTAACTTTTTACTTTTATTTACCACGGTTAAAAGTAAATAGGGTAATTAAGGGTAAAAATGATATTATTATTACCCTAACACATGTCCTAATTCTATTGGATAAGTGTAATTCTACTAAAAACAAACTTAGGAATAAAATATGACCATTTAGGCCCACTTGGATTAGATTAGGACTTTTATTATTAATTTATTTAAAGAAGGGTTAAAATAGTTAAAATCAAAGTTTAATAAGTAAATAATTTTTAATATAAGGTTATATACAAGATAAATTCGACTATAAATATTCATTATAAATATAAAAAGATTTCCTACAAAATGGTATTTTATTTGTAATTTCTAGACATTAAATAATTTAATTTATTTATGACACAAAGATGATGCAGTAATTATCTTATTAATAAAATATTGACATAAGTGATGTTATAAATACCCAAATAAATGTAATTTGAGACTTTTTATGAATTCCACTAATTTTATAGGTTAATATGACATGTTATTATTGATTTAATTAACTTTTTTCTAACTAATAATTCTGTTATGATTTTCACAAAAATCAATTACTAAATAGTGTCAAAATTGAGATAAAATAGTTTTTAAAAAAAAATATATTATTAATTGTTATTTTATTCCTAAAAATATAAGGTTCAGAAAAATGACTTAGATAAGGTTATATATATTAATAATAAACAACTTGGTGTTCGTTTGGATTGTTATAGTAAGTTTATTAACCTTATAGTGTAAGAACACAAGAAGACACTGTAAAAGTAAAATTATTTAACTTAATGTTAAATCTAAATGATAAGGTCAAAATAGGAACCTAAACTTGTATAAATTATATTTTATGAGAGTATTTCGACCCATCCCCACCTTAGATTCGAAATAAATCAATTTGGATCTATTCAAAACCGAATTTGGCTTTATAATAAAATAATATATTTAGTTATTCCAAAGGTGCCCCTCTCCGCCCTTATAAAAGGGCACCTCCTCCCTCTCTTCCTCACACCACTTTGAGCCTTCAATCTCGGCCAACCCCTGCCAATTTCTCCTCTACACTTCCCTAGATACATTCTAGAGGTCTTGGTCTTCTTCAAAGACCAATTTTAGTGCCCTAAAAGGAGGTCTCAAAGAAGCACTTCAAAGAAGAGGTAATGTCTGTTACCGATTCTTTCATCTTTATTTCTTTTTCCACTTCTTCTTCTTTAGTTGTTTCATTATTAAGTAATAACATCTGTATCACTCATATACTGATATTTTATTATAAGTATGAAACAACCCTATTTCACCATCTATCCATCCTACGGAAAATGAAATCATCGCGCGTGCGTACGTACGGAATACCGTCTCCACGCCGTGGTGTAATCTATTTTCCACCACCACCTTACTTGGATGGGTATAATGGTGTAAATAATTACTATATATGATTATTGTAAAGTGATATTGATTCTTAAATAGTATACATACACTCCAATACAATTCCATGATCATGGGAACGATATCATCGCTCGTGCGTACGTACGGAATACCGTCTCCATGATGTGATGCGACTCGTTCTACATGATCTTCATTGCATAATGATTATATAAATGAATTGAATGAATGAATATGATATATATTACACTAATAACATTCTGGAAATGAGGTATCTATAACCTAAAGAGAATAATAAGAATTTATTCGACAAAACACGCATAAGAACAAAAAGTAATAAACACCCGAATAACAAGTTGTAATGAAATATTACGAATAAGAATCTAAGAATATGACCATATATGATATCATAACAATGAGTATGATTATGGAATAAGTCAATAACATTATTTAAATCATTATACAGGAGGTTCGGATACGTACAAATCATATCGGACCTAAGGTAAGGGAAATATCACAATCTCATTTTTATCCGAGATTTTTTATACTTTGGCATTTACTGGGGTGCATTTTATCATCCACATCCATGTTTCCTCAATATGTAATATTATTTCCATCCACCTAAAATTGTTTAAATCCAATTTTACCCTTCAGTGAGTTCTTAGTAAAGGATATGAAAGGAATCTTTTTTCGTTTTTCGTACGAGGTACTTTTTGACTTTTCCGACAAAATTATGAAGAATGTTTTTTTTTTAACTTATACGGCATGAATGGATTTTTAAAACATTATTTCAAAGAAGTTTCCTTTACAAGTTTTCAAGTTTATTTTTAATCAACTTCTTTTATTTTATAAGTGTATGACATGTTAAGAAAGGAAAATTGTTTTTGAAGCAGAAAGGATATTTTCCTCAAGAATGGAGTTCAAGTGTTTTATCAAAATTATTTTCCATCTAAGATAATAAAGGGTTCTGTTTTTTTTATTTGATTATGTTGTGATGGAATTATATTTTTATAAATTCTTTTATCTTATATGAATTGTTTTATGATGTCACGATGTTTAAAGATTCCCATTTTTATTACATGGGTTATGCTATGATGTATGGTTTATGATTTTGTGGCACACATAAGAATGGTATCATTAAGAGATGGGTGGGACCTATATCTCCCTCCAATGCATTGGGTAAAGATTTTATATCTCATGAGATAGACATGGTTGGAACGGCAGGTTAAACCGGTTCAGTGAAACAGGACTGAAACGAGGAGTGAACTCGGTTCAGAAATGGACTTTGTCCACTAAGATAGTCTTGGCAATGAGTCTTGACTAACAAGAAATGATTATCAATGATTATGTGTGTATGCCACAAAGTTTCATGTTTTAAGTTATGATTATTGGGATTTCATTTCACTACTATGATTTATCCCATGTTATGAAATTATGATCTCTTTTGCAGGTTAAGATTTCCAAAAGTTATGTGCTTATGTATATGATGTGATTGATATTTCTTTTTTTTACCCTTACTGAGCATTTGAGCTCACCCTTTTGTATGTTTTATTTCCCCAGGTCAGGAAGAATGTTATTAAGTAGAATATACCAAAAAGGGACTCTAGATATGATGAAATAAATGGGAGGCAAAGTAGATGCTTTATGAACCAGTTGTTTATGCTTTCCAGTTTCTAAAGACACTATACCTATACGGTCCTTTCATGGTTTTGTTATATGTTGTAATAAGTGTGCTTCAACATTGAAGTAATAACAATGTATGTAAAGTATGGGTCATTATAGTTGGTATCAGAGGAAAGGTATAGTCAACCTTTGGAAACTAGGATGTGAAAGCCTTAGTAAGAACCCTAAGGATAATTTTAAGCATAGAACACAATCTTAGTGTTTTAGAAATGACCATGAATAACCTAGGATAAGACCTTAAGTGTGAAATTTTATTCTTGATTATGTGGTTTTCCTATTATAATTTGTGTTGCTCACACTATTCTTCTTGGTTTTAGTCAATGGATGGAACCCGAAGGAACCATGTTAATGCGGAATGCGACGGGCAATGAAATGATTGTCCCCCTGAGCAACCAAACGTTATGGGAGCTGGAATGAAAAATCTTGTAGCCATGCTCACACAACTTTCTCAAGCTATGAATCATACAGGACTTCCAAACGAGCAAAGGAAGGAGCAACATTCTGTTGAATCCTTCATGAGGTAGCATCCACCTTCTTTCAGCGGGTCTACTGATCCATTAGTTGTTGAACAATGGATTAGTACTACTGAAACGATATTTTCAGTTCTTCAATGTTATGAACATGATAAAGTCATCCTAGCAGTGTATTGTTTGGAAGGAGATGCTGATCAATGGTGGAATCTTATTAAGAATACGAGGCAAAGGGATGAAATTGAGTCCATGGAATGGGACGAGTTCAAGAACTTATTTTTCAATAAGTACTTCCCTCGTATTCTCCGAACAAAGATAGAGAAAGAGTTTCTTGAACTGAAGAAAAAGGATGATGAATCTGTTGGTACTTATGAATCAAATTTTACAAGACTTGCAAGGTACGCTTCTGGTATTATTATCCAACCTGAGAGTAAGATCGATCGATTCTTTAGTGGATTAAAACCAAGTCTTCGAAGGGCGTTATCCATAAGGGACTTCAATAGATATGAAAAAATTGTTCGATGTGCTCTCAAAGTCGAGATGGAGATTGGAGTAACCCATCAGTCATATGGGTTTGATAAGAAGAGGAAAATGGAATTCAAAGGAAAATCTAAAGAGCACACTGAAAAGAAGATGAGATTTCCCTTATGCTCAAAGTGTGGAAAGAAACATGGAGGGAGTTGTCTTAAAGGGACAAGTAAATGTTTCAAATGTGGAAAGGAAGGTCATCGGGCATTTGAATGCCGCAATGATGGGAAGAAGATGTCTAATGATGAAAACAAAGGAAGGGATACACAGAATGACCCTACTACACTTCAATGTTTCAAGTGCAAGGATATGTGGCATTATGCTAATCAATGCCCAAATCCAAGGGTTGATGATGATGATCGACGTCAACAAACTCTTAAGGCTAAAGACAAAGGAAAGTCACATGCAATTTCTATCAGCGATGTGGAGTACGATAACGATGTGGTGAAAGGTAAACTTACCATCCACTCTAAAGTAGCAAATGTTTTATTTGATTCTGGATCCACCCACTCCTTTATTTCTGAATAATTTTCTAAGGATATCACTGTATTACCTCAACGGTTAGATGTTGAGTTAGCTGTGACAACCCCTAATGGCACAACAGTCGCATCAAAAGTTTATAATTCTTCTCCGATTGAAGTTTGTGGGAAAGTGCTTCCTGCAAATCTTGTGATCCTTCCTATTGTGGAATTTGATGTGATTCTTGGCATGGATTGGCTTTCTCTATATGGAGCTCATATCAATTGCCAAAGAAGGGAAGTCACATTTCATATTCCAGATCAATCTATGATCGTCTATCGATGCAAGGATGAACATAACCTTCCAGTGGAAATTTCTTCCATTTTATGGGTATTGATTTAACTAAATGAAGGTTATTTATCTAAAATGGTTGGTGAGAAACTCACGATTAAGAATATTCCCATTGTACGGGAGTTTTATGATGTCTTTCTGGAGGAATTACCAGGTCTTCCACCGAATCGTGAAGTTGAGTTTTCAATAGAACTCGTACCGGATGCTTTGCCTATTTCAAAGACACCTTATAGAATGGCCCCAATTGAGTTGTAGGAATTGAAGAAGCAACTCCAAGAGAATCTTCATAAGGGGTTCATATTCCCTAGTGCGTCACCTTGGGGAGCACCTGTTCTATTTTTTAAGAAGAAATATGGATCAATGAGACTCTGCATTGATTATAGAGAACTTAACAAGATCACTATCAAGAACAAATATCCTCTCCCGCGCATTGATGACCTATTTGACCAACTACGCAGAGCTCAATACTTTTCCAAGATTGATCTTCGTTCAGGGTATTATCAATTAAGGGTCAAAAGGGAGGATATACCAAAGAAGGCTTTTCGTACAAGGTATATACACTATGAATTTATAGTGATGCCATTTGGTCTTAATAATGCCCCTGCTATCTTCATGGATCTAATGAATAGAGTCTGTAGAGACTATCTTGATCAGTTTGTGGTAGTCTTTATAGACGATATTCTTGTCTATTAAAAGAGCAAGGAAGAACATGAAGATCACTTGAGAATTATATTGAAGACCCTGAGAAAGGAGAAGCTTTATGCCAAATTTACCAAGTGTGAATTTTGGCTTCAAAAAGTTTCATTTTTGGGTCACATAATCTCAAAAGAGGGGATATCTGTGGATCCAGCAAAAACAGAGGTTATTGAAAGATGGTCGAGACCAACAACAGTAACTGAGATCCGAAGTTTTCTTGGTTTGGCTGGATATTATCGACGTTTTGTGAAAGATTTTTCACGATTATCTAATCCACTCACCATGTTGACTTGGAAAGGAGTTAAGTTTGTTTGGACGGAGGGATTTGAAGAGAATTTCAAGGAGTTGAAAAGAAGGTTATCCAGTGCACCTGTGCTCACACTGCCTTGTAGTGGAGAAAGGTTTGTGATCTACAGTGATGCATCCAATAAGGGATTGGGGTGTGTTCTTATGCAAAATGATATGGTGATAGCTTATGCCTCACGACAGTTGAAAATACATGAGCAAAATTACCCAACTCATGATTTGGAGTTAGCTGTGGTAATCTTTGCATTAAAGATTTGGAGGCATTACCTTTATGGTGAAAGGTGTGATATTTATACTGATCATAAAAGTTTAAAGTATATTTTCACACAAAAAGAGCTGAATATGCGCCAAAGAAGATGGTTGGAGCTGATTAAGGATTACGACTGCTCAATTCATTACCACCTTGGGAAAGCAAACAAGGTGGCAGATGCATTAAGTCGACAAGACCATGCTAGTTTATCTATGATGAGGATCACAAAAGATCCAATATTTATGGATTTACAAAGGATGGATCTTGGAATTATAATGAAAAGGGAAAATAGTATCTTTCTCAAATGAATGTTCAACCATCTATACATGTGAAGATTAAAGAGGCACAGAAAGAATATGTCGAGTTACAAAAGAAGGTGAGAAATGTTCCTGAATTCAACCTTGATTATGATGGGATAATAAAGTTCAGGAATCGGGTTTGTGTTCCTCCCATCCCCGAATTAAAGAAGGAGCTGCTGGATGAGGCTCATAGTTCTTCATTCTCTATTCATCCTGGAAGCATGAAGATGTATAGGGACCTGAAAGAGTACTTCTGGTGGGATGGAATGAAAAGAGATGTTGCTGAATATGTCTCTCGATGCTTGGTTTGTCAACAAGTTAAAGCTAAGAGATAGAAGTCTAAGGGGATGTTACAACCATTACCCATACCCGAATGGAAATGGGAAAACATCACTATGGACTTTGTCACAGGACTTCCTAAAACATCCAAAGGCAATAATGCTATCTGGGTCATAGTTGATCGTCTTACAAAGTCTGCACACTTCATTGCTGTTAGAGAGGATTTCTCTCTGGATCAGCTTGCCAGGATATATGTAAAGTAAGTGGTAAGATTGTATGGAGTACCACTTTCTATTATATCTGATCGGGATCCGAGATTTACCTCAAAGTTCTGGCGAAGTCTTCAGCATACTCTGGATACAGAGTTGAGTTTTAGCACTGCTTATCATCCTCAGACAGACGGTCAGTCTGAGAGAACAATTCGAACTCTAAAAGATATGTTGAGAGCTTACTCTATGGATTTCAAAGTTGGTTGGGATCAACACCTACCTTTGGTGGAATTTTCTTATAATAATATCTTTCACTCCAGTATTCAGATGGCTCCTTATGAATCTCTCTATGGAAAGAAATGCAGGACTCCAACTTGCTGGGATGAAGCTGGGGAAAGAAAGCTATTAGGACCCGATCTCGTTGATGAAATGGCAGAAAAGGTCAGATCTATTCAACAACACATAAGAGCAGCTCAGAGTCAACAGAAAAGTTATGCCGACAACTGAATAAAATACCTAGAGTTTGAAGTGGGTGATAAATTGTTCTTACGAATATCTCCCTAGAAGAGGGTCATGAGATTTGGAAAGAAGGGGAAGTTGAGCCCTAGATATATCAGTCCTTTCGAAATACTGGATCGTGTTGGGAAGGTGGATTACCGATTGGCACTTCCACCGAATCTCTCTCAAGTTCATGATGTGTTCCATGTATCTCTCCTGAGAAAGTACATACCTGATCCTTCACATGTACTCAGCTTAGAAGTTGTACCGCTGGAGCAGGATCTTTCTTATGAAGAATAGCCGATAGAGATTCTGGATCGTAGTGAAAAATTCCTACGAAACAAGACCACTCGATTGGTGAAAGTTTTATGGAGGAACCACCAATTAGAAGAAGCTACATGGGAGCTTGAGGATATGATGAGGGAGAGGTATCCTCATCTGTTTGTTACAAAGTGACGAATTTCGAGGGCGAAATTCATTTTAAGGGGGGTAGAATGTAACACCCGAGACTTTTATGTTATATAAATCATCAAAGGAATCTTTTTCTACACACAACACTTGCTTGGCTTGCTTTACACGAAATCGCGACCTTCCTTGATAGCTTGCGTCGTACGCAATACCGAGTTTCACTAAACAATGATATTCTAATAAAATATTATTAAAACTAGCCGTTATGCATAGTAATAACCACTTTTTGAAATTTTATAAATTTTATTTTTCAAAATGGACTTCATTTTTGGATTCGGAATATCAAAATTATCCTAGGGTGAAATTTTGGTATTTTTCTGAAAACTTTCAATTTTTGATGAATAGTGAAACCACTAAGTGGTAGTTAAAAAACTGAATTTTTCATAAAACTTAAATTTACCGCTTCTGTGAGTGGAATTTCAAAAATCCGAGAGATACGGCTGATGTCAGTAATTAAAATGTGGTTCGATGAGATGAAAATAATTTTTGGTGAATAGTAACTTTTTACTTTTATTTACCACGGTTAAAAGTAAATAGGGTAATTAAGGGTAAAAATGATATTATTATTACCCTAACACATGTCCTAATTCTATTGTATAAGTTTAATTCGATGAAAAACAAACTTAGGAATAAAATATGACCATTTAGGCCCACTTGGATTAGATTAGGACTTTTATTATTAATTTATTTAAAGAAGGGTTAAAATAGCTAAAATCAAAGTTTAATAAGTAAATAATTTTTAATATAAGGTTATATATAAGATAAATTCGACTATAAATATTCATTAGAAAGATAAAAAGATTTCCTACATAATGGTATTTTATTTGTAATTTTTAGACATTAAATAATTTAATTTATTTATGACACAAAGATGATGCATTAATTATATTATTAATGAAATATTGACATAATTGATGTTATAAATACCCAAATAAATGTAATTTGAGACTTTTTATGAATTACACTAATTTTATAGGTTAATATGACATGTTATTATTGATTTAATTAACTTTTTTTGAACTAATAATTCTTTTATGATTTTCACAAAAATCAATTACTAAATAGTATCAAAATTGACATAAAATAGTTTTTAAAACAAATATTATATTATTAATTGTAATTTTATTTATAAAAATCTAAGGTTTGGAAAAATGACTTAGATAATGTTATATATATTAATAATAAATAACTTGGGGTTCGTTTGGATTGTTATAGTAAGTTTATTAACCTTATAGTGTAAGAACACAAGAAGACACGGTAAAAGTAAAATTATTTAACTTAATGTTAAATCTAAATGATATGGTTAAAATAGGAACCTAAACTTGTCTAAATTCTATTTTATGAGAGTATTCCGACCCATACCCACCTTAGATTTGAAATAAATCAATTTGGATCTATTCAAAATCGAATTTGGCTTTATAATAAAAAACTATTTTTAGTTATTCCAAAGGTGCCCCTCTCCTCCCTTATAAAATGGCACCTCCTCCCTCTCTTCCTCACACTACTTTGAGCCTTCAAGATCGGCCAACCCCTACCAATTTCTCCTCTCCACTTCCCTAGAGACATCCTAGAGGTCCTGTTCTTCTTTAAAGGCCAATTTTAGTGCCCTAAAAGGAGGTCTCAAAGAAGCACTTCAAAGAAGAGGTAATGTTCGTTACCGATTCTTTCATCTTCATTTCTTCTTCCACTTATTCTTATTTAGTTGTTTCATTATGAAGTAATAACATCAGTATCACTCATATACTGATATGTTATTATAAGTATGAAACAACCCTATTTCACAATCTATCCATCCTATGGAAAATGAAATCACCGCGCGTGCGTACGTACGGAATACCGTCTCCACGCCGTGGTGTAATCTATTTTCCACCACCACCTTACTTGGATGGGTATAATGGTGTAAATAATGACTATATATGATTATTGTAAAGTTATATTGATTCTGAAATAGTATACATACACTCCAATGCAATTCCATGATCATGGGAACGATATCATCGCTCGTGCGTACGTACGGAATACCGTCTCCACGATGTGATGCGACTCGTTCTACATGATCTTCATTGCATAATGATTATATAAATGAATTTAATGAATTAATATGATATATATTACACTAATAACATTCTGTAAATGAGGTATCTATAACCTAAAGAGAATAATAAGAATTTATTCGACAAAACACGCAAAAGAACAAAAAGTAATAAACACCCGAATAACAAGTTGTAATGAAATATTACGAATAAGAAGCTAAGAATATGACCGTATATGATATCATAAAAATGAGTATGATTATGGAATAAGTCAATAACATTATTTAAATCATTATACAGGATGTTTTGATACGTCCAAAGCATATCGGACCTAAGGTAAGGGAAATATCACAATCTCATTTTTATCCGAGATTGTTTATACTTTGGCATTTACTGGGGTGCATTTTATCATCCACATACATGTTTCCTCAATATGTAATATTATTTCCATCCACCTAAAATTTTTTAAATCCAATTTTACCCTTAGGTGAGTTCTTAGTAAAGGATATGAAAGGAATCTTTTGTCGTTTTTCGTACGAGGTACTTTTTGACTTTTCCGAAAAAAGTACGAAGAATGTTTTTTTAACTTATACGGCATGAATGGATTTTTAAAACATTATTTCCATGAATCTTCCTTTACAAGTTTTCAATTTTATTTTTAATCAACTTCTTTTAGTTTATAAGTGTACGACATGTTAAGAAAGGAAAAGTGTTTTTGAAGCAGAAAGGATATTTTCCTCAAGAATGGAGTTCAAGTGTTTTATCAAAATTATTTTACATCTAAGATAATAAAGGGTTCTGTTTTTTTTATTTGATTATGTTGTGATGGAATTATATTTTTATGAATTATTTTATCTTATATGAATTGTTTTATGATGTCACGATGTTTAAAGATTCTCATTTTTATTACATGGGTTATGCTATGATGTATGGTTTATGATTTTGTGGCACACATAAGAATGGTATCATTAAGAGATGGGTGGGACCTATATCTCCCTCCAATGAATTGGGTAAAGATTTTATATCTCATGAGATAGACATGGCTGGAACGGCTGGTTAAACCGGTTCAGTGAAACAGGACTGAAACGAGGAGTGAACTCGGTTCAGAAATGGACTTTGTCCACTAAGATAGTCTTGGCAATGAGTCTTGACTAACAAGAAATGATTCTCAATGATTATGTGTGTATGCCACAAAGTTTCATGTTTTAAGTTATGATTATTGGGATTTCATTTCACTACTATGATTTACCCCATGTTATGAAATTATGATCTCTTTTGCAGGTTAAGATTTCCAAAAGTTATGTGCTTATGTATATGATGTGATTGATATTTCTTTTGTTTACCCTTACTGAGCATTTGAGCTCACCCTTTTGTATGTTTTATTTCCCCAGGTTAGGAAGAATGTTATTAAGTAGAATATACCAAAATGGGACTCTAGATATGATGAAATAAATGGGGGGCAAAGTAGATGCTTTATGAACCAGTTGTTTATGCTTTCCAGTTTCTAAAGACACTATACCTATACGGTCCTTTCATGGTTTTGTTATATGTTGTAATAAGTGTGCTTCAACTTTGAAGTAATAACAATGTATGTAAAGTATGGTTCGTTATACAAATGAATGTAAAACCTAAAATTACACATCACACTAACTATAGATGATTAGGTAAGCTTGCGGTAGCAACTCTTGGTCAAGGAAATTATATCTTGTTCTTAGTTACAATGAAACTCATGAATCATGGAAGAAACTCCTTACAAACATAGATCTCATATACATAGAACTATATATGTTCCATGTGATAAAACTAGATGAAAATTTCATGTAAATAATATAGTTTAAGGTCATGGTAGGAAGAAATGTGGCTTGATGAAAGCTTTCTTTATGGTGGAAGATAAATTTCATGGTAGACAAAATAAATTTCACAGTATAAGAATTAAAATTTATGGAATTATACCAAGATAGATGAAATATTTTAAATTTATGGTAGGAAAAAATATTTAAAAGGTACAGTGGTAGGTTTTTGGTATCAAGAAAATTTAACTTACGGATGAAATAAAATAAAATTTACATAGTAATAAGTGAATATAATTAAAATATTTAAGTACTAACAATCCTTAATAAATAAAAGAATTAAAATTTGTGGAATATAAGATAAAAATACTAAGATAAATTACAATTACCCATTCAAAAAACTAAAAACATTATTAATAAAAATAATAAAAAAATATTAATAAATATTGAGAGTTATTTGAAAAAAAAATTAAAAACAATAAAATCATATTAGTAAACACACAACACTAACAATCTCTCCTAATAAAAGATAATTTAATCCAAAAATAATTTAATTCATGATATCTCTAAAACTTAATATACAAAAACTATGTCTAGCAACTAAATTCAAGCTAATAAATTCAATTAAAACCCAAGGTCAAGGTATATGAAAGCTAAATTTTATGGAGTCGTACTTAATATGTAATGTAAGGCTCTATATCCTAGAAGAAATTGAATAGTTATACTGATGCCTACACATTAATAATATAAAAAAATTAACTAAGAATAAATTTTGGAGAAAATTTTAAATAAACAAACAATTCAAATTTTTAAACATGAGATAACCATTTATGAACATTTCATAAAAAAAGCAAATTATAAACCCTTTTATAAGTTATCTAACATTATATAAATTCCATAATTTTGAATATAAACTCTTTCATACTCAATCCAATGTGAACTCTTTAATATTATATCTATTATATAGAATTTAAATTTTATATTTAAACATTTGATCATGTTAATAATCAACACAATTTTTATGAGGTTTAAATATTATCTTTAAATAAGGCCCCAATTTTTTTAATTTGAATAATTTAAAATTAATTAATTATGAATAATTCAAAATTATAAATATAAACACATTAATATTTTATCCTTATTTTATAATATCTTAATATATTATAATTTTAATTTATAAATAAAAAATTTATTTAAGGTTAACACAAATTTCAAATAATTTATATGATGTCAATACCATTTAATTATGGATTTTAAACAAATTATAAACCATGTTAATTAGGAAACGATATTATTAATATTGAGTATTTTGTATAAAAATAAATATTTTGAAATAAACAATTCAAAAACAATTAATCCATTGACCATAAACACGTTAAAGTTAATTAATTTATAAAAAACCCCTTTTTAAAATTTTACAAATATTCCAAAATACTTTTTCATTATTTATAAAAAAATTATGAATAATCTAATTCAATGAATAATTTAATTTTATTAATAAATAAAAAAATTATTTATTTATTAAAAACATGGGAAATTAATATGAATTTTGAATATTTAATTTAGAATTGAAAATTCCATTTTACAATGTCTAACACTTAACTTTTATAAACAATTTATAAGTCATAAGATTATTTAACTAAATATAAGTTAATTAGTTTTAATTTTTTATGACCTCTTGACATTATGTTGTCATTAAATGTAACGTAGAGATGGAAAAATAAGTTATGATTTCATAAAATATGTTCTTCATTTAATAGGAAAAAACATTTTGATTTGATGAGGAAACTAGCTTTGATACCACTAATGAGTTTTCAGTGTCAATTGTATGGTCATGAAAGTGAAAAAAATCCATATGAATGAATCAACATGTAACATAAATGAATAATATAATATGTGTACCCAAATTTCAACAATTTTCATCTTTAATATTCCTAGAATACACTTGATGAAGATAGTAATAGTATCATACTAAATCCTCCTTCCTTTGAAGGTGGTAAACCATCTTGAAGATCCTCATATGTAATGCGAGGACCCCAATACACTAAAAGGGTGCTAGCACCTTTACTGTGGTGAAAAACTATATATCAGGATGAAGAGGGATATAGAGAGGCTTGCATCTTGTTGGATCCAATGTTGTGTTTGGTGTTGGATTTTTTGTTAATTAGTGAATCATGTAGTATGGGAAGGTATTAATGACATGGTGATGTTGTACATGGAAGCACATGTGGTGAAATAAAAAGATAAGCATGGAAACAAATTTGGTGAAATGAAAAGAGACGCATTTATATCTCTATATATTAAGGTCTCAGTTTATATTATTTCATATCAGGAAGTTGTGGAGAGATTAAGGGATATTTCTAGTTCCATGAGACTAACAGTGAAGATTGTGCTGAATATATGGAAGTTATGCTATAGTGTCTAGTGGATAATACCAATCAGGAAGGTTGTGGTATTCTCTTCAAGATCTAGTTGATGAGTTTTGAGTATCATAGAAGTCTTTTCCAGCTGATATGGATGTGCAGATGCATATATGGAATTGGATTTTGAATACGTTCTAGAAATCATATAGTAAGTTTCTAGAAGTTCAAATATAGGGTGGAAGGATATTCAAAAACATTTAAAAATGATATCTCACTATAATGTGGAGTTTTGAGTTGTAGGTGATCCAATAATTTGTTTTTCACAAGTGTACATGGCAATGTTATTCTCCAGTGGTTTCCAAATTTTTTGGTATGAAAATTTGGAGTTTTCAGTGAAGTTTTACAAAGGATTTAAGTAAAAGTATATATACCACATAGCATATAAAGAGACTCATAGTGACTACATTTCACATAAGGCAGTTCATGGTGAATTTTCAAAGTTTTGAAAATTTATAAATACCAAATAATGAGGGTTGTTCATGAAGAAATAAAAGTGTAATCATTTTCAATGGAGAGGTGGTGATTCATGGCATTTAGAAAACTCACCAATACCATCTAGAATTTTATTATGTGAATAATTCATATAATAAATAAGTTTTGTTTTTTAAAGAAGGGAGGTGATTTATTGAGATCCATAAAGTTAAAGTTACCTCATAGTGATGAAGGAAGTTTGTGAACCACATTTCACAAGATTCATTTGTGGTTAGAAGGTAATATTTTTTGGGGGATCACGTAATATTGACCATGTAGCATTTAAGATGGTTCATTAAGGGTATTTTGGTAATCCTATGATTTTTGAGATCGTCAGGGGAATTTTCCTATAAATACCCCCATTAATCCCATCATTACACATCGATCATAAGTTACTGGGAAGATTAGGATATTAATCAGAAAATTAGTGAAGTCTGGGGATTATCATAGAAAGTTTGGACCATATAGAAACTATAGTTCATGAAGAAATAAGTTCAAAAAGTGAAGTAGTCCACTTAGAATAAAGGAAAATTCATGAAGCATCATACCATGAAGCACCTGTTAGTTTGCATAGAAAAAAGGATGGTTTGTGAAGAATAATACACAATGAACAGTGTTCCGTATATGATTTAACCCAGTTTTTGAATCACACAACATAGCCTGCAAATTATTTTTACCACGAAGAATGGTTTTCAAAGGGAAGTTGTGAAAATCGGTACAGAAAATAAATTACAGGGGAAGACAAATTTACATCAAAATATTATGATAATAAAACTTAGAGTGCAATAGGTTAATTCTAATGTGGAATTATTCTCATCTGGAGAATAAGTGTTGATTAAGATTTGTGTAAAATAAAGATATCCAACTCTCATGCAAAATATTTTTTCTCATCTGACATTAATAAAGAAGAGTATAACAAAGAGGAGTATAGAAAAGCATCTATTCAGGTTTTATGATGCAAGAAACCTCTTATGCTAGATAGAGATAAATTAAAATGTTACTTATCTGTTGAAGAGACATATAGTTATATAAACTATGGAAGACCCTTCATCAAATAAAATCATGGAAGTGAATAAGAGATAGTGTGACATGGGTGAGGAGATACCAAACCAAGAATCTTATAAATTTCATGTGCCTAGAGTAGAGGGACCTTATCCAAAACATTCTATCCATTGAAATATTTAAGCATATTTGATTTAGGTAAGACCAATACATCATCAGTGTGTTCTCATTATACTAGCCTTTAGTGATGAACCAAGTAAAATAGTTGTGTTATTTGAATAATTTACTTTTCTACTTATCTATTAATTTTTCAATGATCCTATGAGAGAGGGAGTATTCAAGAAACTGGTTGAACAAAGTTCCTACCAATGTGGGAACAATATCCTAAATAAATTTAAATGGATTTAAAAGAAAAGTTTAATTTGTTCATCACCTTGATTCACCCCCTCCCACCCCTCTTAGGGTGTCTCGGGTTACAATAAGTGATATCAAAGGATAAATTTTCTAATGGTAATTTCAAACTCATAAGTAGTCTTTGTATTTACACACATGAATTCTATAATGAAAAATCCATTTTTTTTGTTGGAACTTGATTTGATGGATATAAGAAAGAAATTTTCATGTTCTTATATGCATGTATAAAGGAGGTTGTGGAATAAATCCATAGGGATTCTGACTTAGGATAGAATAGATAAAGTAACCATTATAAAATGACACAAAAAGATTAAATAGATAAATCTATTATGATGTATATAATAAAAATAATCATTATGAAAGTGTCTTTAACATCTAAATATTATTATATAAGGTGTGAAAAAGATCAAAAGAAAATTTGGTTATGATGTGTGAATAAAAAAAAGGATTCAAAACTGCTAAAATTTGAAACCAGTGAGCATGGTTGGTGAAGAGTGACATGTGACATAAGGCAAGAAGAAAAAGGAAAATAAGTAGAATTATCATGTGATGAATAATTATCCAATTGATTTTGAAAGAGTTATTTATTACATATAAGAATTGATAGATTTCAAATTAAAGGTTGAAGAATAATTCAAGGTGATTAAAAGTTTAAACACCACTATTAAAGAAAAAATCAAAAGATTAAGAAACTTGAGGAATGATATATTATCTCTAAAGGACGGACATTCCTGGATCCCTTCAATGATGACATAGATTAAAGAAAAATATTTGGAGGCTTTAGTGGTGAAGATTAACTGCTTTTATATGATGATAAATCCAATAATGAATATGTCACAATGATACGTGGTCATCAATTTAGAGAGAGTGTGTGTTGAGACTAAGAAGATCTTCATTTCCCCCAAGTCAGTACGGATCAATGGGAGATCAAGAATTAAGTGTACTATTCAATCCATGAATACTTTTTTATAGAAAAAAAATTTATGAGATGAGTAAAGTTCATATTGAATATAAATATAAAAAATATGGGTACTAATATCAAATAACTAGGTGACTTGAATAAATTTCCCAATAAATCAAAAATAAGATTCCTATAGAGAAATAATTGATATAAAAATACCTCCCTCTTAAGAAATAGCTTTAAGAAAGGAGATTGTGTGAACATTAATCGAGGACAAGTCTGAAATATATGGATACCTAGTTAAAAGAGAAATATAATAAGATCAAGGATCAGGAATCAATGATCATATCTTGAAAAGTAAAATTGAATCTAGAGATTTCTTCCATTGAATCCACAATAATAAAAGTAGGTCATGTTCAAAATAAGGAGTTATTAGATGGAAGGAATGTACCTACCAATTATAAAAGTAAAATATATCACAGTAAATTTTATATGAAGTGTTACTATTGTAGAAAATAGGGACACGCCATGAATGTGTATCTAGAAGCCCAAAAAATTAATAGTGGAAAATGAATTTTTGTATCAACATCTCAAACAAGAAGTAGTAACATGATGTATACATTTAATGGGAGATTTTTTATTTGTGTTGACCATTGTTATGTGGAAAGGAACTATTGTCGAAATGAATCAATGGAATTCATAAGAAGATACTCTACCTCTATATATTCATAAGAAAAACATTACACTATAAGAAAGCTTGTTAAGCTATAAAAACATGTTCATAGTATTAGAGGAAAAATAAGGATCTCAACGAAAGGCATAACAAGAACATACTATGTCACACTCAAATTATCCCTCTTAGAGATAAAGAAATAAAATCTAGAAGAGTAAAATTTAAGCTACTCTGTTTTTTAGTAAGAAGACTATTCACACAAGGAAAGATTCATAATAGGTTAAACTGGGTTAGGTTAATAACATGTCTATTAAATTGGAAAAAAATGAATAATTAATATGTGGTTCTACATGTTAATCCATGAGGTAAGAAGTGAAGTCAAGAGAAAGATCCCTCCAGGGGATAATAAAGCTTGAGAAAAGGATATATGTTGAATCTATAATGAAAACTTGTACATGTGGGTTAAATCCTGCAACTATGAAGAAGAAGAAACTTTTTCAACCTATACATAAAAATAATATTTACCATATGTGTATGTAATTATTAATCATATGGATAGATAGTTGTAATTGTCTAGTGATATGGAATTGTCATAGAAAAATGAAAATTCCTTTCTTATAATTGAGATTAATTCTATGATAAGAATGAAAATTTATAAATAATTAATCTAGAGATAAAGTTTTATGATAAGTTTCATACAAAAAAGTTCCATAGTGAAGGCTTGGAGAAAAGTTGTGAGCAAAGGGTTCATCCATAATGACGGACCACAATCCTCTACTTTAGGAATCTAGAGGTACCTGACTTCCTAGGGATTTAAATTTTTCTTATCATTGATGAATGTGGTGAGAAATCAAGGTAGATATAATATATATGATTTGGATGTTCTTAAAGGGTTCGTGTGTAGGAGCTAAAAGATGGGATGTATGAGCTGGAAGGTGTACATTTCTTAAAAGGGAACAAGTGGATAAACAGAATAGAGTTACATGTGATAAGAAGATTCATAATTCTTGAAATTAGTAATTGGTATTAAACTAAAAATGTTGCATCAAGTAACCACTCTATTATCCAAAGATAAATCTTAAATAATATGTTGTGATAAAGGAGAAAAAAATGATAAATAGCATGTTTATAATTTTAAGAAGGTTTCAAATTCATACATGATAAAATGAGTGATTTTATACTAGATATGGATTTTAATAATTGGTTTCAGACCATATTATAACTTATATTGAACCACTAAAAATGAGAAGATAGTTTGGTGGAGGAGTATAAATATTCATGCATTTTAATTTTATTTATCTTGGTTCTAACAATGTGGAATCATCTAACTATTTTCAGGATACCCAGAAGCTTCTTGATAAATATCTCAACTAACAAGTGGTTCTTCACTTGGATGATTAAATATTCACATGGTATCATATCATAAATTGGATCCAATAATTGGTTATAAAAATAAGAAAATTTTGATGTGTATAGAAGAGTATCTTATATAGAGAGTTATTAGGATATATTGAAGAATTTTTACGGATTGATAAGTTTCTTATATAGTGATAAAATGTCTTTTTGTTAGAAAAGTCATGAGCTTTTTTAGTTAATGTTTTTTCCTAATTCTCTAAAACTAAAAACCAAAAAGATCATGAGAATATGCCACAATGAAATATTTTCTTTAAATTTTTTTAATTGAGACAAACACATCTATGAGGCATCACAATCCAAATATGAATAAATTCTAGGGGATTGGTGGAAAACATTCTGGTTTTTATCCAAATTTATAAAAAGGATGTTCTATGAAGAATTTAAGACCATGCATACCAAGTGGTACAATCATGTTATCTTTAACTAGTGGTGTTATTTTCTTCAACATGTGGTATATCTTATACACTTATGGTTCATTTTTTATTCACTAATATTTTATAGTTATTGTTATTGAGAATGAAGAATGTACTGTAAAATAAAGTAAGGTGAGTTGCTTATAATTATTTAAAGTAAGTGACATGGAAAATATTGATGTTGTTGACTTAAACTCTTGTTTCCTACACTAAGTATCGAATTAGTAGGATTATAGTATCTTTTGATGAATCAAATATTAAGTGGTAACTTCACTTGATAAAATCTATGAGTAAAGTGAAATTTTATTTGAATGAATGTTTCTCAGAGCATGGATAAATAAAAAAAATTGGGGCATGATGAAATAAAATAGGATTAGGTTATCCTTAAAATATCATTAAAAACATGGTAAAAAAACTCATTGAAAAATTGGGTATGTGAATAATAAGTTACCCTTATAGAGAGTAAATAAATATGGGGAGAGAACTTGATGTCATGTATGGAAAACCCCAAAAGGGGAGAGAATGAAATTCTAAATTCGGAGGTAAAGAGTACCATTTCATTTTTTTTATGTCAAGGGGGGGAAGTTAAGGGATAATAAATCTATATTCATGTATATACATGATATATTTTATGAAGTATGGATTTGTGGGAGCATTTAAAAAAATCAAAGTGAGAGAATGCTGGATCCAAAGGTGTGTTTGGTGTTGGATTTAAGATCTTGAACTTTTAATGAGGTGTATTCTTGTTTAATTTTTGGTTTAACTCCATTTAAAATAGTTAATGAAATGTTTCCTGATAATATGAGGAGCCTTGGGGTGTCTCAGGGGTTTGGGGCATGAAAAGTTGGAAAAGAGGCCACCCAGTGCAGGTGGAACGGTTGGCACACGGTTAGTGATAGCTGTGTGCCAGAACCATGCGCCCTAGAGAGGGGTGGTGCATGGTTAGTGAAACCATGCATGGTGGGGGACCAAACCATGCAGGCTTGGATAGATCCATACCACACATCCACCACACATCTTTTCAAATCATTCTGCTCCCTAGGATACTGTGTTACCTAGGACCCCTCTTGTATAGAGGGTGGTGCACAGTTAGTGCACAGTTTATCAAACCGTACAACCAAACCATGCACCTCATTAAACATGGGTTAATTTCCCATTTCCCCCCTTAGGATTTATGAAACCTCACCCAATTTTCACCCCTTCTCTTCCTACATCAACCTTGGTGATGAACTAAACCCTTCAAAACTTTCCAAGGACCAATCTCCCTCGTTTTTAAGCCATTTGGAGTACATTTGGGTGTGAATTAAAGATATGGGTGAGTCTAACACTTATTTTACTTCTATTTTCTTGTTAAGGGATTTTATAGTTTTTCTTATCCATCTGAATCCATAAATATCTCTTTTTATATATATTTATAGGTTAGTACTTTGATGGTGGTGTGAGTTCAAATCAATGGATAAGATTAAGAGAGCATTCATCTACAGACTTGAGGTAGGTGGTCTACAAGTTATATCCCATATTATTGGTAGTTGATTTATGTGTATGTGATTTTTATTCAGTGTTTTTATGTTGTTAATTTAGTCTCCTTGGTAGGAAATGATAAATGGGTTAATTAAATGATGAATTAAAACCCTCATGATCCATGTGGGATGCGATGAGGATGAGTGAACCAGAACCTAAGGCCACCCATGGGGTGTTCCCTACCTTGAACATGAAAATTGAATTTTTAAATATTAAATTGAGGGTTTTATGGGATAAAACCAATGATAATTGTGTTTTTTTGATAACATGGAATAGTGGGGTGTTTGGTTAAGATTTAATGTGTTAAGTGGGTTATGTCATGTAAATGGTAAATGTGATAAATAGCTAAAGTGGCATGTTCACGTGATTAAGTGGTAGGTGTGGTGTGTTAGAATAAGGATTTACTCTCATGGTTCTATCTAGAATTAGGGTCTAGACTCCACCCCTATATTTCATGGCTTAGGGTGTTGGACTAAGGATCTATTCCCATGACGAATGTACATGGTGTGATACCTGGACCGAGGCTCTGTGGTAAGTTGTTAAATTGTTATATTATTTTTTGGAATTATTTTCCCTGAAAATTAGGGAACTTGACCCCCCCCCCCCATGTTTTGTTTAGTTGACTGGCATAGGCCAAAGTGAACTTGATGAATGTAGCTAACATTTGGAACTAAAGGTGAAGGTGGTTAATCTTAATATTATTAAAGGATGGAACTTTATTTATCTTTTGTTACCCTTTATAATTTATTATAATTCTGTATACACTATATGTTTAGACTGGATATTTTGTAGACACCGTTGGTGGTGGCCTACTAAGTTATACTCACACCCAGCTCGGGCTGCCATTGGGTACCATAGTAGACTTCATAGTTGCAAGTTAGGACAAGGGAAAATGAATTATGCTAGATGGTTGATGTGAGTTTGGATGTGAATGGATGAGGGAACCATAATCGGTGTTGGGCATATTTTTTATTCTTTAGTTTTTCTTTATTTTGGGATGTTTTTTGGACTTGGAACAGTATGAAATTTCATGACATGTTTACTCTTTGGTTGTGGTTCTGTACCCAATTTAGGGAATTTTTTGGTAATGAATGATTATCTTTTGAGTTATTTTATTATTTCTCATTCTTATCCTTTTTTTATTACTCTGATAAAGTGGTTATAGTCTTCCCAAATATTTTATTAAACCCTTTCTACTATTCAGAAACCTCTAGAATACAGGGCGTCGCCCCTAAGGTCACGTAGTGAACCAGGTTAGGGCACTAGGTTTAGTGGAACCTGAGATGAAGCATTACAAAGTGGTATTATAATGGATTTATTTTTTGTTGTTTATTTTTTTTTTTGGAAAGGTATATAAGATATTAGGATGTGTCAGACCTTTTAAATGAGCTCGTACATGAGAGTAGTTAACCCATGTATGGGGGGAAACCAAGCACCTGGGGTGGGATTGTTGTTCTTGATATTTTTTGTTACATTTGAATAATATTTAACCATTGGGAGATGTGATTGATGTGTGTTGTTATTGTTTTATGAGATTTTACTCATAGGACGAAATGGTATGAGGTTGTGCATCCATTCATCATTTTAAGCACTTAGGGATATCTATGACATGAATTATGTTAGACACACATAGGAAAAAATGTTATGGTTAGGTATGGGAATTAGAAATGAATTTAAGATTCTATTGAGTTTTAAAGAAAATGTACCTAATTGAGATGTTATAATTGTATAAGGAATTGAAAGATGTTTGTAAAATGGTTAAATTAGTACCTAAATGAGAAACATTTGTGCTGATAAAAGTGAAATGGTTTATAATGGGTGTATATTGAGAAGCATGTGTTTATGTAAGTTTGGGGTTTAACCCATGTTGATTATGACCAAATATAGGGGTGGTTGAGGATAGTGATATAGATGTGGTTATTCCATTAGAATAGTGTATGTGGAATGGGTTATTTATGGCTAGTAGTGAGACATTTTTTTGTTAAACTATGGAAACCTTTTGTTATGTGTTTTGAGATGTGCATTTATAATTATAGAGAGATTTCACCATGATGATGCTTATAAGTTGGGAGACATGAGGAAAATGCTAAGAATGTGCCTCCAGTAGTGGAGTAGAAAACCCTTATGGTTCTAAGTAACAGAGTGGAAGATAAGTTCCATGAGAATTTTTCTCAGTTTATGAAAATGGTGGAATAAAACCCAGGGTGGGTTGTGCTGAGTATTTTTGACCTAACTAGAGATTTTTAGTTGTATCACCCTCCAATGTTTTCTAGATAGAGTGGATTGAAGGCAGGTAAGTTATAAATATAGTCCATCAAGATGATTCTGGATCAATTAGAGGCTCCTCCTTAAAAGTGATAAAGTTGTTGGATTACATGTTGTGAGGACTGGTGAAGTGCTAGTGGGATGTCCTGGTTCGGACTGACCAGGAATATGGCATGTTATGGAAGGATTTCTAGGAAAATTTTCTATAGAATTGGATAAAATTATGGAATTTATGAGGTTGAACCAAGGAACAATGTCCATGCTGGATTATGTTGGCCACTTCACTGATTTTCAATGATTTGTTCCAATATTGGTAGGGGATGAGGTAGCTACGGAGAGGTGTTTTTTGGATGGACTTAGACATGAGATCAAGTCCTGAGTAAATATCTTCTATTTAAATCAGTTTTTTTAGGTTGTGGATTAGTCCCTCATTTCTAAAGGGAACCTGAAGGAGGCTTCAAGTGGTGGAAATTTGGTTTTAGTTGGGTGGACTAGTTGTATGACTTCTGATAGTAGGAAGTGATTTTTTGAGAGTTTTTATCAGGTTGGTGGAAGACAGTGTAGCTAGGGAATAGGTTTGATCTCTCAGGGTGGTGATCAGGTGTTTTGTTGTCATTTTGGAAGGTCATGACACATGTGTGGTCAGTGTCCCTGACCACCAGTTGAGTTCCAATCATGTGGTAAGATGGGACATATACAGAGGTTCTATAAGAACCCTCGATAAGTGGGTAATGATAGAGGATTTAGGCATATAAAGAGTGAGGAAAGGGGTCTACTACCCCATACCAGGAAGGCAGTTGGATTTCTATGGGTTATACCAGTCAGGGTGGAAGATGTGGTGCTTTAGGAAAAGAGCATCCTTATCAGCAAGGTAGTGCAACACTAGGGACTTGAGCTAGAGCCCAGGGTCGAGGGGTAAGTCATATTAATGTAGTTTAGCCTACACCTTGTGGTGGTGAGGTTGGACCTTCGATTGTTTGAGGTATGATCTTTGTAGCTTCCACACTTTCTAGTGCTTTATTTGATACATGAGCCTCACATTCTTTTATATTTGATCATTTTTTGGATGTTTTGGGTCTAGTGGTGGAACATATGTGTGGGTTTATATAGATTGAAACACTGTTAGGGGTATGAGAATAAAATATCTAGAAATGTAAGGAGTGTTCTCTTGAGATTGGTGGGTATCATTTCCTTTGGGACTTGTTTGTGCTTGAGATATTGATTTTTGACCAAATATTGGGAATGGATTGTTTGGGGTTTTATCATTCCTGTATCGATATTATCTTTGAAGGGTAACATTCACATCACTCAAGGGTGATACTCATGTTCGTTTTGGGGAATGGGATATTCATGTGGTCCATGTAGGGTCAGTTCATCCATAATTGAGTGAGATCACGAACCAAGTGGCATGTATTGTGATCGATGGTGGGGAATTATAGCATATTTTCTTTCATCCTATGGTGGGTTAGTTTCATGAAATGTTACTGGAGGAATTCTCAAGGTTACTTCTTGAGAGATAAGTTGAGTTCATGATTAAACTGATGTCTAGGGCTGAGCCGGTATCTATTCTACCATGTAGAATATAACTAGTAAAAATCTAGGAACATAAATCCTAATTGGAGGAACTAGAGAATAAATGTTTTATCCATCCAAATACGTCACCTTGGGAATCACCAGTTTTTTTATAAGAAGGGTGGTGGGACATTGCAGTTGTGTGTTAATTATCAGATGTTGAATCGGATGATAGTTCAGAATCGATATTCCCTTCCACATATCAATGATCTTTTTGACTAGATGAAAGTTGCATCGATGTTCTATAAAATTAATTTGAGTTCAGTGTATCATCAGAAAAGGGTGAGACCTTCTGATATATTGTGGACTTTTTTTAAGAGAAGGCATGGTTTGTATGAGTTCATCGTGATTCCCTTCAGGTTAATGAATGATCCTGATCCGTTTATAGATTTAATAAACTGAATCTTTCATCCTTATTTGGATCAATTCATATTTGTTTTTGTGGATAAGATCTTGGTGTACTCTCAAACTCATGACGATCATGTCAAACACCTTGACGTCGTTTTGAGTACACTAAGAGAGCATAGGGTATATTTCAAACTATCTAAGTTTCAGTTCTGGATTGACAAGGTATATTTCTTGGGTCACATATTCTCTAAGGAAGGTGTATTATTGGACCTGTAGAAGGTTTAGGATGTTCTATCTTAAGAGAATCCCAAGAATGTTTTTAATGCCAGAAGACTTTTGGGAATGGAGGGCTATTAGCGGAGGCTCATTAAGGAATTTTCTTTTTGGAATCACTGGTTTTGGCCTTAACCAAGAAGGGTGTCATGTTATAATGGTCTAGAGAATGTGAGATTCTTTCCAGGAGCTAAAGAAATTCTTGACCATTGCACTGATTTTGGTACTACCCAAGTTGGGTAAGAAATATAACTTGTTTTGTGATGCATCTAGTATTGGCCTTGGGACAGTGTTGATATAGGGAGATTGGGTTGTGGTGTATGGGTCATGGTAGTTGATGTCACACGAGATAAATTACCCTATGTATGATCTTGAGTTGGCCAAAGTGGTTTATATTTTAAAATGTTGGTGAAATTATCTTTTGGGTAAAAAATTTATTATGTATACCAACCATAAAATACTTAAGTACATATTATCCCATCATGAGTTGAATCTTCGACATTGGATATGGGTTTAGTACATTAATTCTTTTGATTTTGAGTTGGCCTACATGCTGAGAAAATGGAACAATGTTGTAGATTCCTTGATCTAAAAGACACAAACTCAAGAAGTTTAGGAGCTCAGTTCTGAGTGGAGGATGATTGTCTTGTTAGCCAAGAAGCATATAGAGGCTTGAGAGAGCCAGGGACAGATGACCCTCACATCCTTGGGTGTTGAGTCCACACTATTGAGTCAGGTCAAGGAGAGGTCGTATGAGTATCTAGAGTGTTTGGACTTGAGGTAAATCTTTGAAGATGGGGATTCACCTTCTGACTAGACTATCGATGATGATGAGATCATCTATGTTTGTGGTCGTTTTGTTGTTCCCACTTGTATGCTGAAAGAGTCGATGCATTAGTTTCATGAGTCAAAGTGGGTGGTTCATCCTAGTTTGTCCAAAATGTAATGTGATCTTCATAGACAATATTTATGTCCCAGGATGAATAAAGTGGTTGCGGGTTTTGTGACACGATGCTACACCTACTAGTTGGTGAAGGCCGAGCATCAGCAACTGGGTGGTTTTATATATTTTTTCCCATTCCATTATGGAAGTGGGGTGATTTCATCATGAATTTTGTGGTGGGTATTCCAAGGAAACCTCATAAGAATTACACTATATGGTTGGTTATGGATCGATTGACTAAGGTGTCCCATTTCTTACCGATATGGAAGACTTTTTCCATGGATCAGCTGGGTAACTTATATGTTTGGGAGAGAGTGTGGTTGCACGGGGTGTCGTTGACTATATTTTCATATCATGATATTAATTTTACTTTGTGCTTCTACAAATGATTTTATAAGGCTCTTGGTTAGTGTTTTTGAGTACGACTTTTCACCCACAGATAGACGGGTGGTCAGAGCATAAAATTCAAGTGCTTGAGGACATATTAAGGGCATGTATCCTAGATTTTGGTGGATCATGGGAGAATCATATATAACTTGTAGATTTCCCCTACAAAAAAAAAGTTGTCAGTAAACTATTCATATGACACCATATTATGTGCTCTATGGTAGGATTTGTAGATCACTGTTATGTTGGATGGAGGCTAGAGAATCAGAGTTTTTTGGGCCAAGTCTCATACAAGAGACATCAGAGTAGATTTAGTTGATTTGGAAATGGATGAATATGACTCAAAGTATAAAAAAATCATATATTTATTGATTTCTTCAACCCATTAAGTTTATAATAGGTGATCTTGTGTTCCTTCAGGTTTCTCCAAGGTTGGAAGATCATCATATTTGAAAATAGGGCAAGTTGGCGCCCATGTACATAGGGTTGATTTAGATTGTGGAGAGGATCGGACCGGTGGCATACTGATTAGATCGTCCATTATGGTATAGTTGAATGCATGATGTTTTTCATGTGTCATGGATTTGAAAGTATCACCTTGACCCATCTAATGTGATTTATTTTGATTATGTTGAGCTTGAGATTGATGTGTCCTTTTAGGATCATCCCATTCGTATTGTGGATCGTAGTGATAAATTTTTATGAGGTAAGGTCGTGTCATTGGTCCAAGTGTTGTGGAAACATGGAAACATTCATAAGGAAACCTAATAGAGGGAAAATATATGAGGTCCTGGTGTCTTGAACTTTTTATCTTGGGTAAATAGGGATGCTTAGTAGTGAAGCTCGAGGATGAGTCGTTATAAGGTGCGGAGGTTGTAAGATCGAAAACTTCTAATGAGGTACGTTCTTGTTTATGTTTTGGTTTAAATCACTTTAAAATGGTTAATTAAATGTTTCTTATGAATAAGAGGAGCCTTGGGGTGTACCAGGGGGTTCGAGGCATGAAAAGAAGTAAAAGAGGCCACCCAGTGCAAGTGGCATGGTTGGTGCAAGGTTAGTGATAATCGTACACCAGAACTGTGAGACCTGGAGAGGAGTGGTGCACAGTTGGTGAAACTATGCCTAGTGGGGGAACAAACCATGTGGGTTTGGATAGAGGCATCATGCATGGACACTGAATGTCTTTTCAAACTATGTGGCTCCCTAGGAGACTATATGACCTAGGCCCTCTCTTGGACAGAGGGTGGTACATAGTTGGCGCACTGTTTGTCCAACCATGAGGCCAAACCATGCATCTCATTAAACAAGGGGAATTTCCAATTTTCCCCATTGGTATTTATGAATCATCACCTGATTGTATCCCCATATATTCCTACAACAACCTTGATGATGAACCAAACCCTCCCAAACATCCCAAGGCTCGACCTCCCTCAATTCTAAGCCATTTGGAGTGCATTTGGGTGAGAATAGAAGATCTGGGTGAGTCTCAAAACTCATATTCATTATATTTTCTAGTTAGGGGATTGTGTATTTGTTCTTCTCCTTCTGAATCCCAAAATCTATCTTTTCCAATAAATTTCTAGGTGTGGGATTTGAAGTTGGTGTGAGTTTGAATCAAGGGCTAAGATTAACCGAGTGTTCGTCTGCGGACTTGAGGTAGGTGATATACAAGTTATATCTCGTAGTTTTTGTGGTTTATTTATGTATATGTGATTATTCTTAGGTGTTGATATACCATCCATTTGTTCTCCTGGGTAGTAAATGATAAACGGGTTAATTAAATGATGAATTGAAACCCTTATGATACATGTGGGATGTGATGAGGAGTAAATCGGAACCTAAGGCCACCCATGGGGTGTGCCCTACCTTGAACATGGAAATTGAGTTGTTAAATATTAAATTTAAGGGATTATGGAATAAAACCAATAATAATTGTGTTTAGTTGATAACATGGCATAAGGGGGCATTTGGTCAAGCTTGAATGTGTTCAGTGGGTTATGCCATGTAAATAGTAAATGTGATAAATAGTTAAAGAGTCATGTGCACATTATTAAGTAGTAGGTGTGGGGTATTGGACTGAGGATCTACTCCCATGGGTTGGGCTAGATTGAGGATCTAGGTCCCACTCATATATTTCTTGGGTTAGGGTGTCGGACGAAGGCTCTATGACCTTAACTAATGCACATGGTGTGATACCAGGACCGAGGTTTCAAGGTAAGTTATTAAATTGTTATCTATTTTTTTGAAATGATTGTCCTTGAGAATTAGGGAACTTGACCCCCCCCCCCATATATTGTTTAGTTGATCGGCATAGGCTAAAGTGAACTTGATGAATGTGGCTAACTTTTGGAACTAAAGGAGAAAGTGGTTAATCTTAATATTGTTAAAGTATGGAACTTGATTTATCTTTCGTTACCCTTTACTATTTATTGTACTTATGCATACACTATTTGTTTATAATGCATATTTTATAGACACTGTTAGTAGTGGCCTATTGAGTTGTACTCGCACCCTGCATGGGCCTCCATTAATTGGGTACCTGAGTAGACTTTATGGTTGCATGTCAGGACAAGGGAAAAGGCCCTATGCTAGATGGTTGATGTGGGCTAGGATGTGCATGGATGAGGGAACCATACTTGATGTCAGGACCCATTTTGGGGATTCATCAATTTGTCTTTATTTTGGGATTTCTCTTTTGCACTTGGAACTGTATGACATGTCATGACATATTTAATGTTTGGTTGTGGTTATGTACCTAGTTTTGGAAATTGTTTGGTAATGCATGATTATCTTTTGTGTTGTTTTATTATTTCTCATTATTGCATGTTGTGGATTAATTTAATAAAGATGGTATAGTATCCTCAAGTGTTTCATTAGACCCTCACTGTTAGTCGATAGTCTCTAGTATACGGGGAGGCACACCTGAGATTACATAGCGAACTAGCTTAGGGCACTGGGTTTAGTGGAACTCAGGATGAAGCGTTACATTGGATTTGTTGTCAATCACTAAATCATGTTGCATGGGCAGGTATTAATGACATAGTGATGTTGCACATGGAATCACATATGGTAAAATTCAAAGAGTCAAATGGAAGAGAATATATTGAAATACAAAGATATGCCTTGATATCTCTATATATTAAGGATTTGGTTTGTCTTATTGTATATTTAGATGTTTTTGAAGTGATTAAGGGATAGTTCCGGTACGCTAAGACTGAAAATGAAGATTGTGTTAAATATCAAGAAGTTACGTTATGGAGGTCAGTGGCCAGTGGCAATTTGGAAGGCAGTGGTATTCTCTAGAAGATTTGATTGATGAGTTTTGAGTACCTTAGAAGTCTTGACCAGATGACATGGATGCACGGATGCATGCATGGAATTGGATTTGGCATGCATTCTATAAATTATAATGGAAGTTTCAAGAAATTGAACTCCATGGAGGAAGGATGTTTAGAAATAGTTTTACATGATATCTCACTGGAAGATGGATTTTGGAGTTCTATAGAATCCCAAAATCCATTTTGCAGAAGTATACATCGTGGTGTTGTTCTTCGGTGTTTGTAAAAATTTTGGGTATGAAAACTTGGAGTTTTCAATGAAGGTGTATAAAGGATTTGAGGCAAAGGTTAGATTTACGCATAGCATATAAAGTAGTCTGTGGTGACCGAATAGCACAAAAGGCAGCTCACGGTGAATTTCCAAAGTTTCGCAAAGTTAGAAATCATGCAGAGCGAGGCTCATCCACGAAGACCGCAAAGCACAGTCGTTTGTGATGGAGTGGCGGTGAATTTCGACGTTCAAAAAAATCACCAATAATGCATAGCATTTTATTATGTAAATACCACATAGCATAAAGAATTTTAACATGCGACGGAAAGGTGATGATTTCTTGAGCTTTGCAAAGTTGAAATTACTACATAGCGATGAAGGTAATTTGTGAACCGCATTGCACTAGAGTCGTTTGTGGACCGAAGGTGATGTTTTTGGGAGGACCGCATAGGATTGACCATGTAACATTTACGATGTTTCGTGAAGGATATTTTGCTAATTTGGGGATTAGCCAACTCATCAAGGGTTTGCCTATAAATACCCCACTAATCCCATCATTAGGAATTGATCTAAAGTTAAAGGGGAGGTTCGGTGATTAATTGGGAAATTGCAGATGTATGGGTGTTTTCATAGCAAGGCCGGACCGTGTAGCAATTGTAGTTCACAAAGAAATCAGTTCTTGAATCCAAGGATTCCTCTTAACATAATGTATTATTATCAAATGAAACCACATTGAAGATACATGCACCTAAATTTAAATATTCCATTAAAATTTTATTGCACATTCAACAGTGTATGCCTACTAATTCAAAACATTCAAGTACAATGAATCCATGTTAAATGACAGTTTACAAAATGCTAAACATCCATGGTATAATTATGTTCACACATCGTCAAGGAATTCAAAGAAGTTTAACACTTCTCCATTTTCACCTTATAAGAAGGGATTAGTCCTCTCAATCTCATTAGCCTAGAGGTTAATTCATTTAGGGGGAAACTCATGCGCGATGTCATTGACTGTTGCATTCATTCAATCAACTTTCAACACATAAAAAACTTTCTGTTCAATGCCAGGGAACTTACTTCCCCCCACGATGAATAAAATTCTTATAATTAAAAAAATGTTCTATAATTAAAATAATGTATTTATTTGCAAATTCTCTACATTAACAATTAATATGATTGCTTTGAAATCCATCGGTGAAAGTGATAAACTTCCACTTAAGATCTATCCAACTCTTATTCATGTTTATATTTGTACAATAAACAATGATTAACAAATAACTATGAGTGATAAATAAGGCAAATGCAATAAAAGATTCAAATAAAATATAAAAATTATAATGAAAAATATAAAGAATGGTCATTCTTTGCATTCGTGCACGTAGAATTAGTACAACTTATGTTATTATTATATTTTGAATTTTAAATAAAAATATATTTTTTGTATTGATGTTTATGAATCATTAAATATAAAAGTACTGTAATTATTCTATTATGTGACCGCTTCGTCATGCCTCCCCATGTGGCAATTAATATTTTTTAAATATATGTAATTGCTGTTTTTGATCATTATTATTTTACAATTACTAAATTTGATAATTGTCATCATTATCATTAATAAAGAATTATTATTGTCAATAATTATTTAAATTAATTCCGACCAAAAAGGAAACCGAACACACTTCCACAATTATATTAGGGGCAATTAAAATGACACCTTGTTATTCATTTTACATATTTATTTAACTAAATCATACAACCCCTCATATAAAACAATATTTTAATCAAATTATTGCATTTTAATGAATTATTCAAGGAAAGTGATTCAATAATTTTATCAGGCGATAGGCGCGAGGGAATATTATATCGTTATCATAAAAATAGTGTAAAAATGAATAATTATAATAATAAATACAGTCAGGGGAAGGTAATAAAATAATGTAAGGCAGTTATCAGTTTCTAAGATTTTCCAAGCATAATATTTATCCCTAGATTTTGTATTCCCCGCTATCGGTTAAAATTGTATTGGAGGCTTTTCATTAAAGTTTAAAAACAGAAAGTGTGCATCAGCAAGTGGTAGTATAGTACGTATAACGTAAACCAAAAAAAGTTTCAATCACTTATTGGAAGACGTGATAAACTCATCTCTTCACTTTCACTCTTTACAAAGTGGGCCACTAACTCTAAAAAAAGACCTCGTGTGTTCCCTAATATTTCTACAGTCTTTTATATTGAACAACATGGAATATCATAACCTTTTTTTTTTACATTTAAGGAATTTAGCACATAATATACATTTATACCATTGTAAATAATTGGATTTGATATTATGTATTTCATCTCAACACAAACTTCTAGTCTTACTCCATGGCAAAAACACCACCTACACCCCTTTCAGTGGAGACTTAATTTATTTTCAAGGCTTACACTCATAAGGATATTATGACGTTCAAATTTTGTCATTTTTCATAATGTAATGTTATTTATAATTAAGTATACACAAACATATACATATTTGTCTATATTTACACATAAAAAATTAATTTTATAAATAATTATGTAAACATATTTACATATAAAATATATTTATAAATATATGAACCATATCTAAATAAAAAATAATATTCATTTTATTTAAAATAAAAAATAAATATTAACAAATATTAATATATAAATATTAAAATGAACCATATCTATATTTGTATTTGTGTGTCTGTTTTAACAAACTAATATATATTAGATATATATATATATATATATATATATATTAATATATAATATATGTAAATAAATAAAAATATGTATAAATATATTTTTAGATACACATATAATATATATATGTATGTTGTAGATTTGTTTGTATTTATTTATTTATAAACATACAAAATAAAACAAATTTTATAAATGTATTTAAAAATGATCATATAAATATATATTAATATACAAATAAATACATAGATAAAAAAATATAACTATATATATATATATATATATATATATATATATATATATCATAAAATGAAGAACAAAGCAACATGGAGGAGTTATAATGATCTAGGCACGCAAGGGAGAGGTCTCGGGTTTGAATCCAAGGGGAGGCATGGACGCGCGCATGAGTGGGTGAACGGGGGGTGCCTTGTTAAAGTGGGGTGGCGCGCCTAGCACTGCTAGGGGGGTAGCACTGTTAAAGTGGGGTTCGAGCATTGATAAAGGGGGCGGGTGGTCACCTCAGATTTTGATTTTTTTTCAAATAAAAAAAATACATTTATCAGCGCTTTTTTAGCGCTGATAAAAGGGAGTCCCTTTTAATAGCATCTTAATTATGAGCGTTTTTTTAACGCTGATAACGACTTTTTTAGCACCGTTAAAACCATATTTTGTAGTAGTGAACCATGACAGATTACAAACAGAGAATTGAAGAAGGAAAACAACAAGAACATACTGCACCCGAGGAATGATCAAACACCTACATGTAAAAGGAATAAAAACTAGCAACGAAAGAACTAGGAGAAGCTTCAACAAGAGCATAAAAAACTAGGCCCGAACCCCCTTACCAAGGTCGGTCTCACCTGTAGAAGAACCCTCCAAGAATTGTTTCACCAAATTAATCCACCACAAGAACTCTAAACTATTGAGCTCTCCAACAAAACAATGCTCCCGGAACCAACCACGTATGGGGTCACCAATCAGTGCCACCAATGAGGTATCCCTCTCTGAATCGTCCCCGTCCCTTTTGATTTTTCTCGGCTTTTACCCTTTCAGCTTTCAATTCTATATCTATCATGGCACAAGCAGGGATCTCAGGCACTTAAAAAATGAAGAAACACATCCCTCAAACAAACTCCAACGACATCGGGACACATGGTCGGTTGAGGAGCTTTAGGAAGAAGTTGTTGTAACAAACCATTAATGGATGCCACTACATAAAGGTCTTCATAAGGATACTCCTCACAAAGCTCACCCATCGCGCTATGTAAGGGTCTTCACTTGTGGCATAAGGGTAAACTAGCGATATGTAAGGGTCAGTTGATCGTTACGTAAGGGTTGACACCGACAACATAAGTGTCCCTCGACCGAAATCGTAGCCTCGTAAGGGTATCACAATCCATGCGTAAAGGTAAGCCTCCAACTCTCTAACTCCTGTAAGGGTAGCCTGAAGCTCGTGTAAGGGTAGCTTGCTTCATTCCTCTGCCACTTAAAGGTATACTCGATCTCATGTAAGGGTACCAAGACTGCAACCCTCTTTATGTAAGGGTAGCTAAGACTTCACATAAAGGCACCGCGCATAGAACCAAGACTACATAAGGGCACATCAACCCATGCACAATGCTAACCCTGCATCTCAAAAGCTTATATAAAGTTAACAACCACTTACATAAGGGTAAGCTATGACATCCCTCCTTTTTATCACATAAACTTTCATTACATTATACAAAACCGAGGATCTTTAAGGTTTAGTGTCTTGGAAACCAGGAACTTAATACATGAAAACATAAAAAAAATTCTTCTTAAACACTTGAAAGGCTTCTTCATTTGTTCATCCTAAGTTCATTTCAGCATCTCATAACCTGGGAGCATACATCAAAGGAAAGGGTGAGCAGAAGACCCAGTAAGGGAAACAAGAGAAACATTTTACATGTGAACTTGAGATACATCAAAAGTCATGAAAAATAACTTTAAGGCATGAGAAAGAGATCATGAGGCATATCATAACTTGAATATGTGGCTACAACATTTAACATAGACAATCATTTCCGTTTCACCAAGGTCCAACCCCAAAGTGTCATTAAAAATTACCAAGGTTATTAACCAAGGTGTCGTTAAAAATGGTCATCTCTAGAGATTAAGTCTTTACCCAATGCATTGGAGCGCTATCAGTGCGCACCCATAAATTTACCTTTATTATCATGTGAGCCACATATATCATCATCAATCATTTCATAAACAACCCATATAGCATAACAGAAATGAGTTTCATTTCATAGTCATCACATTTTAAAAATTGCTTTAAAGACGTGATCTTTATGTCACTTTAAACCCACGGAAAAAGGAAAGAGGCTTTCATGTATGTAAGTCCCAGAATTAAAATAGAACATTTTGATATATATGTGAATACCCCTATAGAAGAAAGAGCTTTAAGTATTCACTTAATAAAATAAAATTATTTGAGATAAAGAGATAGACATTTTGAGATGAAAATTCTGCAGCATAACGATTATGTTATAGGGTTTTAGAAAATACTGAAAAGAGAGGGGACATGGGTCACCCACTCCTAAATGATCCATAAAATAGTAGAGGGACAGGATATAAATATAAAAACATGGTAATAAAATTTGAAAGACATACCATATGAAATGAAAAACATGGAAGAAAGACAAAAATAAGATTTCTCTTATGAAAATTCGGTAGCCTAACGACGTCACTTAAAACTTAAAAAAATGAATTGATGAGATCAAATAGGGTCTCTCATCATATGAACATAAAAGATCAGTATAATAGATATAAAGATCATACCCCAACATAATAAAATGAACTTGAAAGACTTGACATGAAAATAGAACTTGAAAATGAGAAGGGTGAAAGAATCCTTAAAAATTCGGCAGCCTAACGGCGCCACTTAAACATTCTTAAAATGAATTGATGAGAGAAAGAGGAGGTATCTCATCATATGAAAATTAAAAGGACAGTAGGATGAATATAAAACAAAATCTCCAACATAAGAACATGGAGCATAAAAGAAATGACATAAAAGAGAGTACTTGGAAAGAAAGAGAGAGGTATGATCCCTTACCTTAAAACGTAACTCTTAAAACTCAAAGGTTGAGACCTTGAGGGGATTGAGGGAACCTTGGGAGGACTACTTGGGAGGTAAGGAGACCAGAACTTTGTTTAGGAGGATTTTGGAATGAAAAGGATGAGAGAATGACTTGGTATTTCTAGGGGAAGTGAGGGGACAAGACATTAATGGCCAAGGGACACCTCATTGGTGGTATTGGCAAAACCATGGGCTTTCCCATGGTATTTGCCCATGGTATTGGCCACTTGGTACACCTCATACCTTATCGTACTATTAATAAGTCGACCAGAATTATTTCATAATTACTACATCCTTAATGATGTCATTAAACACCCGAAACTCAAAAACTGTATTTTCACTATTCACCGAAAATTCAACTTTCTCAGAAAAATCCCAAAATTTCACCTTAACCAAATATCGATGCACTAATTTAAAAAATGAACTCCATTTTATGAAAATAATTTTCTAAATATTTTTAATTTAATTTTTATATAAAAACACTATTCACTGAAAATTCATTTTTTTCAGAAAAATCCTCAAAAATCACCATAACCTAATATCGATGCTTTGATTTCAAAAATGAACTCAATTTTATAAAAATAATTTTCTAAATATTTTTAATTTAATTTTTAATTAAAAAACACTATTCACCCGAAAAAACTAATACTTGATTAATAATTTCTAAAACAGTTTTTTACCTATTTTATTGAATCACATTACTTAAAAAAGGTGTCTAAATTATATTAATACTTTATTTAAGTGAGATTACTAATCCATTTGGTCACATTACTAATACTAAGCATAAAATCACTATTCATAATTTACTATTCATAAAAAATTATGTTGATCTTATTAGACTCTAAATTTCTTACTGAACATAATTATAGAAGACCATTTTTTGAAAATCATTACACATTATTAACTATTTAAGGTTTACATAAATATATTTAAAATATCCTTTTTCTAAAATTCATCAATAATATACATCCTAAAATTATCCGGACATTTGAAAATTCACAAACTTCACCATAAGAAGAAATCAGAATTTTTATTTAAATGAAAGGATTACACAAGGCAGTTACAGTCTCGTTACATAACCCCTTATAACACCAACATAGAAACTAAGAGTAAGGTGTGTTAGGGTGATAGAATCTTGGAGCGGCTCGGCCAACATTGCCCGAGTAGTGATTTCTATCATCTTGAACTTCTCGTGAAGGCGATTCCGTTCCAACTTCACATGATGAAGTTCATCTTGGGTTTGGTCCAAAGAAAAGCCCAAAGGTGCTACCTCCTTCCCGAGTTTCGTCAGATGGGCTTCGATCGGCCTGAGACTACTGGATGGGGCCATCAAATCTTCTTTCTATATTAATTAATCCAGATCACTTGTATTTATAGACAATAATCGCAACATTTAGTTTCCAATGGTCATATTGACCAACAGTCATATAACAGTCGAAACCCAACGGTCTTATTTTAATTATACTCATTTTATTAAATGAAATGGTTTTTTGAGTATAAAATAAAATATCACACAAAGTTAGGAAAAAAAATTTATTCAAAATTTCAGGTCGTTAAATTCTTCCCCCTTAAGAAATTGCATCCTCGCAATTTTTAAAATTGGGCTTGGAAATTTTATTGAAAGTCCGACATCGAAAAAAGATTCAGTAAAACTATTACTTTAAAAGAAAGAAAGGGAAGTACAAAGGTCACCCGAGTTAACCCATACTAGGATTCCATGTAGGAAAACATGGATATAAAGGAGAAAACAAAGTGTCAAGTTCTGATGGAGAGTGATAGAAAACATGATTAGGAGAAAGTTAACCACCAGAAAATCACAAACTTATGATGTGTTAAACGGTCTTTGATTACCCAGTAGGAAACGTAAACCAACAACGTTTTTTTTTACGATCCCTTTCATAATTTTGATGAATTCATTTACTACATTGAAAAAATCATAAGGAAATATACTTAACTTCAAGTAGAGTTTCATCCCTTAATATGTTTCCACCAATACTAATCTTTTCTCCAAACAATGAGCATTCAAAAAGACTTGGTCACATCAAAAGCACAAGAATCATCTTCTAGAGAATCCCATAATCCACAAAAGGAGAACTATATATTTCCCTTGTATTTAGACATCAACTAAAACCAAAAGGTTAGTACGAGATCATATAATCCCCAAAAATGATAATCCTTTATAAAAAGAAAAAAAATGACTATTAATCTCCAAAATTAAACAGAAGTAACCAAAGTTCCAGAAAGACCATTCAATACACAATCGTCCTTATAATTCATCAAAATAATCCAAACTAAGATTGAAACCCAAAACTCAGAAGGATTTAATCACACAGTCTTCCACAATAAATCTTAACATTTATCTCCAAATAACATCGACTACTCTTAAAGTCTCATACTAAAGTGTAATTAACCTAATCACATATTCTCTATGATTGGTTAATCATTTTACAGAAATAACCCAAATCACCATATGTCCACAATAAATACATAGATTCTTACAAAATAAAAAATTTCAACCATTCCTCCACAAATAAAATCCTATAGTATTTTATTTTCCTTAGGCATATAGTACTCCCAAAAGAGAAAACATCGTCCAAAATAACCTTTATCATTTAATCACCAAATCATTTTCCTATACAAAGGATATCCATTTGATAAAACATAAGTTTCCAAAATCAGATTATTCTTGATCCATAAAAATAGCAGGTGCATTAGTCAGTCCGAAGGGCATAACACCAAACTCATAATGCCCATATCTTGATTGGAAGGTAGTTTTTGGAATATCATCATTCTTTACCCTCAATTGATGATAACCATAATGAAGATCAATCTTAGATAAGAATTGAGTCCCATGAAGTTGGTCAAATAAGACATAAATTATTGGAAGAGAGTATTTGTTCTTCATTGTGATCCCATTCAGTTCTCTATAATCAATGTATAGCTGCATCGATCCATCCTTCTTCTTCACAAAGAGAACTGGTGCTCCCCAAGGATACACACTTGGTTGGATAAACCCATTATCCAAAAGATCTTGGAGTTGTTTCTCTAATTCCTCTAGCTCCACATTTTCCATCCTATAGGGGGTCTTTGACATCAGATGAGATCCAGGTACGATTTCAATGGAGAAATCTACCTCTCTTTCTGGGGAAGGTCTGGGTAACTCCTCAGGAAATACGTCAACGTATTCCTAGACGATGGGGGCATTTTCTAAAAGAATAAATCATTCATGAGAAACTTATTTCATTTATGAATCTTTTAACTAAAAGGATTTTATGTCTTAAAACTTCATGCTTAGACAATTACATTTTTCTATAATTCCTTCATAATGATTCATAAAAAGCTTGCGATTAACCAAACATATCCCCTGGGAGTGTCATAACCAAGAGTGCAGCAAAGCCCATTGTCGTGTACCAGTTCCCATTCAAGCCTAGCTCAAAGCGGTGTTTTTGGGTTTTACCCCTATGTACATCTATGCCAGAGCCACCTCTACGTGCTCGTATCCAGACACAGATGTATTTGCTTGGCAACCACTTACTCAATACTCATCAAAATACCAGGAAGATTTCCTATATTTAAACTTTTCTATAAGGTTATTCCTAAAGTTTTCATATCCTAATTTCCATAAATAACTAAACCATCTTTTGATACCAACTATGGAATCCTGCCTTTTTATCACATAAACTTTCATTACATTATACAAAACCGAGGATCTTTAAGGTTTAGTGTCTTGGAAACCAGGAACTTAATACATGACAACATAAAAAAAATTCTTCTTAAACACTTGAAAGGCTTATTTATTTGTTCATCCTAAGTTCATTTCATCATCTCATAACCTGGGAGCATATATAAAAGGAAAGGGTGAGCAGAAGGCCCAATAAGGGAAACAAGGGAAACATTTTACATGTGAACTTGAGATACATCAAAAGTCATGAAAAATAACTTTAAGGCATGAGAAAGAGATCATGAGGCATATCATAATGAAAAGAACTTGGAACATAACTTGAATATGTGGATACAACATTTAACATATACAATCATTTCCATTTCACTAAGGTCCATCCCCAAGGTGTCATTAAAAATTAGCAAGGTTATTCACCAAGGTGTTGTTAAAAATGGTCATCTCTAGAGATTAAGTCTTTACCCAATACATTAGAGCACTATCAGGGTGCACCCTTAAATTTTCCTTTATTATAATGTGAGCCACATATATCATCATCAATCATTTCATAAACAACCCATATATCATAAAATAAATGGGTTTCATTTCATAGTCATCACATTTTAAAAACTACTTTAAAGATGTGATCTTTATGTCACTTTAAACCCACAGAAAAAGAAAAGCGGGTTCCATGTATGTAAGTCCTAGAATTAAAATAGAACATTTTGATATATATGTGAATACCCCTATAGAATAAAGATATTTGATTATTCACTTAATAAAATAAAATAATTTGAGATAAAGAGAGAGACATTTTGAGACGAAAATTCTGCAGCATAACAGTTATGTTATATGGTTTTAGAAAATACTGAAAAGAGAAGGGACATGGGTCAACCACTCCTAAATGATCCATAAAATAGTATAGGGACAGGATATAAATATAATAACATGGTAATGAAATTTAAAATACATACCATATGAAATGAAAAACATGGAAGGAAGACAAAAATAAGATTTCTCTTATGAAAATTCGGCATCCTAACGACGTCATTTAAAACTTCAAAAAAAAAAATGAATTGACGAGATCAAATAGGGTATCTCATAATATGAACATAAAATATCAGTATGATAGATATATAGATCATACCCCAACATAATAAAAGGAACTTTAAATACTTGAATGAAAATAGAACTTGAAAATGAGAAGGGTGAAAGAATCCCTTAAAAATTCGGCAGCCTAACGATGCCACTTAAACATTCTTAAAATGAATTGATGAGAGCAAGAGGGGGTATCTCATCATATGAACATGAAAAGGACATTAGTATGAATATAAAAGAACATCCCCAACATAATAACATGGAGCATAAAATAAATGACATAAAAGAGAGTACTTGGAAAGAAAGAGAGAGGTAGGATCCCTTACCTTAAAACGTAACTCTTAAAACTTGAAGGTTGGGACCTTGAGGGTTTGAGGGAACCTTGGGAGGACTACTTGGGAGTTAAGGAGACCAAAACTTAGTTTAAGAGTATTTTTGAATGAAAAGGATGAGATAATGTCTTGGTATTTGTAGGGGAAGTGAGGGGACAAGACATTAATGGCCAAGGGACACCTCATTGGTGGTATTGGAAAAACCATGGGCTTTCCCATGGTATTTGACCATGGTATTGGCCACTTGGGACACCTCGTACCTTATCTTACTATTAATAAGTCTACCAGAATTATTGCATAATTACTACATCCTTAATGATGTTATTAAACACCCGAAACTCAAAAATTGTATTTTCACTATTCACAGAAAATTCAACTTTCTCAGAAAAATCCCAAAATTTCACCTTAACCAAATATCGATGCTATGATTTCAAAAATGAAATCCATTTTATGAAAATAATTTTCTAAATATTTTTTATTTAATTTTTATATAAAAACACTATTCACTGAAAATTCATTTTTTTTCAGAAAAATCCCAAAAAATCACCATAACCTAATATCGATGCTTTGATTTAAAAAATGAACTTCATTTTATAAAAACAATTTTCTAAATATTTTTAATTTAATTTTTAATTAAAGAACACTATTCACCCAAAAAAACTAATACTTGGCTAATAATTTCTGAAACTGTTATTTACCTATTTTATTGAATCACATTACTTAAACAAGGTGCCTAAATTATATTAATACTTTCTTTAAGTGAGATTACTAATCCATTTGGCCACATTACTAATACTAAGCATAAAATCACTATTCATAATTTACTATTCATAAAAAATTATATTGATCTTATTTGACTCTAAATTTCTTACTGAACATAATTATAGAAGACCATTTTTTGAAAATCATTACACATTATTAATTATTTAAGGTTTACATAAATATTTTTAAAATATCCTTTTTCTAAAATTCATCAATAATATAAATCCTAAAATTATCTGGAAATTTGAAAATTCACAAACTTCACCATAAGAATAAATCAGAATTTTTATTTAAATGAAAGGATTACACAAGGCAGTTACGGTCTCGTTACATAACCCCTTATAACACCAGCATAAGACCTAAGAGTAAGGTGTGCTAGGGTGATAGAATCTTGGGGAGGCTCGACCAACATTGCCCGAGTAGTGATTTCTATCAACTTTAACTTCTCACGAAAGCAATTCCATTCCAGCTTCACATGATGAAGTTTGGCTTGGGTTTGGTCTAGAGCAAAGCCAAAAGGTGCTACCTCCTTCCCGAGTTCTGTCAGATGGGTTTCGATCGGCCCGAGACTACTGGATGGGGCCATAAAATCTTCTTTCTATATTAATTAATTTAGATCACTTGTATTTATAGACAATAATCGCAACATTTAGTTTCCAACGGTCATATTGACCAACAGTCATATAACAGTCGAAACCCAACGGTCTTATTTTAATTATACTCATATTATTAAATGAAATGGTTTTGTTGAGTATAAAATAAAATAACACACAATGTTAGGAAACAAAATTTATTCAAATCTTCGGGTCGTTACATAAGCCCTACAAAACCAGAATAATTCAAGGGTAACATTATATCACGCAAGGGTAACCCACCCCTCACAAAAGTGTAAAACAAAACTTACGTAGTATTGGTTCTGTGCGTGGTACCTTTACGTGAAGTCTTAGCTACCCTAATTTTTTTTAATATCAGAGATAAATAAAAGGTTCTCAAAGGTAGGTCATGGTCTTTTTGATAATCTACCCATACTAACAAATCTACTATGGACAACTACTAAAACATGTTTAGAAAAAAAATCTAAGAAACCACATTAACACTATTGGAAATGGGAGCTATACCAATGGGTTTTCATAACTGTTGGCATGGAATTCATATATTTAGTATATACCAATGGGTTTTTAGAACCATTTGTATAGGTAAGGCTATACCAAAAATTTCCATGAACCGTTGTTATAGGTGAAGGGTATATCAACGCTTTACTTTAACTATTGGTATGTATAATATACATTGAAGGCTATACCAATGGTTCAAGGAATCCTATACCAATGGTTTTTAAAAACTATTGGTATAGCCTCCCGCACAAATTCTAGCCACGCAACCTTGCCCTCCTCCAATCCGGTTCCCATATAGATTGAACCCTATGATAAGCGGCATTCCATTTTCTTTCCCAGCCGCGAAGATCTATCTTCTGTTTACGTTTTCATTCTATTTTTATTGAACATAAAATTGGTGAGTTACAAATCCATCATACATTTTTTCAATAATCATTTTCATTTTTTATAGGTATAAAATACTAACCTAGATTCATTAATGCGAGGATTCTTTTAGATTCATTGAACAAGGTTTAGTTCTGATTATATTTGTTATTGTATTGCATAATAAATCTAATTATTGATGATGTATTTTTTTAATTCAATTATTCCCTTCTTCTATATAAACTAACATTCCCCTCATGTAGTTGCACTAGATTTAATTTTTTGTTTCTTTAATAAAACAAAGAGCTGGCTATGAATAATAAAATAAAAAACTAAAACATCTTATCATCATGTTTGTCATTGCTTTTAAGATTCTTTATCAATAGAGATATATCCATAACCAAAAATTTCCCTTTATAATATTTATGACAATTCATTTTGTGCATATGTTGGTTGTTTGAAATATTATGGAATGAATACATGGAAAACGTTACTAAATTCAAACTGCATATTGGTGTAACTGATCCAATACTTAATAAAATCCAAGAGAATCCATTTTATACATAATTTTGTAGCTTGGAATACTGTAGAAGTACTATAAATAATATTTGACAATGACGAATTCAACTTAAAAGCATTCTATTTCAAATTTTGGATATTAAAAATCACAGTCATGTGGGTATTTATTAAGTTGTAGTGAAAATCATGGTACTCGTACTCATGGATTGTGGTGCAAGTCGTGGTACTTGTTTTCATGGATTGCTGAAAATGAGTTTCTAGGAGTTATTGTATAAAATAGGGAAAGTTTATGTTATATGAAATCAAAAACATTTATACTGCATGAAATTCAAATAATATATTGAAAATGAATTTGATAAGAAAATAATTTAAAAAAATATTAAAATATGTACATGGGGACATTTAAGAAAATGCATATTACATAAAAGTAGGTAGACTAAACATGATTAGTATTGGAAATTATATATTCCAAAGGATTATGAATCCCACTTCCACTTGCATTTTTTCAATGTATGTTATATAAAAGCATGCCATACTGCATGGTAAAACTTCATACTTAAATGTAAGCATATTCAAACTAATGGTTACAAAGCCTACTGATTGCATACTATAATGAATAAAGTATATTGAAACAACATAGTCAAACTATATATTAGTGTTATTGAACTAAAACAAAATAGTATGCATGACAATTAATTTTGTAATATATGGTTTGAATATATACATCGATATTCTTTTCATAAAAGTTGAATATGGATGAACTTTTTTTGTTACCTAAAAATCATTATTAAATTATGTTAATTATGTGGAAGACATATTTATATAAATTAAAATTCAAAATATATACTATTTTTTAATCTTTGATATTATAATTTTCATATAGACTAGTTTTTCAGTTGTGGTTTTATATAAAGTGAACAATTCTCATATAAACTAGTTTTTCAGTTATGGTTTTATATAAACTGAACACTCCTCATTTCCTTAAATAAATATTTTTTTTCCAATGCATGAAATGAAAAAAATTGAAGTGATATGAAGGAAGAGGATGACTGATAATAATTTTCACATGAGAGAGATGGGCATTCCTCCCCTAGTGTCTATTGTGAGTATAGAATTTCAAGTATATATATCAATAACATATTATGTCATGTCATTAGTCTATTTTTTTAAATTTTAATCAGGAACCATATTCTAGGAGAGAACTATTGTCCAACCCACCTAGTGGAAAAATTTCTTAGCCTGATGATTTGAGAGGGGGTGGTACTAGAGCTACTCGTACCAAACATCACACCTGATGACACCCTCCTTCATCATAGACACCATGCAACACAATTTCTTATCCCACAGTTCTATAAGTGTCACCCGAGATATTTAGTCCACCTATAATTTCACCACAATTTATGTCTAATACTCCCCGTATATCATTTTATTATAAGATGATGGATCCCAATCCCCATCCATATTATCCTTCTCCACATATTTCCATGTCAGCTACTTTTCCTATTACTTCATTATCTCTAGGATTTTATGTTCACGATCCTTCGACTTTTACTCTGGTGCATTCTGAAAACTCCCTGGTATACCATTCATCATGAGAAGACATTGGAACCCACTACTACACAGGTCGATGATCCTTTATAGACTATGGATCCAAAAATATCCACTGATCTACCTTACTGAGGTAATGTATTGAACCATGGTAAAAGTTATTGACCACAATTTATTTTCATTATAATATGTAATAATTTAATATTTTTCTTTTATTCTTTCATAGATGGATTTTCCACTAGAAGGTGTCATGGACGTACAAGCATGAATGAAGTGTGGAACCACCAAACATAAGTTATGGTTGAGTATAATGAGGAGAATCAAATGATTGAAAAAATAGGAAGAGAATGTTAGAGTTTTATGGAAACAATTTCCAAATACTCTAACGTCATTCCTGTCAAACCACTCTCCTAGAGACACCTAGAAAATGAAGTAAAATATAATTCTTGATCCAGGTGTCCATTCAAACTATACCACACATAAAATTGAATCTTGTGACGATCTCTACGCCTAGGTAACCCATGGGAACCCCCAGTCACCATTATCAAGGAAAAAAACGTGTTTATAGTCATCGTACCCTGCTTTTTTCACATTTTTTGGCCTTTCAAACCACTATAACTTCTGCTCTGGGTGTTTATTTGGGTTATACCACATATAAAATCAAATATTGTGATGATATCTATGCCTAAGTGATCCACAAGATCCACTGATCACATCTTTTAAGGCAAAAAGAGGTTTAGAAGGCCTCCAAAATTAAATTTTTAGCCTTTGTATCTCAATTTTTTAGCATTTGATGACTTTTAAGCCTCATTTAAGGGGGTCTTTTTCCCTTTTTTAGTGGAGACTGAATTTATTCCCAGGGATTACATTCATATTGATATTATAGATTTAAAATTTTATCATTTTTCAAAATTTTCTATTATTTATAATCAAATATATGATAATATATACATATTTTTTATATATCCACACATAAAAATGTAATTTTATAAATAAATAATTAAACATATTTACATATAAAATATATTTCACAATATATAAACCTTATCTAAATAAAAAATAGTATCCATTTTAAAAAAATATATATAAATAAATATGTATTTAAATATATATATATATATAAATATATATATAAACACACACACACATATAAATATATATAAACACATATATAAATATATGGATAAAAAAATATAAAAAAATATAGATATATTATAAAATTTAAAACAAATCAGTATAGGGTAGTGGAAAAGGTGCTGGTGTATAAGCTGAAGGTCTCAGGTTTGAAACTCACAGGAGGCAGGGGTGCGCGTTGTGGGGTGGGATTATCTAAAGCGCTGATAAAGCGGTGGGGGAAGAACTACTAAGGTGGGGGGGGGGTGAAATTTTTTTATACCCTTTATCACCGCTTTTTACAAGTGCTGTTAAAGCTAACCCTTTAACATCTTTTACATTATCAGCACTTCTTTAGCAATGATAAAGACCTATTACTAGTGATGTTAAAGGACAAATTTGTAGTAGTGAACTAACTAGGTACAATAGCACACCACCAACTAGTAATGAAATCACCCCTTAATATCTCTATATATTGACATAAACCTAGTTTTCCTCTTAGAATAACTGATTCATATGGATCCTTCTTGAAGCATGATTAGAAGTGTGGTTCGAGTCTCCAATGGTCTAACAAGAGCGGTTCTCCATCCTCAAATATATAGAAATCATTTGGGCCACCTCTCCCATATAACAATAAAAAATGGGCCATATCACCCTCCTTCATACCATATGATATATATATAGCACAATCTTTTCATCTCACTTTTCTTCTTCATTAGCCTATATGTTTTTCAACAAATAGTGTGCACATCAACATATATCTTCACTCTTTGTTAATATTTAATGCACAATGCACGATCTCTCAATGTAGTGTTAGATCTTATAACATTTTGTATTACTATCATTTCTTTATATTTGGTTTTTAGAGTTTTTATCAAGATTTGTGAAGTTTTTGGTTATTTCCCAGTTTGCGAATGGCTAGTAGAAAATGTGTGGTAACCATGAAACACATGATATAGAATTGATAGTGCAATTTTTCATTCTTTGAGCATGGTTTACCAGTCCATGTATGGTATTACAACAATTCATATAACCCATTTTTTTACTATGGGTGAATTCCACGGTTGGCGCAAGGTTATGAGTAACCGTGCTACCAAACCATGTAGGTGCCCAATGGTTTCCTAGTTGGAGACTCACAGGCCATACATGGTTTACTAAACTATACAACCAAACCATGTGAGATATTGGAAATCACATAAAAAGTTATTTGACATTTTTAACCCCATTATTTTAAGTGGATTTTATCCTCCCCCACTAATGATCATCCAACCCTCTATGGAACATAGGGAGCTCTATCCCTTCACCTCCTCCAATTTTTGGGATCCTATAACTTGGGTTTTGAGAGGTTTTTGATCAAGGTAGACCTCATCCACCTATCTTATCTTATTCCTTACATTATTTTCTACTATCCTAGGATTACTCCTCCTCTTGTAACCCTAATTCACTATACAAGTTAGGGTTGGGGTTTGGGTTGATTCTAACCTAAAGTTTTGATTCCCTAAGTCCCATAAAGTTTGATTCCCTGTTTTTTTAATTTTTTTTCCTTAGAAGGCGAAACAATGTGGATTTATTCCCACCAATTTGAGGTAAGTGTTTCTATTCACTTTATTTTTCAATTCATTTAATTATTGAGTTTTAAAATTTATTTCTTATAAAATTATAAATATATATGATATTAATGAAGTTTTTACAAAGTGATCCTTATGAGTTTTTATCTTGAAATAAAGGTTTATATTCTATTAAATTTTAAGTATTGTTTTGAAATTGAATGTTCAATTATGCCAAACCCCTTTTGAAATTTCCCCAGGGACCACTTTAATTTATTTTAATGACACATGTGGCCTTGGGTCTTATTTTAATTTTCAAAGTAAACTGTCTAATATTTAAGGAATGTTTTATATTAAATGGGGGTGTGTATTCTAGTTTCTTTTCATTTTTTTTTTCTTAAAATGAGAAAATTAAAAGTGATGGAAATCAACTTATCTTCCTGAGTTAGTTTTTGGGTAAAGGAATTTTTTATTATTTTAAAGGTAAAGGGTTCATTACTCATGAGACCCACATTGATTGTCCTTATATTTTTCCCATTATGGGATATTTTATCATTTTTATGAGGGATGTATGACATAGATGGGGTTGTATATATGAGTGTACTGTCCCGAAAATTCTGTAATTTTTTTAATTATATGGAATTATTTCAAGACCGCGGAATCTGACGGCGCGCGATTTCGAGGCCTGGAGTGCCCTGAATGGTCCGTCAAAGTTTTGTTAAGGTTTAATTATCACACGTAAGCAGTTTTCTTGAAAAAAGTGGAATAAATCTTAAACGGTTACCTGGATTAGAAATCAGAGGGCACCGTTGCGCTTAGGATGACGGGTTTACCCTAAGCGCCACTTAAGTTTAGTCCACACGAGCCTCCTGTGAGGAAACTCGAAAATGGCATAACCGTATATAAAATAATTAAAGTTATTTTATTTTTCAAATGCTTATAACGCACAAATGGTAACTCAGATTAAAAATACGAGACTACCGCTGAACTCGTGAGGGTATGTTTTCTTTAGGTAGATACTAACCTTGGCCAGCGTGGGCCACTAGTGAAAGTTAGTTTTTGACCGTAAATAAAATAATTAAGTGAAAATTATTTTATTGTTAAATCCATAACTTCTAAATGGTAACTCAGATTAAAAATATAAGAGTACCATTGGGTTCGTTGGGGTGTATTTCACTTGGGTAGAGCCTAACCTCGGCCGGCACGGGTCGAGGGTGACTGTTAATAATTTTCCGAACTTTTTTTTAGGTACGTTCAGTTAACGTGCACGCGGCGTTTTGTAAATTTTGAACCGGTACTCAGAATTAAAATTTGAGGACACCGTTGAACTCGCATCACTGATATTCGCTTAAGGAGACCTTCACTTCGACCGCAGTAGGTCCGGAGAAAAATTTAGTTTTTGGAACTTTTTAATAGAATAAATAAAATAACTTTATTATTTTATTTTTATTCTATCCTCCAACGGACGAGCGGTAAGGTGGGACTGGCGACGTGTCAATCCAATAAATGGCATGAACTTTCAATTCTAAGTAACTGCACCATTGGGGAATTAGGAAGGTTCCTAATTAATGGGACTCCATTAATCCCACGAACGCTACACACCCATCCCCTCTCCTATTTATATGGAGCTTTGGGAGAGGTGTCGGCATGACTTCACCAAGCGACGAAGCTCTGGTAAAGTGCCGTGACGCCCAACACTTGGAGGACAGACCCGGTTCCAGCAGACGGTGATGAACGACCCCAAACCACGAACCGAAGAACGATGATCGAGCTGCGTTGTTGGAGGCTTGTTGTGGGGACAACGAATGCCGACACTTCCTCAAACGCGGAAACTCTCCAAAGAACTTGAGGTAGGGGTTTTATTTATGTTTTAATTGACTTTATTGATTCCTCATATCGTAAATTCATGACGACGATGGCCAAACGAACATGGCCATCATCCCGCACATAAACCTTGCTCATCTTTCTTTTTATTCTTCGCGCGTTCTTTGTGCATTCTTCAACGCCTAATATTTATTGAAGCTTGAAACACTGAGTTTCGCTGAGAGTGATATATGGACATGGAGCCCTCGACGCAAGGATCACGAATATGCGATCGTTTAATTTTTTGGGCTACGAACAAAGCCGCAGGGGCTCACGGAAGAAGGCTGCGGCCGGTACCCGGCCGACCGCGAGAGAGGAAGGGCGGCGTGCGTTCGCACTGCCAGTTGTGAAGGAGGTCATGGCCCATCAACTACGGCGGAGCAGGGTGGCGGCCGACATCTGGCCGACCGTATGGCGGAGCAGCAGCGAGCGTCCGCACCGCCGGTGGAGCATGAGGCCGCAATCACTCGACCACGATGGAGGCCGAAGGACAACCAACACCCAACTAGCAGTAGGTGGACAGCGACGCCGTTGCACCATTGGAAGGAGAACCGGCCGGCCGAGGCACACCGTACGGGACCGCTGAGCGGTCCCGCGTGCCAGCAGGGCGACCGAATGACCAACGGGCCGTTCAGAATACCGGGGGGGGGGGGGGGGGGTCTCCTTTCGGGTTGCGGCTAGGGTAGACCGCCTGCCCACTATGGGCCGCTCCCTTCATGGTTCGGGCCCGCTGAGGCCCAGGTCGGGTCGGGCTGTGTCGGATCGGACCCGGGCGTATCCAAACCCAGTTTTTCCTTTTTGGTCGTAACTTGAGAACCGAGCGTCCATTTGACAAACCGTCTACGACAACAGAATCCTTAGAGAGAGATGGTCCATTTGGTATACTCCACTTGAATTTTGGATAAGTTGGAGTATGGTCGGGTTGGATCGAACCTCGAATCCAACCGGGCTATCGGAGCGGAAATGCTAATAACTTACAGACTGGACGTCCAATTGACATGCCGTCTGTTACGTTGGGTCCCTTTTGATGTGAAAGAATTTTGGGATACTTTTTTTGGAACTTTTTTATGGTTGATGTATGACCGATGACTTGGGGAGTGGTTCTCCCAAGCGCGCTACATGCGGAACCCTGCGACTGGCTGAGATCTGACGACTGCTGACCATTACGACTCAGAGTGTCTCGACAGGCCTAGTGGGGAGCATCTCTGTGTGATGTGGCAGACCCACAGTGGGTAGCACCTATGTGTGACGTGACAAACCCACGATACACGACAGGAGGAGTACCTCAACAGGCCATGAGGGGGAGCACCTCTGTGTGATGCGCCAGACCCATGGTGGGGAGCGCCTCTGTGTGACACGGCAGACCAATGATACTCAATAGGAGGAGTACCTCAACAGTCCAAGATTAGTGGGAAGTGCCTCTGTGTGACGCGGCAGACCCACTGTACTCGATAGAGGAGGATTTCTCTAGCATCCGAGGTGTTCAACGATGTGACTGGGGATGTTACTCATTACTACCCCTAGAATAAATCATGATGTGAGCTGTCTTTAACTTGTGCTTGTGATTGAGGTTATGATATGTGGTACTTTACTTGTGTGGTAATCTACCTTCGTTGTGTTAACTTGTGGTATTTTTCCCTCACATATGAGATGTGTATATCTTAATAACTTAGGTGTATGTATGGGAATATATCTAAGTATAGTTGATGTGTATATCTTAATAACTTAGGCCACTCTCGGGAATTCCATTTTAAGATGAGAGAGTTGATGTCTTGCTTTGTGGTTTTCCTTTGTGGAAATTTAGGAGACCAACGGGGTCTCAGGGTCCCTACTGAGTATCGTTATACTCACCCCTGCACGGGCTTCGCCCACACCTTGTTGTGTCTTGTGCAGACGACGTACAACATTGATCGAGGCTAAGGGAGTGAGGACTGGACGGTGCACGAAGGTGGACCATTCGGTGTGATGTGACACAGAGGAGACGGACAGACGTGGAGTGCTGAGGAGGCGATATGTACCTACCCTTGAGGTAGAAACCTCAAAGGACGACCCAATAGCTGTTTTCCTTTTCTTTTAGTTTTATTGCATTTCCAGTTGTACTTTTACCTTTATAGTTGGACTTGTATTCTGGCCCCTTTTACTTTCAGTACTCTTTTGCTACAGCAGTTTACCTCACAGTTGTTTTTTTTTGTGTTCTTGGACTGTGTGTTTGTTCAATAATAAAGGCAATGCCTTCCCGCTTTAGTGAGTATGCCTTTCGGTGCTAGTCGCCAGCCCTTGGCCTATGAAAGGCGGGCTTGGGGTAGTCATGACACGGGCCCCAGGGGACGGATCGTGACAAAGTGGCATCAGAGGTGTTCTGTTCTACTGAAGATCTATGAATCTGATCTTTTATGTGTAGAGAAATAGTGTTAAGTGTTTTGAGTGTATTTTTTAGTTCGGGGAGTCCAGTGTTGGTGCGGCGACTGACATATCCATACACTAGGATGCTGAATTTTGATTTCTGACTCAGCGCATGAAAACATAGATTGTGTGTGTTTTTGAAAAGTTTTTCTTTTATATTCTTTGGAGTCAGATCACCAGGTATAACTTAAAGACCATGGTGCACCTGTTCCTTATCAGGATGCTGCTGCTTAGACAGCCACCCAGGTTTCCTAAGAGAGTACGTGATGACGGCCCACCGAGTGATGAGGTCTCGCTGTAGGGACCTCTTATGGCGTTAGAACCTTTGGGTGGTGTACCAGCAGCACCACTACCCGTTGGACGAGTGTTGCCACCAGCCTCACTAGTAAAGGATGCACGCCGACTGAGTGCATTGCATGAGTTCCAACGACAGAGGCCTCTGAGGTTTCGAGGCGATATAGATTCCTAGGTAGCTGAGGACTGGCTGGAGGCTGTGGCTAGAGTTTTCCACCTAGTTGAGACACTAGTAGAGTAGATAGTGATCATAACTTCTAGTCTTTTCTAGTGAGTGACCATGTGGATGGTCCGCATAGTGATGAAGCTTCAGTACGTGGACCATTGCCTGAGATAGTACCTTCGGGTAGTGTGTTAGCTATATCACTACCCCTTAGTCAGCAGTTACAACCGGCGATACTGGTAGAGGACACATTTAGGCTTAGTGCCTTATGTGAGTTTCAGAATCAGATACCCCTCAGGTTCCGAGGCGAGCCTAACTCATAGGGGGATGAGGACTGGCTTCAGGAGGTGGCTGAGAGTTCTATAGAGATTCTACAGCTTCGGAAAAATGACATGTTGATAGCTGAGTATTCATTGAGGCATACTGACCATTCCTGGTACTCGATGAATACGATACGATCAGTGCTTTGGGGCTCAGACTTCCGAGCATAGTGTGTTTAAGGACGTTTGAGCCCTCACTATTCCTATATGAATTTCTACATATGTTAGGGTGTTAGAGAGAACCTTTGCGGTTGAATTTTCTTTGGATGAGCGGATGCAGCTAGTGAATGTTAACAGTGGGAAAGAAGGAAACTGATGCCAGTCTCAGAGACCTGGGAGTTTAAAAATGTTTTGGGAAGAAGAAGTGTTAGGGACAGATGAATCTATAGGGCTGCAGATGTGGAAGCAGAGCTAGGAGAGCAGCATGAGGTGGTGTACATTTCAACATGTCACAACCACCACCCTATTGTGGTACCCACCAGGCTCAGGGAGCTGGAGGACATGGGAAGGGAGTAGCTGGATACGGTCAAGGAGTGCGACCCAAGGGCTCTAGGAATGATTCGATGGATGGTCTGTGTCTACTACTAGCTGTTGTATTAATAGACATAGGTACCAATCATTCCTTCCATGAATCTTATCCAAGACTTAGAGTTTACAGTTAAGCTATTGACTTGACCCTCACGTCTAGAGATACCTTTGGGAGGAGACTCGATAATCACACTTGCGCCGATGGTGTGATCTGACCCTTGAGGCGAGAGTTTCGGTTGGAACCTCTTGGTGGCAGTGTCGAGGCCTTACGACGTTAGTTTGGGTATGGACTGGACATCCACAGTTCATACTCAGATTTACTGTATTAGGAAAAAAGTGTTGTGGTTTACCTACAATGTTGGAATGAGATTTTACTTAGCTAACGAAAAAGGAAACCCAGGCAGCACAGGATAAACTCATGCATAGAAGGGTGTAGCCAGTCACTCTTGGGTTGACTAGAATTACCCTTGTGGCAGAAGGAGTTTTGAGTTTTCAGTTCCCAATAGAAGCGAAAAAGTGTGGAGGACATCCTTTCAAAAGATGTTTCCAGGTTTACCTCCCTGAAGGGGGAGGGACTTCTACTTTGGCAGGGTACTACTGGATTTTTGGACCAGACTTCTCTAGGGTAGCGACACCCTTGTCAGTTTTGACAAAAAAGGGGGAGCCTATCCTATGGATGGAGAAGTTTCAGTAGAGCTTTCAGAAGCTGGGACAGAGACTGACAAGTAGAACTATGCTACCCATGACCCAGAGTTAGCAGCAGTGGTTTTTGCGCTAAATATGTGGCAGAACTACTTTATGGGTGAACGTTTTACAGTTTACTCTGATCACAAGAGTCTCAGGTGTATCTTATCATAGAAGGACCTGAACCCAAGACAACGATGATGGCTAGAGTTCCTCCAGGACTATGACTTTAAGATAGTTTATACTCCTGGGAAGGGGAACATGGAAGCAGATGCATTTAACAGGAGGTCTAGTCTACAAATGTTGAGTGAGTCATCAGAGCAGCTAGTCGTGCTGTAGATATCCTTCATGGATAAAGATGGAGCAACTACCTCCAGTATATAACTGTCACTCCCCCACTCCTTCAGCAAGTCAGGGAGGTGCAGCTTGGGGGCATTGAATGCGAGGCTCGACATGCTCAGATATCCTCAGGGCAGACACTTGATAGATTTTCTGATGGTGGGGAGCACTTCATCCTCTTTAGAGGACGTACTATGGTACCAGTGGCGCTACGAGAGGAAGTGTTGAAAGAGTTACATACATCACCTATGGCGGTAAATCCTGGTGTGGTGAATATGTACCAGGACCTTCGGTGTCAGTACTGGTGGTCAGGGATGAAGAAAGCAGTGGCATAGTCATATCACAATGTCTCACTTGTCAGAAAGTGAAGACTAAACAGAGTTGGAAGAAGTTTTATGCCGACAGGATATATAGACCCTTGGAGTTTCAGGAGGGAGACTACATATTCTTGCGAGTCTCTCCTTGATGGGGACTATGGAGGTTTGGACGAGGAGACAAGTTATCACCGATGTTTATCAGATCATTTCTGATACTTCGGAGGATTGGCGAGGTGACATACCGCTTGGCACTACCACCACGATTGGAGTGGGTGAATGACGTCTTCCACATATCCCAGTTGAGGAGAAATGTGTATGAACCTTCTCAAGTCATCGACCATAGTGAGTTGGACTTAGATGATGGGGAGACGTTTACGGAGGTTCCAGTAGAGATTGAGGATCAACAGGAGCGGGTCCTTCGTGGATGGTCGATACCTCTGGTGCGTATTCGCTGGCAGCATGAGAACCTCCAGGAGATCACATGGGAGCGTGAGGCTCAGATCCGTGCTCAGTACCCCCTTCGTTTCTTTAGTCTATGTTGTGGCTTTAGAGGAAGTAAAGCCCTCAGGTGGGGAAAATGTAATGTCCCAAAAATTCGGTACAATTGTTTTTAATTATATGGAATTATTTCAAGACTGTGAAATCTGACGGCGTGCGATTCCGAGGCTTGGAGTGCCCGGAATGATCTATCAAAGTTTTGTTAAGGTTTAATTAGTGCACATAAGCATTTTTCCTAAAAAAAGTAGAATAACTCTTAAACGGTTACTCAGATTAGAAATCCGAGGGCACCGTTGCGCTTAGGATGATGGGTTTATCCTAGGTGCGACTTAAGTTTAGTCGGCGCGGGCCTCCTGTGAGGAAACCCGAAAATGGCATAACCGTATATAAAATAATTAAATAAAGTTATTTTATTTTTCAAATGATTATAACTCACAAACGACCAGATTAAAAATCTGAGACCACCTCTGAACTTGTGAGGGTATGTGTTCTTTAGGTAGATACTAACCTTGGTTGGCGCGGGCCACCAGTGAAAGTTATTTTTTGGCTGTAAATAAAATAATTAAGTGACAATTATTTTATTGTAAAATCCATAACTTATAAATGGTAACTTAGATTAAAAATATGAGAGTACCGTTGGGTTCTTTGGGGCGTGTTTCACTTGGGAAAAGCATAACCTCAACCAACGCGGGATGAGGGTGACCGTTAATAATTTTTCAAACTTTTTTTCGGGTACGTTCAGTAAACGCACAAACGACATTTTGTAACTTTTGAACCAGTGCTCGAAATTGAAATTTGAGGACACCGTTGAACCTGCAGTGCCAATATTTGCTTAAGGAGACCTTCACTTCGACCACAATAGGTTTGGAGAAAAATTTAGTTTTTGGAACTTTTTAATAGAATAAATAAAATAACTTTATTATTTTATTTTTATTATATTCCTCCAACGGACGAGCGGTAAGGTGGGACCGATGACGTTTCAAGCCAATAAATGGCTTGACCTTTCAATTCTAAGTAACCGCACCATTGGGGAATTAGTAAGGTTCCTAATTAATGGGTCTCCATTAATCCCACAAACGTTGCACACCCTTCCCCTCTTCTATTTATATAGATATTAGAGAGAGGTGTCAGCATGACTTCACCAAGCGACGAAGCTCTAAAAAAGTGTCGCGATGCCTAACACTTGGAGGACGGAGCCGATTCCAACAGGCAGTGATGAGCGACCCCGAACCACGAACCGAAGAACGATGATCGAGCGGCATCGTTGGAGGCTTGTTGTGGGGACAATGAACGCCGACACTTCCTCAAACGCGGACGCTCTCCAACGAACATAAGGTATGGGTTTTATTTATGTTTGAATTCACTTTATTGATTCTTCATATCCTAAATTCATGACGACGATAACCAAACGAACATGGACATCGTCCTGCACATAAACCTTGCTCCTCTTTCTTTTTATTCTTCAGGCGTTCTTCGTGTGTTCTTCAACACCTAATATTTATTGACACTGGAAACACGGAGTTTCACTGAGCGTGATATATGGAAACAGATCCCTCGATGAAAGGATTGCGAATATGCAATCATTTAATTTTTCAGGCTTGGAACGAAGCCACAATAGCTCGTGGAAGAAGGCGGCGGCCGACACCCGGTCGACCAAGAGGGAGGAAGGGCGGCGCATGTCCGCATCGCTGGTTTTGAAGGAGGTCATGACGCATCGGCCATGGCAGAGCAGGGTGGTGGCTGGCATCCGGCCGACCACATGGTGGAGTGGCGGCGCGCATTCGCGCCGCCAGTGGAGCAGGAGGCCGCGACTGCTTGGCCGTGGCGGAGGCTAGAGGGAGGCCGACACCCGACCGACTGCAGGTGGACAGTGGAACCGTCACACTGCTAGAAGGAGAACCAGCCGGCCGAGGCGCACTGTGCGGGACCGCCGAGCAGTCTCACATGCCAGCAGGGCGACCAAACGGCCAACGAGCTATTCAGAATACTGAGGGGTGGGGGTGGGGGGGGGGGTTGCCTCCCCCCCGGGTTGCTGCTAGGGCGGACTGCCTGCCCACCGCGGGCCGCCCAGCGGGCTGTATCACAGGCCGCCCAGCGATCCATGCCAGCGAGCCGCACCAATGGGCTGCACCCTTCGCGGGCCAAGCCCGCTAAGGCCCAGACCATCTGGGCCGAACCCGGGCCCATCCTAACCCAATTTTACCTTTTTGGCTGTAACTTGAGAACCAGACTTCCGTTTGATGAACCATCTATGGCACCAGAATCCTTGGATCGAGATGGTCCATTTGGTATAATCCAATTTAGTTTTGGATAAAGTTGGAGTATGTCTGGGTTGGATTGAACCCCGAATCGAACTGGGCACTCGGAGCAGAAACGCTAATAACTTACAGACCGGGCATCCAATTGACGCGTTGTCTATTGTGTTGGGTCCCTTTTGACGTGATGGACTTTTGGGACAATTTTTCATGGAACTTTGGGATGGTTTAGGTATGATCGATGGCTTGGGGAGTGGTTCTCCCAAGCTCGCTATGTGCGAAACCCTGTGACTGGCTGAGATCTGACGACTGCTGACCATTATGACTTAGAGTGACTCGACAGGCTCAGCGGGGAGAGCCTCTGTGTGACATGGTAGACCCACAGTGGGGAGCACCTCTATGTGACGAGACAGACCCACAATACTTGATAGGAGGAGTACCTTAGCAAGCCACAAGGGGTAGCGCCTCTGTGTGACGTGGCTGACCCATGGTGGAGAGCGCCTCTGTGTGACGCGGAAGACCCACGATACTTGATAGGAGGAGTGCCTCAACAGTCCAAGATTAGTGGGAAGTGCCTCTGTGTGATGCGGAAGACCCACTGTACTCGATATAGAAGGATTTCTCCAGTAGGCAAGGTGTTAGACGATGTGACTAGGGATGTTACTCGTTACTACCCCTAGAATAAATCCTGGTGTGAGCTGTCTTTAACTTGTTCATGTGATTGAGTTTATGCTATGTGGTACTTTACTTGTGTGGTAATCTACCTTCGTGGTGTTACCTTGTGGTATTATTCCCTCATGTATGAGATGTGTATATCTTAATAACTTAGGTGTATGTATGGGAATATATCTAAGTAGAGTTGATGTCTTTCTTTGCAGTTTTCCTTTGTGGAACTTTAGGAGACCTACGGGGTCTCAGGGTCCCTACTGAGTATCGTTATACTCACCCCTGTACGGGCTTCACCTGCACATTGTTGTGTTTTGTGTAGATGATGTACAACATTGATCGAGGCTGAGGGAGCCAGGACTAGATGGTGCACAGAGGTGGACCATTTGACGTGATGTGACGCGGAGGAGACAGACGGACATTGAGTGCTGAGGAGGTGATCTGTACATACCCTTCAGGTAGGAACCTCAGAGGATGACCCAATAACTATTTTCCTTTTCTTTCAGTTGTATTGTATTTCCAGTTATACTTGTACCTTTAAAGTTGGGCTTGTATTCCGGACCCTTTTACTTTTATCACTCTTTTACTACAGCAGTTTACTTCACAATTGCTTCTTTTTGTGTTCTTGGACCATGTGTTTGTTCAGGAATAAAGGCAATGCCTTCCTGTTTTAGTGAGTATACCTTTTAGTGCTAGTCGCCAGCCCCTGTCCTATGGAAGGTGGGCTTGGGGTAGTCACGACACGGGCCCCAGGGGATGGGTCGTGACAATGAGGGTGTTAGAGATAAGGTGTGGGAAATTTCTTATGTTCATTTATGTGATTATCTCAATTTCTTTTAAACCTCCTTGATTGTTTAGTCATGTGAGAACTAGATAACTAAGTATAGTCATGAATGACTGAAAAATTTAGTTGATATTGTGTCTAGAAAGAGGGGAACCATGGATGTTGAGTTCTTACAGAATGGTTTGTTCCCATGGCATCTTTAGGCACCTAGGATAGTTATAGGGCCTGGCTAGTTCGACATGACTACTAAGATAGTCATGTTCTTGTAGGCTAGCTGAGGGTTTATGTCACAAGTTTACAATTATATCACTTTAGTACCTAGGTTTTTATCCCATAACCCTTGGTCCATGATATCTAGTTCAATGTAATATATTTTGAGTCCATGCTTGTTATATCCCATTATGCTTGTTGCTAGTGGAACCCTATATGTTACTAATAATTTTCTATTCACTATTTAATCTTATGGTGCCGTTTTTCATTATGCCTATACTTCAAATGGGTGGGTGTATTTTTAAAAAATATTTTTAAAGGTTGTTCTTTGAGATTTGTTTTTTAAATAGAAATTTAATGTTTTATTGGTTTTCCCTAAAATTATTGATGTGGATTTTAGAAGGCGTTTTTACCTAGTTTCACAAAATGGTAATGGATTGAATTTTGGTTTAGAAAGTGATTTCACGTATGTGTGTATGAAAAGAAAGGATTTATTCTTTATGTCCAGGATGTACGACTTTCCTTCATTATGAATTAATAAAATGGAAAACCATAATTTCCTTATTGTACTTTAAAACCAATAATCATGACATGTTTTAACAAAGGAATTTCATAGACTCTATGGTGATATCCCAATGATCCATTTTGGTCACACCCTGTACAAACACTAATATTTTTATGTATGACACCCTCATTGTTTTGTATAGATTCTAGGATTGTTGTAGATTTTTTATTATTCATTTGGTTGATGATGGTAAGTTGGGATGTGGAGAGCAGCTTTGGATTGCATAGAGTTGTCTTCAGAGCATGGTTCAATTTGGTTTATGTTTTACTTTTTTGGGTATATTGATGTATCAACCATGAAAACATTTATTTTAATGTTTTTAAATGTTGTTTTATTATATCTGGGTATATATGACCCTTGGATAATGTATTGTGATATGTTTTTTATTTTTGGAATGGGGTGGATCATTGTAGATGTTTTTGAATTGTTTGGATCTTTTGGATTATTTTTTATGTTGTTATATTTTTTTAAATTGCACATGGATGTTCAAAGTATGGTTGGTCCATGTTGGAATCTCGATAAATGATATTCTATGTGTTAACTCTTATTTTAGGGTAAAATAATTCCCATGTGTGTTTCTTAATGCTCAAGAACTAGTTTCCAACACGTGGGTATTGGGAACTCCCTTTGGGCCTGGTGGTGGGACAGTTCGGGTGACGTGTTAGATTAGCCCAGGCCGATTCATAACAAATGGTATTAGAGACTATGTTCTTGATAAGGTCCTAGGTTATAGATAATGATTTATTTTTTAGTTTGGGTGAGTCATGGTAGTATGGACACAAGGATGGTATAATTTGAGAGGTAGGTTTTGAGATAGTATCATGAGATCATTCTCATTCAGAACCTCAAGTTACTATGGGATGAAAGGAATTGATTATTTTATCTTTATTTAATTTTTTATTGTTTAATATTTTTTGAAGAGAAATAATGATATATGGGACCTTAATGACTTTAGAGGGTGATTTTGGGGGTTTCTTTGCATTTTGAGGTAAAAATGGAAGTAGAACTAGGGCTGCATGGTTATATTGCATGGCCTATATAACTATTCAGAGCTTGTGAAAATCATTTTGTGTGTATACTAGAGGCTACCACATGGTTGGTTCATGGTATGTAAAATCATGCGAGAAAATCGTGCACAACTCTACATCCCTCTTGAACGTGTTACTTTGACCCCTTGATTTCAGATTTCCCCTAGAGTGGTTTTCTCTTGTTAGGAATGGATCGAAGAGGGTTTTGATAAAATTTTGAGGTGTTAGAAGTGGATTTTGTTTAATTTTTGGTAATATTATTTGTTGAGATTTTTGTACATAATAATAGAGGAGAAAATTTTAAAAAACATTTGATTTGAAAATTGGTTTTGGAGAAATGTTTTGAAATGGGGTATCCTTGTTTCACATGAAGTGTTTTAAAAAGTGGTTGATTTTTTTATAGAAATTATAAAATGATTTAGGATTGAAGCCAAATTTTATGTAAATGTTTTTAAACTTTAGTGTGGGAGCATTGTAATTTAAATTTATGACGAAGTACAAGATGGTATAAAATTTTAATGAAATTTTGAAATGATTCCTCTTAGTTTTTGAGTGAAGTAAGGTATTTTACTAAGGTCAGTTTATTTTAATAAGAAATGGGGATGCTTTATTTTTCAAGTGTGTTCCTTATTGAAATAATTTTTAAATTTTTAAATTGAGGCTACTGATTTTAAAGGAAATGAGTATTGTGATGTGTGGATGAGGTGCTTTGTTTGGTGGTTTATTATTTTCGTTTATCCCATTCACTGCGATTGGAATTTATTATTTGAAATATGTGGTATTAACTTAATGGATTCATGTATTTTATAATTTAGAAAATTTCCCCAAGTATAGTCAAGAGGGAGGTATAAGGGTTGCCTTCAAGGATGACCCATATGGTTAATCCTCCCATCATTTGGAGTATATATTTTTTCATTCAGGACACTACCTATACTTTGAGTGGAGTGGTGGATTCAGAACTTTTCAAACTCTTATATACTTTATTATACCTAATGATCATTTTTTGGTCCTACCCTTCCAGATAATTGTGATTTTCTACAGGAAAAAGAAATATTTTTTTTTCATTTTTATGTGGTCTTTGGATCATTTTTTGGGATTTTATGACTTGTTCTATCATAAGAAGGTTCAAGAGTATTTTTTATAGGTTGTTAGTTCATTTTGAGTAATATTTATCTTGGGTGTTATTTTGATCATTTATTGTGGAGGTTGGTTATTCATGGTTATAATATCATTATTTTATGGGATTTAGTTTCTTGAGGTTTATAAGCTTGATGATGGTTGTGATGGGGATGGTTTCTTATCATTTTAGACACGGGAGGCCTTTGGTATTGTGATTATGAAACTAGGATTGATGCTTTTTATTAGTAATATAATGAGTGTGCTAAATTTGTTTCATGGATTCACTATGAGGAGGTGACCTATGGTGAGGTCATAGTTTGTCCCTATGGTGTGGTGAACTGAGGTGGGTGACCATGCTATTTATCATTATAGGTGTCTATGGAGGGTGCCCTATATGTTTTGATTGAAATTGGTTGGATATTTCTGGTGGGTTAACAATTAGTTTCATGTATGTATATTAGTTAATTAAGGTTTTAATTTTTGTATTTTGATCTAATTTTTCTTCAAATGGTCACTTGTGATAGGTAAATGGTTTTATTACTTGGGTTATCCTATACAGGATGTGGTTCTTCCATGGTGATGGTTTCTCCCAAGAATTTTTTTCTTTATATTTCACCATTTTATAAGAATTGTGAAATAGTGGGGAGACCTATAATGGTTTTCCATACCTTTGAGACTTTAGGTTAGATGATTGTGGTTTGAAGATTCAGGTTACATTGCTCGAAGATTTTAGGTCGTTAGTATTGATGATGAATTGTCTTGAATGGATTTATCTTCATAGGAAGTTTCTAAGTATTTCCAAACCCACCTAACTCATGATTTTTACTGGGTGGTTTCATGATAAACCACCTTATATTTTATATCAAGTAATTTTGGGGGGGGGGGGGGTAGAAAATGGCCTGGTGGGGAGATTGTAACGCCTCCTGTTACTATTATTTTTGTATATTTATTTAATTTAGGGATTATTTTTTGAAATTTTTGAGGGATTTTAGGGTTTTTTTCTCAAAATATGTGAATTTTTTGAGAGTTACATGATTTTTGTATGGTCATTATAAACCATGTGGTAATTGTGAAACCCATTCTATATACATGATAACACGGTTTTGTATTCTTGGAACATACTTCACCAAGAAGTGTGGGGACTTTTAGGAAGCCGTGTAAACCATTTTGTTACTAGGGGTTATTGCATGTTTAGGAGTAACCATGCAACAAAAACTTGTAAGTGCCAATTGTTTTACAGTAGGATCTATATGTTTGGTACACTATTTATAAAATTATGCTGCCAAACTATGCGAGTAGCTATAATCACTAAAAAAGATATTTGGCCTCCCCCTTGATTTTAAGTGAATTTCGACCTCTCCCGCCCCCACTCATGATCATTGAACCTCCTTGGCATGTTGTGTAACACCCCAATATTTTATGATATATTTATCTTTAAATAAATTTGATTTCTTTGATAGCTTGTGTTATATAAAATGTAACATCTTGACTCAAGAGTCACTAAAATGGTTCCCTGAGACTATTTACTATGTGGCCTCAGGCATGCCACCCCATGTGCCATAGGTTGAAATCTAATAGTGAGGGTATATAGGTGGTATATTAGGAAGACTATACACTCTGGATTAGTAAAAAATATAGTGGAAGAAATAATAAATAAAGGTGGCGGGAGATAATAATAACTGATAATCAATAATAAATGAATAAATATTCATGGATGGACATGATACAATTTACAAAAATAGACATACAATAGGAAATATATATACATGATAAATGAAATGAAAAAAATCCCCAAATTCTATCTCCATGATTATCTTGAGAACCAACTCAGTCTTGTGCTCCTAAGCTTCTATGTACATGAGTAACAACACACAACATAATCCATGATCTTTAAACTATATCCATGAGGTCTGTTTGGGTACCAATGGTGGCCCGAATAGGTTAAAGATTAACTCAGTAGGCCACCACTAATGGAATCTAATGAAATATATTCCATGAATATAAAATAATCAGTGTGGAGGTATAATAAATAACCAGTGAATAAATAACTATAAACGAGTCAGACACAGGTTCCTTAAGGACACCCGACCAACCAAACCTGTTTCGGCCTAAGCCGTAATACCTTTGAATATGTGTCACCATGTATATAGGTAATTGTACATATAAGTATGTATGGTTATATATGAACTATATATGTAATAACATATATAGAAATACATACATATACATAGAACTATTCATGGATTGAAGTGTAACTCAGGCATCCATGCATAATCATAATAATACCATAAGGGTCTCATTATGTAAATATGGACATGATCACAAGAATATAAACATAAGGAAAGCAAGTGTAAATTAATACCCATGGATATAATCCCTAACATCCATGTATAATGATAATCATATAAGATTCTACATGCTTCATGATACTAAGACATAGTGAGCATAGTAAATATAATTAGAAATCAAGTGTGATATAATTAATTTAACTTATGATCCCATCCAAGGAATTATATAGAAGTAACCCAACTATTTCCCAAGTCATTTCATAATCTCAGCTAACCTATGCTCCCATACAAGTCATTCCATATAAGGAACCCAAGTTTCACTCAAGGTATAACATAATTCATTCGACCTTTGATACCATCCAAGGCATTCCATATCAGGAATCCAGGTATTTATCAAGGTAGTCAATATTCTCATTGAACCTTTGAGCCTATCCAAGGTATTCTGTATAAGGAACCCAAGTATCCACCAAGGTGAAATGTAAGTCATTTAGCCTATGAGCCTATCCAAGGCATTCCATATGAGAAACCCAAGTATCATCCATGGATTAATCTTATAAGTAGGCATGTTTCATTTAATAATTAAACATAGTCCATGAGTAATATCTTTTCCAATTTACAATCACTATGCATGTAGAACATTTTATTTACAAACAACAAGAAGGAAACGGGAAGAACCCATGCAGGAACACAAATCATCATGATGCATTTCATTATCATTCAAATTAAAAAAGATAATGAGGGCCATGTAATCATACATTCCATTATACAATTAATTATGTTTGATTACATATTCAAGTCACTTCAAAAGTGATAATAAATACTATGGAAGGATATTTAACAATATAATGATTCATTTAATTAATATAAGGCATTGAACTAGAAAGGGTATACTCAACACACCCAAAGACTTGGCTTAATAATTTACACAATAAAGTTCACTAAAAACATTTAAAATGATCCAAGCTTACTTGGTTGTTCTGGTTGAGGTCATTTTTCTTCAACCATGATAAGGGTAGTCAAAGGAACATCATAGGCATGGTATAAGTATTTAATTTAAGAAACATTCATTTTTGAAGAATGTGCAAAAGGTATGATGTGTGACATAATGGAAATTTTATATAGATGATGAAACTTTAAGGGAAAACATATAGACCACACTACTTATACCAATGACACTTCACTCATCCAATCTTGGGATTTGATTCCATCTAAAGAAATAGAAAACTAAATAACTGACAAACACCTTGAAAATAGGGAACATGAGATCACACAAAAATAGAATATAATATATAAAGATTAATGAAGAAATTAAGGAAGAGGAATCGAAAACTAAATGAGGGAGATCCAACATCATCAACAATGCTTGATTCTGAGTCCGAACGAGGAAGATAGATCCAAGCCAAGGTGAGGGAGAGGGAGAGATCACTGTAGTTAGGAGGAGATTCTATGTGCATATTGGAGAGAAAAAGGAGGAAGAAACCTTAAATAAGGTAGGGGAAAGGGGTTATTTCACCCCTTTTTAAAGGATGCATGGTTTGGCTGCACGGTTTTCCAAACTGTGCACCTAAGATGTGTGGTCTCGCTGCCTAAGTGCCACTAAGTGTGTGGGCTAGGCACACAGTTTTGAAAAGAAGTGCATATCCCATTTGAATCCTCTACAAAAGGCCTACCCAAGTTATATGATTTCCCTTGGAGTGCTACACGGTTTCATCAAACCATTACCACATACAAACAAGCTGCACAGTTTGGGATGCACGATTGGTACTAACCATGCACCCCTGTCTATTTCTCCTGAAGTTGAGTTTCAAAGCCTAAAAATACCTAAACTCATTTGAACACTTGATAAACCTTTCAGGTCTTAGACCCCATCTAAAAACACCAATGTTAAGTGTTCTTTATCTCTAAATTATGTTCAAAATCTCAATTTACGATTCATCCCATATACTAAATGAAAGGTTCTAATTCTCTTGGAATTTTCAACCTAGTAAAAAATATGGGACATTAAAATCTCCCCATATTAGAACTTATCATCCCCAAGAATCCTTGTGAAATAATTAAAACATATCATGACCTATCGGGGTCATGAATTCCTACTCAGACAACCAAATTATGTTTCCCATGCCCAACAAACCTACAAGCGCAACTTTAAACACATGGTACTTAAGCTGTTAATTTTCAAAACTGAAACATTAAGATGAAACTTACCCAATATTGTATAATCTAAGACTTTATCATGTCAAAATATCTTTAACTATTCATCCTATGGTGCTCCCCTCTATAGGCTCTAGAATTCCATTACCAATTCTGATCCACGATACACCCACTGTCAGAAATGCCTATTGAAACATGTCCTTAGCATCCAAACGATTCTTATAGCACAATTATCAACACACAACACCTATTAAAAAATGAGGAAATTGATCATGGTCCTCTATTATATCAAAACAGTCAAAATACTAATCGACAATTATTCACCTGGTCACGGTGGACTCTCCTTGAAAATACCTGACTGATTCTTACACTGTACTTGTCTCCTCCAATGATGTTCCTGATGTGGTTCCTCACCTAAACACATTCATCCAAATAATTCAATGTAATTTGAGCCACCCCAGACCATTTTTTTTGAAAAGATCAGTTTTAAAAGCCAACACATTATCAAAACCTGGTTCTAAAGCCTTTAACCAAGGAAAACTAAGATCATTTCATGAATGCTCATCAAATCTCATTCCCTATTTCCGATGATGACTCCTAGTTGAACCATTCCCTATTTAAACCATTTCCATTCCACATCATAAACACCAACACATTTCCTGATCCATTACTGTACTGGACCGGACCTCCCCGATCCATTACTTTTTCAAAATCTAGTGTTTGTGGTGTTTTGGGAGGAAACAATAGTTCATTTCAATATTTTTAAAAAATTCTACTTTTTCCACCAGTAGGAAATTTTAGTGAATCATTTTCGGTAGCTCATCATCGAAGGCTCAATTTTGGTAGCTCAGCGTTGGTAGCTCAACGTCAGTGGGTCGGGGCGTCGGTGAGTTAGGGCGTTGGTAGGTCGAGGCATCATTAGGTCGAGGCATCGGTAGGTCAAGGAATCGGTAGGTCGATGTGTCGATTGGTCGAGTCATAAGTAGGTCAAGGTGTCGGTAGGTCTAGGCATCAGTAGGTTGAGGCGTCAGTTGTTTGAGACATCAGTAGGTCAGGCATCAGTAGTCAGGCATCGGTGAGTTGCATCGGTGACTCACTATCGGTGAGTTGGGTCGATGAATTAGCATCGGTGGACCATTAATTAGTGATTCAGTCATTAGTGAATCACTATAGGTGAATCATGTCAATGAATCACCCATCAGTGAGTCATTTATAGTTTTTCCCATTTTTTCCAATTTCACCCCTCTTATATTTTATTTGACATAAATCAAGTTTAAAGCCTTGTTTTAGTGTTTTAAAGGTGTTTCAAATGAAATTAATTATATATTTAATATCCTAACACTTTGGGGACTTTGAAATAGTAAAACCGTGTGGTTTGGACCATGATCTGACTTTAATGGCCTTTGAAACCATATCCCTTCCATTGATATAGGATCTGGATCTTCTAAGCTAAGATCTTCTCTTCCCAGTGTGTTTCTATTTTTCTCTTGGTGCACCCAGAACCTTTCTTCCCTGAGGAGTCATGCACCTGTGCTGTAGCAGTCTGTTTGGTTTTTCCCTAGAGACTTTCCTAATACTTGTGCAACCCCTTTTTTGGTGCAAGGAAATTTTTTTTGTCTCCTGTTGTTCCAAGTAGGGATCCCTTTGCCTCCCTTTTAATTTTATATCATGCGGTGTGGGTGTACCCAGTCCCCTTGGGAATATAGTTGCACCCAAATTTAATGAAGATAATAAGAAGTAATAGATGAGGGTTTCAGAAGATGGTTATGATGATAACCTTATTTTATAAGTTATCCTTGATCCATGTTGTGTTTTGTAAGGGCTATATTCCTTCTGAAAATCATAGCCATTGGTGGCCTCTGTTTGCGCACTTGTATGAATTGTGAATATTTTTTGTTGTTTCGTTGTCGAACGACTAAAATTATGAAATCGATTAACCACGTAAACCTGGTTAAATATATGGATTCCCTAGGATCAGACTTGTTTTGTGATCACCCTTGAATTATCAAAGTGGAATTAAAGAATGAGGGTTGCTAAATATGAATATGCCTTGCTATTTGGTGTGGATGTGTGCTATGTATGGTCTTTTAGACCTTGTGTTTCATTCTGGTCATGTGGTGTTGTAGATGGGAGTGTGTATATGAGTATAAGGTGGTATGGGTGGTTTTATGGAATCTTGGGTTGATATATTGGTTTATTCTGGAATGCATGAACTTATTATGTAGCGGGACTACTTTTGGGAAGTGGTTGGGTAGCGGGGATGGAGGTTCGAGTTGTGTTATGTTTATCTTACTGGGTGTGGTGTTGTTATGCATTAGGGCTGCTGAGTATGTTTGTGATGATGTGTGTTGGGGGTTTACTTATTGAGAGGAAGGACAGGGCATCATGAATTTGAAGAATGATGGTGGTAGCGGTTGGACGAGTGTTTAAGAAAGGGGAGTGTGCTGCAAGCTGGCCGAGTTTTGCAATTTTACTGGATGTGGTACTTTTTAGGTAGTAGGGATTCTGAGGATGGTTTATAAGGGATAATTTTTAAGAAGGATGGTGTTACCTAATGTTGGACTCTCACCCATAGTTTCCAAATACTTTTGTGAAGTGTGTGTGGGTTATGATGTTACTTGTGGTGTGTTGTGTTTGGTAGTTGCCCGGGTAGGGATGGAATAAATAAATAAATGAATTGTTCAATGTAGAGTGATATTTGGTTAAATAAATTGGATGGGGGTTATGAATTGGGTTTCTGGTTGTTTGCATCATTGTGAATTTAGAGGTAGCAGCAAAGGCAGTTTTGTGTGGTCTGATTGTTGTTTTGAAAACCCATAGGTTAGGTTGAGTGTTTGGTACCTATATATACATGTAGTTCCTTGTGATATCTATACAAACCCCACCTATTTTGAGAACTACATTCCAAACACCCCATTGTTATGGGGGAGTGTGTCCTTTCCCAATATCCCAGTGGGAGGATGGATGGTTGTTTATTGGCTCTTTCATTATCACTCTTCTAGGAATTGGTAGCCCAAGTTTCTTCGAGTCGGTTGTGGTGGGGTTGTGAAGCCCAGGTGTCTGCGAAAGAGGTGTGCTTCCTAGGTGTCTTTGGGATGATATTTTTTGTGATTTCTTAAGTGTATTTGGGATGAGGTTTTGGTTTTGTGGCCCAGGTGTCTGTAGGTGGGATGTGATGTGGTTGTGGCCCAGGTGTTTATAGGCGAGATGTGGTATGCGGCCCAGGTGTGTGCGGGTGGGTTATGACAATGGGGATTGTAGAAGAGCATGGTAGCGTTAGGATGTTACCATTAGGGATGAGCAATTAACCAGTGGAAAGTGGTATGGGGTATCCTATCATCAATGTGGTTACTACTTTACATTATTTGACTTGTTTTATTTGGTGTATAATAACCCTGCTCTTTATTACACACATAAACATGATTTATTACATAAAATTGCACTTAATACAAATTTGAGGATTGATGGGTCTAGTGTATTGGTAAATTAGGAACATTACATAACAACTTAGGACATAAAAACACAACATCTTTATTAAAAAATTCCTTTATATGACCACTACATTCTCTCGTACTTAGCATTGCATGAGATAACCTGAGGACATGCATAAGAAAAGGGTGAGCTATAAAGTCCAGTAAGGGAGTAAAAAAGGCATAACATGAAGAATATAATACATTTTAGGCAATATGAATATCAATATATCATAAAAGAAACATGAACATAAAGGCATGGTATAGCATGATTATCGTAACATGGAAATGTGGAAACAACAGTTAACATGGTATTAGCATGAGCCAAGGCTCATTGCACATGGAACATGAGTAAAAAATCATTGTGATTGAATTAGCATGAGCAAAACCTCATTTACCTTTAATTATCATGAGTAAACCCTCATTGCATAGGATGTATCGTGATACTAATCTTTACCCAATTCATTGGAGTGCTATCAGGGTGCACCCTTCTTAAACATTTCATTTCATGCATAAGCGTGCCACATGGATCATACAATATGGAATCATTAAAGATAATAATTTATTCCATGATAAAGGAATATGTAATTCATACATGAAACTCTATAATCAATAAGTAAATGTTCATAAAGGTGAATACCCTTGATAGGGAAATGGGCATGGTATTCACGACACAATGACTATGGCTTGGAAAATCACAATGCAATTTCGGCAGCATAAGGACATGACATAAGAATTATTAAAAATGGTTGATGAGAGAGAAATAGGTGTCTCATCATATATACATGAAATTTATATAAAGGGGGTCATATAGATACATGTCCCAACATAAGTAATGGAATTTTATATTCACAATACAAAAGAATTGCTTGAATGTAAATAAGAAGAGAGAAATTACGTACGGAATTTCGGCATGGTAACAGGTGTACATGGGAGGAATTAATGAGAGAGAAAGGGGTCTCTCATAATTCAAAAATAAATAGGGAAGTATGGGGTAGGTGAGAAATCATATCCCAATATTTACAATTGAAAATAAAAGGGCATAATAATATTAAGAAACTTGGATAAAATGAGAAAGGAAGGAATCCCTTACTTGGAAGTGTGATCCCAAAGGCTTGGGAGGGGATTGAGAGAGGATTATTGAGATCTTGGGGTGACTTGGGAGGATTCTAGAGAGATAAGGGTAGGGTTTGGTCGAGATACAAAGGATTTGAGTGAAGAGGAAGTGGGAGCTTGGGTGGGTTTATATAGTAAAGGAGAGGGAATTATTTATTATTTAGGTTTGGGTCACCACACATTAACTAATACAAACCATAGACTAGATCATGGTTTTTTCCAAAGGGGAGTGGAAAAAAATATTTTATAAGGCCAATGTCCAAACTTCTTAAAATATTTGGTTTTCTTATGTGGTGGTGAGTCACACCCTCAAGGAAATCATTTTAAAAAGATAAAATGTTTTATAAGTCTTGGAGGGTCCACTAAGGATTTGTAAAATAAATAAAAAAAAATCACATTATTTTAATGGTAAAACATATATTGTCTGAACATAATGTTTATAGTATTTTATTACATCACTATTGGGTCACTATGATGTTATAAAACACATTATATATTTAAACGATATTTTATTTTTACCCAAAAATTCGATTGTCTCAGAAAATTATGAAAAATTCACCATCGGATAATCTTGACGTCCTAATTCAAAAAATAATATTCAGTTTATCTAAATAATTTTTTAAATATGTGAATTTTTACTTTTAAAATAAAAACCGACATTTATTGAAAATTCATGGATTTTGATAAAAACGACTTTCAAAACTTAATAAAAATCACTAATGTGTTCATTAAATTATAAGATCATTTATATTTAAATTAATTTAGTAATAATATTTTATTAAAATATTATTTAATTAAAAAAAATCCATTAATTCATCAAAATAGATTTCTTAATTGAATATTAACTAAAAATGCTATTTTTTTCTCTAAAAACTATTTACAAAGTAACAATAATAAAATAAATCTACATTCTCTATAAAAATAATGTACATAATCATAGTGCTAGGGACTTGTTACATAACCCCCTATAACACCCTCATAAGTTCTAAGGGTAAGGTGTGCGATGGTGACAGACTCTTGGGGTGGCTCGGATAACATCGCTCGGGTGGTAATCTCTATCAACTTCCACCAATCCCGTAGGCAGTTCCATTCAAGCTTAACGCGTTGAAGCTCGACTTGGGTTTGGTCAATAGAGAAAACCAATGATGCCACCTCCTTTATGAGCTCCGAAAAATGGGCTTTGTATGGGGAAAGTCTACTGGATGAGGCCATCGCTTCCTTTGTCCGAGTAAATTGGATTTGTTAAAGACCTATATTTATACTAATCATGTGATCTCTGTTCAATGGATATTTTAGAAATGGTCAAAATTATTTATGGTATTTTGAAATCAAAAAACATAAAACTAAGTAAGTACACATTTTATATAACCATTTTACATAATAAGACATTTAATTGGATCAAGAGGAATTTTCATTAATAAAAGTGTGGGTCATTAAAATCTTCCCCCTTAAGAAATTTTACCCTAGAAATTTCCTTTTCCCACACTAAAATAGATGCGGGTAACTCTACTTCATCACTTACTCCAATTCCCACATTGCTTTTTTAAACTTGTGGTTTCACCACAACACCTTGATGAGGGGCATTGTCTTATTTCGTAGAACCTTTTCCCTACGATCTAAGATCTTCACCAGCTTCTCTTTATAGGAGAGGCCATTCTCCAATGGAACCACCTCTGGATTGAGTACATGCAATGGATCAGGTATGTACTTACTCAAGAGTGATACATGTAATACATCATGTACTTGAGATAGGCTCGGTGGGAGTGTTAGTCGATAGACCACTACTCCAATGCGATCAAGGATCTTAAAGGGGCCGATGTACCTTGGACTAAGATTTTCCTTCTTACCAAATCTCATAACTCTCTTCCATGGTGATATGTGGTGGAATACCATGTCTCCGACATCAAACTCTAGGTCTCATCAGTGATTATCAACATAGCTCTTTTTTCGACTCTGAGCAGCTTTAATGTGCTGCTGGATGGTCTTAACCTTCTCCACCATTTCTTTGACTATTTTCAGACCTAGGAGTTTTCTCTCCCAAACTTCATCCCAACATACCAGTGTTCTGTACCTCTTCCCATACAGGGCTTCATAAGGGCCCATTTGGATGCTTGAGTGGAAACAATTGTTTTAAGAGAACTCAACTAGAGGAATATGTTGATCCCATCCTCATTTAAAGTCCATTGAGAATGCTCTCAACATGTCTTCAAGTGTTTGTCTAGTACACTTAGATTGTCCATAAACTTGAGGATGATAATCCGTACTGAATTTCATCTTAGTATCTAGAGCATGTTGAAGAATCTTCCAAAACTTAGAGGTGAATTGTGGATCTCAATTAGATACAATTGATAGTGGTACTCCATGTAGCCTTACCACGTCTCTGATGTATATCCGTGCCAATTGATCCAGTGAGAAATCCTCCCAGATTGTAATGAAGTGTGTAGTATTCGTAAGACAATCCATAACAACCCAGATAGTGTTGTTTCCTTTGGATGTCTTCGGAAGTCCGGTGATAAATTCTATGGTGATTTTCTCCCTTTTCCATGCTGGTATGGGTAATGGTTTCATCACCCCCTTATAATTATACCTCTCAACCTTCACTTTCTAACATACCAGGCACTTTGATGTACACTTAGTGATCTTTTTCTCCATGTAATCCCACTAATAATGCTCTCGGAGATCTTGATACATATTTGTGTTTCCTGGGTGAATGGAGAAATTTGAACTATGTGCATCATCCAAAAGTTCCTTCTTTTACTCCAGATTCGATGGAACACATAGTATTGACCAAAATCTCACAATTCCTTCTTCATTAACATTTAACTCCGAGTATTTCCCTTTTCTGATAGTTTCCACCTTCTTCTAAATTCCCACATCATCCTTTTGAGCATCCTTTAACCGTTCCAAAAGAGATGGTTGAGAAATCATTTATGAAAGGATTGATGATGTTCCCACTACTACAAATATGGATTCTATTAGTGCTATAAAAGTGCATTAACAGCACTAAAAAAAGCGCTGTTAATCGAGGCGAAGATAAAGGGGGGGGGGTCCCTTTTATCAGCGCTTTTTTAAGCACTGATAAAAGTCAAAAAAATTAAAAAAAGAGTTAAAAAGAATATATAATGCGGGGGGGGGGGGGGGGGGGGGTCTTTTAACAGTGCTTGACCCCCCCTTTTATCAGTGCTAGGCGGACCCCCTGTGACTCTCCCATGCACTTCCCTTGCCCGCGCTATCCCCCACATGCCTGCGCACCCCTCCTTACTTCCACTCTAACTTGAACTCGCAACCTCCCCCCTTGCGGGCCTACACCTTTACCACTAATCCATTTCATTTTTTCTCTATTTAATGACATATATATATAGTTATATTTATTCGTATATTAATATAGATTCATATTAATATAAATATATTTAGTTATATTAATACATATATATTTATTCATTATTAATATATATATTTATTCGTATATTAATATATATTTATATTTATATATATATAGTTATATTTATTTGTATATTAATATAGATTCATATTAATATAAATAAATTTAGTTATATTAATACATATATATTTATTCATATATTAGTATATATATATTTATTCATATATTAATTTATATTTATATTTATTTATATATATATTTTTAGTTATAATTTTTTATCCATACATTTATTTGTATATTAATATATATTTATAAGATTAGTTTTAAATCAATTTATAAAATATGTTTTTATGCGTGTTTATAAATAAATAAATAAATAAATAAATAAATAAATAAATAAATAAATAAATAAATAAATAAATAAATAAATAAATAAATAAATAAATACATACATATATAAAACACACACACACACACACATATTTACGAATAAATACATATATATGTGTATTTGAAAATCCATAGAATGTTAAAATGACCATAAATTCTAATCCAGAAGTCCATTTTAACTCTACAACCAGTAAAATTGAATAAAATGAAACAATATTCGATATGATATGTGGTACAGGCCTAGAGGAGATCCAGATCAGAAGTTATACCTGTTTGAATGTTAAAAAACAGGGTATCCCGATTAAAAACTCAGTTTTGGAGGCCTTATAGGCCTCTTTGGGCCTTCAAAAATGTTACTGAAGGTTTCCTTTAGTCACTAGCATGTAGAGATCGTCGCAAGCTTCGATTTGATATGTTTTAGAGCTCAAATGGACTCCCGGATCAAAAGTTATGGCTGTTTGAAGTTTGAGTTATATTTTCAACTTATTTTAGATCTTTTATTCATTTTTTTGACTTTTTGTGTCTTTAGATTGTTATTAAATGATCATCAATCAATGATAATTAAGAAATTTTTAATTAATAATATTTTTTAAAATATTTTAAAGCCATTTTCACTAAATTTATTATACATTAAATGTAATAGTCTATTTATACTTATCTAAAATGTATTTAAAAAATATATATTATATTTATATCAATATAAATATACTTATATAACAATATATTATTTTTCATGATTTTTTTAAATATAAATTTTATCAGTTCTAGGAAAAAGCACTGATAAATCCCCCCTTTATCAGTGCTACTAAAAAAAGCACTGATAAAGGGTGGCACTTCCCTTACCAATTTTTGTAGTAGTGTCCCTTCTTTATGATTCCCATGTCTATCTTCATCAAATCTAATAAGATTGGATCCTTTTCAATTCTCATCAATGATATAATTTCTGGGTCCTTTCTACTTATATCATCCTCCACCTTGTTTGCTTTCCTAGGGTGGTAATGGATTGAGCAGTCATAGTCTCTGATTAGGTCTAACCATCTTCGTTGGTGCATATTAAAATATTTCTATGTGAATATATACTTGAGGCTTTTGTGGTCTATATATATTTCACACTTCTACCCAAATAGGTAATGCCACCAAATTTTTAAAGCTAAGATCACTACAGCCAACTCTAGATCATGTGTTGGATAATATTTCTCATGAACTTTCAATTTCCTTGAAGCATAGGCAATGAATTTTTCATTCTATATCAACACACAACCTGGGTCCTTCTTCAAAGCATCACTAAATACCACAAAAAGTTCTCAACTCATGGGTAATGTGAGCATGGGCGCAGTGATAAACCTCCTTTTAAACTCCTTGAAGCTCTCTTTGCATTCATCACTCCTAGAAAACTTTACTCCCTTCCAAGTTATCTTAGTAAGAGGGTTTGACAATCGTGAGAAATTTTCAAAAATCGGTTATAATATCCAGCTAACCCAAAGAATCTATAGATATCCATTACTAATGTTGGCCTCAGAAATCCCTCACTTATAGCTGTCTTGGAGGGATCCATAGATATCCCATTGATTGTGATGATATGACCTAAGAATGATACTTCCTTCAACAAAAACTCACACTTTCTATACTTTCCAGAGAGCTTCTCCTTTCGCAAGGTCTCTAGTATAGTGTTTAGATGCTTCTCATGATCCTCCTTGGTTTTGGAGTATATTAGAATATCGTCTATAAATACTATAATAAATTTTTCGAGGTAATCTCTTAATACTCTATTCATCAAGTCCATGAAGATTAATGGAGCATTAGTGAGTCCGAAAGGCATTACTATGAATTCATAGTGCCCATACCTTGTACAAAAAGAAGTCTTGGGGATATCATCCTTCTTCACCCTTACTTGGTAATATCCTGACTGAAAATCCACCTTGGAAAAGTATTGTGATCCATGTAGATGATCAAAAAAGTCATCAATTAAAAGCAGAGGATACTTGTTCTTTATCGTGATTTTTTTGAGCTCACGATAATCAAGGCAAAGGCACATTGACCCGTCCTTCTTCTTGATGAAGAGGACTGAAGCAACCCATGGTGAAGCACTTGGGCATATAAACCCTTTATCCAAATTCTCCTATAGTTGTTTATTCAGCTCCTTAATCTCCACAACATTCATTCTATACAGAGCCTTGGATATTTGAAACTCACCAGGTATAAGGTCAATTGAGAATTCAACATCTCTTCTAAGAGGAAGACCAAAAAATTCCTCAGGAAACACTTCAGCGAATTCCCTCACACTAGGCATGTCTTCAAGGATGGTTTATTCCTTAGAATCAATCATCTAAGCCATATATGAATGCTCATAGGGAAGTAATATCCACACTTGAGATGATGGTGCTAAGGAAGATTCATCCTCCTCCTTACACTTGTACAGAATCGGGGGTTGATTCACCATATAGAGAGTGATTTCCCTCTCATGGAAATTTATTTTGGGTCTATATAGGGAAAGATAATCCATGTCAATAATTGTGTCAAATTCCACCAGAGGGAGTATGATGAGGTTCTTCAGGAAGCTCAATCCACAAATTATGATAGGGGAGGATTTATATTCATGGGATGCAATGATTTCCCCATTTTCCATACTCACTGAAATCTTTACTTCCATGATTTGTGGTGGTGTTGGGATTGTTATACTAAACTTTTGAGGTATAAAAGAATGTGTTGAACTAGAATCAAAAAGTACATTCTCTATTCTTTAATGAATAACTAGAATAACTATCACCACTTCATTTTCAGGTTTCACTTTGGCGCTAGTGATGGAAAAATCTTACCCTTGCTGCCTTGGAGGTTGTTGGTTGCCTCATAAAACCCTTGGCTTAGTGAAATGATTTGAAAGGTGTCCTAGTTCTTTGTAGTTGAAGATATGAATAATTCGTTGAGAGTTGAACAGAGCATTCCTCTCCTATGTCACAGCTATGGGTTTTTCTTGTTGGCAGTTAATGGCTAGGTGCCCTTCTCTTCCACACCTAAAGCATTTCCTCACCCCCTTCAGGAAATTTCTGGGGTGCTTCTTTCCGTACCTATAGAAAGTGGGGTGCTGGATTTTCTTAGCACTGTTGGATTTATCCATCAGATTTCCAGAATTGAATTCCACCTTGTGCTTCATATACCCATGATACCCCTAAGATTTTCCAATCTTCATTTCAACCTTGATGGCACATTGAAAAATTTCTTCATAGCTATCTAAGTCACGGATCGCTTGAGCTTTCCGTAGGTTAGGTTTCAGCCCACCAAAGAAGTGATCAACCTTGTATTCGGGGGTAACGACAAAGATGAAGGCGTATCGTTCAAGCCTTGTAAATTTTTCCTCGTAAGCTCTAATGGATTCATTGTCTTTTTTCTTGAGGGCAAGGAAGTCCCTTTCCATCTTAAGTCGGAGGGTGCGGGGAAAATATTTTTTGAAAAACATTTTCCAGAAATCCTTCCATTCCAATGACTCAATCTCCTCCTCATGCTTTGTATTTTTGATTAATGTCTACCATTGATCAGCTTCACCTTTCATATGATAAGCAGCCAAAAGAATATTCTCTTGTTCAGAACATTGAAGGATGGAGAAGATCTTTTTAATGGAGTTGATCTATTGTTCAGCGATTGAGGGATTAAATGACCCATTAAAAGTAGGAGGCCTTTGTCTCATGAAGTTCTCGATTTCAACTTTTTCTTTCTTAGGGGGGGTTGAACGTTACTCTTGACCCATGTTTCTATTCAAAGCTTGAGTTAACTAAGGGAGTATCATGACAAAGTTCACGATTCCCACTCCCATTGGATTGGGCATCTCATTAGAACAATCATCACATTTCTCTTCGCATCGGTTGTTAGCCCGAGTCCTACTATTACCGGCCATTGGCTGGAATAAAATCAAAGTTAGGGGTAACACATAAAGGGAAATCCAAGGAAAAAAACTAATGACTTATAAATAACTTTTATTTCCTTAACTTATGAATCCATAGGCTTGAATAAATGTTATCCACAATCTAATTCCCAACATATATTCTTAGGGGAATTTTTTTATTCCCTTAACAATGGTTCATACTAAGCTTGTGAATTTACTAAAGAATATCCCCTGAGAGTGTCATAACCAAGAGTGTAAAAAGGCCCATTGTAGTGTACCAGGATACCCCGAGTCAAGCTCAAAACTCCTTGTCGGAGTTTTCACTCCTAGGTACATCCGTGCCAGAGCCACCTCTACCTACTCGTATCCAGACATGGATGCATTTTCTTGATAAATAACTTACTCAATACTCACCAAAATTTAGGGATGTTCTTATTATACTTAGTATTACCCCTAATTCTTTCACTAGGGTTTCCTAGTCCTAATCCCAAAAATAACTAAACCTATCCCCTGATACCAACTATAACAACCCTTCTCTTTATTACACACATAAATATGATTTATTACATAAAATTGTAGTTAAGAAAACTCTGAGGATCTAGAGGTCTAGTGTCTTGGGAAATTAGGAAAATTACATAACAACTTAGGACATAAAAACACAACATCTTTATTGAAAAGTTCCTTTACATGGCCACTACATTCCCTCATACTTAGCATTACATGGGATAACTTAAGAACATGCATAAGAAAATGGTGAGCTATAAATCCCAATAAGGGAGTAAAAAAGGCATAACATGAAGAATAAAATACATGTTAGTTAATATGAATATCAAAAAATCATAACAAAACAAGAACATAAAGGCATGATATAACATGATTATCATAACATGAAAATGTGGCAACAACACTTAACATGGTATTATCATGATCCAAGGCTCATTGCACATAGAGCATGAGTAAAACTTCATTACGCTTGAATTATCATGAGTAAACCCTAATTTCACTTGAATTAGCATGATTAAACCCTCATTTCACTTGACTGATCATGATAATAATCTTTACCCAATGCATTGGAGCGTTATTAGGCACACCCTTCTTAAACATTTCATTTCATGCATAAGTGTTCCACATGGATCATACAAAATGGAATCATTAAAGATAATCATTTATTACACGATAAAGGAATGTGGAATTCATACATAAAACTCTATAATTAATAAGTAAACATGAATAAAGGTGAATACCCTTGATAGAGAAATGGGTATGGTATTCACAACATAATGACTTTGGCTTGGAAAATTGTGGTGCAATTTCGGCAACATAATGGCGTGACATAAGAATTCTTAAAAACAGTTGATGAGAGAGAAAGGGGTGTCTCATAATATATACATGAAATAGATAGTAAGGTGGTTATATATATACATTTTACAACATAAGTAATGAAATTTTAGATTCATAATACAAAATAATTGCTTGAATGTAAATAAAAAGAGAGAAATCCCTTACAGAATTTTGGTGTGGTAACAGGTGTACATGAGAGGCATTAATGAGAGATAAAGGGGTATATCATAATTCAAAAATAAATAGGGCAGTATGGGGGATGTAAAAAACCATACACCAATATTTAAAATTGAAAATAAAAGGGAATAATAATATTAAGAAACTTGGATAAAATGAGAAAGGAAGGAATCCCTTACTTGGAAGTGTGATCACAAAGGCTTGGGAGGGGATTGAGAGAGGCTTCTTAAGAGATTGGGGAACCTTTAGAGGATTATAGAGAGAGATAGTAGGTTAGGGGTTTGTTGGGATACAAATTCTTTGAGTTAAGAGGAAGTGGGAGCTTGGGTGGGTTTATATAGGAAAGGAGAAGGAATTCTTTATTATTTAGGTTTGGGTCACCACACATTAAACTAATCCAAACCACAAACCATCCCATGATTTTTACCATGGTTTTTGCCAAAGGGGAGTGGGAAAAAATATTTTAAAAGTCCAATGTCTGAACTTCTTAAAATATTTGGTTTGCTTATGTGGTGGTGAGTCACACTCTCAAGGAAATCATTTTAAAAAGATAAAATGTTTTATAAGTCTTGGAGGGTCCACTATGGATTTGTAAAATAAATAAAACAAAACTAAGATCACATTATTTTAATGGTAAAACATATATTGGATGAACATAATGTTTATAGTATTTTATTACATCACTATTGGGTTATTATGATGTCATAAAACACATTATATATTTAAAAGGTATTTAATTTTTACCCAAAAATTCTACTGTCTCAGAAAATTATGAAAAATTCACCGTTGGATAATTTCGACATCCTGATTCCAAAAATAATATTCATTTTATCTAAACAATTTTCTAAATATATGAATTTTTACTTTTAAAATAAAAACTGACATTTATTGAAAATTCATGGGTTTTGATAAAAACGACTTTCAAAACTTAATAAAAATCATTATTGTATTCATAAAAATTATACGCTCATTTATATTTAAATTAATTTAGTAATAATATTTTATTAATATATTATTTAATTAAAAAAATCTATTATTTTATCAAAATATATTTATTAATTGAATATTAACTAAAAATGATATTTTTGCTTTAAAAACTATTTACAAAGTAACAATAATAAAATGAATTTATATTCTCTATAAAAATAATTTACATAATAATAGTTATAGGGTATTGTTACATAACCCCTTATAACACCCTCATAAGATCGAATGGTAAGGTGTGCGATGGTGATAGACTCTTAGTGTGGCTCAGATAACATTGCTCAGGTGGTAATCCCTATAAACTTCCACATCTCCTGTAGGCGGTTCCGTTCGAGCTTAACGTGTTGAAGCTCTGCTTGGTCCTGGTCAGGAGTGAAGAAAAATGACGCCACCTCCTTTCTGAGCTCCAAAAAATGAGCTTTGTATGGGGAAAGTCTACTGGATGAGTCCATCACTTCCTTTTTCTGAGTAAATTGGATTTGTTAAATCCCTATATTTATACTAATCATGTGATCACTGTTCAACAACTATATTAGCAATGGTCACAATTATTAAAAGTATTTTGAAATCCAAAAACATAAAACCAAGGAAGTTAAAATTTTATATAACCATTTTACATAATAAGGCATTTAATTGGATCAAGAAGAATTTTCATTAATAAAAGTTTGGGTCGTTACATGGTGAGCGTGCCTTGGTGAGATTGGGGTGAATAGTATAACTTGTTAGGTAGTTTTGAGTTTCTGATATTTTTATCATAGTGGAATTAGTATTATTCTCACACTTGTGCATGAGATACTTTGTCTTTTCCTACTGAGTATACTTGTATGCTCACCCTACGTATATAAAAACGTTTTCAGGTTTCCAGGGAGATTACACAGACTGTGCTAAACCATACTAGCTCAGGAGTTGGGATAGTTGTTGTGTCACTGCTTATATTTGTTCTTTTGGTATTTACTTTGGATATTTTCATTATATTTATAGTAGTTTTATTATAAAAATGCACGTGGGATGGATTTTGGATCCTTTTATATATATGACTTGGAGTTTTTTTGAGGTTGATGCGTATTATCTCCCAATACTGGTTACTATAAAAATGGTAATGCCTCCCATGTTGTGTGATTTATATACCCTTGGTGCTATTCACCACCCCCGGGCCTACTGGAGGAAAGAATCGGGGGTCATTTTCTCTCTTTCTCTATTGCTTTCTCAGGAGGGGTATCTTTGGAAGGAGAGTGTCGTGACAAAATGGTATCCAAGCAGATTGTTGAGAGATAGTATGGGGTTTGAAGTTAGGCACAATTATAATTTCATGGGTTGGTAGGGAAGTAGTTTTATGTGATCTTGGTGTATGAAATAGGCTAGGGAAAACTGGTTAGGACATGGGATTTTAGGGCCCCCATGATCCGATGCAAGGAGTCTGAGCTTACCGAACGACCAAGTGAGGCTACACCGTTTGCGGGGTAGAGACCCAAGGAAAGGTACATGCATCATGATGACTTTTGTTCATGTTTATTTTGGGAGTTTTGGGAAATTAAAATACACAATGATTTAAACCAAATATTAAAAAAAATCCATACTACTCAGGTTTAGGAGTTTCTTGTTTACCTTTAAGATATAACACCCGATCATCGTCCACGAGTGGCTCCGGATGTAGAGGATCAACAGGCTGATCCGGCTAATCGGTGAAGGGTTGATCTAGAGGAGGAGGAAAACCGGTGGTAGATAACATTACATGACTTCCATCGATAGACTTTGGGAATGTATGAGGGCATTATCTCAGACATGGAGATAGAGAGCTGGCTCGAGGATCTTGAGATTACCTTCAACCAGATCCGGGATTAGACAGAGTAATGGGTTCCATTGGTAGTTATTCAGATTATGGGAGTTGTGCATCAGTGGTGGATGCAATATCTAGGGGAGAGGAAAGAGTATGATTTTCTGTTGGTCGCTTTTGAGAAGGAGTTCTAGGCAGAATTCCTTTCTTTGACCATGAATGATTAGAAGCAATAGGAGCTACTCTCCCTCCGGCAGGGGAGTATGTTAGTACAAAAACTGGGGATCAAGTTCAAGTATCTCATTCTATTTTCTTTGGATCTCCTTATGGATGAGGAGTATCAGGAGATACACTTAGAGGAGGCACTATGTCCTTCACTCTATTACACAGTTACTCCATTCACATTGCCGACATACCTAGAGGTCCAGAAGAAGGAGGAAGTTGTGGAGAGGATGCACTCATGAGGAGGTCTACCACAATAGGGTATTCAGTAGGGTTATACAAAGGTAAAGTCTTTTAATAGTAGGTCTTAGGTGCCAGGTATTTTGAGGTTTTGGCCAATGGGGAGTCAACCTCACCAGTTTCAGTTTCGACCTTATGGTATTCGTGATTTTCCTATAGGATTGGGACCGATGTGTTTCTCTTATGGAGGACACAAGAACATTTAGAGTCAGTGTTCATTTTGAGCTCAGTATGGTGAAGGTGGGAAGGTTTAGTGCCCACCTCTATAGAAGTTATCAGCTGGTCCGTTTTAGTAGTAGGGACAACAGGCTCTTGCTCCACTGAGGGGAGACGGGGAAGGTAGAGGTTGACCTCAGGGTGTTCCTCAGGGACCTCAACCCAGGCGTGGTTAGGGAGGTGGTTGACAGAATAGGGTAAGAGGATCTACGTGTGGTCAATTTCATGCCATAGAGGCATCGGTTTCAGTAGGGCCGAAGATCGTTCGAGGTACAATCAACTTATTTAGTACTCTTGCTTGTGATTTGTTTGATTCGGGAGCTTAACACTCCTTCGTTGCACCTAATCTAGCCCAGGATTTGGGACTATACCTTGAAATACTTTCCATGACCATGGTGTTGAGTACACTATTCATAGGTCAGACCATCATTTTTGATGTTTTTTCGGGGATTTTATTTGATGTTGGGTCTGCATCAGTTTAGTAGGGATCACTTCTTACTATAGATGCACCCATACGATGTCACCCTTGCCATCATATGGTTGTTTTCCATTCATTATTTTATCGAATACTTCCAGACGAGAGTCGTGTTTTTAGACGTGGATGGACAATGTGTACTTTTCATTGGTGAGTGAAGTTGTCAGATGGGCAGTCAATGCGTGAAGCCTCTTCTTTCCTTGTTGGATAAGTTGTCACTGGAATCAGTGGATACTGAGATGGTGGAGGTTTCATGAGTTTTTAGGGAGTTCATTGTATGTTTTACCCAAAGAGGTTGTGAATCTACCCTCCTTGATATGACGTTGAGTTCAAGATAGACTTACAACCCGACGCTAGTTTGATTTCAATGGATCCTTATCGGATGATTCCTTCTGATCTACGGGAGTTGCAGATATAGATTGACGATCTGATGAAGAAGGGATTTATCCAGCCTAGTATGTTGCCATGGGGTGCTACGGTCTTGTTCACAAAGAAGGAAGATGGTGGTTTGAGGCTATTAATAGACTACTGAAGGTTGAATTAATTGATAGTCAAGAACCTTTACCCTCTCTTGAGGATAAACGATCTTTTTGACCTGCTGAGGGGAGCAAGTTGGTTTTCCAAGATCAATCTGCAGTCTCGGTATCACCAGTTGAGGGTGAAGGAGGGTGACATCCCAAATAATTCTTTCAGATGAATTTATGGGAAATTTGAGTTCATGGTTATGCTGTTCAATGTTACGAATGCACTGGCTGTGTTCATGGGACTTATGAACTCCATCTTTCATGAGTTCCTAGATCGGTTCATTTTTTTATTCATCGATGAAATTCTGATCTACTCGAAGTTAGAGGAGAAGCATACTGATCATCTCAGGACTGTCCTTGAGGTCCTTTGATGCCACCATATCTACAGAGAGTTTTCCAAGTGCAAGTTTTGGAAACAGGAGGTCCATTTACTTGGACATGTGGTGTCTTAGCAAGGTGTAGTAGTAGACCCATCGAAGGTCAGGGTAGTTGTTTCTTGGGAAGCACCCAAGAATGTGGCATAGGTTCATAGTTTTCTCAGTTTGGAAAGCTATTAATGGAGGTTTGTACCCAATTTCTCTAGAGTACCAGCTCCATTGACATCTTTGACTAGAAAGGACCAAGCCTTTTTGTGGAGTGAGCAGTGTCAGACAACTTTCAATTACCTGAAGGGGAAGCTGGTCAGTGCTCCTGTGCTCTAGTTTCTAGAAGAAGGGGTGATGTTCGAGGTGTTCTACAATGATTCTAGTCTGGGTTTGGGATGTGTGTTGATGCAGCCGTGAGTAGTGATCTCTTATGAGTCTAGGAAGTTGCGTCCCCATGAACATAACTATACCACCCATGATCTGGAGCTTGTAGCAGTCGTTTTTGTGTTGAAGTTGTGGTGACATCATCTCATTGAGGAGAACTTTGTGGTCTTCATGGATCACAAGATACTGAGGTACATCTTCTCCTAGAAAGACCTAAACTTACAGCAGTGAAGGTGTATGGAGTTTCTCTAGTATTACGACTTTGAGATCTCTTACAACTTAGGAAAGGGGAACATTGTGGTCAATTCCTCAAGTAGTAAGTCACGGAGAGAGGCAGTTCGAGAATCTGAAGATGCTTGGAAGGAAATGGAGGAGTTGTCTGCCTTGCACTTGGATGTAGAGATGGATAGTGGTAGAGGATATTTGTTTCAAATGATGGTGCATTCATCTATGAGTCCATAGGTGGAGGAGTCCTAGAGGGGAGACTTGGAGGCAGAGGTGATGCGTGATCACATTGACTAGGGTGATGCTCCATATGAATGGTCAGAGGATGGTCAGAATAAAATGTTATTCCATGGGAAGTTGTTTGTTCTAGTGGATATGCATGAGGGAGTTATCAGTGAGTTTCATAGATCACCCTTGGCAGCACACCTAGGGTATTACAAGATGTAACCTGGATTAAAGGGGCAGTTTTTGTTACTTGGGATGAAGTGAGTAGTGGCAGAGTTTTTGGAAAAGTGCCTAGTGTCCCAGCAGGTGAAGGCTGAGCACCGTGTTCCCAGAAGTTTTTTTGCAGCCCCTAGATGTCCCTAAGTGAAAGTGGGATGACATATTAATGGATTTTGTCATAGGATTACCCATGGGCTTAGGGAGGATGTGATGTAATCTGGGTAATAGTGGATGAGCTGATGAAATCAGATCACTTATTAGCAATTAAGGAGTCGGACATAGTGGATAACTTAGCGCATAGGTATGTGGATGAGGTGGTGAGGGTACATGGAGTTCTAATATCCATTTTCTTGGATCAGGATACACATTTTACCTCATGAGTTTGTAGGGGATTGAAGCATGCTTCTGACACCCAGTTACGCATCAATACTGCTTTCCACCCTCAGAAATATGGGAAGATAGAGAGGACCATCCAGACGTTGGAGGACATACTGCGAGCATGAGTCTTGGACTTTGGTGGGTCTTGGGTGTAGCATTTTACCTTATTATAGTTTTATTACAATAATAGGTATCACTCTTCCATTGGTATGACTCCATTCAAAGCCTTGTATGGGAGACCGTGTCTTTCACCTTCATGCTAGGAAGAAGTTGGGGAGGCAACTATCCTTAGTTTGAATGTGGTGTGGAGTATGAGAAAGAAGGTTCAACTTGTCTGAGAAAGGATGAAGGTAGAAAAAGACCAGAAGAGGTCGTATTCTGATTGTAGGAGGAGGCCTTTAGAGTTCAAGTTTGGAGACCATGTATTCTTGAAGGTTTCCCCTCTACGTGGGAAAAAGTGGTTCGGTAGAGGGAGAAAACTTTCTACCTGGTTCACCAGACCTTTCAAGTTATTGGGGTGAGGTGGCGAGGTGGCATACCTATTGGCGTTTCCACTGTAGTTGGGGAGGATCCAGGATGTCTTTCATGTCTCCCAGATTCTTCGGTATCTTCATGATGACTCCCATGTCATTGATTGGGAAGAGTTGGATATCTAGGATGAAACAACATTCGTGAAGCGACCATTAGAGATCTAGGATCATTGGGATAATGTGCTATATGGGCCAACCATTCACTTGGTTTGTGTGTTATGGAGGCATTATGTCCCAGAGGAGAGTAATTGGGAGCGAGAGACACAAATGCGTGCCCAGTACCCATATTTTTTTAGTTTTTCTTGTGTGTTTTATTTGTGATGTAGTGGTTGAACCATGTTTTCTATAAGATGGGTTTCTTCTTTGTTCTATAGTGTGTGATGAATTCCTAACATGTTAAAGGGTGGATACTAGATTTCTAATCAAGACGCATTAATTGAGATGTGATTAAACCCGTTCAGGCGAGTCAGTGCCACCCAGAGTTGATAGTATCTTGACATAGAGGAAGGAATTAATTAATTCATGTGTCTAGATAGTTGGTTCTTGTGTGGGGTATCTTTTGGATTTTCGGGTTAGAATATGTGTGAGGAGGTTTTATTATATGTTGAGGTTTCACTCCAGCTTTCTAACAACATAAGGTGGTTTATCCTTGAGAGGTATCTTATGGGGTGGTTGTTCGGACCTCTATTTTTTTTGGGTTTGGTTTTGAATTCTTGAGGGTGAGAATAGTTTGAGAGGTATCTGATGTAATGGACCAGACCTCCACGGTCCATTACTTTGTCAAAATCCAGTGTTTGGGGTGTTCTAGGAGCTAATAATAGACCATTTCAAGAGTTTTAAAAAATTCTAGTTTTTCCACCTGTAGGACGCATTAGTGACTCAGTGTCAGTAGCTCAGTGTTGGTGGATCTGCATTAGTATCTCAACATAATTGGGTTGGGGAATCAATGAGTTAGGGAATCAATAGTTTGAGGCATCTATAGGTCGAGGCGTTGGTAGGTTGAGGCGTCGGTGACTCACGTCGGTGACTCGCATCGGTGGATCGCATCGGTGACTCGTTGTCGGTGAGTCGCGTCAGTGGATCAACATCAGTGGATCATCCTTCAGTGAGTTAAGAGTTAGTGAATCATTTTTGGTGACTTGTGTTGGTGACTAACCCATTGGTGAGTCATTTCTAGTTTTTCCCAGTTTCTCCAGTTTCTTCCCTCTTACGTTTTATTTGACATAAACTGAGTTTAAAGCCTTTTTTGAGTGTCTCTAAAGGTTTTTAAAATAATATTAATTATATATTTAATATCCTAACACTATGGGGACTTTTAAATAGTTAAAATGCATGGTATTGACCAAGATCCGACTTTAATGGCCTTTGAAACCATCCCCCATCTATTGATATAGGATCTAGCTCTTCTAATCCAAGATCTTATCTTCCTAGTGTGTTTCCATTCCTCTCTTGGTGCGCCCAGAACCTTTATTCACTGAGGAGTCGTGCACCTATGCTATATTAGTCTGTTCATTTTTCCCCTGGAGTCCTTCCTGCTGCTCGTGTGACCCCCTGTTTTGGTACAAGGAAGAACCGTTGGTCTCCTGTTGTTCCAAGTAGGGATCCGTTCATCTCTCTTTTAATTATGTATCATGTGGGGTGGGTGTAACCATGTCCCCTTGGGAATACAGTTGGACCCAAATTTAAAAAAGATAATAAGAAGTTATAAATGAGGGGCTAGGAATATTATGATGATTATCACCTTGTTTTATATGTTATCCTTGATCCATGTTGTTTTTTGTAAGGGTTTTAAGACTTCTGAAAATCATGTCCATTAGTGGCCTCTGCTTGCGTATCTGTATGACTTGTAAATATTTGAAGTTTTTTCCTTGTAAAATGACTAAAATTATTAAATCGATTAACCACATATTCTTAGTTAAATATATGGATGACCCAAGATCAAACTTGTTCTGTTATCACCCCTGAATTATCAAAGTGGAATTAAAGAATGAGGGTTTCTAAATATGAATACTCCTTTCTATTTTGTGTGGCTATGTGTGGTGTATGGTTATGTTGACCTTGTATTTTATGCTGGTCGTGTGGTTCTATGACTGGGAGTGTGGTTGTGAGTATGGGGTGGTATGGGTGGTGTAATGGAATCTTGGGTTGAGATATTGGTTGATTGTGGAATGGATGAACTTGTTATATATTGAGACTGTATCTGGGAAGTGGTTGGGAAGTGGGGCTGTAGGTTTAGGTTGTGTTATGTTTATGTTATTGGGTGTGCTGTTGTTATAAAGTGAGTTTTCTGAGTATGGTTTTGATTAAGTGTTTTGGGGGATTACTTGTTGAGAGTAAGGACCAAGCGATATGAATTTAAAGAATGATGGTGGTAGCAGTTGGACTGGTGTTCAAGAAAGGGGAGTGTGCAGTGGGACTATAAGCTGGTTGAGTTTTGCAGTTTTGTGGGATGTGATTCTTTTTGGGAAATGGGGATTCCGAGGATAGTTTAGGAGGGATAATTTTGAAAAAGTATGGTGTTACCTTGAGTGGGCCTTTCTCTCGAAGTTTACAAAGACTTTTGTGAAGTGTGTGTGGGTTATGATGTTACTTGTGGTGTAATGTGTTTGGTAGTTGCCTAGGTAAGGAAATAATAAATAAATAAATGAATTTTTTAATGCAGAGTGATAGTTGGTTAAATGAATTGGTTGGGGTTATAAATTGGGTTTATAACTATTCATGTGGCCGTGCATTTAGAGGTAGCAGCCAAGGTAGTTTTGTGTGGGATGGTTGTTTGTTTTAAAAACCCATAGGTTGGGATGAGTGTTTGGTACCTATATATATACATATATTTCATTGTGATTTCTATATGCACCCCACCCACATTGAGAACTATGTGCCGAAAACCCCATTTTTATGGGGGAGTGTGTCCTTTCCCAACATCCCGATGGGGGGATGGATGGATGGTTATTGGTTCTTCTTTGCTTCCTCTTCTAGGCATTGGTAGCCCAAGTTTCTTCGGGTAGGTTGTGGTGCGGTTGTGAGGCCCATGTGTCTGTAGGTGAGGTGTGCTTCCCAGGTGTATTTGGGATGAGATGTGTTGTGATTTACCAGGTTTCATCGGGATGAGGTTGTGGTTTTGTGGCCCAGGTGTCTGTGGGAGGGTTGTGATGTGGTTGTGGCCCAGGTGTTTGTGGGCGGGATGTGGTATGTGGCCCAAGTGTGTGCGGGCGGGTTGTGACAGTGGGGCTTGTGGAAGAGAGTGGAAGCATCACGACATTCGCCATTAAGGATGAGAAGTTAACTAGTGGGAAGTGGTGCAGGGTACCCTATCATCGATGTTCTTACTACTTTACTTTATTTTACTTGTGTTATTTAGTGAGCATTTCTTAGTGAGGCTAGGGTGGATATTATAACTGTTAGGTTCTTTTGAGTTTCTGCTATTTTTCTCACAGGGGAAATAGTATGATTCTCCCACTTGTGCATTAGAGACTTTTTATTTTTCTACTGATTATACTTGTATACTCACCCTACGTATATAAAATTATTTTATTATTTCCAAGAAGATTACACAGACAATGCTGGACCATAATAGCTCGGGTGTTGGGATAGTTTCTTTGTCACGGATTAGCTTTGTTCTTTTGGTATTTACTTTGGATATTTTCATTGTATTTCTAGCAGTTTTATTTTAAACATGCATATGGGATGGATTTTGGATTCTATTATATATATGTCTTGGGGTTGTTTTGAGGTTGATACATCTTATATCCTGATCTTGGTTACTATAAAACTGGTAATTCCTCCCGTGTTGTGAGAATTCTATACCCTTGGTGCTGGTCGCCACCCCGAGGCTTACTAGAGGCAGGACTAGAGGGTCATGATATCTCTTTCTCCATTGCTAGCTTAGGAGGGGTATATTTGGAGGTAGGGGGTCCTAAAAAGCACAAATGTATCATCATAAACTACTTCAGGCTTAACACCAACAGCTAGATTCACCCAAATTCATAATTTAACCGATATTGGTAATTCACCAAGAATTATTACTGTACATTGATCCATTTACTCAACAACATATGAGATCCAAAAAACCATCCAATTTCCGGTTTTAAGATCCTGCAACCCTTTTCACATGAGGTTCCATATAGTAAACTAGAAGGTAATTTGATTATCTCATCATAAAATTTATGCTGTCCTAGAGTACCCAGGATGATGTCAATTTAGGGGGCATGATATTATCTAAACCAAGAGTATACCATGACACTATCAAGGATTACCATCAACGAGTTTATATAGAACTTTCAAGCCCTGATCGATCAAAATATGCCATACATTCTTTTGACTATCCCTTAGAACCATGTATTCTGATGATGTGCGACCAGGTCCAACTATAGGTTAACTACCCTAACCACATTTTTTATATCACCAAAGTATCAATCAATCCACTCCAGACTGACCTATTTAAGATACATCCATCTTAAGAGTTGACATCTTAAAATATAAACCCAATCACATTGTTTTAAATCAAAAGGTACCTAAGGTCTTTCAAAGTTTCCACCAAAGTCCAACATTGACTCTCAACATTCATTAATGGTTAGGTAGTCAACCAATCACCTCACCATCATGTTGTATTTCATGCATGAATGTTCTACCAACCCATCAAAATCCCAAATCACTTATTCACCCCAAGTCTAAATCTAGCATCTAGACCCAGTTTAAACTCACACCAAGTTATATACCGAGTATCATATTAAAGATTAGACTACTTGAACTTACTAGAATCACATCTTCCAAAATCCATTCTAATAATTCCCAAATGGTCCTCTACGATCACATTCCCTCTACTTTAAAGGAAACTCTCTTTAAAAGAAATAGGATTCTTCCCACCTTAGGAGTGTCCTAGGAATAATTTTATTGAAAATGGTAACTAATATCATGGAACATTCTCCCTTATTTCCTAACATTTCTATTAGACACGACTAACATGCTTATGGAAATTACTAACATGAGAAGAGAGGAAACATACACTTATAAGCATGATTGAATAGGTTCATTCTAAAACACGCATTTTATGTTCATACTAAGTCACATTCATGCACTTCATTAACTTCCAGCATAAAATCCAAAACTAAAACTAATCAGCAGTGTTATCTCACTCGATCCTTTTTACAATGTTATCCCAGGCATTGGGATAACTTATCCTTCTTATGACATATCAAGGCTACATAGATCTCAATAAACTTTCACACCCAGGTAACTCTACTTTGAAGGTGACCTATAAATAGATCCTTATAATACTCATGAATCTTTCCAAGTAATCATGAATCCACATGGATTAAATTACTATGCGATCTTTTCACTCAAACTTCATGCAGTTTAACACATCACTTCATAAATTGACAAGCACTACATCTAACAATACAGTCTACTACAATATTAAAACAACACAAAAGGTTATACACACTCCTAGAATGAAATAGTGTATCCATGGATTAATTTAGAGTCATGTTATTCATAATAATACTATCCAACTACTGAATCTCAAGTTGTACTCCCTCAAAAAATAAGAAAGGTCACATGACCAACAAAATGGCTAACCATGTCCGAGGCATGTATAAACCGCTAAATTGGTTCATTACATGATTATCATGATTTCAAAAAAAAAAAGATCAACTAGATCACAAACACCCACCTTATCTGGGTTTCTTTCTTTAAAATAAGAGTCCTACGTGACTCAAATGACACCCAAATGACACCTCTCTTATAAAAATTGAAAGTAAGAAATTAAAAAAAATGATATTTCACCTTAAAGGGTGCTACCTCAATCAGGAAAAACACTCACCTTTAATGTAATGTGTCTACCTTATAACTAGAGTCATACCAATGTCCATTAAGATCTAATACCTATCCATTATATTCAAGAAAAAATAGAAAAGAATACAGCTGATATCTACAGGAAACACTCATGATCCCATTCAAGGCATCTCCCAAGGAAAACTAAATCTAAACCTCACATGAATTTTCATGATATAACACATCTAAAAGGTTTTATTTTTATGGAATTAAACCGATTATTATTTATTGAAACATTTTAAGAAGCTCACAAATTCAAAAAATCAAGTACTAGTTATAAAAAAAACTATACTAAGCACTTTATTTAGCTGACGCCATGCAACACAATAGAAAAATTATCCTATAATTTTATTTTAACCATTTAATCATTATTTATTTAACCAATAGATTATAAATAATAACTTAGTTAAAGAAAATATCAATTTAAATCTATATAAGAAAACACCCATTAGGTTGTAATTAAAATTTTAATTAACTAAAGTCTCATTAGAACTTAAAGATAAAAGAAAATGAAAGATATTTTATCATTTTAATGGGGATCAGTTTAGTAATATTCCACCATACATTTATATGAAATATTGTTTAAGTGGTTTCTGAAACTTTAACTAATAATCCCATTTATCATAATCATACCCCCATGGGTTGGATTAGTGGTACCGTGTAAGGCAGACACTCCCTGGCAACTAAACTGGCGCAGGTTCGAGTCTCGCCACACTCAAATTTAGCTGGGGACGAGGGGCACGCAGGTGGTGAATGGGGACCAGAATAAGCGTGGTGTGGCAATCACCAATACCTCATTACCCATAAATCATTTTACCGACCGGGGTTGGCTTAGTGGTACCGTGTAAGGCGGCCACTCCCTGGCAATGGAACTGGCACAGGTTTGAGTCTCACCACACTCGAATTTTGCTGGGGACGAGTAGCGTGCAGGTGGTGAATGGGGCCCAGAATAAGCGTGGTGTGGCAATCACCAATACCTCGTTACCCACAACTCATTTTCCGACCAGGGTTGGCTTAGTGGTACCGTGTAAGGCGGCCACTCCCTGGCAATGGAACTGGCATAGGTTCGAGTCTCACCACACTCGAATTTAGCTGGGGACGAGCGGCGTGCAGGTGGTGAATGGGGTCTAGAATAAGCATGTTGTGGCAATCACAAATACCTCGTTACCCACAAATCGTTTGGCCGAACGGGGTTGGCTTAGTGGTACCGTGTAAGGTGGCCACTCCCTGGCAACAGAACTGGCGCAAGTTCGAGTCTCGCCACACTCGAATTTAGCTGGGGACGAGCGGCGTGCAAGTGGTTAATGGGGCCCAAAATAAGCGTGGTGTGTAAATCACCAATACCTCATTACCCACAACTCGTTTTTTCGACTGGGGTTGGCTTAGTGGTACCGTGTAAGGAGGACACTCCCTGGCAATGGAACTGGAGCAGGTTTGAGTCTCGCCACACTCGAATTTAGCTGGGAATGAGTGGCGCACAGGTGGTGAGTGGGGCCCAGAATAAGCGTGGTGTGGAAATCACCAATACCTCGTTACCCACAACTCTTTTTTCTAACCGGGGTTGTCTTAGTGGTACTGTGTAAGGCAGAGACTCCCTGGAAATGGAACTGGTGCATGTTCGAGTCTCTCTACACTCAAATTTAGCTGGGGACAAGTGGCGCGCAGGTGGTGAATGGGGGCCAGAATAAGCGTGGTGTGGCAATCACCAATACCTCGTTACCCACAAATCGTTTATCGACCGGGGTTGGCTTAGTGGTACCATGTAATGCGGCCACTCCCTGGCAACGGAACTGGCACAGGTTCGAGTCTCGGCACACTCGAATTTAACTGGGGACGAGTGGCGCGCAGGTGGTGAATGGGGCCCAGAATAAGCGTGGTGTGGAAATCACCAATACCTCATTACCCAAAACTCGTTTCACTGACCGAGGTTAGCTTAGTGGTACCGTGTAAGGTGGAAAATCCCTGGAAATGGAACTGGCGCAGGTTCGAGTCTCTCCACACTCAAATTTAGCTGGGGACGAGCGGCACACAGGTGGTGAATGGGGCCCAAAATAAGCATGGTGTGGAAATCACCAATACCTCATTACCCACAACTTGTTTTCTGACCGGGGTTGGCTTAGTGGTACTGTGTAAGGCAGCCACTCCCTGGAAACGGAACTGGCGCAGGTTCGAGTCTCGCCACACTCGAATTTAGCTAGGGACGAGCGGCGCGCAGGTGGTGAATGGGGCCCAGAATAAGCATGGTGTGGAAATCACCAATACCTCATTACCCACAACTCGTTTTTCGAATGGGGTTTACTTAGTGGTACCATGTAAGGCGGCCACTCCCTGGAAATGGAACTGGCGCAGGTTCGAGTCTCACCACACTCAAATTTAGCTGGGGACGAGTGACGCACAGGTGGTGAATGGTGCCCAGAATAAGCGTGGTGTGGCAATCACCAATACCTCATTACCCACAACTCGTTTTTCCACTTCGGTGGTGGCATGTTGGTGAAGGAGAGTGGTACAACAACTTCGTTCTTTGGGAGGTTCAGGGTTCGAATCCTTTGAGTCCTCTTTCAGGATGAGCCTCTCCCCTGGGATCCACCCATCTTTCCGAGCCGCTCGGTCTCAACTGGGCAGGCAAAATGAGGCGCGGACCAATGTGCTGATGGATTTCTTTGACGAACCATCGCCGATCGGGCTGTCACCCTCCGGGATGCTTTTCCATCTCGGCTGGAAACAACTCCTTCCCAGCGGGGGCTCTCTCCGGAGTGACATCTTCGTGGGGAGGGGGGTTTCCTTGTGTAGAGGGTTCGAAAAGGCCACACATGGGAATTACCTTTTAAAAATGATAATCATACCCCCATGGGGTTATGTAAGAAGGCATAAAAAGAATAAGGTGACATATGAGGCCCCCATAATTTTATTTAAGATTGATTAAACACTTAGTGGATTTATCCTATAAGAATATAATGTAAATACTGACCTACTCAGGTTGAGTCTAGTGTATCTCATAAGGATCGACCTGCTCGGGTTGAGTCAAGTCTATTATCCATAAGCTACCAAATCATTCTTTGAGTCATATTTTAACAAATTTTATATTTATAAAATGGTACAATTAGATGAATTACCATTCCCAAGTTATAAAGATACTTGCCTTTATAAGTTACAATTTCCATTCATGTAACTGAAACTGGGTTTTTACCTTATGTATCATAATATAAAAAGTTCATATATGATGGTTTTATTATATGGGTTACCCTTACCAATTTATAAATTCACATAAACTTTGTAAATTGTTATTTTCTCCCATTTAATCACAACCATTAATGTTTCATCCCATGCAAACAGTGGTCCATGGCTCAAACACATCAGAATTGGTTAATTAAGGTGCCACCATCAAGATATATGATAAAAACCATTTTATATTGATGTAGGCACTTTAATAACTAATCATATATCATAATTATAACCAATCATTCTATAATATAAGTAAGTAATTTTAGGTAGACATGAAAATAGTCACATAAGCATGGGAACAAGTAAGCAAGCTAAATAATTACCTAAACAAGGTATATATATAAACATAACACCTAATCAGGAAGTCAATATATGAAATATATATATTATGTCATGTATATGGAATGTGAATCGCTATGTGACTAAATTATAAATTTAGTAATACTTCATTGAAATACTAGACCAAGGGTAATAATCCATAAATCAGTAAGTAACATAAATATACCTATCAATCAAGGTGAAATATCAATCAACTGTAATAACGATCAATATAAACATTGGTCCCATCCCTATAAACTTGATAATTACCTCATGCGTGGGTTAGAAAGATCCATACATGAGCTATTTACCAAGTTCTGACACATTGGTAGTCTCCTACATACTAACCCAAATAGTAAGGGAAAAAGGAAAAGAAGCTCTGATACCACTTTGTAGTGTCCTGTCTTGGGATCCCCTAAAACGGTTCCCCGAGTTGGTTTGCTACGTAGCCTCAGGCACAAATCCCAACATGTCTATGACTTCCACAAGAATAAAGGGTCTAGAAGTGGTACAGTGGGGAGACTATACCCTATGGATCAGTAATAAATACAAATTAAGAAATAATAAATAAAGGTAGTGTAAGATAATAATAACTAAAAATAAATAACAAATGAATAAATAATCATGCATGAACTTTCTACAATGTACAAAAATATAAATATAGTAGGAAATACATATATATGCTTAATTAAATGAAAAAAATCCCTAAATTCTATCTCAATGAGTATCCTGAGTACCAACTTAGTCCTTTATTATTAATCTCTCATGTACATGATTAACAAAAAACATGCATAATTCATGATCCAAAACCTAAAACTATGAGGTATGTATGGGTACCAACGATGGCTCATACAGGGTGTGAGATAAACTCATTAGGAAACCTTCAATGGAGTCTAATGAAATTCGGTCCATGAATATAAAATAAGTAGTGTGGAGGTTTAATAAATAAGTAGTGAATAAATAACTGTAAATGAGTTAGGCTTAGGTCCCTTATGGACACCTAACCGACCATAGCTGCTTTAGCCTAAGCCAGAATACCTCTGAATATGTGTCACCAATTATAGGTATATGTACATATAAGTATATATATACACAATATATATAATATATATATATATATATATAATATATATATATAATATATATATATATATATACACACACATGTAGTACTATTCAGGACCCAAGGCGTAACTCAAGGTCTATGCATAATCATAATAATATCATAAGGGTCTCATTATGTAAATATGGGCATGATCCCAAGAATATGAACATAGGGATATTAAGTGGAAATTAATACCCATGTCTATAATCCCTATAATCCATGTGTAATGATAATTTTATAAGATTCTACATGTTACATGATATTAAAACTTAGCAAGCATGGTAAATCCAATTAGAAATAAAGTGTGATATAATTAATTCAACCCATTAGCTCATCCAAGGAATTCCATATTAGGAACCCAAGTATCACCTAAGTCATACCATAATCTCATATAATCTATGATACCATCCAAGGTGTTTTGTATCAGGAAACCGTTTGTCGTTCAAGGTATAGAATAATTCATTTGACCTTTGAGCCCATCCAAGGAATTCAATATTAGGAATCCTGGTATCACTCAAGGTAGTCTTTATTCTCATTGAACCTTTGATCCCATCCAAGGATTTTTTTATAAGGAACCCAAGTATCACCCAAGGTGTGATGTAATTCATTTATCCTCAGATCCCATCTAAGGTATTCTATATGAGGAAATCAAGTATCTCCCATGTCTTAATCTTACATTTAGGAAGGTTTTATTTAATAATTAAACATAGACCATGAGTAATATCCTTTCTAATTTACAATCACTATTCATGTAGAACATTTCATTTAGAAAAAACAAGAAGGCCATAGAAATCACCCATGTCTGAACACAAACCGTCACAATTCATTTCATTATCATTAAAATTATAAAAGATAACGAGGGCCATGTATTCATACATTTAATAATAAAATCCATCATGTTCAGTTATATAGTTAAGTCGATTAAAAAATGATAATAAAGGACATGGAAGTATATTTAACCTTATGATGATTCATTTAATTCATCTAAGGTATTTGACTAGAAAGAGCATACTCAATGCACCCAAAGGGGTGTCTTAGTAATTTATGAAATAAAGGTCACTGAAACATTTAAAATTAACCAACCTTATTTGGTGGTTAATTTTTAGGTCTTTGACCTCCAAACATGTTAATGGGGTCTAAGGAATATCACAGGCATGGTCTAAGTATTTAATTTTAGGAACTTTAAATTTTGAAGCAACACACAAAAGGTATGACATAAGGAACAATGATAATATTATATAGAAAATAAAAATTTAATGAAGAAACATATAAACCACCTAACTTATACCAAGGATTCTTCACTCATCCAATCTCAGGCTTTGATTCGAGCTGAAGTGAGAGAAAAAAATAATTGACATACTTCCTAAAAATAGGGCACATGATCTCGAAAAAAAAATCCGATACGGAAATAAAAACTAATAAAGAAAGTAAATGGAATCAAAGAATAATTGAGGGTGATCCAACATGACTGATGATTCTTGATTTTGAGTCATAAAGAGGGAGATATCTCAAAGATAAGGTGAGAGAGAGGTAGAACTCTCCATGTCTAGGAGGAGGTGCTTTGTTCATATGGGAGAAAAAAGGGAGGAGGAAACCTTAAAGAAGGTAAGGGGAAAATGAATATTTCATACCTTTTAAAGGGAAAATGGTTTGGAAAAATAGTTTTCTAAACCATATTCTAAAACTGTGTGGGATCACTGCCTGACTGGCACTAACTATATGGTCCAGGTGCATGATTTTGACAAACCATACACAACCCACAAAAACTCTTATGAAACATGCCTATACAAAGTCACACAGTTTCCTCTAGAGTGACACACTATTTCATAAAATTATTACCCTATAAAAACAGGCCACATGATTTAGGATAAATGTTTGGTAATAACCATGCACCAACCATGTACCCCTGTTTTTTTCTCCTAAAACTGAGTTTTTTGGAGCCTGATGCTCTTGAAACTCATATGAACACCCGTGAAAACTATTAGGTCTTAAACCCCATATAAAAACATCGATTTTAAGTGTTAAAACTTTTATAATTACATTATTAATCTCAATTTAATACTTATCCCATCCACCAAATAAAAGTTTCAAATTCTATGGGAATTTTCAACCTGGTCCAAAACATGATACATTACATGCAATACCAAGTTTAAACAAACCCTGATTTATTATTGAAATATTATTATTTTATGTGATAGTTATTGTCTAGATTTTGGAATTACAGGTATGAATAAGACAAATTTAATTATATAAAATTATTTTTTATATATGTATAAAATTAATTCATTGGTTTTCAATTGGTTAGAAATTAAAATAAAAATCATTTAAAGGTATAAAGAGATATTTTTTTCTAAAAAAACTGTTTTTATGAACGCAATGTGTTTTTATTTTAATAACTTAAATTAATACCTATTGATGAATTATTTTAATTAAATTTTTATAAACTTTATTCAATGAAACATTTTAACATTCATCTAATAGTTTTTATATAGGAAGGAATGATGGTAAACTTAGTTTTATACTTAAATTGATTTTTTCTAAAAATGGGTTTTATTAAATTTTACACAATTATTTTATAATGAATTTTTATACTTATATAAATTGAATATTATAAAATGTTTATCATGTTATAAATCAGAATAATTAATATAATTAAATAGGGTTAACTTAATTTCTGATCATAGTGAATAAAAAACAGTAAAAATTTGTTACCACGGTTAGGGTTAAAACAGGTTCACCGAGTTGTTAAACTAAGAGGTAAGGGTAAAAATTACTCTTGAAAATGTATAAATATTATTTTTTATGATATTTAAACATTATATTATCTCACCTTATAATTATTTTCCACTCGGTGTAACTTTCATAATAAAGTGACTTTATATTAATTAAATCTTTTAAGTAATTTCACGTGTGTCCCTTCCCACACTTATAAATGGGAACCTCTTATCCCCCCTTATTAACACAATTTTATCCATATATATCAAGAAATACCTACTAAAAAATTTACCTATCTTTTTTTTAATTCTTGATCTACTGGTGTTACTCTAGGACCATTCTAAGAAGGATTAAGGTGTAATCCAAAGGCATCCTCTCAAAGAAGAGGTAATTGCCTTACGCGACCTATTCAATGTTTATTTCCTATTTTACTTCCTATAAATATATTGTATCCATACTAAAATAATTAATATAATATAATAAATATATTTATATATTATTATTATTATGGTATATCCATTTTCACCTACTTTCCATCAAATGAGAAAAGAATGTATCGCTCAAGCATACGTGTAAACTGCTTCCTCCACATAGCAATATGATTCATTTCCATCACTATATTTCATGGCTAGTTATTATGATGGATTTAATAATTATATATAATATTTATGAAATAATTATTCTTTTTTATTTTTAATATCTTATCTACCTTCTTACCTTACCATCCATTGGGAAATGAAAACATCACTCGTGCGTACGTGTAGACTACCACCTCCATGAATTGATTCGATTTAGTTTTCATTTCCACTTTACATAGCTGGTAATAAGGATAGATAAAATGTATATATATGATATTTATGATACAATAATATTTTTGTAAATTTAAATTAATATTAATATTTATTTTGCTTCATTCATTGAAAATTAGAAACATCACTCGTTCATAAATATGGACGTCCATCTCAATGAAGTGATCTAATCCATTTTTCATCATCGCTTTATATGAATATTTATAAAATTATATATAATGAATAAATATTATACTTATTTTATGATTAATATTTCAAATATGATTAAACCATGGCCACAATTCATGTACCAAAACCATCAAACCATAATATGCAAGAAAAAAACTTTTTTTCACCAAAATGTTCATTTTCATAAAGAACTTATTAATAAAAGGATAATTGGAAATTATAAAGGAATGATACATAGTATTAAATTTATGAATATGGTTATGAAATATATTTATAATAAAATAATATTTATTATATTAGTGGTTTTAACGTGTATGAAGAAAGATAGAACTCGAGGTATGGATTTATGTTACAATCTCATTTTTTTAAGATTGTCCCCGGTAAATTTAAACTGAGGGAAATTATATGGATATTATCCTTTAAACCCAATATATTTAATTATCCTCTAATTATTCCTTTAGTTTTTAAGTAATAATACTATTTTTCTCTCTTTGGTACTTAAAATGACTAAGAAAATATTTTTAAGTTAAACTGGCCATATTTCCTCTTTGGTTGAATTTTTTTTCTTCCATGCACATGTTATTTAAAATGTTTTCAAGAATGTTTTTTTCTATAATAAAATGATTGTTTAAATTAATTTTCAACCATATTTTAATTTATTTTCATAGGGTTAAAAATTATTTTTTACAATGTTTTCTAAATTGGTGATTTATAACCTTTTACAAAAATTATGAAAGGGATCTTTGTTTTAATGTTTACCACAAGAATGAATTTCACTACCATCATGAAAATTATTTTCTTAGAATATTAGTTTATAATTTTCCATTTTTATTTTAAAAATAAAATATTCTTCTCAATATTCTTGGAATTTTTAGTTTTAAAAATACATAAAGAAAATGTTATTTTCCCTATTTTCAAAGAAATGTTCAAATGCACTTCTAAAGGTACTTTTAATCTATGTCAATATAATTTAAGGATATTTATACTTTTTTGGGGATATGATCTTATGATACCACCCACTTTTATTATATATATGAATAATGATTATTCTTATTTAAAGATGATTTTATGAGACTCATTTCTTTCCCATGGTTTATTTATATTAAGATGAAATCATTATGAAACCCATTTATTTTCCTTGGGTTATGCAATGATGAAATGATGGAATGTTTTTTTACTTTACCCGGGTTATGATATGATGAATTTATGAATGTTTTATGATCTTATGGTACACATATTAATGGTTTTCATTATATAATGGGTGAGACCAAAATTATATATCCTTCCAATGTATTGAGAAAAGAATGATATATCATGGGATAATAAGGAATAAAATGTGGAGTGAACTGAGTTCAGTAAGGGACACTATCCACTATGATAGTATTTGGAGCAAACCTTGACTAAGGGATTTATAGAATGGAAAATGAACCCAATCCTCTATAGTAGCCTTAGTAGTGAGCCTTGTATAAGGAAAATGATTTTCTATACTTCTATGTATGCCAAAAAAATACATCTTATGATTATGATATGTTCTCATAGCTCATGGATGATTTTTGTTGATTCCAAACTCTTATGACTTATGATTTTTTATGATAAATAATTATTCCATGATTTATTATTAATGATATTTTACTGATTTGGTATGATTTTCATAAGTTATGGTATTTTTTTCATAAAGATATGATTATCTTATGTTCATTTATGTTTGTTGAATGTTGTTTTAAGTTTAACCTCACCGAACATCTAAACTCACCCTTTATTATCTTTCCTTTCCCCAAGTTATGAAGAAATATTTTAAGTAGGGTATATTTAAGAAGTGTATTATGTGGGAAGAAATTTATGGGAGATGTTGAATATATTTCGTGAAAGAAGATGATTATGTATTTAGCCTCAAAAGTAACTAAATATTTATGGTTCTAGGGAATATATTGTTATGATATGTATTACATATGCATATAAAATAATGTAATATTTATGTATGAAATGATCGGGTCCCCTAGGTTAGTATCAGAGCACAATTTATTTATTTTAGTATATTAGGATTTAAAAAATTTAGTGAGAACCCTTATGATAATTCTAATTTTAATATAACATTATAAGTTATAGTAATGAAAGATTTTTGGTTTTCCTAGGAAATATATCCTTGTCTGGATATTGGAAAGTGGATGCAGCTGTGGCATAAATGCACATAGGGTTAAATTTTTTAAAAGGGGTAGATTGGTTATTAACTTGATCATCAATGATACATGACGAGTGGGCCTAATACTGTACACTTGGATAGAAATTCATAAGGGATATTCTTGGTTTAATTCACATTATCTTTGTGAACTATTACGATGAATGAGAGGATAGAACCTATGAAAAATGATAATGATCCATAGTGATATGATAAGAACATAAAGTGTCAAGGTTTGAAAGAAGTTGTTATAGTTAAGTACATCTTAATAATGATGCTCATAATCATATGATCATTTAATTTGATTATTGATGTTTGATACTCACACTATTGTTTTGGGTTTTATTCAATGATTAGAACTAAGAGGAATTGTGTGAACAAAGAATGTGATGGCCAGTGTAATGACTGTACTCATGAGAAACCAAACGTAATGCAAGATGAGATGAAAAATCTTTCAACTATTCTCACAAAACTCTCTCAAGATATGAATGATAACTTGAATCATAATGAACTCCATAATAGAAAAAGGAAAAAAAATTACCATTGATTATTTTACATGGAAACATCCACCTTCCTTAATTGGTTCCTCTAGTCCATTTATAACTAATAAATGGATTAATTATATAAAAATGATATTATTTGTTCTCTAATTATCAAACAATTATAAGGTTATTTTGGATGTGTATTATTTGGAAGGTGAAAATGATCAATTGTGGAATCTTATTAATAATATGTGGCAATTAGAGATAATTTACTCCATGACATGGGAAGAGTTTAAGAAGGTATTTTTTAGTAAGTATTTTCCCTGAAATTTTTCCTAAAAATGTAAAGTAAATATTTTTAACTAATGTAGAATGATGATGAATCCATTAGTACCTATGAGGAAAATTTAACCATAATTACAAGGCATGCTTCTGGTTTTATCATTAATCCTAAAAGAAAAGTTGATCGATTCATTAGTGGCTTGAGATGAAGTATCTAAAAGGAATTGGATCTAAAAGACTTTGATAGCTATAAATAAATCATTCTATGTGATATTAAGCTATAAATAGGGATTGGAGACTCTTATTTTTCTCATATTTTTGGGTAAAAAATGAGAAATATGGAATTTTAAAAAAATTATAATAAAACAAACCATTTAGAAAAGAAAATTAATCATAATTTATGTCATAAGTGGGGAATTAATCATATAGGAAATTTCCTTATGAGGTCTGTAAAATGTTTTAAGTGTGGAAAAGAAGGCCACCAAGGAAAATATTGATGAAGTGATAAAAAGAGGATAGTAAATGATGGTGAGAAAGATCAACTGAATGTGAAACTCATACTATAATGATATAATTTAAAGGATTACAAACATTATATAAATAAATGCATGAATATGAGGGTTAATGATGGAAATGTTCATCAAAAACCTCTTAAGTGAATAGATAAAGGGAAATATTAGACAATCACAACTGTTAAAGTTGGTCATGAGAATGAAGTAGTGAAAGGTACACTTATCATCCACTGTATAATTGAAAATTCCCTATTTAATTTTGTCTCTAACCAATCTTTTATATTTTAAGAATTTTATAAGGATATCAAGTACCGACTTTAATGATTATATATTTAGTTAGAAATAAAAACTCCCAATGGTGTGATGATCTCATATCATGTCTATAGATACTCTCTAATAGATTTTTGTTGGAATGTACTTCCTGTAAATCTCACGATTTTCCCTTTAGTTAAATTCAATGTGATTTGGGGAATATATTGAATCTATCTATATAGAACCCATATCAATTTTCAAGGAAGATAAATTATATTTTTTTATTCCAAAACAACTTGTGACTGTATTTTAATGCATGGATAAAGATGAGTCTCATATATAAATTACTTTGGTTGTATGGGTATTACTACCTATTAATGAGAGATATTGTATCAAATGTATGGGGAGAAACTCAACATCGAAGATATTCCTATTCCTCAGGAATATAATGATCTATTTATAGATGAAATTTCTAGTCTTACCCAGAATCATGAAGTTGAGTTTTCAATAGAACTTATACATGGTGCTACACATATTTCAAAGACTTCATATAAAATGGACCTGATTGAGTTGTAGGAATTGAAGATAAAACTTCTGGAGAATATTGCTAAGGGATTCATATTCCCTATTGCATCACCATGTGGTGAGATTATTCTTTTTTTAATTAATAAAGATGGTTCATTGCATATTTTTATTTATTATTGATATCTTAACTATATCCCCATCAAGAACAATTATCATCTACCCTATATTGATGACTTGTTTTATTAACTAATAAGAGCACAATTATTTTTCAATATTTATCTTCATTCTAGACATCATTAATTGGGGGTAAATAATAATGATAAACCCAAGAAAACATTCCATAAAAGATATAGTCATTATGAATTTATAGTGATTCCATTTGGAATTTCCAATGCCCCTGGTATCTTCATAAATCCAATGAATATAGTCTTTAGAGATTACCTTGAATAGTTTGTGGTAGTATTTATAGATCATATTCTTATATATTAAAATATAAAGTAAGATCCTGAATATTATTTAGAGATTTTGTTGAAGACCTTGAGCAAGGATATTCTACATGGAAAGTTCATCAAGTTTAAATTCTGGTTAAAGAAAGCTTCATTATTGGGCCATATAATATCCAATGAGGTTATATCAATAGATCCTTAAAAGGTGGAATTTATTAAAAAAATACCTAGACCAAACAAAGTGATTAAGATCCATAGTTTTCTTGGGTTTTTCTGGATACTACTAATTATTAGTAAGGGATTTCTCATGGATATCCAATCTAATAACTGAGTTCAATTGTAAGGGAGACAAGTTACTTTGGACTAATGAATGTGAGGAAACTTTCAAGGAGTTGAAATGAAGGTTGGTCAGCATACCTATGATTCCACTACCCTATAGTGGATAAGGTTTTGTGACCTAAATTGGTGTATAAAAAAGGGGCTATGATCCATCTTCCAGCAAAATGACATGGTGATAACTTATGCCTCATGGAAAATGAAAATTCCTAAGAAAAATTACCCGATTCTTGTTAAAAAAAAGGAATCCATAGGAGTGTCCTTTTAAACCCTCCACTCCAAGGAACCACCCTCCCCACGAAGAGGTAATAATTCCCTAGCTAGGAAAGATCCATTGCTAAATAAGATGATAGAGTGTCCCATGGGGTAACAACTTGATCAATGATGGTTCGACATAACAATCCATCATCTAGGTGAAGTGCGCCCATTCGGCCCATCCGGTGAGACACCGGGTGACCCGACAAAACAAGTGGTATATGGGAGGTGGAAATTCCCTCAAGATAAAGCTCCCAAGAATCAAACCCTAGACCTCATCGAACACTATTGCTATGAACCTCGACCACCCACCACTACGCCACCACCGAAGTGGTGGAAATTACCCGATTCGTGATGTAGAGTTGGAATTGGTAAAATTTTCATTAAAAATATAGTGGAATTATCTTTATGGAGAAAGGTGTAATATATACATAGATCATAAAATACTAAAGTATATATTCACAAAAAAATAATTAATTATCAGCCAAAGGAGATGGTTTGAGTTAATTGAAGATTATGATTTCTCCATACATTACCACCCTAGGAAGGAAAACTGGGTGTATGATTCTTTGAGTTGAAAATACCATAATATTCTGTCTATAATAAGGATTTAAAGACATCCACTACTTATGTATTTGCAGAAAATAGATCTTGAAATCAAGAGGAAATGGGATAAATCTTATTTTACTCAGATAAATGTTCAACCATACATAAATGTGAGGATTTAAAATGTACAAAAGGAAGATATGGAAATGTATATGAAGGTGAGAAATGACCCTGAGTTCAACCTTTATTGTGATGGAATGATATGGTCTAGGAACTAAGTATGCGTCTCCTCAATACCTACATTGAAGAAGGATCTATTAGATTAAGCTCATAGTTCGTCATTTTTTTATCTTAGAAGTATGAAGATGCATATAGACCTGAAAGAGTAATTCTAGTGGGAAACATGAAAAGGTATATCTTAGATTACATAAATCTATGTCTATCATGTTATCAAGTTAAGGATGATAGACAAAAGTCTAAGGGGATGTTACAACTATTACCAATACCAGAATGGAAATTGGAAAACTTCACTAGGGATTTCATTTTCAAGCTCCCCAAAATATCTAAAGGCCATAATTACACTTGGGTTGTATTCTATCACCTTAAAAAGTCATCACATTTAATTCCAATTATATAAGATATCTATATTAATAAAATTTATAGGATATATATTAATGAATTTCTAAGGTTTCATAGAGTACCACATTCTATTATGTCCCATTAATTCTAGATTTGAATATGGGGTTGAACTTTAGCAATACATATTATCCTTAGATAAATATCCAGTCTAATAATAACATTAAAAACCTATAATATATTCTAATAGAATGTTTTATATATTTTAATGGTTTTTGGGACCAACACCATTTTCTCATCAAATTTTCTTACAATAATAACTTCCACTCAAGCATTAAAATGGATATTTATGAATACATATATTAAAGGAAGTGAATAAATCCAAGGCACTAGTATAAAGTTGTAGAATGAAAGCCATTGGGACTTGATATAGTTTATAAAATTATAAAGAATGTTTAAGTCATTCATTAGAACATCATGGAAGGTCAGAGTCGACAAAAAAGTTATGCTGATAATCTTTGGCAAGTTATAGAGTTTTAAGTTAGTGACATGGTATTCCCAAGAATATCTCCTTGGAAAAAATTTATGAGATTTGGAAAGGGAAATATAAGCCCTAGATATATCAGTCTATTAAAAATTATTGATCATATCGGGATGATTTTTTAATGATTAGTGCTTCCACCGAATTTCTCATAAGTTCATGATGTGTTCCATGTATCTCTCTCGAGGATGTACATACCTGATCCTTCATATGTACTAAAATTAGAGTTCATACCACTAGAGAAAGATATCTATTATGGGGAACAAACATTAAAGATTATAGAATTTAGATATAAGGTGTTGTGAAATAAGACCACTCACTTAGTCAATGTTTTATAGGGAAACCATAAATTTAAGGAAGCTATGTGGGAACCTGAGGATGAGATGAGGACGAAGTATCATCAGTTTGTTTTTTGTATCAAAGTAATTTAATTTCAAAGAATAAATTATTATAAGGGGGTATAATGTAACACACTAAGATTTTATGATATATTTATCTTTAAATACATTTTATTTATTTGATAAATTTCATTTAATGCAGCACCATGTTTAAAGGAACTGTGATTTACTATTGAAATATTATTATTTAATATGACAGTGATTACATAATTGTTGGATTGGTAGTTATGAATAGGTATTATAAAATTATGAAACAAATATTGTTTAAATTTTTATTAAATTAATTCATTTGTTTTCAATTAGCTATAAATTAAAATAAAATATTTTAAAGGTAAAAGACATGTTTTTCTAAAAAATAGTTTTTGTTGCATTTTTTACACTTGTTTTAAAATGAATATCTGCTGATTATAGAAATTGAATCTTGTAAAATGGAAACCATATTTATAATTAATATAATTAATATAATTAATATAATTTAATAATTCCAACTTTATTTTTGGACATAATGAATAGTAAAAACTGTAAAAAATTATTACCAGAGTTGGTGTTAAAATGGGTTTATCAGGGGGTTAAACTAAGAGATAAGGGTCAAAATAACACATAAAGTTTTTATAAATCTTATTTTTTGATGATATTTAAAACTTATATTATCCTAAATTTTAATTCTTATCCAATTTGTTCAACATTTTCAAGAATATGACTTTATATTATTTAAATCTAATTTGTAATTCCTTGGGTGTCCCTCCCATCACTTATAAAAGAGTACCTATTCTCATCCCTTATTCACACAACTTTATCCCTATAAATCAAAAAATACAAACTCAAAAAGCCTTAGTATCTTCCTACCATTTTTTCTTGAGCTCATGGTTATACCCTAAGACCATCCTAAGAAGTCTTAAGGTGTAAGCTAAAGGCAGAACATGGGGATTTTTTTATTAATCATAAAGAAGAGAGACAAACTAGAAAAACGAGAGAGGCATAGTCAAGGGGGCCTGAAAAAATGAAAACCAAGGGCATATACCCGAAAAAAACCCGCACACTCATGGGGTAATGACCCAAATGAGAAATAAATAATAGAAGGATCACATAGGTTGCCTTGGGATGCCAGGCAATCAGCTTGAGCGTTACCCTCGTGCCATGAGTGGATCAAGCTAGCTCAACCGATGAAGTTCAAGAATCTTCTGATAATATAAACAATGGACCAAGGGGTATCATTCCTTCCCTATAAGGAGTTGCAAATAACTAAGGAGTTAGTTTTGATTTCACTAAGGATAATATTCTTGGCATGACAAAGCTGAATCCCATTAAGAATTGCCTTAGCTTCTGCAATAAGCGAGTCACATGACCATAGTAACTACTAAAAGCGATAATGACCGAGCCGAAGGAATCGTGAACAACGCCTCCACATCTCATGATGCTAAGGTTACAAGATCCATCAATGTTGAGTTTGAAACCATGTCCAGGGGGATTCTAGCGAACCCATCAGCCCGGTGCAGGTAAGTCCCTAGAATTTGGTGCAGATCTTCGACCATTCAATAACAACCTCATGGAAGGAGCAGCATCCCATCCTTTCAACAGAGACCCCAAGTCCACCGCTAAGCTTCTAGAACAAGTAGACATCGCTAAAACTGAGCTTGTCGTACCCTCGACCCGAGACTTATTGCTGGCACACCAAATTTTCCATCAACTAGCCAAGATCAGGCTGGTTCTCGATTTCCTCTCCATACTGCTATTCGTGATCCCGTGAAACCAGGTATGCACAAAATTATCACTGTTAAAATTTGACATATCAACACCGATGATATTTCCAAAACCGAACCACACCGCCTTCACCCAGTCGCCATCAAAAAATAAGTGCGTGTTCGATTCCACCTTGGAACATTGACAACAAAAGCATTTGGACACCAAGGAGATACCTATTCATTGAATCATATCATCCATCAGAGCAGCACGGTTCCAGATACACCAAACATGAAAATTATATTTGATCGGAACCTCCTTGCACCATACAATCTGGCCCGCACCTACATCGGGTAAAATCTGAGAAGCCTGACGAAAAGTATTAGCAGATAGGACTCCTGACGAAGTGCTAGTTAAAACAAGCTTATCCGGATCAATATATAGTTGGATGCTGTTGAAAATTTCCAATTGATGTGATTCAAGTGTGGTAAGAATGAGAAAGGGAAAGGTACTGGCTAGAGCAAAAGAGATATCGGGGGTAGGGTAGCCCGAGAAGCCTAGGATCTCTCCCACCCAATTGTGATGCCAAAAACTGATATCATCGCGTCCAACAAGCCATCTGGACTAGCGTTACAATTTTGAAATATGCCTGTGTAACATCTTCCACATGGAGGAAACCTTACCTCTAGGTTCACTTAAGTTCTCTCCGTACTTTCCAGTCACAAATTTTCTCCATAGGGAATTTCCTTCTAAAGCACCCCAAGCCATCTTAGCTTGAAGGCTATCCATAGTAACAGTCACACTTCTAAGGCCAGTACCTCCTGCGTCCACTGATTTGGCCATCCTAGCCTAGGACACCTAGTGGCAACAACCCTCTCCATGCGCATCCCAAACAAATGCAGCCATGTTGTTTTCAATCTTCCGAATCACTGCTTTAGGGACTTTAAGGACTGAGAGGACATGCATCAGAATAGATATAAGAACACAATTAACTAATGTAATATACCCCCGAACGATAAGAAATGACTCTTCCAATTATTGATGCGCCCTATGATTTTTGTAGTCAAGCTATCAAAGTGCTGGATGCGAAGACCACCGGGGGAAATCAGGCCCCCCGGATATTCCATTGGAAAAGGTTTCCTGATCACCCTTAGTAAGTCCTCAATCTTTTTGACACGTCACTCAAAACAAGATTTGGAGATATAGAAGCTGATATTCTCATCATTGATACGTTTTCCACTCCACTTTCAATATTCCTGCATGACTTTGATCACCCCCTGAATTGATCTCTTTCTTCCATTAATGAAAAGAAGCATGTCGTTGGCAAAGAGAAGGTGAAAGATGCCATTGAAATGAGACCTGCTCTAAAAGGAAATATATTTATGTTATGAATGCAATTGGATAAGTACTTGCTAAAGGAGTCTTGAACCAAAATGAAAAGGCTTGGGGAGAGAGGATCTCCCTATCTTAAATCTCGAACATATTTAAAAAAGCTGCAGCTTTTTCCCATGAACTTGATCGAGAAATAGGGAGAGCTGAAGCACCTGAAGAATAAGTCTGACACCCAATTAGAGAAACCCAAGCTGGTCAGGACTTTCAAAATGAAACCCCATTCAATCCTATCATAGGATTTGTCCATGTCAATTTTAATTTCCATGTTGGATCCCGTGGTTTTCCTATTAATTTCTTCAACCATCTCTTGAGCAAGAGCAATTGCCTCCTGAGTTGATCTCCCTCTAACAAAACCATGTTGTTCTTCTGAAATCCAATTTTGGAGGTGAGGGCCAAGCCTCCTGTTGATGATACTAGCCAAAACTTTATAAGGGAAGTTACACATACTAATTGGCCTATAATGCCTGATAGAGGAGGGGTAATTCACCTTAAGAATAAGAATTAAGGTTGTAGAACAAGCCACACGAGGTAAGTTTCCCCCATAAAAGTAGTCTTTCATAATGTTAACCAAATCCTTTTTAACCACCTCCCAAGAAGCCACATAAAAGGAACCCGGAATTCCATCCGGCCCAGGAGAACTTTACTGATTTAGATAGTTCACTGCATCCCAAACCTCCTTCTCATCAGGGATATTTCCCATCTCAGAATTAATACCATCCGACACCACATTCGGAATAGCTTCACATAAGGAAGACTGGACACAAGGATATCCCTCTAGCATCTTAGGATTACTATCTGCAAGTAAGGATTTAAAATGACCTTCCACCATATCACATACTTCATCAATATTGCTTGTGAAATAACCATCCTCGCGAATTTTGGGGGGGGGGGAGGCGACGATTTCTCTCTTTGATACAAGCATGAAAAAATGAGGTATCTTTGTCGCCAGTCTTAAGCCATTTATGTTTGGATTTATCACGAGTAGACCATTAATGTGCAAGTATAATAACCTCAAATTTCTTCTTTTTGTCAAATACATCCCTGAACAAATCATCATCCCAGTTTTCCTCAAGACTGGATTCATCCTCCTCAAGTTCCCGCACCACTGTATCCAACTCTTAAAAGCGAGGGGGATGACTTCTAATCCAAGTAAGTAGATCCCCTTTTAACCTTTTACATTTTTTATGGAACCCAAGCCACAAAATGTCCTACATAGGCATTCTCCAAGAAGATTACACTGTAGACAGAAAATCAGGATTGGAAGTCAACTGTTTATAGAAGAAAAATGCAAAACCAGAATCTACAATGGAAGACATATGAACCATAAAAGGAGAGTGGTCAAACAGAGCATGAACAAGGTGAGAAACGTGGACCCCTGGATATTCAGAAATTGCATGAATGTTTTCCAAACACCGGTCCAATCTACTCCACATGCGATGACCCAATTTTTGGTTATTACACCATGTAAACTTGTCCCCAGTGAAACCTAAATCCAGGAGTCCTTTTCGATCCATGAATGAAGTGAAGGAATGCATGTACTTTCGATGATAAATTCCACATCCCTTTTTTTGGAAGGGTATAATATAAAATTGAAATCACCACCGAGCAGCCAAGTGATATTCCTCGGATCGAAGCTTTCGAGATCGTTCCATAGTTGATATCTCATCCTCGACTCACATTTGGCATAGACAAAGGTTAAAAAACTCTGAGAAGCACCATTATCAACCAAAACTGTGACATGCTAATCAGAGATATCATGGAGATTAACTAAAATAGAATCCATCCAGAAAATCCAGATGTGGTGGTTTGTAGGTTCTCCATGCATAAAATGACGAAGTCCCATTCTAAAACCAATGTCAGCAATCTTTGACATAGACTGTTTTAGTTCAAGCACTGCTACCACAACAGACCTGCTCTTGGAAAATTCATTGGAGAGAAAATCAGTCTTTACCCAGGCCCCGAGGCCACAAGCATTCCAAACAATGAAGGAAATCATTGGAAAAGGTTGCGCCTGGTTTTGGCCCCTGGCGAGGCGCGGTGGTTCAGGTGAAAAGACGGACATGCTAAGTTCCTCTTGGATCTAGAAATCGTACAAACTCTAGAAGGCTCCAAAGAGGGAGACGAAGACTTAATTTCTCCCTCCTCTATATCATAAGATAACACAATGAAATAATTATAGGTGCTAACCAGGGTGATCGACTGAGATACATAAGTGTGGGAAACAACCACCCGAGGAGCATCTTCCTGACCAGTCGAGTACCAACCAGGCTCACCCAAGTAGAGATGAGCACCTGATGGAAGAAGAACCGAATCTTGAAAGAGATGGGATTCAGCTAGGGCGATATCAATGATCTAACGTTGAAGAAGTTCATGCAAAACCGAATCGACGAGGAAATCACGGGCCGGAGGAGAAACAGGGACACTCGGCTTGAACATAACCAAATTCAGGCAGGGGAGGGGTTTCGATGATGCATCAAAAACTGCAAGGGGGGGAGAAGGTTGGGGTTGAAGAGAGGAGGAACCGGCGGCTTCTTTGGTGGAGATGGGAAGCACCGGAGGAACAAAAACCTTAGCTGGATGATCAACCAATGACGAGATGTGCGACTCAGGAACAAATGCATGAACCCACTGTCGATCTGATATGCGCGCCGCACGTAGACGCCTATAAGATGACACCTCATGTCCATGAATGCACATGACAAACATAACCGGGGAGGGTTGGGATAAAGAAGCCGCTGCCTCCACTCTGAAGAAACTTCAATCTAGAGGAGGATTTGAGATTGAAGCCCGCGAGAGATGTCCATAGACACATAGATCCGGCTGACCAAAGCCTCCTGGAGATGAACAGAACGATCATCAGTGCAAAGGAATTCACCCAGATGATCTCCAATCCTTCGCAGAAAATCCAGATTGAAGAAGGAGAGAAGGAGGCTAGGTAGGAGAATCCAAACCACCACTTGAGGAGACTCCCACCCATGGTGGAAGTCCATGGACCATCAAATAAGGCTGAAGCGCCATCGACTGACAGAACGGGGGATAAAGGCCCAAGCCTTGACGAAATCATCCCTTGAAGCGACAAAAATGCCAAAGGAGCGGCTATTGAGAACATAGACGGAGACCAGAGCCTCTAATCCCCAAGAGGTTACGAAAGATTTGAACACGGGAAGTGAAGGATTATCTACGCCGAATCTTGACATGAGAGTCCATCCGTGCAGATCTGACGCCTCTTCGAAGGATGATGCCGGGAAGACGAGGACTGGTGCCCCCTTCTCCGAGACCATGGTGCGGGTAATAATGATACATTTAATAAATATATATGATATTTATAATATATATGATATTTATAATATATATGATATTTATAATATTATTTAAAATTGAATTATTATTTACTTTTCATTTAATCAATCCATCAATAAGTGGAAACATCACTCGTCTGTACACACGAATAACCGTATCCACAAAGTGATATAATTAATTTTTCATTATCACTTTATATGTATGGTGATGAAAGTGTATATAATGAATAATTATTATATTTATGTTATGATTAATAATATTTAAATGATAAAACCATGACCAAGGTGCGGGTATTATAACCATCAAACCATATCATGCATGGAAAATATGCTAGTTTTCAACCAAATGTTCATTTTTGTGATGAAATTATTAATAAAAGGATAATTGAAAATTATAAAGGAATGATAAATAGTAAGTTATGCATGAATATTTTTATAAAATATATTTATAATAAATCTATATTTATTATATAGGAGGTTCGAATGTGTAATAAGCAAAACAAGACTTGAGGTAAGGGTTTATGTTAAAGTATAATTTCTTTTCGAGATTACATATTATAAAATTCTTATGAGGGAAATTATATGAATATTATATTTTAAAAACCATATATTTTATTCTATTTTTTATTCCTATAATTATCAATTAATAGTACCATTTTAATCTCTTTTTTACTGAAAATGATTAAGAAAATATTATTATGAAAAACTAATTGTATTTCTTCTTTGGTCAATAAACCTTTTCTTCTATGTCCATTTTCTTTAAAATATTTTCAAGAATGTTATTATCTATTATTAAATGATTGTTTAAAGTAAATTTAAACCATATTTTAATTAATTTTAAATTTTTTAAAAGTATTTTTATAATTTTTTAAAACTATTTTATAATGTTTTCGTAACTGATTATTTATTATTTTTTATAAAAAGGTGTGAAATGAATCTTTGTTTTCAAATTTACCTCACAAATGACTTTTCCCAATGTCATGAATATTAATTTATTTGAATATTCCTATAATATTTTCCATATTTATTTTCAAAAAAAAGTTTTTATCAATATTCTATGATTTTTTATTTTTTAATGGCACTGAAAGTAAAGGGTATTTTTTCTATTTTCAAAGAAATGTTCAAATTCTCTTTTAAAGGTATTTTTCATCCATATAAGAAAATTTAAGGATTATTATTCTTATTTGGGGATATGTTATTATTATAACACCCACATTAATTATCTATATGGGTTATGATGATGATTATTTTAGGATGATTCTATGAAACCCATTTTTTTCCCATGGGTTAATCAAGTTTTGATGAAATATATATGAAACCACTTTCTTTTCCATGGGTTTTGCTATGATGAAATTATAGAATGAAACCCATTTAATTTTCATTGGTTATGATATGATGAATTTATGAATGTTTTATGATCTTATGAAACACATATGTATTGTTTTAATTATGTGATGGGTGGTCCTGGAATTATATATCCCTCCAATGCATTGGGAAAAGAATGAGTTCTCATGAGATAATATTGACTGGAATGGGGAGTGAACCTAGTTCTGTAAGGGGATCTATCCACTATGATAGTCTTTGGAGTGAACCTTGACTATGAAAATTATGGAATGGGGAGTGAAACCAATCTAATTAAATATCCTTGGAAGTGATCCTTGACCAAGGAAATTATTTTCTATGCCTAAGTATATGATAAATACTTATGTATTATGATTTTGATATGTTCTCTTAGACCATGATAGATTATTTATGATTCAAAAAACTTATTTCATGTATTTTTTTATATCAAATAATTATTTCATGATTTATGATTAATGATATTATACTGATTGGGTATTATTTTTTTAAGTTGTTCTCATGTTATCATATCCTTATTCTTTTCTTATGCTCACCTGTGATCATTGATTGATATCTATTATGTTTACCCTTATTTTTCATATGATATTTACCATTATTATGTTTACTTTTCCCAAGTTATGGAGAAAGATTTTAATTAGGGTATGTATATGAAGTGTACTATATGATAAGAACCTTGTGGGATATTTTAAATATCTTTCATGAAATAAGATAACTATGTATATAGTCTCAAAATATTCTAAGACATTATAGTTGTGAGGAATGTATTGTTATGAGATGTATTGAATATTCATTTAAAATGATGATGGATTTATGTATGAAATGCTCATGTCAACTCATGTAGGGAGCTCTCTCCCTTATACTCTATTTTTTTGGTTCCTCTACCTTGTATTTTAAGAGGTTTCATCAAGGTAACCCTCCTCCTCCATTCTCATTTATATCAATTCCTCTATTATTTTCCATTCTCCTAGGTTTCCTCCTTATCCCAGAACTCTAATTTTCTATAAAATATTATATTTGGGTTCAGGTTGATTCTAAATATCATGAAATAACCTCCCTATGCCATGAATCTAGCCATATAACTACATGGTTCTCCTATAATACCTTGGTTTCATTCCAAACACACCATAAAATATTTTTCACTAGGGTTTATTATCAGACTAATGATTGTCCCCACAATCCAAGACATGTTCTTCTAATGTGTTTTTTCCTCACTCACACACAACCTAAAAAAATTACTAGGAGGTCACCCATCCTAAATATACTCCAAGAAAAATATGATTTACTATGGAGGATCCGAAAAATAAAGGTTCACCTTATTTACATGGGTAGTAACATTTAGTCATTTATGTATCACATTTATTAGGGTGTCAGACTCTGCCACCCTTTAAAGTATAATTTTCTCATTTCACACCCCACACCAAAAACCCAAGAAATTCCACTACACTTCTAGTTGGGTATTAGATCTGATAGAATTTTTATGACCCAACATCCCCAGGCCCTGAATTCGGCCATTAGACCCCATGGGTATCTAGTAATTCCTTGGATTCCTTACTATCGAACCACACATAATTACCCACTAAGGCCAATTATGAGACTAATGACTATCCACACAAGCTAACACATTTTCTTTCAATATGTTCTATCCTCACTCACAAACACCTTGGGAAACTTTCCAGGAGGTCAACTATTGTAATAGTACTCCAAGCCAAGCACACTTAACTATGAAGTTATAATAGGGTAAGATCCCAAAAAGAAAGGTGAACCTTGTTTACATGGGTAGTAAGATTTAGTCTTTTAAGTATAAATTTTCAAAGGGTGTTGCACTAAACTAGGGTTGTGATTTTACAAGACTTGTTGAGGGTGATTCTTTACTTGTTTAAGTGTTTGATATGAAATGTGACCCAGTGTGGCTTGATTCCCACTTATTTGTGGTTGGAGTTTCTATGCACTTATATTATTTTGAAAAGGGGATAAAAATAAATTATGTGTGTGAAAAGGGTATTGTACTGGTGATGATCATTAAAGTTTGGTTCTTGACTGCTACTCATTTGAGGCTACACATCTTATAGAACTTGTCACTATTTTCCTAGGTGTGTCCATATGACTCGGTTTTAATTTTTATTTTTGATATTGTTTTATTGTTATGGATTTATTTATTCTTTATTTTGTATCTTGTTTTTTGTTTCTAGTCTAGGTGTGTATGGTCACCACTCAACCTTAAAGTGGTTTTATCTGAAAAATAAAAAAATAACTGGACATTATGATATCTGTGAAGTGCTTACAAAATTTTCCTTATGTTTTATGTGCATGTCATAAGGGATTATATTTATTAAATTTTAGGTATTGTTTTTAAATTGAATTCTCAATTACAGTGAGCCTCATTTGAAATCTCATAAGGTACCTTTTTAAATGGTTTTAATTAAAAATATTCCCTTAGGTCTTGTTTGGATTTTCAAGGAAACCGTTATGTTTTCAAGAAATGTTTTGGATTAAAATTAGGGTTTTCATTATAGTTTCTTGTGATTTTTTTAAATTATGAAATTTAATGTAATGGATAATTTCTCGTCATCTTGGTTAATTTTTTAGGTAATGGACCATTTGGAACCTTAAAGGTAAAGGGTTTAGTTCCCATGATACCATTATTGATTTTCCTTAGATTTGTTCTCCAGTTACGTGTTATTTATCATTTTTGTGAGGGATTTAGGGTGTGAAAGGGTTTGTTCTATGTTAGGGTGTTGGAGGTGAGGCTTGGGACATCTCTAATTTTAATTTATGTGATTATATTGATTTATTGATCACCTCCTTGATTGTTTTTTCTCAGGATTACTAGGAGACTAACTAGAGTCCTTGATGAGTGAAAATTTTGATATATATTGTGTCTAGCTAGAGGGGAACCATAGATGATGATCAACGATGGAATGATTTGTTTCAAGGGAATATTTTTTCTCTTAGGATGGTTATAGGGTCTGTCTAGTTGGACACGACTACCAGGATAGACATGTTATTGTAGACCGAATTAGGGTTTATGTCGACAATTAAGGATTATATGACTTTTATACGTAGGTTTGTAGTATCGGAATCTTTTTCATTGATATGTGGTTCTATGTAGTGGATTTCTACTATATGATTATTATATCCCCTTATTACTATTTCTATTATATCCCTTTATATTATTTTTTATTTTATTTTCTCCCCTTAATCTTGTGGTTCCATTTTTAATTATTCCACCAATTAATATGAGTCGATGTATTTTTTCAAAAGGGTCTTAAAGGTTATTCTTGGAGTTTTTTTAAATGAAAAAGGAATTATTTTCTTTATTTTCCTTGAAAGTACTGAAGTTTATTTTAAAAGGAGTTTTTACCCAGTTTCAAAAAATGGAAATGGATAGAATTTTTTATTTTGAAAGTGATTTCACATGTGTGGGTTAGAAAAGAAAGAATTTATTCTTTATGTTAAAGACATGTGATTTGTATTAATTATAGATTAATAAAATAAAAAACCCTAATTTACTTACTATATTTCAAAACTATCATTTATTACATTTTTTATTAAATGAATTTCATAGATTCCATGGTGAGATCCTACTGGGCAGTTTTCCTCACACACTTTATACACACTACTTTGTGTGTGTATGAATCTCACACTGTTTTGTATATATCGGATGTTTATTCCATATTGTTTATCATTCATTGGGAATAGATGGTGATTTGGTATTTATAGAGAAACCATGGATTTCACATAGCTAGATTTGGATAATTGTTATGTTTGGGAATTGTTTTACATTTTTAGCATATGTTAATGTACCTAACAAGAGAACCCTTATTTTAATTTGTTTTAGTTTTGTTTTATTATATCTTGATATGTATGATACCTATATTTTTTATTGTTAAATATTGTTTTTTGTAGAATGGTTTGGACTATTATCATTAAATGTGAATTGTTTGGATAATTTTTATTTCTTTTTATATAGTTATATTTATTTAGATTGTGTGTGGGAATCCAAATTATAGTCAATACATACCATAATATCAGTAAATAATTCAATGCGTGTTAACATTTATTTGATATATAATTAGTTCGAAATCATGTTCCTTGATTTATAGACATTGAACACCCATTTTTTATTAGTGGAAGGTCAGGCCGAGTGCCGTGTTGGGTCAACCCAGACTTGTTTATTACAAATATCCCTTTTTCTCTAACACAAAGAATCTCTTTAGTGATATAAACTTAAAGTATTTATTCTCTATATTTTCTTATCCATCTTCCATTCTTATATATTCAATGAATCATGTGAATATTATTTCCATATATTGAATATAAAAAATCCATGATAAGTAGAAGCATGATCTTCTAAAACTCAGAACCACCCTTTAATTAGTCAAAGAATATCACTAAGAACTAGTCAATAATATCTTTGAATATCCCATAAATGTTTAATTATATTTTATCATTGTAATAATTTAAAATTTTATTAGAACATAATCATTCATTCCTCATTCTAATTTGACTTAGACCATTACTTAATCCATAAGTATTATGATATTCATGACTTTTAGAAAAGATCAACATAGACACATTTAGTACTCCATAATTATTGTATTTCTTCAAACATACATAATCATATATAAGAAAGGGAATATATTATTTATCTTAGTGACATGCTCAAGTATCTTATATATTTTTATGTCTCTATTCCTTTTTAAAAATTTCTTAGAAAATATATTACATACCAAAAAAATATATTACATATTAATTTCAATAATTTACATAAGATCTAAAATATATTACGTATCAACAAAAATATCTTATGCATCACCACAATCTTTAGTACTTCCCCACATTAACTATGATTTAATATTATATTCCATCTATGATATATTACATATGATATGAAAACCTTTCATTTTCTCTTACTATATAACATATCCTAGAGTGATATTCAGAGTTAGATTTAAAAATCTTTTATAGACATGCAGTCTCCATGTAATATTTATAGAAACTCAATCCCATTTACATATGTAAATAGATATCTAATAACCCAATAAAAGTGCGTTAGTTATTAATTTCCCTTTATTAAAAAACTTATTTATCATGAATTAATTCTAGGAGAACTTCAACCCTAAAGATTCAATATGTTCTCCAATTTGGTTAACTTCAACACATATTGGTACCTTGGGTTGGGAATTCTATTATTCTTACAACACTATTATCTCATATTCTTGGGAACCTTCTTCCATTATTCTCTTCTCAACACATATTAGCATGATTCTTATTGATAGAATATATCTTAACACAAAATGGGTTCAACAATCTTCCCCTTTTAATTTGTTGTCAATAACCTAAAGAAAATTCATATCATTATGTATTTTTTTCTTCTCTCTCCCCATTAATGATAAAAAATATAAATGATCTTAAGAGAGGGTGGTATCACTTCACTTAAATCCTTGTGCAGTAAATTAGTCCACTCTAAGTCTATATGAGAAATCCTTTATGTTAAAAACAAGTGACATTAACTTAGATAATAAAACTATCCATAATAAAACCAAACTATGATACCATCTCAAAAACTCTTTCCACATGGGTTGTTCATTTATATTTTACATAGGGAATATCCTTACAAATATAAATTTTAGTATATGGTAAAATCATTTATTTGATAAATTATTATTATAAAATTTTTATTATGTATTGGAATTCCCTATTCCTGTTCTACCACCCCAGTAGGTGAGAAAAGGTAAAAAATGGATACTAGAGATATATATAGGATGTTTCCTATGTATGTTTTATTATATTATAAACTATTTCCAAAGAGTTGATGATACAATATAAGGACATGGATTATTACACCATAATATCTCATATTCTTTTTCTCAAGAAAGAAAAGGAAATTATTTAAAGTAATGAGATCATCAATGCACTATATCTGTGTAAACATGAATAAGAAAATCTAGCTACTGATCATGGTTTCAAAATGATAGGGTATATTGATCAGTTAGTGAAATTGGGATTCCACTTAGATAATAAATTATCCATTAATATTAGTTTATTATCCTTACCACCAATGTTATCCTTATTCTTCCAAAATCATATATTAAAAATGTATAGGTCTATCAGGAATCATTTGATCGTACTTCAATAAGAGGATATGGAATTTTTGAAACATGTTTCGCCAACCCTTATGGTAAAAATTTTAAAATAAAAGGATGAAGATACCTTGGATAATATAATTAAAACAAATCCTTTACAATGACCTTTAAAGTGATAAATGATTCCGAGGAAGAAGAATAAACAAATGACTATTTTCTTCTTATGTGGAAATAATGGACACTGGAAAAGAAATTGCAATGAAATGAAGAAGAAAATAGTTTCAACCACTTCAAGTATTTTAATCAAGATTCTATTCACCAATTTTGTATTAAAATACAATATGATTACAATATACATGTATTTAAATATAGGATATAAGAAAGAATAGAATTTTTATGGAGTTAACTCAAAAGGATATCAGAAAGGGAGATTCCCATGTCATCAATGGGAGATCACTACTTATCATTTACAAAATGGATTAATTTATGTTTGTAATAAGTGTTACCAAAATATTTAACTCATTGTCTAGAAAAACACAATGAGACATTATTTCATATTTGGAATAAATAGTTTTATGGTTCTTTAATACTAAAATAACAATTTAGTAACTCTTGAATCAAATATTTACATTATAGTGAATGATAAATAAAAAAAATATAAGAACCTTACCTGATTGTGGAAAGGTTATTCTTTTTTATATCTAACTGAAATTAGTTTAATCATTTTTACCCATAAAGTATTTTAGTCTCAATTGAGAAAAGATACTGGATATACAAACAAACCACTCATCATGTTTTAGATAAATAAAAATTTATAAATAAAGGTACATCACAAAGCTTTTATTGTTATTTCATCATGTCCATATGAAATATTCAAAATCTAAAGGTAACTTCATATACTTGAAAGTCTCCTTTAATAAATTTTATAAATTATCTATGAAGTAAATGAGTTCACTTGGAAATGATTGAGAAAACTACAAGATGTCTTGTAAGAGAACATATTATCCAGTTATTCATTTATCATACACATGGATTAAAGTTAAACCCAAAACTCACATTTCATTATATAAATCAATGTTATAATGGTAGTAAAATGTAAATCAATGATGTGTCTTATATATATTGAAAATATTATATAGTTTTTTACAATATGTTTTTTACAAATAGTAGGGAAACAACTAACCATATATAAGATATATTTTATAATGGTTATCATATCAATTGTGATGTGATAATAATATATTAGAACACTAACACAAGTGTTTTTTGAAAAGCATTTGTTAAAAGAGGGATTTATCAACAAAAAAACATCAAAAAATTAAGTGAATCTAAATTAATAATCATATATATAATAAATATATTACCATCTAGTAAAGATCAAATATATTTCAATAAAGGAAGCCTATCTGTTTAAATATATTGGGAGAATAAATAATCTTTATCAGTTAAGGATTTGGGTGCACATGAGTTGTGTAACATCCCACCCCTCCTCATTGTCTTGAGTTGAGGAGGGGGTTCCAGTAGGCCTTAGGTGACATCCCCAAGGTGCCAAAGGTTGTCAATACATGTTGAGGGATTCCTAAATGGCGAGGTATGATTTCCCATTTGAAAATAAAATAACCAACCAAACATTCCAATACCAAAGACAACTGCATGATACATGTCAAAAATGGTTTTTTCAACAATACCAAAGGAACAATACCAACAAACCAAAATAATCTATAATAAGAGTACCAAGAGGAATAGTAAAACAAAAAATATTAAGACACCAAGATAAAGATCCATAGATCCAAGATCCAATTCCATAAGATCTCCCAAGCATCATAATGATCCACTAAATACATGAGATTATTTACCTTTACCTATGTCACGAAGTATAACATCTGCAAAAGCATTAAGGTTCCAAAGCAGGGGGTGAGTAATAATACTTAGTAGGTTTTCCCCAAATGACTTTCCTATTCAAGCCACAAGGATAGAACTAGTTAGTACATTATATAAAACAATTTACATAAAACTATCAAAAAATGAAATAATTTACTGTAATCCAAACACATCCTTACCAAAAAAATTACCCAAATCAATACATTTAGAGGGAAAGTGACCAAACATGTCATTAAACATTTTCCCTATTTCAAATCGGCATACCAAAATTCCTTCCATGTGGCCGCACACCCATCAAAACCATACATAACATTTCATCACATGATCTTAGTGTTTCCATGGATGGTGGAACTTCACATCCAACCCCATCCTCTTTTTATAGTGGTACTTCACACCCACATCCCAATCCTTGATGGTGGTCCTTCACGCCCACAATCCATACCATACAACCCATTCTTATACCAAATAATCGATAAATCATAACAAAAATATTTCCCCAAAATATAAACAATCAGGATAAACAACAATTACCATAATCATATCAACTGACACATGCCAATCCATACTACCGAACAATTTCCAATCCAAACAATCTCTTAAAAAAACAAAAATTCTAACAACATTCCAAAACCACTTCAATAAATCACCCATTTATTAAAAACACCATTAAGACATTATCCCTACCAAATCACACTTCAATAATACAACATTTTTATTAAAAAAATTCACAAACCATTTCCATAAACAAAACCAAGCCACCGATTTTAAAATCAACACTTTAAAATGCCACAATAAAGAACATTTCACCACAATAACCCATTTTCCCCAAAATCCACAAATCATTACAAAATGGGTTTCAATCAAGATTCACACATCACATTCATAATAAATTTTAATAAAGACCAATTAATTGAAACTAATCCTTCTAGTTCTAAAAAATAGAGTTGAGAGTGAAGCCACTTACCTTTTTGGTTTGGAGAAATCGACCCACCGCACAACTACACAACAAAACCCACTGAAACTTCCACAAAATCTCTTTAGATATCTTTACCTCACATAAAAAATCCAAAATCTCACCATTATAGGAAACAAATACCCTAGATATACATGAAATAGAAGTAGATCTAGGAAACTAGGGGTGGGGGAGAGAAGTAGATCTAGAGAAAACCACTTAACCACCAAGATAGGAGACTTACCAAGGGAGAATCACCTTTAAAGATTCTTGAAAACCCATAAAATCATTTAAAAAATGTGTGGGAGAGCCTCCCAAACCTTGGAGAATAAGGAAACCTAAGTTGGGGACACATAGGTGGAAGAATGGGGTGTGTAGATTAAATCATGACCAAGAACCATTTTTAAAAACATACGTTTTAAGCCGTACATAGTTTATCCACACAGTTAGGAAAACTGTTCGCTAACCGTGAACCTTCTACTATCTCAAGAGGGTTACTCACATGATTTTCCCTCATGGTTAGACAAACTGTACACTAAATGTGTGAAAGCCCACTGTCTCAAGATGCATGATTTACTAGGGGTGGCTGCCCAGTTTGTAAACCGTACGCCTTAACCACACACTATCACTCTTTCATCTGCATCAACTTTCATGATTTCCTTGAGAAGATACATGGTTTTCCAAAACTGTTCTCAAACCATGCTCCCTTAGAAAAGCCTCAAAACCTTCCGAAAAACCCTTCCAAACTCTCCCAAACATTACCCAACCAATTTATACACATACAAATGAATAAAAAGAGGTTACATACCTAAAAATAGGGGTGCTAAATTCTCCCCACTATTGGACTTTCCATCCCCAAAAGTAGAAAACCTTCACTTTTCTGAAAGAGCTTGGGCCATTGTTTGACCATTTCCTTTTCCCACTCCCAATTATCCTCCTAAATCTTACTATGTTTCCATAAAACCTACACTAGACCGATGGTTTTACCATGTAAGACTTTCTCTCACCTATCCGCAATCCATACTTGCATGTGCAGTAACAAAGCATCCGACTCCAGCTCAACATGATCCCATCGAATTACATGGTTATGATTCAACTAATAATTCCTCAACTGAGATACATAAAATAAATTATACACTACACTAAACCATGGTAGTAAATCCAACCAATAATCCATCTCCCTAACATGCTCAATTATCTCTAAAGGTCCAATATACCTCAGAGATAACTTACATTGCTTTCCAAAACAATGATGTTCAAGCCTAGGAAAGATTTTCAAGAACACATGATTACCCACCTTGCAGGAAAATGACCATCAATGATGATCCGCATATGATTTCTGACAAATCTGATCTATATCCATTCTATTTCTGATCAACTTAATACTCTCTATAGTCTCTTAGAAAAGTCTTGGCCCAACTATTAAAGTTCCTCATGTTTCCAGCAAACATAGCGAAGAATGACACAAGCACCCATACAATGCTTCAAACAGAGCCATATGTATCAAGGTCTAATAACAATTTTTAAACAAAAACTCCAATAATGGAATTTTCTTCTCTAATGAGCAATAAAAATCCATCACACAATCCCACAACATATCTTCCAATGTTTGTATTATCCAATCAGATTTCCAATTCATCTAAGGATGATATTGTTGGAACCACATCCGTTCTATGCTGGAAATGGAGTATGGTTTGTGTTTCTTTTCAATCTTCTTTAGAAGTTCATGATGTTTTCCAGGAAAGGGATCATACAGTTTAGGCAAGAAACAATATTGAAGGTGGCGCCATTTCCCAATGTTTGCCAATTTTTTGGGTCCAAAAATTGGAATATGGAGAAAAGTGTTTCTGATAAATGGAGTTGCGTGCAAGATTAAAAGGTGCTTAGAAAATTGCTCACAAGGACTAATTTGGGATTAGTTCATCAAAATATAGAAAAGGAAAAAAGTTCACGCAAGAATTGAATGTGCGCGAAAGATGAGGTTGTGCATAAGAATCTTACGCACTCCATGCAATGTCAAAATGGGTTTTGTACACTCATGAATAATCTTGAGCACACAAAAAAAAACGCATCAGAAACTTTCATATAGGCTCCTCGAGGCCTATAAATAGGCGGATACCCCCATGAAAGACTTGAAAAATTTTCCAACAAAAAATCTGTTTGCTCTGCTGCGTGAAATATTTGTTCATGAAAGAATTACATATAGTTAAACTTGTGCGCAATGTGTTCCTTTAGTCTAAAAAGACCTAGTGAACCCTTCGGTGTAGTTGCGTGAAAGATAAGAGTTTCACAGAAAGTAGGGGTTGTGCGAAATTCTTCTGTCATGCCAATTCCCAAATCTTGTGCGCATGTTGAGGTATTTCATGCATGTGTAGTGTTAAGCTTCTGATAGGATTTCAGATATCTGGTTTGTGTGATCAGTTCCTTGTAATGCATCAATTTAGGACTTCGATGCGAGTAGTGTCTCATACTAAACTGAGACAAAAAATTCAATGCAAATCTGTTGAAGATACCCTCAATTCAATAAACTAAGTAAGAAATATCCCATGGAAGTGATCAAGGGGGAGTCGACAGATGTGTTCTAAGTGAAATAGTGATCTATCCTTGAATTATTATAATGGAAGTGTTCCAGGCATAGAGTGACTGTGTTCAAACTCTTATACTCCACCACTAGTGAATATTAGTGGATTTTGGTACGACCGACACACTATCGGTGTATGATCATTAGACGTATCCCTTTGTGGTGAACCATGTAAAAGTGTTGTGTGGTATATTTGCATGTGATTGTTTAATTGATGTTCATATACATCATATAGGTTTAACACATTCCTACCAATTTGGGAACACAATTAGATACTGCAAAAGAAAAAGTTAACACCCTGATTCACCCCTCCCCTCTTAGGGCATCCTAGGGTATTTCAAGTGGTATCAGAGGGAGGTTGTATGTGTTAGATCTATTCATTTCCGTCATGGATAATTCAACCCTTGTTAGGGGAGTCCCCCTCTTCGATAAAAGTAATTTTCAGATTTGGAAGGACAGAAAGAGATCTCATCTAATATCTATTGTAATGGAAGTCCTATGTGCTAATTCTCAAGGAATACATGTCACTGATCCAATAGGGATGGCTATGATAGAGACAAATAGGAAAATTCTTGATACAGATGCTAAAGCGCAGAATGATCTGGAAATAGACCTTTCAGATCATATTTATCTAAAGGTGATGAGATTCACCTCAGCAAATTCTATTTGGGATAAACTTGAAAATATTTATGAAGGAGAAAACAAAGTGAAGGAGGAAAAACTTCAAGTACTGCACAACAGGTTTGACGATCATAAGATGCACCCTAATGAGAATACAGACTCCTTATTCAATCGAATTACTGAATTTGTAGGAGCAATTTGAGGACTGGGTGAATAAATCAAATACATTTACATTGTAAATAAAATATTGGGAAGAATTTCACCCTTTTACAATGCAAAGGTGTCATCCCTATAGAAAAGAGGTCTATCCATGCTCTCTCTAGATGATCTACTAAGTAGCCTAGTGGCATATGAAATGAGAGTCAAACCAAAAGATGCTATGACTCGTGTGAGTAAGAAAATTTCTTTCAATTCTATGGACAAACTGAAAATTTATTGAGATTGTAGCAGTGAGGATGATGAGGAAAAATAAATTCTTTCTCTCATTTCCAAGAAATTGAAGAAGGGAAAAGGAAAATTTGAAGGCAAGCTACCTATGGCATGTTTTCATTGTGGTAAAGTTGGGAACATAGCCTATCAATGATTAAGTAAACTTGATGATGAAGATAGAGAAGTTGAAAAAATTGAGAATCCTCAAAAAAGGTTCTTCAAAAAGGGAAACTTCAAATTTGAAAATAAACTATAAAAAACGAGTTTTCTGTGTGAAGAAAATGATGAGGATAATGATTTCTTTGAGGAAGACGATCCAGAATTTAAATCTTGAAAACATGCTTCCATGACGGCCACTGTTGAAAAATCGAAATCACCAGAAGATAATGGTGGAGATAATTAGTTCACAACTAATGAAAATCTCGAGCTGCAACTTAAGGATACTGTTAGTAAGCTTAAGATTAAATTCAATAGTTTCAATAAGTGGAAATCAATTGTAGAAGAATCATCTAAATATGTTGATCGTCTTGAAGTTGAAATTGAACTACTAGGATAATTTTTGAAAGTTCAATCTAAAATAATTAAAAGCACTGATGATGTAGTGTAAATGAAGCTAAGAATTTAAGAGCAGGTAAAGGTCATCAATGAACTCACCTCCAGATTGAAATAAAAGTCCAAGACTGCTAAGGGTCTTGAAGAGGAAGTTTTTACTCTTAAGAGTAAAATTAAGAGTGAATCAATTTCAAAATAATCAAGGAAGAAAATTCAATTTGGAAGGTTCTCAGATGCTGAGATGTTGGATAGAAAAAACATGGTTCTAGTGGAGTTGAATTTTTTTTTAATGATCAATGACTCGCTTACATGGGAAAAAGTGGAATCGGTTGTGAGGATGAATCATCAAATGAGGCAAATAAAGGTGACCAAAATAAAGGCAAGCTTAAAGTTGGTCTTATGGAAAAGTCACCTGAAGTGCTAAAAAAGAAACCCCCAATTCAATTTTAAAGGAGAAAAAAATACTATTCTTAAGCCTCTAGAAATAACAAGCAGTCAAACTATTATCCCACGAAAGAAGGAATGAGGATACATAGAAGTGAGAATACATTTCCTCTCATGAAGTGTCAGTTTTGTGGATATCTAGGCCATACCATGTCTTATTGAGAAGAAAAAAGGAGATATTTGAATGGAGAAGAGATTGGAGCTCCACAAAGGAGAACAAATTAATATCCTAATTCTTTTAGAAGAAACAATTTCCACAAATATTATTTTCATTTTTCTAACTTTGGAAATAAATCTATTTATTACAGGCAGAGGAGTGAAATGGACACCTCATATAGAATTAAAAGAAAAGTCAATGTTCATCAACAAGACTGTGTTGCTCTTTCAAATAGGTTTTCCCCTCTGGAAGAAGAGTTTGATTATGAAGAACCCATATACATGGAAGAGAGAGTTTCAAGTCCATCAATTCCCGACACTCAACCTAATAACTCATGGAAACAAAATAGGAAAATTGAAAAATCCAATCTCGTAGAAGTAGCCTTCAACGCTACAAAGAACAACGACACCTGGATTCTTGATAATGGTTGTTTCTCTCACATGACGGGTAATGCATACATATTAATTGATATCAAGAAAAAGATTTATGGAACAATTAGGTTTGTTAATGATGGTGCTTTGAAGATAAAAGGTTGTGGAATTATTGAGATAACTAATAGAGAGCTAAAGAAAACTGAAGTCCTTTATGCGGATAGTCCACGTCATAATCTTTTGAGTGTGAGTCAACTCTGTGACTTAGGTATTATTGTGAAATTCAATCAGAATGGATATAATATAAAAGGAAAGTCTGGGAATCCTCTCATGAAAGGATGTAGAATAGATGGAAACTTATATTAGGTCGATAGCAGAGAGAACATTTTCTACCTAATAGTTGAAGAGGAAAACAATCCATGGCATCAAAGATTGGGGCACGTCAACCAACAGGATATGGAAAAGATATCTAAGATGAAGATAGTCATGGATATCCCTAATCTGAAGTGTGAATGAGAAAAGACCTATGATTCTTGCATGCGAGGGAAGCTGGTCTGCAATTCCTACGGGCCAAAGAGGAAAAGAGCATCTAATCTCCTTGATCTCATTCATACAGACGTATGTGGGCCAATAAATGTTTCAAGAACACATGGAGAAAGGTACTTTGCTATTTTCATATATTATTATAGTATAATGACATGTGTGATCGTTATACACATGAAGTGAAAAGTGCTTGATTGCATGAAAATATATAGACTAATTGCCGAGAATTATACTGGACTGAAGATAAAAGTCCTCCGGTCTTACAATGGAGGGGAATATATGTCCATTGAATTTGAAAATTGCCTAGAGAAGCATGGGATAAAACCTAAGGTGGCTACTGTGATAAATCCATAGGTTAATGGATTTTTTGAGCGCATGAATCAATAGGTAAAAAATATGGCCAGAACTAAGCTGATTGAGAGTCTTATTCCTCGAAATTACTATAAAGAGGCAGTTCAAGCTGTAGTGTATATTCAAAATCAAACAAGGTTATATATGGGTGAGATGAAGACACTATATGAATTGTGGAATGAAAGGAAGCTCTCTTTGAAATACTTTCTTGTTTTTGGAAGTAAATGTTATATCATAAACAAAGAAGAAAATCAAGGGAAGTATGGTGACAATGCAGATGAAGGAATTTTCCTTGGATACTTAATGAACAAAAAAGCCTACAAGTGTTTCAACAACCACCTAAGAAGGATTGTGGAAAGTAGTGATTTTAAGATCATTTAAGAGAAAATCACAAATGCTTCAAGTAATTCATATGATGATGTGATAGAAGATGAGGAATAAAGTGAACATGGAGAAAATGAAAATACAAAAATAGATGAAGGTGTAAAAAATTCTCAGGATCCACATCATGATGTTGAATTAGAAGAAGAATATGATGAGGAAACCATGTATGGAGAGAATTTGGTTGGATCTAAAAGTAGGAAATGGAGAGCATAAATTGATCAATCCAACATTATTGGGGATTAGACTACACCCACAAAGACAAGGAGAATGAGGAATAATACAAAATCTACATTTCTATCAGTTGTGGAACCATCCTCATTTATAGAAGTTGTGAAGGATGAATCATGGGTGAAATCCATGAATGAAGAGTTATATTAGATTGAAAAGAATAAAAAATGGGGACACGACCAATGTCAAATCGGATTGTAGTTGGAACCAAACTTGGAAAGCATGAGGATGAGACCTCTTTAGATCCCACCATGTATAAAAGGATTATTAGAAGCTTACTGTACCTAACGGCGACACGAAAAAATATTGTCTTTATAACATGCTTAGTGGCCCGATTTTAGAGTAATCCGAAGGAAGAACATATGACAACAGTAAAAAGAATCATGTGGTACATTCAAGGAACTCATAATTATGGGTTATACTTTGATGCATGAAGGGACAACAAATTATCAGCATTTTCTGATGTGGACTGGTCTAGGGATGTAGTGGATAGAAAATCCACCAGTGGTGGAGCATTTTATATTGGAAAGAAATGTGTGGACTGGTTGAGCAAGAAACAGGAGAGTAATTCTCTTAGTACTGTTGAAGCTGAATATATATCAGCTATAAAGATGTGCACTCAGTTACTCTGGATGAAGAAGTAATTGAATGAAATAGGTGTTGAGGTAAAACAACCAATAGTGATTTATTGTGATAACAAGAGAATAATTGATCTTATGAATAATCATGTCCAGCATTCTCGTACGAAACATATTGAAATCAGATATCACTTCATCAAGGAAAAATTTGAACAAGGCGTGATCAACAAGGAACATGTGGGAACAGATGAGCAAGTGGCTGAAATTATGACCAAGCCACTGTCAATGGAAATGTTTGAGAAACATTGGTTGAGCCTCCGTGTTCATCCACCTCTTAGTCTATGAGGAGGATATGATTTCCCCCATCTCCCTAGTTATGTTAACTATTTTTAATCTGTTTGTGAATTTGATGCAAGTTTATGGGGGATATACTATCCAGGGTGGTTTTGAGCTATACAATGAACAAATAACGGTCTTTGGGTTGATTTTCAATAGGGGAGAAGGAATAAATTCAGGACATGTAATGGACATGTAATGCTTCTGTGACATTATTAGAATGCAGTGTTAGGAGGAGAAAGAATACATTCAAGACATGTAATTCTTTTGTGATAGAGAAAGATAATTTCTTGGGCGTCATTAAATATTCAAAAACATGGGAACAAAATTCAATATTCCCCTCTTGTTTTCTACACCGATAATTGCTCACGTATACTTAGAGTGTTGGATGAGTTGATTCTTGCGTTTTAGGTTTTGATAAGTGGCTGGTGCTCAATTGAATTTATCTAGAGATTGCTAACAAACCCAAAGGGGGATATTTTTGGGACCAAAACCATTCTATAATAGAAATGGAGTATGGTTTGTGTTTGTTTTCAATCCTCTTTATAAGTTTAGGAAGTTTTATAGGAAAGGGATCATACAGTTCAGGCGAGGAATATTATTGAAGGTGGCACCGTTTCCCAGTGTTTACCAATTTTTTGGGTCAAAAATTTTGAATATAGAGAAAAGTGTTTTTGGAAAAGGTAGTTGAGTGCAAGATTGAAGGGTGTTTAGAAACTTACACACAATGACTAATTTGGGATTAGTGCATCAAAATATGGAAAATGAAAAAAGTGCATGCAAGAATTAAATTTTCACAAAAGATGAGGTTTCGAGGAATAATATTATACACCCAATGAAACGTCAAAAGGGGTTTTGAGAGCTCATGAAGAATCCTGTGCACACCAAAAAACAAGCATCAGAAACTTGCATGTTGGGTCATCATGGCCTATAAATAGGCGGCTACCCCCATGAAATACTTGATAATTTTTCCAACAAAAAATTTGGTTACTCTACTGTGTGAAATATTTGCACGTGAAATAATTACATAGAGTTAATCTTGCATGCAAGGTGTTCCTTTAGTCTAAAAAGACCAAGTGAACCCTTTGGTGCAGTTTCACAAAAGAAAGGGTTGCGTGGAAAGTAGGTGTTGTGAAAATGTCATCTTTCGTGCCAATTTCCAAATATTGCGTGCAAGTTGAGGTATTGCACACAATTTTAGTGTTATGCTTCTGAAAAGACTTTGAATATCTGGTTTGTGTGATTAGTTCCTTCTAGTGCATGAATTCATAACTTCGATGCGAGTAGTGTCTCTTGATGGACTGAGACAAAGACTTCAATGAAAATCTGTTGAAGAGAACCTCAAGTCAATAAACTGAGTAAGACATCCCCCATGGTAGTGAGCAAGGGGGAGTTGAAAAAAGTGTTCTGAGGGACATAGTGAGATATCCCGAAATTATTGTAAAGGTAGTGTGCCAGGAATAGAGTGACAGTGTCTGAACTCTTGTACTCCACAACTAGTGAATATTAGTGGATTTTGGCACGACTGACACACTTTTAGCGTATGCTCCTTGGACGTAGCCCTTTGTGGTGAACCAAGTAAAAGTGTTGTGTGGTCTATTTGCATGTGATTATTTAATTACTGTTCATATTCATCATATATGTTTAACACGTTCCTTCTAATACAGGAACAAGATCAGATACTTTAAAAGAAAAAGTAAACACCCTGATTTACCCCTCCCCTATCAGGGAATCCCGGGGTCTTTCAGATATGTATTACTCATTATAAACTGAGTTCCAAGGGATTACTACAAGGATTTAAAGAAATAAGATGTGAACCTCAAATATCTATCTGATACAATCAAAATTGTTACACCATGCCTCTTTACCAACTCACAGATATAGATTTTTTATAGATTCTCCACCGTATGAGATTCGAGAATAGGGATGAAATGGGAAAACTTTGTGAACCAATACACAATAACCTATATGGAATCATGTTTATTAATAATTATTGGGAGACATATAACAAAATCCACAGTTATATTCTCCCATTTACAAAATGGAATAGGTAATGACTACAATATACCTTCTGGTCACTGATGTTCTGCCTTGACTTGCTGACAATTCAAGCATCTCAAAACAAACTTAGCCACTTTCATCTTAATAAAAGCCCACCAAAACTTCACTTTCAACGACTTATACATTTTTTTAATTCCAAGATTAATTACCCATCTCTAATGATGGTAAACACTGGGAATTTTATCCTGAAAAGCCATCAGTTCAATCATTAAATTCTGAAACCACAACACTGAATTCCCATATAGTTTTCATTTCTCAATGTTCTCCCCCCGTTGAGTTTTAATCTCATATCCACACACTCTGAATTGGAAATACATGCCTCATTAACCAAACCAACCAATTAAAAAACCAAAAAAACTAGAAATAAAACTAATGCATCACCCTGATCTTCACATTCCAACTACATGTCGGCTATAACCGATATCAATTTCCACTACTCGGATTCCTATTTCACCACCTACATGTATGAATATCTACTTAATGCATTTACCACCGAATCTCCTTTAACCGGTGTGTACATCAAGTCAAATTCAAACATCTAGAGATGATCCTTCCATCTCCTTTTCCCCAAATTTAAATCTCTTTGTGAGAAATAATGCTTCAGAATCTTATGATCAGTGAACAATATAAATTTATCACCAAAGAGATAATCATCCAAAGTTTTCAAACATTCAACACAACAACTAACTCTAAATCATGTATTGGGTATTTCTTCTAATAAAACCTCAACCTCCATGATCTATACACAACAACATGATCCCCTTTCATTAGAAAATACCCCAGTCCTTATCCCGATGCATCACAATACGCCATGTATCCTTTCCCTGGTCCCCAAAAAATAAATATTGGTGATAAATTAAGGAGAACCTTAACCTCCACAAAAAACTTTTGAAATTTCTCATTCCATTGAAATGGAACATTATTCCTTGTAAAAACTATCATCGGTGAAGCTAGTTATGATAAGTTATGAACAATGCATCGGTAATACCCAAATAGACCAAGGAAGCTCTATCTCTCAAAGACATTCTCTTGTAGTTTCCTTGAGATAACAACCTCTATCTTCTCCAGATCCACTGAAACACGTTTCTTGGAAATAACATAGCCAAGGAAATGAACTTATTGTATCCAAAAATCACACTTTGATATTTTTTCATACAACCAATGATCTCTCAAGATCCCCAAAACTGTCTCCAAATGTTTCTCATGCTCATCCCTTATCTTTGAAGACACCAATATATCATCAACAAACACTACCACAAATAATTCTAGATATCTCTAAAATATCTTATTAATCAATTACATGAAGACCTATGCTACATTTTTAAGGACAAAGGGCATAACCACATACTCATAATGTCCATATATACTCCTAAAAGCTGTTTTCAGAATTTCCTTCTTCTGCACCCACAACTGATGATATCCTAATCACAATTCAAATTTGGAGAACCACTTGGATCACCTCAATTGATCGACTAGGTAATAAATTAATGGTATTGGATATAAAATATTTATCATAACATGGTTAAGCTTATAATAATCAACACACAATCGAAGAGTTACATATGCCTTTTTAACAAATAATACCAATGATGCCCCTAGAGATGTGCTAGGCCAAAAAACCCTTTATTTTATAAATCATCCAACTTAAATTTCAATTCCATTGGTTCCATTTGGTAATATGGAACTGAGATAGTACTTATCCTTAGAAAGAGATCAATTATAAACTCCACTTCTCTTATGGGTGGAAACCCTGAGAATTATTTGGGAAAGACATCGAGAAACTAATAAAAAAACAACAGAAAACTGCTCTGCTCAATTTCTTCCATCGATGATAATGAAAAAGCTACCAACTGATACAAGATCATCCCAAATTCTAGTTCCAATAATCCTATTTCACCCTCCTTTACATTCTTATCTCCTCTAAATAGATCTTTGATGCCATCACCCATCGTAAAATTAACCGTTCACACATAACAATTGATTTGGGCCTTAAACGTCATCAACCAATCCATACCCCGGATTATGTCATAAACATACATCTCAAGCATTGATAAGTCCCACGTCAACTCAACCCCATAAACACTTATCCCAAATGATCTACACAGAATGTCTTGACACACTCTTTGACCCAGATGAGTTTGAATTTTAAAAACTGAAGGCATCATTTCCACAATTAAACTTAGAAAATCAACAACACATGAAGTAATGAAAGAATAAGAAACACTCATATAAAAAAACCATTGAATAAGGGTATAATTGAAAAGAGTCATACATCTCACCATGGATGGTCTTGATTGATTATCCACCACGACTTGCTCAGATCCAAACAGATGCTTAGTGGCCACATTTGGCTCTTTATTCATTTGTTGGAATTTCCCTTATTGAGGAGTCATGGTATTAATAAAATCACCATGAATAAATCTGCTCTGATGATGAGGTGTATGCTACTACCCCCATCCCATTGAGGAATAGGATGCCTGTGGCCCCTAAAGAGTGTTAAGAACACATAACCTCAAAGCATTGTGAAAATAACATTAAAGATGCCCCTTATTCTTGTAGTTATGAAATTATTGGGGATATTCCCTAAAATCCCTCTTCATGTGGCCTATTTAACCACATTAAAAACATCCTAGCTTACTCTGAGGCTTCAGAGGAATATTTACTGATCCTTCAATTTGATTCTAAGCCATACTACCACCCTGGAAATAAGTGTCCCACTACCATTTTCTCCCTGTGTTATAATTCCCACCATTTCCAATGGGTATCACAATACCTCATCCACTTGTATCCCCCAAGATATCTATTTCATCCACCATTTCTCTATTTACCATCTCTATATAATCTGTTATGTAGATCACTGCAATTTTCGAACTGATTTCCTACCTTAGCCCCGACTCAAAAATATTCACCTTTAACGATGTAATATCCACAACCTTAGGTGAAAACTTGACTAAATTCATAAATTTATCCACATATTCTATCACCAACAGGTTCTCCTACTTCAAGATAAATAAATCCACCATTCAATGAATCTTGAACGTGTGAGGGTAGAATTTTTTATTAAAAAATTTCTAAAAACCCTCCCTTGTAATACCTTGGTCCACTCCAGCCTTGACCACCAACTCCCACCACTGACATGAAAGATATTACAACATGTAGATCGTTAACTTTACTTTAAAGTCCACCAATATCCATAGGAAATTGAATATTCGATTCATCCTATTCAACCAAACTTATTCCCTTTCCCTCACCCCTAAAGATGGGTGGATTATGCTTATGAAACTAAGACAAGTGATCCACATGCTTGGATAATTGATTCTATTCCCACTTTACAAATCTTGGAAAGCTTGTACTTTTCTATGAACTATATGTTGGTTCACATAGGGCTTATGTCCAACCACATTTTACACAGCTTCTTATGGTTGGTCTCTATGAAACCTACCTAGTGCCAATTCTATCATCACAACACAAGTACCATAAGTCTCATTCCCTAGAAACTGAAGTCATATAATTTCAAATTATATCACATTCTAGCTAAAACTACCATGATTTCCAAAATTTCCATTTTCCATGTTCTACTATTTTTGAAAAAAAAAATCCACTATGTTTTGAAAATAAAACCATTTTCAAAATATCACAACCATTATTTTACAAAATAACACCTTTAAAAACAATTTCCATATTTTTAAAAAATTTACACATTCATTCCACAACATAAATCATTATGCACAAATAAATATGAAATCCTAGTGGGAATTTATTTTACCATGTTCATCTCATTGGCTACACCTACGACAATGAGATCATGCTCCTATAAGTGTCTCTAAAACACTTATGTAACCAACTATATCATAACATGAAGTTCATTATAAAAGGGTTAGCTACATCCTTTTGTGCTATACATTTCATGTTCTGAAAATCATACTCCTTGTTACCATCCCAACTCAATGAATAAACCAAGAATGAGTACCAAATCAAAGACTGAAAATCAATGCCAAAGAACTGAAGAAAACTAATTTTACTTGAAAGTAAATGAATGAACAAACTGATACCACTTTTAACATACCGCCCCTCCTCATTGGCTTGAGTTGAGCCGGAGGTTCCACTCGGGCTTAGGAGACATCCCCAAGGCACCAAAGGTTGAAAATAAATGCCAAGGGCTTCCTGAATGGTGGGCGATGATTTTCCATTCGAAAAGAAAATAACCAACCAATCATGCCAATACTAAATACAACTACATGATGCATGTTAACAATGTTTTTTTTCAAGAATACTAAAGGACCAATACAACCAAACCACAATAATCCAGAATCAGAGTACCAAGAAAATGACTAAAACAATAAAGATAAATACACTAAGATAAGTCTCCTTTGCTCCATACGAAGCTCCAAGATCCAACACCATAAGACCACCCAATCATCACGATGAACCACTAAATAAATGAGATTCTTTACCTTTACCTGTGTCTCAATGTAAAACATCTACAAAAGCACCAATGTGACAAAGGAGGGGGTGGGTGATAATGCTAAGTAATTTTTCCCTAAATGACATCCCTACACACACCAATAGGATAAAACTGGTTAGCACAATTTATAAAACAATTTATATAAAACTATCTAACAATGAAATAATTTCTAGAAATCCAAACACATCCTTACCAAATAATTTTACCCGAATAAATACATCTACAAGGAAAGTGACCAAACAAGTAATTAAAAATTTTCCCCATTTCAAATTGGCATGCCCAAATTCATTCTGCATGGATGCATACCCCTCACAACCATACATAACATTTCATCACATGATATCAATGTTTTAGTGGATGATGGAACTTCACATACAACCTTGTCCCCTTTTTATAGTGGTACTTCATTCCCACTTCCCAATCCTTGATGGTGGTATTTCACACCCACAATCCATCCCATCCAAGCTATGCTTATACCACATAATCCATAAATCATAACAACAAAATTTCCACAAAATCATAAAAATCACGAATACAACAATTACCAAAATCATATCAACCAACACATTCCAAAATATACTACCCAACAATTTAAAATCCAAACAATCCCTTAAACAAAACAACAATTCCAACAACATTCCAAAACCACTTCATTAAATAATAAATTTATTGAAAATCCCCTTAAGTCATTATCCCTACCAAATGAAACATCAATAAAAAACATTTTTATTGAAAACCATTTCACGAACCATTTCCAAAAACCAAACCAAGAAACTAATTATAAAATCAAAACTTTAAAATTCAAAAAACAAAGAACATTTGACCAAAATAATCCATTTCCCCAAAAATCCAAAAATAATCACAAAATGGTTTTCAATCAAGATTTTCAAATCACATTTATAGTCAATTTCAAGAAAAACCAATTAATTGAAATTAATCCTTATAGTTTTAGAAAAATGGAGTTGAGAGTGAAGCCACCTACCTTTAGGTTTTGGAGAAATCGACCCACCGCACAACCACACACCAAAACTGGGTGAAACTTTCACAAAATCACCTTAGATATATTTCCCTAACATCAATAAGCCCAAATTTCACCATTATAGGAAGAAAAAAACCTAGATCTACATGAGATGGAATTAGTTCTTGGAAATTAGGAGAGATAGAAGTAGATCTAGAGAAAACCACTAAAACACCAAGAGAGGAGACTTACCAAGGGAAAATATTCTTCAGATCACTCATATCAATTCCTAAAGGAGTGGGAGAGCCTCTCTAACCTTGTAGAAGAAGGAATACTGAGTTAGGGACACATAGTAGGAAGAATGGGGTGTTTAGGGAAAATCCAGAATAATCCTAATTTTTTAAAACCCACTTTTTAAGCCTTACACAGTTTAGCCGCATGGTTTGGAAAACCGTGTACTAACCATGCACCTGCTATTGTCTTAAGAGGGTTCCTTACACAGCTGGCCCACACGGTTAAAAAAAATGTGCGCTGACCATGTGGAAGACCATTATCTCAAGATTCATGCTTTACTTGGGGTGGACGAATGATTTGTAAACCATGCGCCTTAACTATGCACCATCTCCCATTCCCCTGCCTCAATATTCATTGTTTCCTAGAGAATCTACACGGTTTTTCCAAACCGTGCTCAAACCGTACACCCTTAGAAAAGCCCCAAAACCTTTCCAAAACCCTTCCAAAGTCTCCCAAACATTACTAAACCAATTTACACACATAAAAAGGAATAAAAAAAGGTTACATACCTCAAACCTAGGGTAATTCAAGTTGGCATAGGAATAATAGATTCCACTGAGTTTAGTGGAGGTGTAGTTCTAGAGACACATGTTATATAGAAATTTATTAAAAAATAAGGTGGTTTATATTCATCGTGGTGGGTGATACATATATTATTATTCTATAATAGAGTTTCCTACAAGTATTAAGTAAATGGTAACATTCTAAGGTTGAAAAGTATTCATAAATTCAAGTAATGGAATCAATGTATCATGATTCATGGACACCATATTTTGAATGTTTCAAAGACTTGATACTACTAGTAAGTATTCAAGATAAACTAGAAATGGATGGTAATAGATGGTACCAATAAAGAATGATTTATTATGGAGAGGTATATTCTATGATAAGATCCATGCACCAATCATCATGAATAAAATACTTTTTAATTATACTTGTCAAAGAATAATTCTATGATCATCAAATTTAGATATTGACAGTGAAGTCCACCTCAGTTGGAAGAAAACTTTTGGAAGATGTGTATATGATGTGAAAAAAAGAGACCCTATCACATATGTCTATAAGGAATAACTATAAAGGGTCCACGACATCAAAAAATGACAACTAGATATAAATATTATATAAATTAATTTATAAATAAATCATTCATAGGGATCATATAATATTTTTTGGGAAACAAATGAGTTATATGTGTCTGAAAATGGTTAGTGGGGGTGCTATAAGTTTTCAAGATATATATGTTAATAACATATGGGAAAAATGTTGTTTCATACTAGTTTGTTAAGACTATGAATTTAATTTCTCTAAGTATGAATTAAAGTAGAAATTTTGTTCTAGATAACAAGATCTACAAAATAGATCCCTGGGTTTTCTAAATCTAGTAATAATATATATATTAATAATGTATTAAAAAATAAAATTTGAAATAATTTAAGGTTGAATAGTTATTAGCATATAATACTTTCTGTAGGAAATTAATGGGCATACATAGCAAAATAATTTTTAGTTTAAAATATTTTCACCAGCTTAAGTGCTAATAATTTATATCATATTCCATGATATGCACCAATGTTTGATATACTGATGCATAAATAATAATAGGTGAATATCTAATTGATCCAATATAATGAAATTGACTTGAAGTTATAACTATCTGATAGTACTTCAAAAAAAACTAGATAAGTTCCTAGTGTCTCGAGAAGTGGTAATACTAGCGATCAAGGGAATTTAACACTTGTTTTCACTTAGTTCAATTTCATTTAGTATCACAGAAAAGACCAATGTAATATGCCAGGAAAAATTATTATAGCTAGTGGATTATATATATATAATATATTAGTATGTTATGACTCATAATATTGATTAAAGAGTGTTTTAGAAATGTCATGTTATGATTTTAGGTTATACCAAAAGAAATAGTTTTATCATTGTTATGATAAGCTTTGACTATGGAATTATTTAGGATGTCAGGATTCTAACATGATAACAAGAGGTGGATATTCAGTTATATAACTACTTGATATAATTTTTCAAGGTAAAAATGTTTTAGTAATAATATTCACTATATAGATAGATGGATTTACCAAGCATAGTCATAGAAACATGGTAGGCCCAATAGCATTGTCCATACTTAGTAGAAGCATGTTTAACATGTGGGAACTAACTAGTCTTTAGAAGTTGATTATAGTGCAAGTGGGACTCTTTTAGAGTTGGTTCCCTAGAACCAACTACTTTTTTTTCTTTAGATTACATTTACATTCTAACAAATGAATATTAATTTAAATAAATTATCATATATCTATTTTACTTCTATATAAAATTAATGTGATAATATCTTGGAGTATCAATCATATTAAAAAAGGAATAATCATTCCCTTCTATGATGAGAATATGGAAATTACATGATTATATTCTTACATCTAGTTATATGGTAATATATAATTATATTATGGGGAGAACAATATGTTTACTTTATGGTGAAAGTAAATGTAAGTGGATGAGACTTCATCTCATGAAGTTTACACTTGGTAATCTTTAAGATGGGTGATTATGAGAAGAATCCTGCCCATAGGAATTTCTCATGTTTTTGTGTCATCAAATGTTTATATATATGAGTGTTTGTAATAGTCCTTATACTTTAATATTAATATTAATTAATATCACAACTCACAGATTTAGATGTATTTCTATAAGCCTTAATGATAATAGTTAATGGTGAAGTTGGGTATGCTGGGTGCATCATGAATGACATGTTATTAATTACAATGTAGAGGAAGGATTTTCCCTTCCATATTTATGGAAGCTAATATCTTTTCCCTATGATTGAAATAGAACCATAAAATTAAATTTCATATCAATGGTGTAATTATTTTTATTTAATATTGTTAAATAAAGGCATATCAAGAATATATATTGATGGAAAGTGTGTGTAATATTCTTGATGATATATTCTGATAAAGGGATTATATTACATGGTAAGTGTTCATGTTTAGTTTTTATCAATTTTTCATTAACATGTTTCTTTCAAGTTCCTTGACCTCTTTCTAGAAAATAATCTTGGACTTTAGGTAATTTTTCCTAATGACATTGAAAAACATTCTTAGAGGGTCTCACACTAAGTGTTTCCATTGATCTCAATTAAATTCTATTTGAATTTAATTATTAGAATAAATATTATTTTTAAGACCAAGGAATAATTTTATTTAGGGTTTATTGATCATAAATATTTTCAAGGAAATAAATAATTATTTATTCAATAATATATAATTTATTTAATTATGTGAATAATTAATAAATATTTATTCACTAGACTATGAATAAAATATTTATTTTATTCATTGAACATTTAATAAATCTTTATTCATCAGACAGTGAAAAAAATATTTATTTATGAATAAATATTTACCAAATATTAATTTTGGTACTCTTTAAATGCTGAAGAGAATGAGGGGACCAAGTTCGTGTCTGGTGATAAATATTAATATGAAAGCTGCTAAAATAATAATTATCCTTACGCTGGACAACATACTATAAAATAATAATATTAATAATATTATTATATGAAATGGGGTTATATATGGTTTGTTATATTATTTAAGGAATGTTATGAAATTAAATAATATTTTAACCTTAACCCTAAATTTATAAATATATTTCCATATCTATTGTGTAAGTTTAATCAAAAATTGATAATCTTTGCGCACAACACATTTCTCTCCAGTTTCCTCCTTCTCTCATTCTAAAAATAATGAGAAGAATAAGAGATAATTATTCAAGTCTGAAGAGTATAGAATCCATCGTGATAAACAACAATAGTTGATCAATTTACTGTTCTAGCACCTGATATTCCATCAGTGTTTTTCAGAGATCAAAGGACCACATTTGGATTACCACTAGTGGGGATCTACTTTGGGTCCTCCCTACACAATGATTGTAATCCAAAAAGGGTTTCAGATGATCAATATATTCCTCAAATAAAGATAAAAATGTGCTAATATTTCTTTAGATCTAATTTAAATTAATAATAAATTTAGCCTGAAAAAGATCCTCTAGGTGTTTCATACTTTATATGCCAATATTTGATGCAAAAATTTCATTCTCCATGGCGTTTACATCTTGAATAATTGGAAAATACAGCATCAAATTTGAAAAAAAACTTGATGATTATTTTCCCAAAAAGTGTTTCCTCTATGCTCAGAACCTTTAGTGGGAAGTTTAGACACATCACTACTAGGTATACAAATAAGTTTTATGGAGTGGATGATGAGTTTAAATTTCCACTAAAATAGGATAAGAATATTCATTATAGATTAATTTTATACTATATAAATTTAAGTAGCAATAATTATCAAGGAAAGTTATTGTTAGAAAATAAAAAGATGATACTGATGAAGATTTATTTGAAGGAATTGAAAATGAGTTAATATTATATGTGGAAGATTCAAGGATGATATCAATGAAAAAATAAAAAATATAAGTTGAAGAAGATAATGATCAACTAGAGGGATTTATATAATTTTTTGTGGAATTAAAAGGGGATCTTGAAGTTCTTGATTTAAAAATTAAGAATAATATAAAAATCTTAGGTTTTTAATGGATTTTTCAAGATATGTTAATGAACATGAATTTAAATTTAATCATCATGAGAAATTTGTAGGATGGTGTTAAAAGAATCATGTGAAAAGAAAAAAAAGACACGAGTTAAAGATTGAATATTAAAGAACAAATCAATATCAATGAAGTAAATACCCCAAACCTAGTAGCCTAGAGTTGGTGGTTACTTTATCATATTGGTACTATATATAAGAAATCGAATCCCAAAGGACTTCATAGTTTAGTACTCTTGGTAAACTAGATACATACTTGAATCTCATATTATAATTGAAAAAATGAAATACAACATAGTATTTTCTTCAGTTTCATCTTTATTCCCTCTAGCATATCCTATAATATAAATCATAAAACATTTATTGGCATTATAGGGAATGGAAACATAATAATGGGGTGAACTCAAATACTCAACAAGGTAATGCATAAAATAGAAGCTAATTAAGGCATGAATAATATGAAAGGAATAAATGATGATCAAATAATACCATATAAACAATCACATGAATTTCAAAATTATACATGGTTATAAAAAAATTCAAATAAACTCATAAAAATAAATAAATGGTTTTATAATGATGAAATTAATAATTCTTGAAATCAGAACTTACTGTCGAGACCTTGTGATAGGAAATCTAAAATACCATCAAAGACTTATGCTAAGACATCTTACATAAATGGGTAAGGCCTCATCCAAATACCCAGTGTAGTTTTTCTCATGAAACCTACCAACTCATGAAGGGGCTATCTAATTCCAATCCCCACCTATCACTTAATAAGTTTAACACATCCATAAAATTAATAAAGGAAACAACTTGATCTAAATTCCTTAAAAATGAATAATTGTCAATATTTGAAGAACTAACATAAAGAATATCAAAACCTTCCCCTGTTAAACTAATGAAAAACCATCCAAAGAAATATGGTGTATGGTATCATAAGAGTATAACCTCAATAAAGAATAATATTTAACAAAGGATTTTGATATAAATGAAAATACTTTTAGAAGCATAGTGTATTTTTTTTTGAGAAAAATACCCTTTTCACTTTGAGGAAAATTATTTAAAATATTAAAATTTACAAAATATTAAGAAAAAAATTTTCTTTAAAAATAACCTTTTTAACTTTTAAATGAATCTTAAATGAAAAGAGTGGTTATAGTTTTAGGAAATTATATTCATTCCATATATTTTAAAAAAACCATCCTTCTATAGTTTTGTAAAAATGTCAAAAAGTACCTCATTTAGAAAGTGAAAATAAGATTCATTTTAAAAGATTTTGTATTTATTTTAAAAACATGTTAAAATTTATTGAATAAATCACTAGATAATTCTAAAAACATAATTTTAGACATTTTTGTGAAAATATGGACATGAAAGAGAAAGATTCTCAACCAAGTAGAAAACATATGCGATTTTTATTTAAAATATTACTTAAATATCTTGAGTACTTAAAGAGAGGAAAATTAAAGGAAAACTTTTAATTTATTGAAAAAATAGATGGTGATAAAATATATTGGGTTTATGATAAACATATCAAACAATTCCCCCAGTGGATACATAAGCATAAACAATCTCAATTAATGTTGAGATTGTGAAATAAACCCTTAAATCATATATATCATACTGTATATTATTTACTTATAATCATATACTAAATATAGATTTATTATAATTAAATTATAGAAAAATAATTATATATTCCATACCCTATATTATTTACTTATAATATTTTATCACCTCTTAATTAAAAATTCTTTGTTAAAATCATTATTCTGGGTAATAACTGCTTCATTTTTCATGTATGTTTTGGTTTTGTAGTTTCAGAACTTTTAATTTTATCATTTTTACATCATATATGGAATTTTAAACATGATATAAATATCATATTTATTCATTATATATTTATTTATAGCAATACATAAAATATATATGTTGAAAAATGAATGATACCATTCATGGAGATGGTAGGTTGTATATAGGCACGAATATTATTTTCACTTCTCGATGGATGAAAATAAAGAGAGTTAAATAATAATTCACATTTCAAGATTAATTATTATAAAAAATAAGTCATAAATATTCATTAATTTTTTCTTTATTATAATCCATATAAAAAATGAAAAATTGATCGCATCGCTTCATAGAGGTGGTAGTCCACACGTACACACAAGTGACATTATTATTTTCCAACAGATTAAATGGTAAGAAGGTAGATATTATATTATAATTCAAGAAGAATAATTATGTCATAAATATAATATATAAACATTAAACCCATAATAATACCCATCTATAAAGGATGTTGATGAATGCTGAATTTTATTGCCATGTGGAGACTATACGTCATACATATGCACAAGCGATACTTTCACCTTCCATTTGATGGAAAATAGGGAAATAATTATGATTTTATAAATAAAATTTAAATATAATTAGGATAACTAATTTATTATTTTATAATAGAAACCACATATTTATAGGAGGTAAAAGAGTAACTAAATTGAAAGAGGTCAGGTAAGACGATTACCACTTCCTCAGGAGACCTCCTTTTGATCATTTTTTATGGTACATAGGGTCAGTATTTTAAGAATAATAGAATATATAGAACATGTATAAGGATATTTATAAGAGAAATGGGAATATATTGGTTGATATAGACTATATATAGTGTTGTAAATAAGTTAAGGAAGGTGTGTCCTTTTATAAGGGAGGGAAAGGACACACTTGGAATTATTAAAAAGATTAAAATATAACTAATCCAATCTCAACAAAATGCTTCCAATTAGCCATAAAATCAAATATATGGTAAGATATTGTTGAAATATCATCAAAAAAATAAAATTTTGATAGGTTTAAGTGGTATTTTAAACCTCATATTTTGGTATAACCCCATAGTTAACCTATTTTAACATTAACCGTGATAACAACATTTTCACTCTTAAGGGGTTATAATTTTACTTATATGGTGAAAATAGGATCATAAATGGAAAAGGGATGAAAATTTTAGACCATAAATTATAATCCCTTTCCTCTTTCAATATTTTAATGATTCTCAAATAATTTAATAAAATATTATTTTCATAAAATATCATTATTGTCATTTTTGACACTATTAATTTAACTTGACTTCAAATACATCATGAAAAAGTATTAATTCAAATAGAAAACATTAAAATATCCCTATTATGTTATATTTATCTAAAAAATTCATGGATCAAAATAATTCACCCAAATTGTGTCAGTTTTAATATTTTTAAAATCATTTATTTATTTTTTTCATTAATTAAAGAAATATTGTGCCAGCATTGCATAATCATTTTATGTAAATATATAATACCTAAAAATTAGAAATAAATTTCCATGATCAAAATAATTTTATTATTCTAAAAATAAAAATCTATATTAATTCACCACAAGATGTTTTACCTATGTGAACACATAATAAATATTTAAATATAAGAGGGTGACATTTTGTATTTTTCTTTACTTTAAATATTATAGTCTATTTCAATATAAAATTGTTCCTTAAACAATTAAATTTTTATTCTAAGGTGATTAGGTTTCAATTACATTCATATAGTTGGAATTTGGATAAAAAATGATGACCTTGACACTTAATTTTATGCTTTATTATATGAATTTACCCTTTATCAAGGTGATAAGTTTTATAATGGTTACTATTCACAATGCCTAAAAATAAACGGAACCAATTTAAAAAAATTAAAAATACTGATTAAAAATATGGAATCCATTTTATCAAATTAAATTCCTATTAATACAAAAATTAATTTTACAATCTGTGCACAAAAAGCGATAAAAACCCATTAAAAAAAAAAATACATTTTTAAGAATAAAATGGATTTATTGCTATCTCATTCCTAAAAAACATTAGATAAATGTTAAATTTTTTATTTAATATAAAAAATATAAATTTCATTGAAATTATTCCCTAATAGTGATTAATTTAATTTATTAAGATAAAGACACACTGCATGCATAAAAATAATTTTTCATAAAATCAATTCTTTTAATTTAAAATGTTTTTTATTTCTATTTCTATTCAATTGAAAATAATTGAATTTATTTTATACATAAAGTTTTCATAATTTATTTAGTCCTATTAATCCCCATAAATTTAACGGCTTCTTTATAATGGCATACTATATTACGGTTCATTTAGACTTGGGGTTGTGTGTTTCAAAATATATCGAAGAAATTAAATTTATTTAAAAAGAAATATGTCATAAAATTTCATTATGTTACATTATAACCCACTTAAAATTATTTTATTCCTCATAATTTTGTTACTATGATATAAAAAATGAGGGTATCTATATTTCATTACATCCTAAGGTTTCCAAGCAGCTTCTTCGAATTTCTAATTGTTCCATATAACTTTAACCAGATTAGTCATCTTGTTCTATAACACTTTATCTCTACGATCCAAGATTTATACCGATAATTACTCATAAGAAATATCATTCTCCAATGGTATATCCTGTGAGTTCTTTACACATGAAGGATCGGGTATGCACTTCCTCAGGATAGATACATAGAACACTTCGTGAGCTTGGGAGAAGTTTGGTGAAAGTGCCAAGTGATAAGCTATCATCCCTACTCGATCAAGAGTCTAGAATGGGAAAATATAACTAGGTCTCAAATTTAAATTATTTCTAAATATCATAAAATTATTACATGTAGAAATTCATAGAATTTTTTTTTCTACTAACATCAAATTCCAAATCTCACTGAGAATTGTGATAATAACTTTTTTATCGACTTTGAGCTTCCTTGATGTGTTGTTGAATGACTGTAACTTTCTCTTCTATTTACTCAAATAGCTTAGATCCCAATAACTTTCCTTATCTAACTTCATCCCACAAAGTTAAGGTTCTATACTTATTTCTATAGAGGGCTTCATAAGGATTCATAAAAATGCTCGAGTGAAATCTATTGTTGTAATAAAACTCAACCAAATGAGTGTGTTGATCCCAACCACCTCTAAAATTAATAGAGCATGATCTCAAAATTTATTATATATTTTTAATGGCCCTATTATATTATGTAACTATAAAAGGATGATAAGTAGTATTGAAACTCAATTATATATCTAGAGCTCACTAAATAATTTTCCAGAACTTTGAGGCAAACCTTGGATCATAATCAGATACAATAGACTGTGGTACTATATGTAACCTTACCACCTCCAAAATTTTTATTCTTAAAAGTTTATTAAGATAAAAATATTATCTAATATAAATAAAATTTTCTAACTTTATAAGGTTATCATCTATAACCCAAATAGCATTATGTCCTTTTTATGTTTTGGGGAGTCTGATGACAAAATCCATAGTGATGTTTTCCCATTTCCATAATCGAATGGGTAATGGTTGTAACATCCCCTTTGAATTTATTATCTCAGCCTTAACTTTATAACATACTAGGCATTGAGATATATACTTTTCAATATCATTCTTCATGTTTTCCCATAAGAAATACTATTCTAATCCCTATAAATCTGCTTACTTCTAGGATAAATAGGGAATGATGAAATATGCACCTCATCCAAAAAATACATCTTTAAGTTTGGTATTGATGGAATAAATGCTCAGTTTCTAAACATTATCATTTCAGAATAGTCATGGTTTAACTTAGTAATATTCCTCACCTTCTTCGGTAATTCCACATCTTCCTTCCATGGATTCTTAATCCTCTCACATATAGATGGTTGAAAATTCATATGAGAGAGATAAGATATTTACCCTTTACTCATGATTTAAAGATCTGTCTTCTACAAATCCATAAATATTTGATCTCATTAAATTATTATCATGGAAAAACATGCAGGGTCATTCTGAATCAGAGCATCAGCCACCTTCTTCACCTTATCAAATTGGTAATGTATTGAGAAATCATAATCCTTGATTAAATCCAACCATATTCCCTAGAACATATGCAAATATTTCTATTTAAATATATAATTGAAACATTTATGATGAATATATATTTCACACCTTTCACTATACAACTAATGCCTCTATATTTTCAATGTAATAATTATCACTGCCAAACCCAAATCATGAGTTATGTAATTTTTCTCATGAACCTTCAATTGGAATGAGTCATAAGTTATCACCATATAATTCTATATGAGTATATATCCCAGTACCTTATTTGATTCATCACTATAGATCGCAAACCCTTATCCCATACAAGGTAGTGTAAGAAAAGGTGTGCTAACCAATCTTCTATTCAGTTATTTGAAACTCTCTTCACATTCATCCATCCAAAAAAACTTAACCCCCTTCCGAGTCAACTTAGTGAGTGGATTAGATAGCCTTGTTAAATCTCTCACAAAGCATCAATAACATCCACCCAACCTATGAAAAATATGGATTTAAGTTACTATGGTTGGTATATACCAATTCTCAATAACATCCAACTTTTAAGGATCTACTAATATACCCACACTAGATATTATATGACCCAGGAATGAAACTTTATGAATCCAAAATTCACACTTGGTAAATTTAGCAGGCAATTTTTTCCCTCAAGGTCTTCAACAAAATTCTTAAATATTATTCATGTTACTCCTTAATCTTTGAATATATTAAAATATCATCTATAAATACTACCAAACACTGATCAATGAAATATATAAAGACTCTATTCAATAAATACAATAAGATAATAGGAGTATTGGTAAATACAAATGGCATTACCATGAATTCCTAATGACCATACCTTATGAAGAATTCTGTATTAAGTACATCATTCTTCATGATCCTTAGTTAATGATATCTAGATCGAAGATCAATATTAAAAAAATATATATCTTCTCATAATTGATCAAACATATCATCAATATGGGTCAGAGGATACTTTTTATTCATTGTAATTTTTTTAAGTTCCTAACATTAAATTCAAAGATCCATTGACACATCTTTCTTCTTGAAACAAAGAATAGGTGCACCCCATGGATAAGCACTTGGCTGATTGAATCCCTTAACTAGATTCTTCAAGGGATACTACTTCAATTCCTACAACTCAATCAGGGAAATTATATAAGGAGTTTTTAAAATAGGTGTAGCATCACATGTGAGTTCTATTAAAAAATAATCTTCATGATTTAGGGGAAGACCAAGAAATTCCTTGGAAAAAACATCAACATATCCCTAAATAAAAAAAAAACATTTTCAATATTGATTTTATCCCCAAACATTTGAGATAAATATCCCTCATGAATATGTTTCAAAACCCATATGATGAAAATAATTTCCATGGTTTGTTCAAGTTCCTTATTGCACATACAAATGATTAAAGGTTGATTCAAAATATAAAGTGTAACTTACTTTCCTTGATAATTAATATAGGATCCATATTGGGAGGGCTAATATATACCCAAAATTATTTAAAATTCAACTAGAGAAAGAACAAAAATATTTTTAGGTAGAACTATCCCAAAAACTTCTATCTAATAAGAGTTATAGACTTGATATGCCATCATCCCGCCATTAGGGGTTTTCACCGCCAAATAAATATCTAAAAATTTAGGTGGTGATATGATACCTTAGGAAGTTTTTCAAATATAAAAGATTTGGTAGAAATATAATCAAATAAAATATTTACAATTCCATATTAGATGACAAGTGTACCTTTCACCATGTCATTAGGAGCTTCCACACCAGTTTTAGTAATTTCATAAGCTTGAAATTCTCTCCTTGGCTTATTTTGGGATAATTTCCATTGATGTTCGGGGAATTATTTAGAGTATTTCCCAATATCCTTATAGTAAAAGATATATAATTTGATGGATTCTCCCTTACACTTTAATTAATGAGCATGAGGTACTTTTTCTCCACACTTGAAATGAACTCATTTTTCTTTAAGGCATGTGCCAAGGTGATTAATTCTACAAGTATCACATGTTGAAAAAATATTCTATCTCTTCTTCCTCTTATTAATTTTTTAATCTATCATACTCTTATTCTCTTTATTTCATTTGAATATATAATACTTGGATAATTATTTCCCTATCTTGATATCACATTATACTATATACTCATATGATGAGAATGTTTGGGAGCCTAGTTCCCTTAGAAGGGTTGGTTTTAACCCATCAAAGAAATGATCAATATTAATATTTTAGTTACATACATGGTCCAAAATATTCACTTCTAACCTCATATAGTTATCTTTATAATTAGAAATATTTTCCTCTTTATTTTTTTCTTAGGCTCAATAATTTTATCTCTATACCCACTCTTTGTTTGCAAGGAAAATATTTTTCCATGAAAAGTTCTTTAAAATACTTCAATTACAGACTTGATATTTCCTCCTCATCCTTAGTATTTTAAATTAATGAACACTATTGATCTAAAACCATTCTTAAAGTGAGAAATATCTTCTCTATGGAACTTATCCATTTCTATGCCAATAATGGATTTTTATTCCCATTGAATGATGGAGGTTGATGATGCATGAAGTAGTCTAAAATTATTACATCGTATTGTGGATCATCAAGATGCTCCATATGAGAAAGGTTATTGTTCAAAAAATGAGTCATCTACCCCAATATAGTTATAAATTTTGCATCTCTAGCTACATCTCTAGATCCAACTTCGTTATATTTCCCTGTTGAGAAATCACTACATGGGTTATGTGCATTGAAATAATTTTCATTCATTCCTCTGGACACCATTTCTAAACAATGACAAACACTAGATTAGATATTAACATTTTGAATCATAATTTATAATTTCAAAACTGTTAAAAAATTAATATAAATTGAAAATTTATGTATAACTAATTTGAAAATCATAATCTAAGTTTCTTTGGGAATATTCTCAAGGTTCGTCATAGGGCCAAGTTCCCTAATCCATGTTTTCCTAAATCTAGTCCCCAAGGTTTCTACTCAGATTATTCTGATACCAAATATAAATACCCTAACTCCAGTAGCCTAGATGAAGTGGTTACTTTATTACATTGGTATTAAATACAATTAATCACATCCCAAAGGACTGAATGATTTATTAGTTGGTAAACTAGACACATACTTGAATGCCACTATAGATTTGAAAACATAAAAGGAAATATAATATTTTATTTGGGATCATCTTTATTACCTATAATATATACCTACATATTAATCATAAAATATTTCTTTGCATCTTAGGGAATAAAAACATAATAAAGGGGTGAACTCATATGCTTAGTAAGCGAATGCATATAACTAATGCTAAACAAGGCATGCATAATATGGAAGAAATAAATGATAATCAAATAATGCCATATAAATAATCACATTAGTTTGAAAAATATCCATGGATTTACAAACTATTAAAATAAACTCATGAAAATCAATAACTAATGTCATAATGATTGAGTATATACAACCTAATATCTAAACTTACTATCGATACCATGTTCCAAGACACAAAATAATACCATCAATGCCTAATCCCAAGACATCTAACATAAATGGGTAATACCTCAACCAAATATCAAATATATATTGTCTCATTAGACCTATTGATTTATTAAGGGTATATGTAATTAAAAGATCCATCCATAACTGAATAAGTCTAATACATTTGTCATATGAATAAAAAATATAACTTAATCAACATTCCTTAAAAATTAATAATTGTCTATATTGGAAGAACCAGTATACAGAATATCAATACCTTCTCTAGTCAAGATGATCATAAACAATAAAATAATTATATTGGATGGTATCATAATATTATAAACTTGGTAAATCATAATATTCAACAAATTATGTTGACATAGATGAAAATAATTTCAAAATATCACTGGAATATTTCTTGAAGAAAATACCCGTTTTCAAATTGAGAACACATGTTTAAAATATAAAAATTTAACAAATATTAAGGGAATTTTTTTTGACAATAAAATTTTAAACTTTTAAAGGAGTATTTAAATCAAAGAGTTTTAATGATGGAATAAAATTCCTTTCATGTAATATAAGTTAAAAAACATTCATTTCATACTTTTGTAAAAAGGTAAAAAAGTACCTTTCTAAAAAAATGAAAATAAAATTCATTTTAATACATTTGGTAAAAAAGTAAAATAATGGTAAAAATTTATTTAATAAATCATTTTAGAATGTAAAAAACACCATTTTATAATTTTTAAGAAAAATATGGACGTAGAGGAGAAATATTGCCGACTAAGTAGAAAAACTAGGTCGATTTTCCTTAAAAGCATTATTTTAGTATATTGAGTACTTAAAGAGAGTAAAATGAAAGGATAAACTGTAATTTCTATAAATAACTATAGGAGAATAAAATATACTTTTTTTAATATATAAATATCAAATTATTCTCCCAATAGATACTTAAACATAAAAAATCTTGAATAATGATGAGATTGTGAAATAAACCCTTAGGTTATGTTTGAGTTACTTAATATGTGTAAAAACCACCTACATAATAGATATAGATTTATTATAAATATTTTTAAAAACCATACTCATATATATTATATCATATATTATTTACTTATAATCCTTTATCACCAGTTTGTTGACAATTCTTTGTTAAAATAACTATTATGGGTAATATATGCTTCATTTTTCATGTATGTTTTGGTTTGGTAGTTTAGATACTTCTAATTTTATCATTGTTACATCATATTAATAATTTTAAACATTATATAAATATCATATATATTCATTATATATTTTTATTTATATTAGTACATAAAATATATATATAGAAAAATTAATTACATCATTCATGGAGATTGTAGGTTGTACGTCCACATGAATGCCATTTTCACTTTCTAAAGGATAGAACAAATGAAAGTTAATCAAGAATTAACATATCCAAAATCATTATTATATCTTATAAATAACATATATTCATTAAATCTATCCTTATTACAATTAATATAAAATGGAAATGAAAAAAGGATCGCATCGCTTCATGGAGGTGGTAGTCCATACGTATGCATAAGCGACATTATCATTTTTCCACATATTGGAAGGTAAGAAATTAGAAAATTATTATAATTTAAAAAACATAATTATTTCATAAATATAGTATATAAACATTAAACCCATATTAATACCCATCCATAAAATATGGTGATGAAAAATAAATTCTATCACTATGTGGTGATGGTAAGATGTACGTACGCACGAGTTATATTTTCACTTTCCTTTTGATGAAAAAGAGGTTGGATAATTTTTGTTTCATAATAATTATAAAATTTAAGTATATTTATTATATTTAATTTATTATTTTATAATACATACCATATATTTTATAATTAATAATAAGAAATAAATTGAAAGAGTTCGGGTAAGATGATTACTTCTTCTTCAGAAAACCTCCTTTAGGTCCTTTCTCCTAGAACCTAGGGTTGGTATTTTGAGGCTTAAAGAACCTATAGAACTAGGGTAAGTATTTTTATAATATAAATGGGAAGGTATTGGTCAATATAGTTTTTCAAAAATGGTGTAAATAAGTGAATGAAGGGGTTTCCTTTTATATGGGAGGGAAATGACACACTTGGAATTATAAAATATATTAAAACATAACAAAGTAATTCTCAAGTAAAATTATTTAAAATGGATATTTATTTGAATATAAGGAAGTATATGGTTGAAATATCATCCAAAATATAACTTGGATAGGTTTAAGTGGTATTTTAAACCTCATTTTCGGTTTAACCCCTTAGTTAACCTATTTTAACCTTAACCGTGGTAACAACTTTTTCACTCTTAAGGGGGTATAATTTTACTCTTAAGGTGAAAATTGGATCATAAATAGAAAAGGGATGAAATTATAGACCATATTTTAACCCCCTTTCTCTTTAATATTTTTAATTATTTTTAAATAATTTAATAAAATATTATTTTCATAATATATCATTATTATCATTTTGACACTATTCATTTAATTTAACTAAAAATACATTAAGATATTTTTTAATTAGAGTATAAACCTTTAAAACAACACTTACATGTTATATTTTTCTTCAAAATTCATATATCATAATAATTAACCCAAATTGTATTACTTTTAATATTTTTAAATTTATTTATTTTAGTTTTCCATTAATTGAATAAATATATTTTCAGCGTTGTGTAAGAATTTAAGGTAATTATATAATACCTAAAAATTATTAATAAATTATAATCATGAAAATAATTTTATTATTATCAATATATAAATCTATATTATTTCAACACTTTATTTTTTCCCTATGTGAACACATAAGATATATTTAAAAGTAAAAGAGTGACATTTTGTATTTTTCTTTGTTTTAAATATTATATTGATCAAATTCATGGAAAAAAGACCCTTAAAAAAATAAATTTAGAGTATAAGCTGATAAGAATCAAATTAACTTCATCTAATAGGAATTTGGAAAAAATGGTGACCTTAAGACTTAGTTTTAATCTAGATTAACCTGATTAACCATTTACTGAGGTGATAAATTTTACCACAATTAATATTCTTAATTCCAAACAATAAAAGGGTACTATTTAAAATATTTTAACCTAATAATAAAAAATATATAATACATTTTATTAAATTAAATACCTATAATGGGAGGAAATTAATTTTACAATATGTTTACAAAATGTGAAAAAACCGTTTTTTAGATTTTTTTTTGCATAAAAATAGATTTATTCCAATTTCATGCCTAACAAAAAAATAGATGATGTTAAGAAATTTGATTGAATATATCAAATATAAATTTAATTAAAATAATTACCCAATAGTGATTAATTTATTTAATGAAGATAAAAACACATTACGCATATAAAAACAATTTTTTAGGAAAAAACTTTCTTTTAATTCCAAATGATTTTAATTTCATTTATAAAAATTGATAATCAATTAATTTATTTTATAAATATATTTTTAATAATTTAGTTGTTTCTATTAATACCTATAAATTTAATGGCTAGATAATAATGTTATTTTGTATTATGGTTCATCTAGTCTAGTGGTTTCATGTATCACATGCTATTGAAGAAATCAATCTTATTTAAAAATAAATATATTATAAACACTAAACCATAAATTAAAACCGAAGGTTTAAAGAAGATGCAAGTGTAATGGAAAAAGGAGAGAAGATTGTAACACCCTAGACATACAGTCATAGAATCTGATGTGAACGAACAACTTATTTATATACAAGATTTTATATAAACCTAAGAAACCCAATTTTAACCATTAATAATTATAATATTACCAAAAATATTGAGTCAAATATATTCTAAGGAACTTTTAGGTTTAGAGTTTTAGAGATTTAAGAAAATATTTTTACTAAGAAATCCCATGAATATCTTATTAAATGGACATTTTTTGCAATATATAAGAATCAACTTATTCCATAATTGGTCTTAAATATCTCTCAAAAAAATTTCAAACATTCTACTCTTTCATAAATTTAATTTTTAATATATTTCTTCATAACCTGGTGAAATGAAAACATAAGAAGTGTGAGCTCAAACTCCCAGTAAGGGTAAACATAAACAATAAAAAATGGAAATAAAAATTTAACATAAGATGAGAATAAATAATATGATAGGAGTAGATAACCAAAAATAAATACATAATATAATGAAAATAAAATTATAATATGTCAATGGATAACAATCATCACCATCAGTGTTATATATTTATTCAAGGGGGGAGTACAAGAGACCAAGTACCTGAGAAAAAAAACACCCAGCCTAGGGGGGTCTAAAATAGTGGATACTGAGGGAATCCCCACAGATTAAGTTCACACCCTCAGGCTTCAAGGAGGTGACATTGGTAAGGCATGAGACATCATAGCCAGGGGAGGCATAGGAAGTCAGGTGATCCACGACTTTATTCCCCTCTCTCCAAGTGTGTGTAACTTGAATGCTACTCCTTAGGAACTCTTTACATCACCTGATGGTGTACGTGACAGACCTAGGGATGGGGCCTCTCTCCAGAAAGGATTCATGAATGATCCGTGAGTCAGTTTCCATGTGGGAGATGGTAATATTTTTCTAATTACACAAATTGAGCCCCATGAGAAGAGCCTTGGCCTCTGCCTGAAGAGCGTGCCCATTACCGAAATGGGCCATAAAAGCTAGGATCAAAATCCCTACCGAGTTACGCACCACACCTCCTCCTCACATTATACCAGCGATTCAAGATCCATCTGTGTTTAAATTAAGACCACTTGATGGAGGCCTTCATCTTACCCACTTCCCTTGCATACCATCCCTGGTAGGAGCCAGATCTGGGCATGCATGCAGCATTCATAGGGAGGGGGCTTCCTGCCAATCTTTGAGAAGAGTAACCATATCAATAAGTAGACACTTGGTTCGCACGATGATGGACCTCTCGGATGATTTGAGCCCCTCGAATCAAGACTTTTTATGGGCCTTCCAAAGGAACCAGCACCCAGCACCGAAGACCACCGAATGTGCCATATTCTCTAGACCTTTATCCGGTGTACCATGAAACCATATCTCCAAGAATGATGAACCCTGAAGATTGACAGGGGAGACTGCTGTGAAGATTCCAAAGAACCACCACATGAATTTATCCAACTCTCTTTCAAAGAAGACATGATTTGTGGTCTCATCACTTTTGGAGCCACAACACTGGCACCGGGAGGCAAGACTGACTCTCATTTTCTTGATGCTCTCATCGGAGGGGATCACGAAGTTTCTTAATCTCTAGGCAAGGAAATTTTATTTGGATGGAATTTTCCTGCACCACATTAAGTCATTATAGGTATCCTAATGCACCTGAGGGATAGAGATCCTATGGAATTCCTTTGTGGTGAACTTCCCAGAGTGAGACGGGGTAAAGATGCACTTGTCAAGTTTTGGGATTATGAGGATAGAGTCGAAAATGTCTTTCTGGTTCTTATCCAGAACTACAGAAACAAAGTCCAGATAAGTGCTTGTCTCCTTTAATTTAATCAAAGGAGTCAAGAATCTTGGGAAACCCAGCAAAGAACCCACCCGGTTTCTTTTCTAGAAGAGAATATTTCCATCACCCACAAGCCAACGAGAGTGCATATGAAGGCTCGAGACCAAGGGGCATATCATCTTTCAGAAGGGGGATCCTTGAACACTTTCAGTTTCAATAAAGTTGGTGTAATTGTGTTGCATGATCTTCCCCCAAAGAGACAGATTCTCTACGATCTCCCAAGCCATCTTGGCATGCATGCATTGCACAGTGCCCTCGACGCTCCTAAAGTTAATGCCCCCTTCATGGATAGGCCGAGCAATTCTACCCCAGGAGACCCAATGCCTTTTCCCTCCTGCTAGCATGTCCTAGAGAAATCCCATCCGGATCCTGTCAATGGATTTGATAAATCCCTTTGGAACTGATGTAGAAGCCATTTCATGCACTAGAATAGCATCCAAAATGCTGTTGATGAGAGCAATACGCTCCCCAAAAGAAAGAAAATGATTTTTCCAGTTGAGAACCCGGCCAGTGATCCTACTCACCACCTGATCATAGTCCCAAAAGTGTAGTCTACCTGAAGATATTAGAGAACCGAGGTGATCCATAGGTAAAGAGCCCGACTTCATTCCCATTCTACTGCATAGGGCTATAGTCCGGATCGCCGCACATTTGTTGGAGATGTACAGGTTACTTTTGGAATGGTTGATCAGCTACCCACTCCAGTAGCATTACTTATTCAGGATTCTGTTAATGGACTGTGTAGACTTCCTCCCTACATTTGAGAAGATAATCATGTCATCCGCAAACATCAGATGAGAAATGGAAAGCATGTTCCTTTTCCTTCGAAAAGAAAGAATGCTGCCATTGGAAGTTCCTCTGTTAAGGAGCCTACTCAGAGTGTCCTTTATAAGAATGAAAATACTTGGGGAAATCAAATCACCTTGACGAAGGCCATGGGTGGCCTTGAAGAATCCGCGAATCTTCCCCAAGAATGAGACAACCATCCACGGAGATCTAAAGCATCTGAAGAGAATGTACGATACCCTAGGAGATATACCCATGCAAGAAAGAACCCTGTTAATAAAACCCCATTCCACTCTGTCATATGCTTTGCTCATGTCCAGTTTTTTAACCATGTTGGAACCATGGGTCTTGTTATTCAATTCCCTAAACATCTCCTACTCTAGAGCGATCACCCCTGGATTGATCTCCCCCTCATGAAACCATGTTACTCAATAAAAGTCAATCAGGGAAGATACACGACCAACATCGTGTTAATAATGCTTATAAGAATCATATAGGGGAAGTTTCACATGCTCACTGGGTGGTAGTGGAGCAGAGAATAGGGAGCCTTCAATTTAGGGATAAGGACCAGGGTTGTAGCACTGGAAACATGTGGGAGGACTCCTCCATGAAAGAAGTAACGAACAACAGAAATGACATCCTCCTTGACAACTTCCCACAAAGCTCTGTAAAACGATCCAGGGAAGCAGTCTAGCCCCGGAGCAATTTCTAGGTCAAGACTCAGCATGGCCGCATGGATCTCAGGCTCATCTGGAATCCCTTCCAAGATGGAATTATCTTCAAAAGAAACATTGTTGGGAATTACATCCCACAAGTCGGCACTACCACTCGGGTACCCATCTACCATCCTCATGTTGTGCCCAACAAGAAGATCTTTAAAGAAGGACAAAGCCATGCCACCCACATGGGGATATCTATACCAGGACCCTCCCATATCTAATTTAGACCAATTCATTAATAATATCACAAATATAATAAGTAATATTTAATAAATTTTTATAATAATCATCTATATAGGAATAGTTAATATATGGGACGTCAATATATAATGCACCTTAGTAGTGAATAATCATCTTTATAGAGATAACGGATATACAGAATGTTAAAAATTTTCCAAGTAAATAAATGGAATCACATAATCACACACCATGTCTAGAAATAAGGTGGATAATTTTAAAAGTGATTATCCTTAGTGTAATAAAAGGAACTTATAAGGATATTGAAATATATGGAAAACACTATTGATAAAATAATTCTTTGAATAGTACCACACAAGCAAGGTTCATGAATTAAATTATTTGAAACAATAATTTAAATCCCCCTAATGATAAATAGAATAACATAAAATAAATGGTATATTAAAAAACATAAATCCAATTAGGGAAATACCTTTTGAATATTAAATAGAAAATAGAATTTAAAATAAAATAGAGTTTTAAAAACAATTTTAGCATTCTTATAAAGAAAAAGTTACAGGTCCCTTGAGAAAGTCTTTTTTTTTTAATTTGAAATGAAAATTTTGAAAAAATTTACTTTTAAAAAGAATATCAAGTGATGTATACTTGAAAAATACATAAAAAATCCAAGGGTCTACAATATAAAACAATTTACCATGAAAGGAAATACCATTTAATATTTTTAAGTTCATTTTTTGAAAACCCACATCATAAAAAAAGAGTAGTTAATTTTTTTATTTTAAAATATAATTTTAATAAATATAAAGAATAATTAACATATTATAAAATATTTGGTTAGGATTACCCCTGAAAATAAAAGAAAAGTTGAAGATGATGCATTATTACTCAAAGAAAGGAGATTTGAGTTATCAATATCCCTTACGGGCAATATAATCCTTGAAAAATAAAATATTTAAATAGGGGTTTATTTAGTAAAAATGAAAATAGGGTTATCACACCACATAATAAAATAATAAGGAATACTTTTCCCAACATATATGAAAAAAATTCAAGATAATGACCATAACTCAAAGAATAAAAATTGAGTTACCAAAAACTCTTATGACCGGGGTAACACTTGAGTCAAAAAACTAATTATAAAAAAATCTTAATTTGGATAAGTATATCCCCTAAAATATAGATATATTTTTTATAATAAATTTATGGGTTATTAAATTAATAAAATACCATACAAATTAAACATGGTCTATAACATGCAACATGTCCCAACGAATCTGAATTGAGACCAAAAAACCCTTACCTTATTTCCCCACTTAGTTAAATGCACTCTAAGATCATATATAAAAAACATATATATGTTAATATTCTATTTAGTTAACTTATTAATATAAATAATATTTTATAAACTTCATTTATAATCCTCTCCACATGTATATTAGTAGGTTATTATCTATTTTCTATATTGGGAGTGAGTAATCTTGTTATTTTTGAACTAATTTTGTAATAATGATGTTGTTATTCATTCTTATCCCAAATTTAATCATCACATAATAATATGAGGTATTAGAATTGATATTTATGAGATTTTATACACTATTTATTTCATTCTGTGAGAGTTTTAGTTTCTATTCTTAGAGATTAAATTGGTGAAAAGCATGTTCCGATGATTTTTAACAAATGAACAATAATATCATAATTAATGAGTTTAATATTAATTTTAGCATTACAGATAAATATAAAATAATTATTTGATTATTTATATCCGTTATAATCATTAATTATGTTCTCATCTTCATCCATGATATTATTTCATGCACCACGTGACAATTGAGTTAATACCCATCACACCATTTTTAGGGTTATTACCTCTAGGTGCGTCTATTCTAGAGCATGCATCCACGTGTAGTATCTAGATAGAGATATTTTTGTTAGGAAAAAAATAGTATACAGTGTAACAAAACTTTTTGATGTTATCCTATACTTATAATTACCCCTCAGACTTATCCCTAGGGTTTTAATAAAGTTCTTTTATCCGAATCCCAAAAAAATTCAATATTACCTTAACTAACTTAGAGGGTTATCTATACATTTAAAATTATGACCAATCTTGATTTATAAACCCTTAAATTACCCTCAAATAACATTATAAACTCAGAAGTTATCTAAACCCTCATTTAATACCAAATTTAACACCCAAAATCTACATTCCCTAGAATCTGGTGTGAATAAACACATTCTTTATATACTGACATTGGAATAAACTGAAGTGATCCAATTTTAACCATAAATAATTACAATATCACCAAAAATATTTTACCACAACCATTCAAATAACTTTTAGTTTTATAGTTTTAGAGATTTTGGAAAATCTTTTAGCTAACAAATCCCTAGTATATCTCATCAGATGGATATTATTTCCACTATATAAGAAACTACTTAACTCTGAATAAGTATTCAAAATCTCATAGAAAATTCTCCACATAGGATAACATTCAATACATATCATGTGTAATAATTTTATTTATATCTTGTGGAGTCAAAGCATAATTAGGGTGATATTAAACACTCAATAAGGTTAAACGTACGCAATAACAATCAAGGATTATAACTGAGCATAAGTTGAGCATAAATAATATGACAGAAATAGAAAACCAAAGATAATTCCATAATAAAATGAAGATTAAATACGAATATATTTATAGATAACAATTAAAATAAAAATATCCCATTAAAAATAAAAACTGCTTCCATAGAGATGAAATTTATAATACTGGATAGCTAATTCCATGCCTTCAGCCAAGGCATCATGATCTTAGACATCCTGATCTTACCATCATGGAACAATCTCTAGGTGTTGTATCTAGGCGATATTTTTTTATAAGTAGGCATACAAAAAAACACCCATGCTCATTTGTCTCATGGGACTTATCCATGCATCGAGGGGATATCTATACTAGGTTCCACAAGTCTGCAATTAAGTCCAATGATTTTTTTATATGGAGGAATGGATAAATAATAAAAAATAAAGTTTCCTAACAATCATTTGTATTAGAATAAATAATATATTATATGTCAATATATAATTCACTTAACTTAGTAGTCAATAAACATCCATACAGAGCTCAAAATATATGGAATATAGAAAATATCCCCAATTGGTAAATAGAATCACATGATCATAATTCATCTAGAGAAAGTAAGTGGATGGTTACAAAAGAGAATATACCTTGTGAAACAAAAGAAACTAAAGAACCCAATGGATTTTGTTTTTTTTCAATAAAAATATCAATATGTGTTGGGTAAAGTTGAAGAACCCAATAAATTAGGTACATTGAAGTTTTCTAGAGATGATGAAAATAATTACCAAAAGGGGGAGTTTCATAATTTTAATTTTTACTAATTGAAGATACTTTGAGAATTTTTATCATGTAGAAAATTATGTTTATAGAAAAATTATTGTTTCATCAAATAAATAAACATTTATTTATAATGATTGAAGATCTAGTTTCTTAATGACCAAGGCACATGTCGATTTCCTTAAAATAATGCACATTTCTTCCTAAAAATAATGAAGTTAATATTATTTAATTATTTAAGATTTTTGGATATTAAAAATGAATTTCAAGATTTTGAAACGAAAAATAAGATTAACTACCAAGATTAAAAATTAATAAAATTGATGAATTTAATTTTAGTAACTTGAGAGAATTATTTTGAGATTTTTGTTATAATTTTTCTAAATAATTTTTGTGAGTATTAACTTTTTCAGCCACCTGGCCACCTAAGGGAGCACTGATCAATGATTGGTATGCACACATATGTGGGTGTGCATGAAGATAATGGTGAAATCATATTGCATGTACATGAAATTTTGTGGGTCAATGTAGTTGATTAGTATGTGTGTGAAATTTTATGAAGCAGATGTAGTTATTCATTTATGGATTTCTGAGTGAGTGAAGTGGATTATTAAGGAGTGTGAGGCTGAAGGATTTATCAACGTAGGATAATGAAATTGTGAGAACTATAACTCTATCTAAATGATATACATATAATGGATACAATTGTAGGAACCATGGTCTTCTATGCATTATTTTTAGTATGGTTTGTGTTTTTTGTCAATCCTCAGTGGAAGTTCAGAATGTGTACCAGCAAAGAGATTATACAGTTCAAGCAGACAACAATATTGAAGGTGGCGTCATTTCCCAGTGTTTTCCAAATTTTTGGGCCTGAAAATCGACAAATGGAGAAAAGTGTTTTTCGAAAAGAGACTTGTGCGCCGTGTACTTGAAGGAGACAAAAGTTGCGCGCCTTATGTTTTTCAAGATCAGAACATGGGAAAATGGAAAAGGGGTAAGGGCCGCGCAAGTTTTGGGCTGGTCGCGCAAGTGACCTGCGCACCGTGAAGAGACTTGCGCGCCGATGCCTAGGAGGATTGGAAACTTGCACGTCTATTGTTTTTCAAGATTATAACTTCAAAATATGGCAAAGGAAAAAAGGTAAAAAAAGTATTTGTGTGGTCGCGCAAGTTAGTAGCGCGATAGAGGCTAGGGAGGATGAGCTACGCGCCGGAACCTGCGCACTGAGGAAAGACGTGCGCGCCACTGCGCAGGGGGTCCAGTTTTCTTATAAATAGAGGACCACCCCTCATCATTTGTAACGAAGTTCAAGACTTAGATATTTTTCGATTTCTCATCGCGCAAGTAGTTGAGTCGCGCAAGTGGTTGTTGGGTCGCGCAAGTAGAGGCTACGCGCCGGTTGTTGGCTGTGCGACCAAGGCGGTTGGGGAGTTGAAGGTGCAACGTCACGCAAGTTCGGAGTTGAAAGAGGCATTGTCGCGCAAGTGGGTTGGTGTCACCTGCGCGCCGAATTTGTACCTTTCAAGTGACTTGCGCTCCGAGATTTAAACTTGCACGCCAGGCTTGGAGAAGCACGCCAGGGTTGTTAAAGTACATATGTCTTTTTGAAGCTGCACGAAAGCTGGAAGATCGCCCGGTACCCTCAGCGCAAAGTGAGATTTGTCTTCTGGTGAGAATTGGACTTCAATAGAGCCTCTACATACAACGGAGGATTCATTCTTTTGCAATAATGAAGAGACCTTCACGTCTACAAACTAAGTGTGACTTCACCAAGGGCAGTGAGCTAGGGGGAGTCAACGGGAGTGAACCGAGGGAAACAATGAGCTATCCCTGAACCTTTGTAAAGGCAGTGAGCCTGGGACAGAGTGACTGTGCCCGAACCTTTGTAATCCATAGATAGTGAAGATTATTGGAATTTGGTACGACCAAAAACTTGTCAGCGTATGCTCCTTGGACGTAGCCCTTAGTGGTGAACCAAATAAAAAGTGTTGTGTCTTCTCTGTGCATGTGAATGTTTGCTTTCTGATCATGTTCATCATACAGGTTCAACAATTTCCTACCAACGTGGGAACAAGATCCATCATATTAAAAGAAAGATTTGTCACCCTGATTCACCCCTCCCCTCTCAGGGTGTCCTGGGGTCCTTCAAGTGGTATCAGAGGGTAAAGGTTGCTGGTGTTGAATCTGCCCTTTATCATCATGGAGAATGCAGTCAATGTCAGGGGAGTCCCTCACTTCGATGGAAGTAATTTCCAGATCTGGAAGAACAAAATGATATCTCATCTAAGATCTCTTGGAATGGAAGTTCTTTTTTCTACTGTGCAAGGAATACAAGTCACTGATCCAACAGGTCTGGCTATGACTGAAACAGACAGGAAAATTCTTAATGTAGATGCTAAAGCACAAAATGCACTCACTGTAGCCCTTTCTGATCAGATCTACCTAAAGGTGATGAATTGCACCTCTGAAAAATCCATGTGGGATAAACTCGATAATATTTATGAAGGAGATAACAAAGTAAAGGAGGCGAAACTACAAGTGCTGCACAATCGGTTTGATGATCTGAAGATGCATCCAGACGAGAATGTAGACTCATTATTCAATCAAATTACTGAAGTTGTTGGAGAAATTCTAGGTCTAGGAGAATAAATCAAAGACATTGATATTGTAAAGAAAATATTAAGAAGACTTCCACCTCTGTACAATGCAAAGGTGTTAGCTCTTGAGGAAAGAGATCTTTCCAAACTTTCTCTGGATGATCTACTGAGCGGCTTGGTAGCATATGAAATGAGAGTCAAACCAGAAGATTCTATGACTCGTGTGAGCAAGGAAATGGCATTCAAAGCCATGGATAAACTGAAAATCTCAAAAGATAGTAGTGGTGAAGATGAAGAAGAAAAAGAAATTCTTTCTCTAATTGCAAAGAAGTTCCAGAAGGGAAAAGGGAAATTCAAAGGGAAGTTACCTCTCACATGTTTTCATTGTGGAAAAGTTGGGCACATTGCCTCTCAGTGCTCAAGAAAGATCAATGATGAATATAGTGAAGATGAAAGCTTCTACAAGCCTCAGAGAAGGTTCTTCAAAAAGGGATACTTCAAATATGGAAAGAAAATGAAAAGGAAGAGTTTTGTCTGTGAAGAGGAAGAAGATGATAATGAATTCTGTGATGAAGAAGAACCAGAAGTAAAAACTGGGAACCATGCTTCCATGATAAACACTGTTGAAAAGTCAGAAGATACTGGTGGAGAAAAAAAATTGGGAACTTGTTTAGATCCCGAGATGCAACTTAATGATGCGTTTAATAAGCTTAAGACTAAATGTAAGAGTTGTGATAAGTGGAAATCAATTATAGAAGAATCAAATGAATACGTTGATCAACTTGAAGCTGAAATTGGATGACTGGAAGAATTTGTGAAGGTACAGTCTAAAATAATTGAAAGCAATGATGATGTAGTGGATCTGAAGCTGAGAATTGAAGAGTAGGCAAAGGTCATCAATGACCTCACCTCCAGACTAGATGAAAAATCCAAGAATTATGAGGGTCTTGAGGAGGAAGTTGTTACTCTAAGGAGTAAACTTGAGACTGAATCAATTCCAAAAGAATCGAGGAAGAAAATACAGTTTGGAAGATTCTCAGATGCAAAATTACTGGAAAGAGCCAAGTGTGGTTCATATGGGGTTGGAAAAATCTTGAGTGATCAAAGATCCTCTTGCATGGGAAAGAGTGGAATTGGCTGTGAAGCTGAGACATCAACTACTGGAAGTTAAAAGATCCAAAAGAAAGATAATATGAAAGTTGAACATGTTGAAACGTTGCCTAAAGTGCTGAAAAAGGAACCCTCAATCCAAACTAAAAGGAGAACTGAAAATTATCCTCAAACATTTAGAAATGATATACAGTCTAACTATTCTCCCAAGGAAGAAGTTATGAGGAGAAATTCAAGTGAGAAGACATTTCCTTTCATGATGTGTCAGTTCTGTGGCTATCTGGGCCATACCATGTCTTATTATGAAGAGGCAAGAAGCTATCTAAATGGAGAAGATATAGAAGTTCAAAAAAGGAGAACAAATTCATATCCTAATCATTATAGAAGAAACAATTTCTATGGATATTTTTTTCGTTGTTCTAACTTTGTTCATAAGGCTGCTAATTGCAGGTAGATAAGGGACATGGACACCTCATACCGAAGTTCAAGACAAGTCAAGTCTCGACAGAAAGATAGTGTTGCTCTCTCAAACAGGTTCTCTCCTCTCAAATAAGATTTTGACTATGAAGAACCTAGGTATGTGGAAGAAATAATTGAAAGGCCATCAGTACTATATACTCAATCCAATGTCTCATGGAAGGAAAGGAAGAAGATAGAGAAATCCAACCTTGCAGAGGTGGCCCTCAAAGCTACAAAGAACAACAGTACCTAGATTCTGGATAGTGGTTGTTCATCTCATATGACAGGTAATGCCATCCTGCTAACAGATATCAAAAGGAAGGTTGATGGTACAGTACGATTTGGTAATGATGGAGATCTGAAAATCAAAGGGAGTGGAAGTACCGAATTAGCTAATGGAGAACTAAAGAAGACTGAAGTCCTTTACGTAGATGGCCTACATCATAATCTCCTCAGTGTGAGTCAACTCTGTGACTCAAGACTTATAGTTACTTTTAATCAGAAAGGCTGCACTATCAAGGGAAAGATAGGCAATTCACTTATGAAGGGATGCAGAACAGAAGGAAACTTGTATCAAGTTGATAGTGAAGAAAATGTATGTTACATGACTATTGAAGAAGAAAACAATTTGTGGCATCAAAGACTAGGACACATCAATCAACAAGACATGGATAAAATATCAAAATTGAGAATTGTCATGGACATTTTCCACCTGAAGCGCGAACATGAAAAATATTGTGATGCTTGCATTCGTGGGAAGCTGGTCTGCAGTTCATATCGGCCAAAGAAGAAAAGGGCATCTCACCTTCTTGATCTGATTCATACAGATGTATGTGGGCCGATAAATGTTGCTGGAACTCATGGAGAAACATACTTTGTCTTTTTCATAGATGATTACATTAGAATGGCATGTGTGATGGTCATTCACAGGAAACAACAAGTCCTTGACTGCATGAAAACATATCGGTGAATTGCCGAAAATGACACTGGATGAACAATCAAAGTGTTGATATCTGACAATGGAGGAGAATACACATCCATTGAATTTGAAAATTATCTGGAGAAGCATGGGATACAGCATGAGGTAGCTGCTGTGAGAACTCCACAACAAAATGGAGTTGTTGAACGTAGGAATCGACAGGTGAACAACATGGAATGAACTATGCTGATTGAGAGTCGTATTCCATGACATTACTGGAAAGAGGCTATTCAAGCTACATTGTACATTCAGAATCGAACAGGACTTTATATGGGTGAGAATAAGACACCATATGAATTGTGGCATGGATGGAAGCCCTCTTTAAAATAATTTCATGTTTTTGGAAGTAAATACTTCATCAGGAACAAAGAAGGAAATCAAGGGAAGTATGGAGACAATGAAGATAAAGGAATTTTCCTCGTTTAATCAATGAACAGAAAAGCCTACAAATGTTTTAACAAGCGTTTATGAAGAATTGTGGAAAGCAGTGATGTTAAGATAATTGAAGAGAAAACCATAAATGATTCAAGAACGTCATATGCTGATGTGATAGAAAGTCAGGAAGAAAGTGAACGTGAAGAAAATAAAAATTAAAAAATAGAGGAAGTTGTACAAAACACTCAGTATTCACATCAGGATGTTGATTCAGGAGAAGAATCTGAAGAAGAAACTATGGCTGAAGAGAATGCAATCGAACCTTGTAGGAGAAATCGAAGAGCTGAGATTGATCTATCCAACATAATTGGGGACAGGAGTGCACCCACTCAAACAAGAAGAATGAGGAATAACACACAATCAACATTTCTGTTAGTTGTAGAGCCATCCTCATTTGAAGAAGCTGCAAATGAAGAATCTTGGGTGAAATCCATGAATGATGAATTAGATTATATTGACAAGAATCAGACATGGGATCTTTTCCGGAGACCCGAAGGTCACAATGCGATTAGTACCAAATGGATCTTCAAAAATAAGTTTTATGAGCATGGAAGTGTCATCAGAAACAAGGCACGACTGGTATGTAAAGGATACTCCCAGATTGAAGGCATTGATGTCGAAGAAACCTTTGCACCAGTGGCTAGACTGGAGTCAATCAGGATTTTCCTTGCCATGGCACTCCAAATAGGATATAAAGTATTTCAAATGGATGTCAAGAAAACATTATTGAATGGTGTACTCGAATAAGAAGTCTACATTGAACAACCAGTGGGATTTGTTTTAGGTACTGATGAAACAAAGGTCTGCAAACTGAAGAAAGCTCTACATGGTTTGAAGCAGGCACCACGGGCGTGGTACTCACGGCTGAATTCATATCTCAAGAAGCTAGAATTCAAAATAGGAGGAGTAGATCACAATCTCTATGTGAAGAATTCTCCAAAAGATCAATTCATGGTTCTAGTCCATGTTGATGATATCATATTTGGTGGCTGCAGACAGAAATCAATGGACGAATTTTCCAACCACATGAAATCAGAATTTGAAATGTCTATGATTGGGGAGCTCACATATTTCTTGGGGCTGCAGGTGATTCAAAAGAAGGAATAAACTTTCATTTCTCAGGAAAAGTATGCAAGAGAGCTGCTGAAGAAGTTTAATATACAAGACTCCAAACCAATTTCAACTCCGATTGCAGTTGGAACTAAACTTGGAAAGCATGAGGATGGGGCCTCTGTTGATCCCACTATATACCGGAGGATCATTGGGAGCCTACTGTACCTGACAGCGACATGACCAGATATTGTCTTTTCCACATGCCTTGCGGCCCACTTTCAGACTAATCCAAAGGAGGAACATATGGAATTAGTAAAAAGAATCATGAGGTACATTCAAGGTACACATAACTTTAGGTTATTTTTTTGCTGCAGGTAGGGACAGTGAATTATCAGCATTTTATGATGCTGACCGGGCTAGTGATGTAGTAGACAGAAAGTCCACTAGTGGTGGAGCCTTCTATATTGGGCAGAAATGTGTTGGCTGGTAGAGGAAGAAACAAGAAAGTACTTGTCTTAGTACTGCTGAAGATGAGTATATCTCTGCCACAAAGGCATGCACTCAACTACAATGGATGAAGCAACAATTAACAGATATTGGTGATGAGGTAACACAACCAATGGTGATTTACTGTGATAACAAGAGCGCAATTGATCTTACGAAGAATCTTGTTCAACATTCCCGTACGAAACATATTGAAATCAGGTATCACTTTATCAAAGAAAAAGCTGAACAAGGGTTGATTAGAATGGATCATGCGGGAACTGATGAGCAAGTGGCTGATATCCTGACCAATCCACTGTCAGCGGCTGTGTTTGAGAAGCATCGGTTGAACCTTGGTGTTCAGCCACCTCCCAATGCATAAGGATGTTACGCAATACCCCAATCCCCGATTATGATAACTGTTTTTATCTGTTTATGGATGTGATGTAGGTTTGTGGGGGAGATACTATCTAGGGGGAGTATAGTTTGAGATGAACGTTGAACAAATTACCAGGCTTTGGGTTTATTGTCAATGGGGGAGAAAGGAATAAATTCAGGCATGTTTCGATAGGATGAGAAGGATAAGAAGGAATTATTCTTGGGCATCATTGATAATTCCAAACCACTAGAACCCAATTCAAGACTCCTCTCTTGTTTTCTACACCGAGCATTGCTCACATAGACTTAGAGTGTTGGATGAGTTGATTCTTGCGTTTTTGGTTTGCACATGGATGAAGATCTATTGAATTTATTTTCTGATTTCCAACAAACCCAAAGGGGGAGATTGTTGGAACCATGGTATTATATGCATGATTTGGAGTATGGTTTGTGTTTTTTTTCAATCCTCAATGTAAGTTCAGAATGTGTACCAGTAAAGAGATCATACAGTTCAAGCAGACAACAGTATTGAAGGTGGCGCCGTTTCCCAGTGTTTGCCAAATTTTTGGGCCTGAAAATCGACAAATGGAGAAAAGGGTTTTTGGAAAAGAGACTTGCGTGCCATGTACTTGAAGGAGAGGAAACTTGCATGCCATATGTTTTTCAAGATCAGAACATGGGAAAATGGAAAAGGGGTAAGGGCCGTGCAAGTTTTGGGCTGGTCGCGCAAGTGACCTGCGCGCCGTGAAGAGACTTGCTCGCCGATGCCTAGGAGGATTGGAAACTTGCAGGTCTATTGTTTTTCAAGATTATAACTTCAAAATATGGAAAAGGAAATAAGGTCACAAAAGTATTTGTGTGGTCGCACAAGTGAGTAGCGCGGTAGAGGCTAGGGAGGATGAGCTGCGCGCCGGAACCTGCGCACCGAGGGAAGACTTGCGCACCACCGCGCAGGGGGTCCAGTTTTCCTATAAATAGAGGAACACCCCTCCTCATTTGTAACGAAGTTCAAGACTTAGATATTTTTCGAGCTCTCATCGCGCAAGTAGTTGAGTCGTGCAAGTGGTTGTTGGGTCGCGCAAGTAGAGGCTGCACACCGGTTGTTGGCTGCACGACCAAGGAGGTTGGGGAGTTGAAGGCGCAACGTCGCGCAAGTTCAGAGTTGAAAGAAGAAGTGTCATGCAAGTGGGTTGGTGTCACCTGCACGCCGAATTTGTATCACGCAAGTGACTTGCACGCCGATATTGAAACTTCCACGCTAGGCTTGGAGAAGCGAGCCAGGGTTGTTAAAGTACATATGTCCTTTTGAAGCTGCACGAAAGCTGGAAGATCGCCCGGTACCCTCAGCACAAAGTGAGATTAGTCTTCTGGTGAGAATTGGACTTCAATAGAGCATCTACATACAACGGAGGATGCATTCTTTTTCAATGATGAAGATAAATTCACGTTTATAAACTGAGTGTGACTTCACCAAGGGCAATGAGCCAGGGGGAGTCAACGGGAGTGACCCGAGGGAAGCAGTGAGCTATCCCTGAACCTTTGTAAAGGTAGTGAGCCTGGGAAAGAGTGACTGTGCCCGAAACTTTGTAATCCATAGCTAGTGAAGATTAGTGGAATTTGGTACGACCGAAAACTTGTCAGCGTATGCTCCTTGGACGTAGCCCTTAGTGGTGAACCAAGTAAAAAGTGTTGTGTCTTCTCTGTGCATGTGAATGTTTGCTTTCTGATCATATTCATCATACAGGCTCAACAAGTTCCTACCAATGTGGGAACAAGATCCATTGTATTAAAAGAAAAATTTGTCACCCTGATTCACCCCTCCCCTCTCAGGGTGTCTCGGGGTCCTTCAATAATTAGATGTGATTAATATGATATGTTCAATCATGAGCCTGCATCATATTCTACCTTAATTCATATGATAGTTTCACTATATGTATTTGGTTCTTCATGCTGATGTTACTATGGCCATGTTGGGTTTTTGACAGTTTTGAGAATCACCATGAATCACAACTATTTTCTTAAAAAACCTTATATGATTTTGAAAAATTATCCTATTATGAAGAATATCTTTGATATGAAAATAAATAGTATAAATAATGAATGATTCCATAGAATAACTAATATTTGATGAATATAGAATGTGAATGTAGTCGTACTCACATGATAAATGGAGATGAGATGATGTTTGCAGTGTTCTTCAATGGGGAAATATCACAGTAACAATGATATGAACATGCATTCAAATACACGAGTCCAAAAATATATTTTATGAATGATGAGAACTCAAGTCAAGTGAATTTTAAGGTTTAAGTTATTGAATGAGTTTTTAAGAATGATATGTTTTTAAAATGATTTATATGATTTCCATTATCATGTGAGTAGATGATCCAGTTCACATAGGATAAGTACATTTGTGTACATAGATGTTGATGTGGTGGAGTATGTTGATGAAGAATGTCTATAAATATCTAATGTTATCATAATTTTTTAAATTAACGGAGATTTCATCAAAATATAGAATCAACGATATTTAGGAAGATAAGTAATTAAAGAGAAGCCTAAGTTTTCACATAAACCAAGAGTTATCAGGTGACACTCTCTCTTATTTTATTCTAAGTAAAGTATAGAAGAATACTATTATTTGTTCTATATTTTTATAAAGGGATCTATTCCTATTTTATATTCTTTATGATAAAGAATAAATAAAGATAACTATTTTATGAAATCTTCACATGCAGTGCATGTAGATTGTGTGTGTATAATGGAAGTGTTACATGAAGTGATACTATATCATGAACTATTGTGTTTCTTAAATATTGTGAGTATTTGAAAATAGAAATATCAGAGACATCGTGTCATTATTCTTATATGAAGAGATTTGAGTATTTTATTCATGTGACTTCATACATTCATAATGTAAGTGAGATAGTTTCCCTAGATTGAAGCTTCACAAAGTTGACTTAAAACTATACTGTGACATTGGGGAATTGTGAAAAACACATAGGGAAGATTTGATACCTTGAAGAACAATGAGTTGAGTATTTTTTATTTCATAAATAAGGCTAAAAAATTAGGTATTACGGTTCTTAATATTTTTATGAGAACGGTTTATCAAAGAAAAGTGTGTTGAATTTTGAAGTTTCATATTTTATTTTTTCCTAAAATCAAGGAAGAAGACAAATAACATTGTATGAAATATCTTTAAGTTGATTATTATAACAATTCCATGAGTTGAAGTAGAGGTGATATCTTATACTTATTCAATAATTATATTGGATTGGATTTCATGTAGTGTTATTGATTACATTTAATAGTATTCATAAGGGATTGTTTGGCTTAATATTAAATGGGTTGGATGTAATTAGGTTATTTTTCTAAGTGACTTATGAATTATACTTTAAATGCATTGGTGGGTTAATTCATGTGTAATGATGAACATGTTAAACGGGTAATTTCTTATGAAATGATAAATGTGTTAGATCGTTTAATGTATGAGAAAGAGAAATGGGTTAAATGGGCTATGTAATGTAATTTTTAAATGTGCTAATGGATGAAGGCTTGATATTAAATTACATATTGGATAATTATGATATGTGAATGTTATGTGTATTTATTTGTGTATGGTTTGTGATATAGTACATGTGGTAAATGGATAAATATGAATGTTCACATGTAGTGGTGGTATGTGGGGTATTGAATTGAGGTTCTATGCCCACAAGTTGGGTTGTACGGGTGCTCTAAAACCAACCCCTAGAATGCATGGGTTAGGGAGTCGGACTGAGGCTCTATACCCCTAATGGTTTCATTGGATGAGAATACCTAGACTGAGGCTACAAGGTAAGTGTGATATATTTTATTGTGAAATGGTTTTACCTAGTGAGTTATGGAATTTAAATTATCCCCTTATTCATAGTAGTTTATTGGCATGGACCGTAGTGTAATTAATGAAAATGACCAACTCTCAGAACAAATGATGAAAATTATCTAAGTGAATATTGTTAAGTAAAAAAACTTGGTTGATCATGTTTATCTTGAAATTATTTTAGTACATGAATACACTATCTATTTAGACAGGATATTTTTTAGACACTATTGGTGATGGCTTACTAAGTTGTACTCACACCCTTCTTGGGCCTCCATTGGTTACCTGAGTAGATTTCATGGTTGCAGGTCAAGACAAGGGTAAAGGACCTATGCTAGGGAGTTGATTTGGGCATGATATGTGCATGGATTAGGGATACAAACTTGTAGTTAGGACCCATTTTTGGGATATTTACATTAATTTTTATTTTGGGTTTCCATCACTTTTGGTACTGTTAGCATGACATGACATATTTATCGGTTGGTTGTGGGAATGTACCCAGTTTTGAGAAATGGTTGGAAGTGAATGTTTGTTGTTTATTGTTTATTGTTTATTATTTTCTTTGTTTCTTATTGTTATTTTCTAGGGAATACTACAATCAAGAGAATATAGTCTCCCGATGTGTTTATTTCGACCCTCACTGTTAGTCGACAACATCTGGTGTACGAGGATGTGCACTTAAGGTTATATGGTGACCCGACTTAGGGCACCAATTTAGTGGAACCCAGATTGGGAATTTTAAAAAATGGTATAAAGGAATATATTTTTTGTGGTCTTACTAGTCGGTATGGTTGAAAAGAGATTAGAATATATTAGGAATTTGAAATGAGCTCGTGCATGGGAGTATCTAGCCCATGTATGAGGGAAAACCCAAGTACCCAAGATGGGAATTTTTGTTCTCGATATGTGTTGTTACAATTGAATGATATATCACCACTGGGTTATGTACTTGTTGTGGATGTGAATATTTTATGATATTTTTTCTCATGGATGGAATGACATTATGTGGTTATTTCATGCATCATTATAGGAATGTTGGGATATGGGTGGCATGCATCATGATAGGCACACATGATATGGGTGTGTGGGACATGAAGGGTAGGACACATTTTAACTTCTTTAAAATTTGAATAAAATCATGTCTTATAAAGATGATTAAAATGGGTAAATGGAAAGAATGTAAATGAATAGTTAAAGTATAGCGTTCATAAACAAACATCATAAATGGGTTAAAATTTTGGGTTCTGATAAATTGAAATGATGGAATAGTGACTAAAATAGAAATATTAACATTTTTATGGTAAAATGGTTAAATAATATTTCTTAATAAAGGCTATGTATGAGATAAAATATAGGTTGTAACATATTTCAAAATAGGAAAGTTTCCTAAAGGTGAAAAATTTGCATTGTGAAAGTGGAAATGGTTTAAAAATAGGATGTCTAATGAAAGAATTATATCCATGTTAGTTGGACTACCCAACTTTGAACATGAAACGTGGTAGGAATGGTTGAGGGTAATATTTGATATGTGATCACATCTGTTGGGATAGTGTATGTGGAGTGGGTTGATTATGGCAGGTAGTGTAGATTCTATTATGGTTTACATCGATTGGTCTTTCCTTGAAATGTTTGTTGATGAAAATGTTTTGAAATATGAATTTTAATAAGTAGGTATTTTTGAAATGTTTGGTAAATTTAATGTTCTAAAGTGTAAACATTTTTGGTTTTCAAAATGGTGAAGTTAATTATAAGAGAATGTGTAACAATGGAAGTTTCAGTGAAGAACGATATTGAGTATTCTTTGTGTTGTTATCTAGCCCTTTGTATGGGTAGTTTGGGTAGTGTGAGTGTCCTAGGATGAGATCTAGATTATATTCAGGAGACTTTTGTGAGTCTCAATAAGTTGATAAAGGGGTTTTCCTTGTTATGATTTCGGTAGGGATGTGACCGTGAGGTTTTGAGATGTTGCCTAGTAATGTAAAAGCGGTGACCCTTGTGGGTTATAATTGTGTGGGTTATACATTTGAATTTATAATGAGTGTCTTGGTGTGGCATCATTATTGATTGGTGTTTTTTGTGGGTATGGCGACCCATGTGGTTTCAGACCTTGAGAGTTGTGTTTTGGGCCCTAGAGTGGTGGTTTTTGCTCGTGCTGCCGACACATGTGTGTGAGTATGCTTGGTGTGTAACCCAGAGTGAATGTTTTCTGAGGTGAATTGGATTTAGTGTTCTAAAACAAGGGTAAGAGAGCCACCCATGAGTGGAGACTTGTTGGAAGTTTGATGCCTGTTTCCTAGATAGAGGGGCTAGTGACTTGTTACCCTTAACCCAAGTTGGGAAGTTGGAATCATTCGATCCTTGAGAGTGAATTATGAGAGTGGTCAGCCATTTTGTTAGTTATCTTAAGTTCATGAAGAAGAAGTGTATGTTTTGTATTTTGATAGGTACAAATTTCCAAGAGGGCTATGTGTGAAGGTAAATGGTTTTGGGAGACACGACTTGAGTTGGGATGATGAGTTGGCAGTCTAGGAAAAAATCAAGGGTAACCTCATGGGGGGGGGGTATCCTAGTGTTGTATGTGCCTTGAAATATGAGTAATGGGAGATGAATAATTAGTGTAATTGATGCATAATTAGTACCATGAAGTTTCAATAAATGGTATGGTTGTGCCCTGGTTCTTTTAGAAGGGAAATTGAGTGCTTATGGTTGGTTGTAATATTAGTTTTGAAGGGTTGTATTGTTTGGATGACTGACCTGTCTATTTGAACAATGATTAATGGAGGCCTCAATATTGATTTTTGGAAGAAGATACACAGGTGAATAAATTTTGGTTAAATTCATTCATTATGAATGTGACACTCGAGGTGAGGGTGGTCATGTGGTTGAGCTTATTTGTAGGAAAGGTTTGATTGTTGGGTGAGATGTTTAATACGCGTTGAGGTCGATGGGGTGGAAGGAAAAATGGGAATGGTCAGTTGAGTAAGTAGGAATTGGGATTGGATCTGGTGATGGTTGTTTTCTGAGAACTAAAGTCAGTTTATGTCTGTGGTTGTAGGAAAGTGTGAGATCTTGAGGGATCTGATGAGGTCTAGATTTGGTCACATGCTGGTATAGTACGATTCTGAGTAGGATGGGTGAATAAGTGAATCATGATAAGTTCCAGTCATTCTCTATGAAACCAAATCAAGAAGCATGGATATGCGAGAGACTGTTGGTTTTTATTGGTTTAGTGGACGGTTGTGTTTTGGTTTTTAACTTCTAGGGTCATGCTGGAAGAACTCAAGTAGTGTGGTGTAAGTAGTGCTAAAGGAAACATTGTTTTACAGCTGCTTGGAATATGGTTGTGGAGTGGTGGTGGTTCTTGGTTGGAAATCACACTCGAGTAGTGGTGGTTAAGTGTTGATGAGATGTGTGTACGAATAAAAGCCCAAAATTATTGGAAGGTCATGGCGTCTCATAGTGGAAGGTGACATAAATGATGGATAATTTTTTGTGGTGTTCTTTGAAAAATTATTAACATGCCTTTATCTAGTGATGATCATGCCCAACATATTGATATAATACCAGGTAAGCTGAGAAAGCTATGTATTTACACCAAGATACTCGAATGTGTTTTGTTTGGATGTGGGAAATCATGTAGTTTTCAATCATGGGGTGGTATATGTGAAGTTGGATGTTGGGATGTGCACCATCGACAGTTTACAGGTGAGATCCTTAGGATGGAACTGGTGTCAATGAATGCTGTAAGCGTCGTTATCGAAAGTAGGGAACATGTATCAGGTTTAGTTTGTTTTTCTTTTCTAGGAAAATCTAGATAACAACATCCAAGTTTTGGGGTTCATATTATGATTTAATCACGAATAATGGTGGTTATAATTACTTTAGAAAAGCTATGGTAATGAAACTCTTAAGGTGGTGAGTTATAATTCTATCATGGATGTTTGGAGTTGATATAGTGTCATTGGGATTCCAATGAGAAACTTGTGAGGTGCATGTTGGGTCTCTTAGAGAGTCTATGTGGGCCTTGAATTTCATGGTTGATTGATCCAAGCATTGGATTTGGGATCAGGCTGGTTTCAAATGAAAGTCAAAATGCATGTGTAAAAGTCATCAAAGGGTGTGGTGAGACATGATAATAGTTTGTGACAAGGGAGGTAGGGTTCTAGAACTCCATAAAAAATTTGGCATGGACTCAGGTAGGTGTCTTTGGTTGAATTTGGAACATCTTGAAGTGTGAATGAACCATGGCCATGTGATGTAGTTTCATGCCCATAGTGAAGCTATGAATTTTTAGGATTAGTAATATGAGGATAGCTCGACTTATCTAGGATAAAGGGACAAATATTGAAAGTTGTATACCGCCTACAGTGGGTGTATGGGAGTAAAAAGTATGTTTCAAATTTTGGAATGGTTTTGAGTAAGAACTTAGTCATATTTAGTCAGTGTATGGACAATAAGAGTTATTTTTTTGGAATGTTGATGGGTGCATTAGAGTATGATGATGGTTTGGAGGATAATAGATTCTGTGGTGGTGGATTTATACCAAAAGTCACTGAATGAACCCGGTGGGTGCGTTGGATGATTGTGATAGGACTCAAGTCAGTAAGTGCCCGGGGAAGGTGAAAAATGGGTATCATTCCAATAGTGTAAGATGGATGTTCTGGGATAGGATAGTCGGGGGTGGTCTAGCATGATATGGTAAAAGGAATGGATTTGGTATGTTGTGACCCACCCCAATTTAGTGTTTGTAATGGAAAGGGCCTTTCAGAAATAAAGGAAAACTTAAGTGAGGTCAATTTGTTCTTAGTCCATGAAAGGATGATGTTCTGGGATAGGATAGTCGGGGGTGGTCTAGCATGATATGGTAAAAGGAATGGATGTGGTATGTTGTGACCCACCCCAGTTTAGTGTTTTTAATGGAAAGGGCCTTTCAGAAATAAAGTAAAACTTAAGTGAGGTCAATTTGTTCTTAGTCCATGAAAGGATGGTGTAGGGATATCCTCCCAATGGTTTCGATGATAATTATGGATGAAAATATGGGGTGAATTTCTTATAGACGTTTAGGTGCAGTGGATTGGGAATGCACCAGGTATGTTATGAAAGTTGAGTTGATGTTCTGGTGGTCTTTTTCGATAGAAGATTTCCCAACCACTAGAAGGTGGTAGGGGTAAGCTAAAGTGTGTGGTGTAGATCACCATAGCTGGAAGGGGGTTGGTTGATTATGTGATTATTGTTTCGGGTTAAAGGGACTCAATTAAACACCATTTTGGTGATTTGAACTTGATAATGATCATTGACTCGGGTTTGACTAACAGAGTTACTTGAGTGTTTTGGTTTTGTATTGGATGTTTGATTATGGACTAGGACCATCGGGCCTTGAGCTGTGGATCAGAGTAAGTTGGGTAATGTGGTTGGTAAAACTAGGTGTCTTCTTTGGGTGGTGTTGAGTTTGGGTCACCGTTAGTGTTTTGAAAACTTGGTAAAATGGAGCCATGTGATTTTGACCCTGATTTGGGATGAGTAAAAGAATGCTGGGGAACTGATTGTATCTTCCATGATGACGTGATTATGTGTGCTAGGTTTACTTGTGTTGAAATTTTGGTGTTTTTCTCTAAGCTTCCCTATGGAGTTTTGGTGGTTGAGGTATGGTTAGAATTTGATGCATCCTTTGAGGAGCCTCCTATTTGTTTTGTGGATCATAGTGAGAAAGTATTTCAGTGTAAGACCGTGACTTTGGTTTGAGTTTTCTTGTAGCATAGTAATGTATATGAAGAGACTTGGGGGAGGGAGACATACATGTGGGCCTAGTGTCCCAATCTCTTTTCCTTGGAAGCTTAGTGATACCTAGGGGTGTGGCTCAAGGATGATCTGTTATAAGGTGGAGAGTTTGTAAGATCATAGACATAATGGAGGAATTTTCTTATTTAGATTTTGGTTTAAATATATTAGTTTTTGTTAATTTTATGCTTGCTGGGTATATAAGGAATCTCGGGGGTTTTCTAAGGGTTCAGTACATGAAAGAAACGGAAATCGGGCCATCCTGTTCATGTTGCATGGTTGGAGCATGGTTAGTGTAAACCATGCAAGGGGGAAAGAAAAACTGTGAAACCTTTGAAAGAGGAATTTCACATGGTTGGTGCATGGTTTTTCAAATTGTGTTGACTCCCTAGATAACTATGCGATTTGGACCCCTTTTGGACAGATGCATGCGCACATTTAGTGCTTAGTTTGGAAAACCGTGCAGCCAAACCATGCGCCCATTAAAAGTGGGATTTTACCAATTCCCCCCTTGGGGTTTTAAGGTTCCTCACACAATTTTACCCTCATTTATCCCCTTTCAACCCTAATGATGAACCAAAAAACCCAAATCTTCCCAAGGGTAGATCTACTTTTATTTTAAGCCATTTGGAGTGTTGTTGGGTGTGTATTGATGCTCCATGTGAGTTTAGCTCTTCTCTTACTTCTCTTTTGATTTAGGTTTTTTAGCTATTAATATTATTACAAATCCATAAAAACATATTTTCCAGAGTATATTAGGTTGTTTTTTTTGTTGGTGTTTGAATCCGAGTCAAGGTCCAAGGTTGAGCATGCAGTTTTCTTCAGAATCTAAGTAGGCGGTCTATAAGTTATATCCTATAGTATTAATGTCGATTTTTGTATATGCAGTTGTGGTATTGGTTCATTATTATTTTGAATTTGATTACTTAGTGTTATTTTGTAAAATTATTAGCTAAATGATCTATTTAAACCCTCATGATCCCTGTAGGATGAATTTAGGTTGAATAGACCGATATAGGGCCACCCATGGGGAATGTGATCGCACCGCGATTCATGGTTTTATTTTTACCCTTACACCAATATGTTAAACTTATTTTGTATTGAAAATCTCAACTATTATAACAAATTTAACTTCATTATTGATTCAATAAATTAATATTTATCACGTTTTAAAAGGTATATTTCCCTTGATTTGATATTTTCATTGTAGGTGGAGGTGATTTGGAGGATCCACAATGTAGTTTAAGAAACACAACCCAAACTGTGCATGAATCCAAGAACACCAGTGGACTCAAACGCACACTGATAATAATACATGAATCCATTTGGGATGAAATTTTGGGATCTTATCTAAAAAATAGTGGTATAAAACTTTCATGAAGGAACACCATCCCAGTTAGTCCATTAATTGTTCCAACCGAACTGATCTATCCAATAAAATTAATTTGCATGGAATCAAATGTTTGCCTCTATATTTTAGAACTACATCTTATTCTATAAATTATATGGCCACAAAATATGAAATATTGATATAAATGTGGTATTATAATAAGTTTTTAGTTTTTTTAAAAGCGAGATAAGATTTTCTAGTTGCTTAAAACCATGGGCCAATTGGTTTCTCGAAATTAGGGTGCCCAAAACCACCTCCCATTTTGGAAATAAAAGAGCATCTTGGGAACCACATTTAGGATTTAGACCAGGAGGAAAGGTGCAGCCTTTTTCAAGTCCCAAAGGATCCATTTCATTATAAAATGAAGTTTTGAGGCCATCAGAAGTGCTATTTAATCATCTTTTTCTTTCTACCCACCCATGGAGTTCTAAATTCCTCGTGATCACTCTGGGAGGAACATATTGTAAATACCGAGCTTCGTTTTTGTAGTACTTGAATGTTCATTTAAATTCAAGGTTTGTGTGTTGTTTTTCAAAAATACTATATTATTATTTAGTTGAGTTATGTACTGGTATGTCGTTTTCCAACTCATATGACCATGTTTGGGGGTAACCTTTCATGTGATGTTTCTCACACCATTCACGATTTCTTCTTCTCTCTTTATTACAGTGTTTGTGTGGTTTATATTGGTAAATTTAACTCTAATAAACACTATAAAGTAAATTTAAATTAACTTAATGGTATAAAAAATAACATAAAAACTTGTACATCTCATTGAGTTTTTTGGGTGTTTCCTTGGTGAGTTTCGGTTATGAAGTCGAACACAAATCACCCAATCATCGAGGGTAACCAATGAATCATTTTGTGTTCCTGACTGAACTATAAGAGGTATCCAAGTATAAAATCTGTAAAATTATGGTTCTAGGTGTTAAAAAATATGTATTAAAAGGTATATACCTTTTTTATTGAAGTTATATAGGATGAGCATCACGAGAATTCCATGGGTTGATCATGCCTAATCAAATATGTCAATTTCTACTTTCTTACATAACTTTCTTTTATATTAGTCATATTAAATAAAAAAACCCAAAGTTTTATAAAATAAAATTCACATTTTATTTTCATAATCAAAAACTTATTTTAAAATTAATGATCTAAGTCTCTTTTGATAGATGACCTAGGGTTCCTAGTATACTGCATAAACTCTAGTAAAAACTAATCAACTAATTTGACGCACTCGACAATGAGATTAATTTTTGGAATCTTTACCAGGGATCCAAGATCACTTTTTTATTTCCTTATTTCCTTTTATTTATTTATTTTTATTTATTTTTATTTATTACTCCTTTCAATATTTTCCCTTCACTTTTTGTTGTTTTTGTTTTTGTGTTTGTTTTTGTGTGCGTTTATTCTTCTCTCATTCTTTCTCTCTCTTCCTCTATTTATCTATAATTTTGTAATGTAACATCATATTTTTTCTCCTTTATTTCTTCTTAATTTATTTTATTTTATTCATATTCCATTATAAAAGAAAAAAAATAATAATACAAAAAAATTTGCAACTTTGTTTACGACCCAATCGAAAAAAACTGCTAGAATTTGACCTAGAAATTGAAAAGACACTTTACACACAAATTAAGTCATCTAGAGTAGGTAAATAAAGTAAAATTTAGTAACCACTTATGGAACCTCAAGTGGTATCAAACCAATATAAAATTTAACTAAATAAAACCCCATGAATCTTGGTTAAAAATAATAGAACTTTAAAAGAACTAACCACCCCAGATGTAGAGTACCAGCCTGCATACATCCAATATCCTAAGGAAGTAGCCAAATTTGAAATAATATTAGGCCTCATCCACCTCCTTCCTAAATTCCATTTTCTTCTCATTGAGGACCCTCACAAACATCTCAAGGAGTATCACCTAGTCTTCTCCACCATGAAACTCCAAAATGTGTATAAGGATCTCATTAAGTTTAGGGACCTTCCTTTATTCCTTGATGGTGTAGCCAATGACTAGATATACTATATGCCTTCAAAAATTGGGGGATGGAATGATCTTAAATGAATCTTTCTAGATAAGTACATACCTACCTCTTTAACTTCATCAATTAGAAAATAAATATGTGGAATTAGGAAATCACAAGGAGAGACCCTTCATGACTATTGGGAAAGATTCAAAATAATTTGTTCAAGTTTTCCCCACCACAAAATTAATAAAAAATTAATAATTAAATAATTATGTGATGGAATTATCCCCATGAATCATGGAATGATAGATGCTACATATAGTGGTTCTCTAGTTTATAAAAATCATTCCATCACTCATGAATTAATAGCCAACATGGCTCAAAATGCACAATAATTTGGTACACAAGTAGTTGTACCCACTTGAGGAGTTCATGGGGTAATTCATTCATCCCTAGAAAAAAACATAGATAATAAAATTTATGAGATTAATACCATTATAATTAAATTAGGTCAAGCATAAGGTAATTCCCACACTCCTATGTTCTATTAAATTGTGGTATTTGTTCTGATAACACTAATTTTTCTGACCAGTTCCCACAAATTTAGGATTCATTTGAGTCTTGTGCAACAATATTCTCTGGGCGTCTATTCCAACAAAAACCAACCTTCAAGAAAGAACCATTCGAGCCAAATCCAAACCCCAGGTGGCAAGCACAACCACAATACCGACAAGGAGGAAAGTCAAGATACCCAAGCAGATCTAGTATCAATATGGCCAAGGTATGAAACCTTATTATCCTTCATATTCTTAGAACAATACTCCCCTCCCATTTCTGAACCAATCCTCAAGGAAATGGTGAGGAAAATGGAAACCTATAACCTCCGGTTCAAATAGAACACACAATAAACTATTCAAGACCTACGAACTTAGGTGGGACAATTAGAAAACACCATCATTGAGATAAATATACAAGGTTATGGATAACTACCATCCCAAACCATTTAAAATCCAAAGGATAAAGGTAATGTTTATTTAATTTCACTTCGTAGTGGTAAAGAAGTTTCTTCATCTAATGATTCTACCCAATAGGTATATCCTACTCTTGAAAAATATCTTTCCCTACCCTTAAAAGTTTCAAATGAAGAAAAAAAGATAGAAAGGGTAATCAAATTTTCATTGATGATTCACATGAGCAATACATTCTTCTTCATTTCCCTAAAAGACTCTCTAAATATAATAATTTTTTTAATAATGATATTTATAAAGATATAATAGATAAATTTAAAAAGGTATAGGTTAACATTACTTTATTGGATGCAGTTAAAAAAATCCTACGATATGCGAAATTTTCTAAATAGCTTTTCACCCATAGATTATGACTGAAGGGGAATGAGTGAGTTAACTTGGGAAGGAATGTCTCATCCTTAATACAACCTACAATTCCAACCAAATGCAAGTATCCGAGCACTTTCATGAAACCTTTCACTATAAGTGATACCTTCTTTTCTGATGCAATTCTTGATTTTGGTGCTTCAATTAATGTGATGCCTTAATCTGTTCACACTTATCTACAAGTTGGAGAGATTCAACCAATAGAAATCATTATTTGAATTTCCAACCAGAGTAAAACTCACCCATGAGGAGTGGTCAAGTATATACTTATAAAAGTGAAGAATATCATATTACCTACTGACTTATAGATTCTTAAGATGGAAGATACATAAACCCAAGGACATACCCCTCTCATATCGGGAAGGCCATTCCTTAAAACAACAATGACGATCATCAAAATTCACAATGCTATGGTTTCCATAAATTTTGCTGGAGAAAAGGAAACTTTTAACATCCATGAGGCTATGAAACAACCCATTTAGGAGCACTCTACTCTTACTATCTATTTGATGGAAGTGATCTCAAATGATACATAGATAGAAAATTATCTCCTTGATGTATAATCTAATTCACTTTCCTCTTCTTCACCCATGTATGATTTGAGATTTGATTCATTTTTTGAGTATTTTGTGGCTTAAAAAAGTGTAAATTTTGTGCTTTAATTGATGAGTGTGTTCATTTTGAGGTACCCATAAACATCAAGGATTTTGAAAATATCATTTCCATTGATTCTATTCCCTTAGAGAATAAATATGAGTAGATAGACAGTTTCACGGACCTCGCTCCCCCTAAATCCACTCCCTCAATCCAAAAACCACCAGTGTTGGAACTAAAAATTCTTCCATCTAATTTAAAATATTTCTATCTTAAAGGTGTTGACTAATTATATGTCGTTATTTCCTATAACCTCTCTCCACAATAGGAATCAAAATTACTAGACCTTTTGAGATGGTGTAAGATGAAAATTTTATATAAATTGGCTAATATTATCAATATTTTCCCATATATTTTTATGCAACATATACTTTTAGATTATGAGGCTAAACCCGTAAGGAAATATTAATGCTAGTTGAATTCAACTCTCCTTGAAGTGGTAAAATTAGAAGTTAGTAAATTACTTTCTTCTATGATATTTTATCCTATATCTGATAGTAAATGGGTTAGACCAGTAAAAATAATGCCTAAGAAAAATGAAATAACAGTAGTTCCAAATGAGAGGAATTAATTGGTTCCAACACTTGGGCAAAACAACTGGTGAATCTTTATTGAATACCATCAACTGAATCAAGCCATGTGAAAGGAACACTTTCCTCTACCTTTAATTAAAAAAATTTAGTAAATATTGGATGGTAAGTACCATTATTTTTTTCTTTATGGATATTAAAGTATTTTTCAAATCCTTATAGCCCCTGAGGATCAAGAAAATACAACATTTACCTGTCCATTTGGCACATTTTCATATATATGGATGCCTTTCGATCTCTGGGATGCTCTTGGTAATTTTCATCATTGTATGTTGAGTATATTTTCATAGTACCTTGAAAATTATATTGAAAATTTTATGGATGATTTCATATTTTATGGAACTTCCTTTGATGACTATTTGACACACCAAGGTTCTATCCTCTGTCATTGTATAGAAAAAGATATTGTATTAAATTATGAGAAATACCATTTTATGATCGAGAAGAGGATAGTTCTTGGGAATTTTATTTGAAATGAGGGAATTCAAGTGGTTAAATAAAAAATATAATTAATTTTAACCCTTTCATATCCAAAATATGTTCATAAGGTGCAATATTTCTTGGGTTATGCTAGTTTTCACCGCAAATTCATTAAATACTTTAATAAGATCACACTTCCCCTATCTCTATTGTCTCAAAGGGATTCTTAATTTTTTTTGATAAAAATTTTGAGGATGCATTCCATTCACTAAAAAGGAGTCTCACATCACACCCATCATACAACCACCAAGGTGGGATCTCTCCTTCGAACTTACGTGTGATGCCTCTAACTTTTTAGTGGGAGAATTTTTATCACAAAGGGTTGAGAAGTCTCCACATGTCATTGTGCATGCCTCATGCACCCTTGAACCTACCCAGGAAAACTACACAACCAATGAAAAATAACTTATTTATACTATGTTTTCTTTGATAAAATTATGTTTATATCTTATTGGGTAAAAATAATTGTCTTTTATGATCATACCACCCTTTGTTTTTTCCTAAAGAAACCTAAAGCTAAGATTTGCCTCATTTGGTGGATGATCCTCCTCCAAGAGTTTGAACTTGAGATTAAAGATAAGAGAGGAGTGGAAAATGTGGTAGCTGACCACATTATTAGGATTCCCCCCCAACTGGACCATCTTGTTGACTCACCCCTCCCCATTAGAGAATTATTCTCTTATAAGACATTTGTGATGTTGTGGACCTTATCCCATGGTATTCAGATATTGTGAATTTTCTAGAAACATCTAGGGCCTCCACTTATTTCATCACTTAACAATCCAAGAGACTTAAACATGATTCTCGATGGTACATTTGTGATGAACCATATTTGTGGGTAATTTATAGTGACCAAGTTGTTCGTCATTGTGTCCCTAACCACGAGTTCACCTCTATTTTGACCTTATTCCACAATTTGGCTTGTGGGGTCCACTCTCTCACGCAAAAAACAAATCAAAAGGTCCTTGTCTCAGGAATTTATTGGCCAACATTGTATAGAGACGCCCATCAATTTTGTAAGGCTTGTAATTGATGGAAATTCACAAGGAATATCTCAAAGAGGAATGAAATTCCCCAACAACCCATGCTATTTTGTATAGTCTTTGATTCATGGGGAATTGAATTCATGGGGAATTTTGAAAATGCATTTAGTTTTTTTACATCTTATTAGATATTGACTACATATCTAAATGTGTTGAAGAAAAGGCTACTAGGACTAATGAATCTGAAGTGGTTATTGATTTTGTGAGGTACCAGATTTTCAGTAGGTTTGGTTTGCCTAGATTCATCATTAGTGATCTGGATACACACTTTTTCAACTGTAACATGAAAAAAATTATCCATAAGTATGGTGTTATTAATAAATTCTCCACTACATATTACCAAAAAACTAATAGATAATCATAATTCTCAAATCACGAAGTTAAGATAATCTTTAAAAAAAATGGTACAACCAAATAAGAAAGTTTGGAGTTGTCACTTGGATAATGCACTTTGGGACCACCATACAACTTTTAAAACCCCGATCAGAATGTCACCATATAGAATTGTGTTTGGAAATTATTTTCACCTCTTAGTGGAGGTAGAACACTGTGCATATTGGGTTATTAAACAATGTAATATGAATATTTCAGATACAGGCGAGCATAAGAAGTTGAAAATTCATGAGTTGGAAGAAATTAGACCTGATGCATATGGGATCTCTTGGATCTATAAATAAAATAAAAAGGCTATCCATGATTAGATGATTCATCAGTGGAAGTTTCATATTGGTGAGAAGGTCCTCATGTAAAATTGTAGTCCAAAGTTCTACCTAGGTTAGGTTCATTCTCAATGGCTTGGTCCTTATACAATTACTAATGTTTACCCCTTTGGTGCTATTTAAGTTTTTCAAGATTATAGTTGAAAGAGGTTTAACATCAATGGGAAGAGGCTCAAACACTTCTATGAAGATTTTAAAAATCATTCAGTGGAAGAAATTTAGCTGAAGGATGCCGTATATGACATCACTTAGTAGGTTTTCCCTTCTCCCTACCTTTATTTATTTCTCTATTTATTTAAACTGCTTTCATTGAGTAAAATGTAATTTTTAAGTGTGGGGGATGTTGAAATTGGATATTTAGGATTTAATTCTAAAAAAACAAAATAATAATAATTATGTTTCAATTTGTTTTCCTTTTTTTTGAAAAACTTTTATCTTAAAGAGAATATCCAAAATCATTTTTCATGCTTAAGTTAATTGTGTGGAAAATTCAATTATTTTTGGAAAAATTATATTCAAATGAATATTGATTTGTAATATTTTTCTATATTTTTTATTTCAAATCATTCTTAGGAGTTTAATGGAATTTTAAAACACATGCCTTATTAGCTCTGACAAATATTTTAATCCCTTACATGAGAGACATTATAAGACCTTTATTGCATATTATTAATTTTAATTTCTTTTTTGAGAGTCTTGTTTCATTTAGAGAAACTAGAACTTTCCTCAATCCTATTTGAATCCATACGATTCAAAGTGTATTACACTCATGATAGAGTCCAGCGTTCATTGAAAATCTATTTGTTCAATTAACCTCTATTTTTGACTAGCTTGACATTTTACACTTCTTATTACTTAGAGACCATAAAATTCTTATTAGTTAGCAACATTATAAAAAAATTTATCCCTAAGTACCCATATTTTTTGTACATTCTTGTTTTATTTTCAACAACTGTTGGGGAGAGGGTGTTTCCATGGGAATTATTTGGAAATAATCATTTTTTTAGGTTGATAAAGAGGGTGTATGCATTTTTTTAGATAGTGGGTACACAAACCAAATTATATCATTTTGTTATACATGTTTCCCTATTTATCTCAAAAAAATGTATATAAAAAATATAGCTATTTACATAAAATATAGAACATAAGAAAAAAATGGAGAAAGTTGGATGTTTTCTCATTATTCTTTAATGATTGGTTGGGACCCCAAAAAATGGAAAATGGGGATAGAGAGATGGAAGTGATACACAGTTGAGGGGTTGAGTGTGTAAATTTATTGTGAAAAATTGAAGAATTTTGAAATGTTTTGTACTTAATAGATCAAACACTTCTCTTCTGCCTTAGTGTTTTAAACATTAAATCCTACTAACCCTTGAATATTTGAACAACCTATTGGAATTCATCTTGAGTATCACACTAGTTTCTTCTAGTAGAGAACTTAAAATCTTGAAAATCATATTGTAATATTACATTAAATCTGGAAAAAGAGAAAAAATCAACTTTCATATGTTCATTGAGTGAAGAGGGAAAATTTATAGGTGAGGTAGGTTGCAACATGTTGCATGGGTTAACAAATAAAGTTCAAAAAATTAGAATGCGAGAGAATAAGAATGATAGAAAATTTGATTTCATAAACGAGACTTGATGGATTTCATTTCAAAATAATTCTTTAGGTTTGATCACTTTTGATTTAGGAGTGGGACTTGATTTGGATATATTAATTTTCCTATGAGTGCAAATGTTTATGTGTGGTGGTGTGATCACACCACAATTCATTGTTTCATTTTTACCCTTACACCACTGTGTTAAACTGATTTTGTATTGTAAATTTTAATTATTATATAAAATTTAACTTGTTTATTGATTCAATAATTTAATATTCATAACTTTTTAAAAGGAATATTTCACTTTATTTTATATTTTCAATGTAGGTTGAGATGATTCAAATTATCCACAATGAAGTTCAAGAAATGAGGTCTAAACTGTGCATGAATCCAAGCACACTAGTGTACTCAACCACACACTTATACTAATAATTACATCCATATGAGCCGAAATTTTGAGAGATGATCCAAAATATTGCGGGTTAAAACTTTCTTGAAGGAACATAATCCAATTAGTCCATTAAGAGGCCCAACTGAACCAATCTATCCACTAAAATGAATCTAAATGGAGTCAAACTTTTTACTATGTATTTTGAAAAAATATGTTAGTATAAAAATTATATGGAATCCAAATTTTACATAGAGATATAAAGTATATCATAATTTTTTTTAGTTTTTTGAAAAGTGTGATAAGATTTTCTAGTGGCCAAAAACCATGGTCCAAGTGGTTTCTTGAAATCAGGGTGCCGAAAAACCACCTCCCATTTTGACTATAAAATAACACCTTGGGAACCAAATTTAGAAGATTAACCAGGAGGAAAGTTTATGAAAATTTGGAGTCCCGAATGAGTCCTCTCATCATCACAAGAAGTTCTGGAGGCCATTGTAAGTTCTACTTCATCATTATATTCTTTATCGCATCCCATGGAGTTCTAAATTCCTCATGATCACCTAGGGGGAGCGTGGTGTAAATCCCAAGATTTGTTTTTGTAATAATTGAATGTTCTTTTTAATTATAGATTTGTATGTTGTTTTTCATCATCCTATATTCTTATACAGTTGATTTATGTACTACTATGTCATGATAAATCTTACATGATCATGTTTAGGGGTACCCTTTCATGTGATGTTTCACACACCATTTACCATTTCTTATTCCCTCTTCTTATTATGGTGTTTGTGTGGTTCATATTAGTCAATAGAACTATCATAAACACTATCAAGGACATTTAAGTTAATTTCATGGTATCAAAAAATATAAAATACAAACATGGATATCTCATCAAGTTCTTTGTGTGTTTCATTATTGAGTTTCAGTTATGAAGTCGAACACAAATCACCCAATCATCGGTGGTAACTGGTGAATCATTTTGTGTTTATGAATGAACCATAAGAGGTATCCTAGTATAAAATTAGTAACATTATTGTTGTTGGTGTTATAAACTAGGAATTAAACTATCTATACCTTTTCTATTAAAGTGATGAAGGAAGAGCATCATGAGAATTACCTAGTTTGATTACACTTAATCCAATATGTCTATTTATACTTTCTTGTATCACTTTATTTTATAAGTATCATATTAAATAAAAAACACAAGTTTTATAAAATTACATTCTCCTTTTATTCTCATAATTACAACATTATTTTAAAATTAATGATCTAAGGCCCTGTAGAGAGATGACGTAGGGTTCCTGCTATACTGCAGAAATTATTAATAAAAACTAAAAAACTAATTTTACGTTCTCGACAACACTATCAGTGAGACAATATTCCCGAACATGGAAATTGTAATGTTAATAATAGAATTGTATTGTGATAAATTATATCCCATGATGAACATGTTGATATGTTAGTTGAGATGAAAGAGGGAAATATTGATAGTTGTGTCTATACTTTGATAATGTTATAATGTTAAGTGCATCCACAAGACCTAAGTTCAAAACCAAGTAGAGGCATATTTCTGGGTTACTATAGTAGTACTGTAACAGGTACTGTTCGGTACTGTATCAGCTGAAAATATTCACCTTGGGACACCAGTTTGGTATTGGAGTCCTTAAGGCTTTTGTGCCACCTAGGCCTTCGGGTCAGTAGGGCTTTCAGGCCACCTTTAAGGCCTTCGGGCCACCTCAAGGCCTTCGGGACAAATGCAGTTTCCCTAGACAAACTACAAAAATGGATTATCCCCAGAAGAGGATTAAGAGCAGGTGCACTCACTAGAGCATAGAAAAATGGATTTGTCAGAATGAGAGGGTATGGATATGCCATCGGGACTAGACTATGCTTCCATGGGAATCCTAGCTAGATGTCCATGTGAAGGTGGAGAGATACTATCACGATGCAGATGATGGGGAGGGGAAGTTCCTTGTAGATAGTCTGGTTGAATTCCCTAAGACCTTCAGGTCATGTAATCTCCTAAGCCAATGGGCCATGAAATATATGAGCCTAAGGGCCTTGTAAGGGTTCCCCCTTATCCCTTGAAGGGGGGGGGGGGGGTTATAAAAAATAAATAAAAATGAAGGCCTTCGGTCCATTCAGGTTGGATGTAATAAGATGATTTTTCTATGTGACTTATGAATTGTACTTGAAATTAATAGGTGGGTTGATGAATGTGAAATTATAAACATGTTAAATGGGTAATTTATTATGAAATGATAAATGTGTTAGTTTGGTTAATGTATGATAAATTGAAATGGGTTAAATGGGATATGTAATGTAATTGGTAAATGTGCTAACGGGTTAAGGCTTGATATTAACTTATGTGTTAGATAGTTTTGAAATGTTAATGCTATGTGTATTGATTTATGTATGGTTTGTGATATGATATATGTGGTAAATGGACAAATAAACATGTTCACATGGCTTGGTTGTATGTGGGATATTATCTTGAGGTTCTATGCCCAGAGGTCTAGTTGGATTGAGCCTCTAAACCCCACACTATAATTCACAGGTTAGGGAGTTGGAATAAGGATTTATACCCCTAACAGTTGCATTAGATGAGACTACATGGACTGAGGAACCAAGGTAAGTGTGATATAATTGATTGTGAAATGGTTTTCCCGAATGATTTAGGGAATAAAAATGGTCTAAGTGAATATTGTTAACTAATGGAACTTGCGTTATCATGTTTATCTTAAAAATATTTTAGTAAATGAATACACTATCTGTTTAGAGTTTATATTTTATAGAAACCGCTGGTGGTGGCCTAATAAGTTGTCCTCGCACCCTACTCTAGCTGCCATTGGGTACTCGAGCAGATTTCATGGTTGTAGTTCAGGACAAGGGTAAAGGACCTATGCTAGGTATTTGATTTTGACATGGGCTTTGCATAGATTAGGGATCTATACATGGAGTTAGGACCCATTTTGGGGATGTTTTCATTAGTTTTTATTTTAGGTTTGCATCACTTTTGGAACTATTAGCATGACATAAAATATTTATCATTTGGTTGTGGGATTATACCAAATTTTGGGAAATAGTTGTAAATGCATGTTTATTGTTTATTGTTTATTGTTTCTGTTGTTTATTGTTGTTATATTCTATGGAATACTCTGAAAAATTGGGTATAGTCTCCCCATATGTTTATTTAGACCCTCGCTGCTAGTGGGAATCCTCTAGTGTACAGCGAGGCATGCTTTAGGTTATGTGGCTACATATATCTGGGCACCAGTTTAGTGGACTACAGGTTGTGAATTTTTCATTTATAGGCATTTACTTGAGGAAATATTATCATCCTTTCTTTAGATAAATTTAACTTGATTTTAGTGATGGATTGGTTCTGTCTACTATAAAAGAATTATCCAGAGTAATGAAAACTTATTTCACATTAACCTATGATATTTTATCTATTAAAATATAGTGATAAATAGACTCTAGAAACAAATTATTTAATTTGGATCTTGATACCAAATAATAGATGACTCTTGATCCAATTAGTGGGAGAAAAAAATCAATATCCAGTATAAACCTATTATGATGAAATAGATATGTTTCCCGAGTTTGAAAGGTTGATATCTCTCTAGAAATTATATATCGATTCTGATATATAATTTAGATGCGCTTATCTATTTTTGTTGGCATCTGATAATTGGAATTTAGTGAATATAATTTATTTAGAGGGGTATGTAACATCCTAGGTTATTAAAGCCACTAATTTTTCCCTATAATTATAAATAATGTTTATTGATTCATTTAAAAAAATTATTACATGATTATAGATTGGGCCATACAAGACATGAAAAAAGACATTGGAATTTTATTCAATTATAATGGAACATTACAATGAATTTACATGAAATAATGTATTGAATACAATGTATTATAACACTTCATGAATGATTATATCCATTAAAAATGTAAAAACTTAATAAGGACAATAAATTGAAAAGAATAATATCCTTAAAAATTCTAACTACCTTGGATCATAGACGCCTTTAAGAGTCACCATTAATATAACAAAACCTATAATGAGAAATAATCCCTAGAAAAGAGAAAGCATGTAATGGGATCTGAAATAAAAACAATTTCAATGGGAAGTGTGAATGGTATAAGTTTAGCAAGGTTATATATTTAGGAATGAAATCTAGTTTTTTCAAATATGGTCATTTCAAATTTTGTCCTTGAAAATATTTTCATTGTAGATTTTTCTATAGGTCATATATCTAATAGATATAATGAGGTCAGGTTATGTTAAGATGTGAATATAAAATAATATAATTCACAATGTATTAAAAACATGATTTTAAAATATTATAAATAAATATATATATTTATACATTAAGTGTAAATATTAATAGTACTATTAAAATATGATATAATACTTATATAAAATTAAAATAAATGTTTTAATATCAATGGAGTAATAAAATTAAAATTTAGAATAAAATAATTCATTTTAATTTTATTCATTAAAGCATATTTAGTATAAATGAAATATTTCTTTTTTAAAGAACTTTTTTGTTAAGTATTTTTTATTTTTCTGTAATGATCTAAATTTAACACTTTTAAAATATTATTATATATGAAATATTATATTAACATATATTAAATTATAAATTTATATGAAATAATATTAAGACTATTTAATGTTAAATATTTTGATTTTTTTAATAAAATAACTTTTTTCTTTATATTTTGTATTTTCTAAAAAAATAATTATTTGGAGATTAGTTAAATATAATGAGAATATGAATTTTATTTCATTATTAGTATATAAGTATGACTTAGAAATTTAGATATTATTTTTATTGTAAAAATATATATTTTATAATTATAATTATACATTTTAAAATATTTATTATAATTTATAATCCTATTTTTTACATTTTAAAACTCAAGTAATATCTTTTTCTCAAAAAATATTTTATCACATTATGTATTTATTATACTAAAAATAATTCTATATCACTTTTAGAAATTGAATTAGAGGAAAAGGATTTTAAATTTAGAATTATTTGGTTAAAATTTTCAAATAGGGAAAACTTCATTTTTATGCAAGAAGATTAAGTTACCCTAGGAAAAAACTAGTTATCGTAATAAAATCATAAATATAAAAAGTAATAATTTAAAGGGTAAGGGGATTGAAATATGCTAAAAACCTATTTCTAATTGAGTGGTTGGTATATTCTCAAACTTATCTCACCCTCCACTCAATTATTGTCTATTTTTGGAGCCATTAGACAAGATAAACATGTGTTCCCTTTATATTAAGTTGAAATATTATCAAAAAATTCCATTATCACCACTTATAAAAGGGGCCTCTCACCACTCCTTCAATAGTAGTCTTAATATTTAGTTCCCCCCTGAAAACATACCTTCTTTAATTTCCTTATAATCCCCTTTCACTTTTATATGCTTCTTTTCATAATTGATTATCCTAATCTCTTCTTTTCCAAAGAATCGTTCAAGAGAAACCCAAATTCTCAACAAGGTTAAAGCACTTTCATAAAAATCAAGGGTAAAGTAATGGGGTTTTCATGATTCAAATTTTTTTATTTAGTCATAATCACTCCACATTAATTATGATCTTTCAATATTGAATTATTCTAGACTTTGATGATGTTATATTGTATTTACATCTTATTTTTTTGAGAATTCATGCTTCACACCTAATTCTTTATCCTTGATGGATCTATTGTATCATAAAAAAATAAAATTTTGTTAAGAATAATTACCATCACTTTTACTAGATTTTTTACCCATATCCATGTTATTACTTCCCGGCAATGATAATATTTAATTAGAAACTAAATGATGTGTTATCTCATGAGAACATCAAATTTCCCTTATCCTATTTTTAAAAGGATGTTCTGGTTACTCTTTTGGTGATTTGAGTTTCCAATAAGGTTATTCCAAAATGTTTTAAAGGGTTTTTAATTCATTCAAACTATTTTTTTTATATTTCATTCCAAATTAATTTTTTGGATAAACTTTATATATTTTCAGAGATCTATTATTAAATATACTTTTTAAAATTAAATGTTGTGAAAGTGATTTCACTTTATCTTATTGAAAAATTTATGTCATATTAAAGGATCTATTATAAATGTTTATTTTTTTAAAAGTAAAAGTGTTTGTTGATGTCCACCAAATAATAATTGATAATTTTAGAATCAGGAAAATTCTAGAATCAAAGGTATTATTTTATCTAAAAAGAAATAAAGTAGAATCATGACTATATTAGGAATAGAAGCATGGGTAATAAGAATCTTGTGACCTTAAATAAATCATAGAAATGGTTTCTATGCTTCTTGTGACTAGATCATGAATGTGAATCCCCTACAACTGGCCCTCCTGATCTCATGATGGCTTCTAGATAGGTGTTGATGATCATGCGAAGGCTGCAAGAGGAGTTCCCTAAATCATGCGACATGTCGATCGATAGATGCCTAAAAATCACCCAAGACCTTTATAAATTAAAAGTTAAAAAGATATAATCTTCATATGAAATGGAGTTATGTTGATTTTCACATGGAATGCTTATGAGATTCAATGGGATAGTTATAGATCACGAGAAAACACCTAGAGACATGTAGTATTTTTTTTAAATGAAGGCTACTGGACATGTCACATTTATCATGATAAGGCCGTTAGACATGTCTATTTGATCACTTGATTCCCTGATGAACAACCAAAGGGTTAATACCATAGGATTTATAAAATAAAATCTAAAAAATATGGTACCCTTATACGAAGAAGAGTTACACAGTTTTTCATCTGAAGGAGAAATACACTTCACATGACCAGTCTTCCTGGAACATGAAAGGTCCCTTTAACATGTAAGATTAATCTCTTGAATGGCCTAAGAAAACTCTCCCTTGATCATGTAAAGGACCTCCAACATTCTTGCATGATCTTGTGAAGACACCCAGGCATGTTGGTATGGTATTTCAAAGGCCCTTTGACATGTAGAGTTGATTATGTGGAATACCTTTTACAAAACATAAGTTTAATAAATTGTGAAATAGAGGAGTGATCTCACGGTCATTATTTATTATGCGAAACGAAGATGACATCATGGATGACCCACAAAGGGTTCACAAGAAACAAGTGAAGAATTTCTCCTTCCACCAACTTAAGACCATCTATATGATTTAAGCACCAATTAGATTAGAATATATTTGAGGTGGAGATTCTGATAAATCCCCCATGGTATAGAAAAAATACACATGAAAGTGTAGAGGTGAGAGAGGACTTTCTGGAGTGGAGAACCATGTAATCACAAGAGCATCCCCCAGGTTAAATTAGGGAATGAAATAAGGGATTATGTGGTATGTCTATATGACTTATGTGATAAATTTATTGAACATGTGAAGGACTTACATTATGTTGACCAGATCACACAAAGAAATTTTTTCATGTCAACTTAGTCATGTGAGGCCTCTATATGCCAACACCTAATGAACTTTGAGGATTTTAAGAAATAAAAGGCTAATAAATATGGAAGCCTTATGCAAAGAAGGATATGATGATTTTCATGTGAAGGGGGTCATTACCCTTATGTTACCCATTCATTAGTCACATGATAGAACCTAAACATGTTAGGAGAATCATGAGACAACCTTTTAGACATGTCAAGAAGATCACATGACAACCTGATTCAGTCATTTATGTTTGTTCATGCGAAGCCCTTCGAACAGGTCAACCATACCATGTAATGTCATCTAGATATGTAAGATGGTTCATGTGAATCCCACCATACCAATTCTATTTAGATCATTAAAATTCCTCCAGACATGTCATCTAATTCATGAAAATCTCTCCAGACATGTCAGCCTGATCATACAAAGTCCTCTAGACTTGTCAGCTGGTTTGTGTGAATCCCTACAGACATGTTATCCAGATAATGTGAAGTGCTATATAGATTTCAATTGGTTCATCTAAATTCCTTAGGAAATTTAATCCATATCATGCAAGGGCACCTGTATATGTCATCCACATCACATGACATCCTCTGGACATGTCATCTAAGTCACACGATGCCCTCTAGACATGCTAGGTAGATCATGATAAGTCCTTTAGACCTAACATCCATGTCACATGACACCATATAGGCATGATGGGAAGATCAAGTGAAGTCATCCAGACATGTTAGATGGTTCTATAAAGTCCTCCAAACCTGTCATCTTGATTGTGTGACATCCCTTAGACTTGTTGAGTTCAATCAAGGGAAGACCCATGAACATGTCATGAAGACACCTCTGGACATGTTAGGTAGACACCCTAGTCATGTTAGGCCTACACCCCAAGACATATTTTCCTTGTCCTGCAAGAATACCCGGGCATGTTCCCTCAATCCATTTAACCCCTAAACCATGATCCTTTGGATGATCATTCCCCTTAAAAATAGGAAGTGTTCATATTGGAATAGATCTATTCACTCATTATGTGATCCTCAAGCCACTCATGGCCCAACCTTCATCTTCCAGAGGTTAAGGATATGATATATTTCAATGGGAAACAACATTGGTGTAAGTCCCTCCGTATCCCAAACACTCTATATCATGTGACCTAAACTCTCATATGAATCTATCATCCTTACTTTTCAATATTTGGATTGGAAATGGGAATCCAATTCACTATATTTCTATGACATGTCTTTTCATAGGACCCACCCCCTATGGGTCTATCATTCTTCCTCATCAACCAACAAATTGAGAAGCTAATTGAACTATAATAACTCTATCCATTCTATAAGTAAGATATGTAGGATTTATTCCAAGGTCTTAAGATCTATATCAAACATCCCATCAGGGCCGCTCTAGTTCATAAGTCCCATATCCAAATGTAGTGAGTATAATTACTTTTTATCCCTTGTTCCACACATTGAGCATGACTCATGTGGGATTATGGATTTGTAATGATTATAAAAATAGCATCATAAAATTACCCCAATCAAGGAAACCTTAGAGTGTATTCTGCGTTCAATAACATGATTAAAATTCTTCTATACATGGTCATCCACCTTTTTATAAGTCTTGAAGGAATTCCCATATTGGAAATCACTAGGGAAATAACTCTATAAGGTAATAATTATCTATCCCCATACATTACTGGATTATGTACAGGCCGGACTATGAAGACTATGATTCATATTATATTCATGATACATAAGATGTATTCCTAATAATAAAGCTCCATACGTGATACCTATGTTTCATCATATACATTCTTTCTCCATGAAGTTAAACATCACAACTTGGGTCTAAACAAACTACATGGGATTTAATTCCTATTCTCACAGGATATGTAGGATGCCTCATGGAGGTTCAATACCATATTTAAAAGATCATCCACCTCCCTTGATGGTTGTAAACTCTAGAGTGACTAGTTATATAACATTAAAACACAAGTAACTACCCATTTATAAGAAATTACTTGAAATATATGGTGAACATCAGATAGATACATATAGTATCAATCATAGAACCCCCTTTACTTATCGAATGATTCAACACCTTATCATTTTATTACGGTAACCAATCCTGTATTAGGATTTGGAAGAGATTAAAAAAATATATTAAATCTATAATAGAGTCCTGAAGTAGGTAATAATTTCCCCTAAAAGGTTGTGATGAGACCAAACTACAATCCTCTCAAACAATGTGAGTTTCTAAGTGTCATTAGTATTGAAACACCATGAAACCAACTACCTATTGAATATAGGCCCATGATTTGTTTCAAATGTGAGAGATGTTGGGAGTTTCTATTAGATATTGAAGTTATAAAATTTACATGAATGATTTCTCAAACATACTCAAAAACATCCAAAATCAATCATTGAACCTTAATTTTCATCAAAAGAAAAGATAGTGAAATCGATGTGAATCTTATAATAATAACCTGATTGTATCCTTTAAATATTTCATCCATTTTATAGGTTAAAAAGGAAGGGTTTACTAGTTCCCATTAAGCCATTATTCCACTCCACCTTCAACAAAAACAAAAATAGTGAACCCGACATGAGTCTCTCAAATAATAAAAATAATTGGTTAACCACGCATCGAGCCATTTTATTTTGCATCTCCTACACAAACAAAAATGGTATTCCCAATGTTAAATCATTCAATAATATATTAGAGTAAACATGAAATAGGATATTCTAGAAATGAAAATTCCACATGAACAAAATGGTAGAACCGATAACAAGAGTGAAAAATTGTGTTACCTGTGCCTAGACAATTAAACATGTTTCACACTTGCAATGATGCACTGATCAGTGATAGTAGTCCTCATTTTATTTGTGACTATTGAAATTTTTCTCACAAAAACCACCTTGACCCAAGATTATGTCCTAATTAAGTGAATATTATAGAAAATAAACTATGGCTGTAACCTCTATAGGGTACAAAAAGACATCACCCACCCAATGCCTTCAACTTTGAATGGGAAACACAATGGTTTGAGAATATCACAAACATATTACGATCCTGAACCTTGATTCCACATATAGGGGTATTCATATTATGATTCCAAAAATCCCTTTCTCATTTTTGGAAAGATATAATGAAACCAGTGGCACTTGTCTCCACCACCACATGCTTCATAATCTTATCCCCAAAGTGTGAAAATTAGAAACTTCATTACCATATGAAGGTGGATCATGGATTTAACTATATATCCATACTAATTCATATTCTTCCTAGGAGGGATATTGTCAACCTTCATCGCCACCTTCATCCCACCTGTGCCCTTCAGTCACCTATTGAAGAAAAAACTCGGCGGATTTGCACCCAGGACACTCATGCATGGGTACAATGTATGTCTCACTGAGCATAAAAGGTTTTGGATAAATAGGAGTGGGATCATATACCCACTTCCAATTGTGAAGTATATCCATATATTTTAGTGGTAGCTAGTGATCAAGCTCATATACCTACTCAATCAGATTAAGTCTTCACACATATTCCAGCAACAATCATAGAGGAGACACATATCCCTCCCCCCATTCATAAAGGCCATAAACATATTTTGATGGTTATTGGATGAAATGAGTGGGATTATATCACTGCTTAAATTGAATAAATATGCTACTATATCTTGGAGGTTGATAACACATAGGCCTATATTCCTGCATAGACTTTTCTGATGTATCACGAAATTCTAGAAACAGCAGAAGATATCCTCCGACATATTCCGACACTGGTATAGATAAAAGGAAAGACACATATCCCTATCCCAATATCTAGAGTAGCATATCACCATGATTAGTATGAAAAAGTGTCTATTATGGCGTAATAAAAAATTCTTGGTCATGTATAGGAGGATTATAAGTATATTATATTAAAGAATGAGCTACAATACCATGATCATATCAATATTTTTATTGGGGCTCATCAAATCAGTTTAGCCCATGCCTCATGACAAAGAAACATTCCAATCAAAGAAATAAAGTGTTATAATACAAAGAAACAATAATGCGATCATATTCACACTATAAACAATGTTCGTTAGTAAAATATGGAAATCACTTTAGGGAAGTATCATATCTATACCGATGAAGATACTCAGTATATTCCAACAGCTTACAGAAGCTAGAACCACATCCCTACTTTCACCGAATGAACGAGTGCATAACTATATTTCAGAGGCTATATATGATGTGGCTCATATCCTTACTCCCATTATGAAGGTACATTGGTATATTCTAATGAGGAATGCATATTTGAACCAAGATCATACCCTTGATTCTTCTAGGATTGACTAGAATATTCTGAAAAACACTCACAAGTAGTCTTTTCTCCCCACCGACAATATAGAGTATCAAGGACATACTCAATAAGATTTTAAACAGTAGTCTCATATCCCCACAACAAAAAATGGGTATCATCATATTCCAGTGACCATCATGTAGTAAGACCATCTCCCTACTCAACCCTAAAAGGCAGGCCGTCATATTCTAACCATGACGTAGAATGAGGTTCATATCCCTGATCTACACAATCTCAGTTTACTTGAGGTTTTAAAATGCATATGTGAAACACCTCACAGGTCCATATACTTCTGAACTAAAGAAGAATGTGATCACTACCTCGATAGTCCTCCTCATGGTAGTGTAGAGACGGACCTTAGGGACTCTATTCCTAATATCCACCATTAAAAAACTACCTATAATAATATCTTTCCCAGACATGGAAAACCATTCCTTTTACAGACTCCTTTATATAGAGAGGTCCTCAAAACCAAGATACCTTTAAATAGATAGGTTCTTGAAACAATGGGGTTAATCATATATAGTGGCCCATCAAGTATTTGCAACACCTCTCCTTAGTAATCTAGAGACCTAGAGAAGGAATGCATGAATTACTTATACAAGAAAATGTTGGAGAATCATCAGAGGTTGAAGGATAGACACATCTCTTGTCCATAATATGAGGGTAACCTATAGTTCATAAATACACTTTGTTTTCAGAAGGACATGGTTTCATTCTCGGTAGCCTAAAACCCAGGATTGGAAGACCTTGAAAAAAAAACCCATGAAGTGCTTGTCTTTGTATCATAAAAACTCTATATTGACTGATTTCCAGAGTCCCATGAAATATATATGTCCAAGGATAGGGAATGTATGGAACATTACACTTCACTATATCACCTAAATAAAAAATTTCCCCAGAAACAACAACCTTCAATGTTATAGGCATAAGAGAGATTTGAGGACCAGGAAATGCACAAGACAATAGGTCAATATAATGAAACTCCTCCACTTTGAGGATGGAAATACATCACGAACAATGAGAGAGGGCCTCTAGTAGACTCATAAACAAGGCCTTAAAAAAAGGTTTCACATCTTAGACATGGAAGACAAAGTTGTGGACCACCTGAAAAATTCCCATAATTAGTGACTCCCACCATAAGATTCCATTTCATTTGGCCCATGCACGGGTACAATTTCGCTAAATCAAAAAGATTTAAATAGTGACTACCATAATAATAATCCATCAGAGAACCCAATCCACAGGGCTAGGGTAATTTTTAGCACCACCTCCACCCTTAGGGTCATAAAACACTAAGATAATTCTACATATATCCATGGTGACTACGAACCAACCCCATCTTATAGGGTTGGAAGACTTTTTATCTCAATCTCTACCATTAGGTTCATCACACCCTAAGAGGGGTATTGAGAGATCCACAATAGTTTTAGATCAACCCCATCCCATAGGACTGGGGTATTTATACCTCAATTTTAATCTAAATATCCATTGAATCCTTGACTGGAGTCCTTAAATCCTTGAAAATAGGATCATAAATTTCCAATAACATCCCTAAATGATCCCCAACCCATAGGGTTGGGGGAATTTTTTACATTATCATCACCCATAAATGAGTTAGTTATCTATAGGTTGGGAGGTAAATATTGACGACTAGCATCCCATCAGTTATTCCTTCCACGAGATGCATTAATTTCATTTAATCACCACTCAAAAAGAATGACCAGAAACTACCTTAAGGTCACTATTACCAGACCAAGATTATGGGAATGTAAGGAAAAAGTGGTCTAACCTCATAAGAGTGATAAGAAAAAATGATCCAATATGACCAGGGGTTGGAGAAATAAACCCGACGCAACCCTCAAAGGATGGGTAAGCGGTGAATAATCGATCTATTGTGTTAATATGGATGGGGTAAATACCATTTCCCAATGCACCTCAAGGAAAAAATCACCATCAATATAAAAAATTATTGGGAAGAATACATAAATGCAGAGGGAAACAATGTAGAAACCATTCCTAGAGAGGTAGTCAATATGGATGCACAAACTAAGGCTGGACCTACGTAGAGTGAGAGAAGCATCCAGAACCATACACATCTGAATGAATAATTTGCACCTCCTTGGTGGAACCATACCATAAATAAATTGAAAGGTTTGGATACATCTCACTCACCACCTAGAGGAGATGAAATTCTCTTTGTATAAGAATTACAAACCAATATGAAAATAAGGTACAAAAGCTTAGACAACTCAATGAGGAATTACTCAGGGGAAATATTCCCTCAAGGTATCGTCTTCAAACAAAGGCAAACATCAATCCTCCCATACATCAAGAGAGTTATAATACAACCACAAGAGTAGAATTTGAGTATCAATCCAACTTCATATTGAGGAAGATGTACTACATAAATGAAAAAGTTAAGGATGATCATGAGTTTCATATATTAAAGTGACAGAATCTCCCCTGTCAGGGTCATAAATCAGTCCTGATTGTAACACCCGAGACTTTTATGAGAAATATTTTGTTTTTATGTTATATAAATCATCAAAGGAATATTTCACTACACACAACACTAGCTTGTCTTTCTTTACACGCAATCGTGACCTTCCTCGATAGCTTGCGTCGTACGCAATACCGAGTTTCACTAAACAACGATATGCTATTGAAATATTATTAAAACTAGCCGTTATGAATAGTAATACCCACTTTTTGAAATTTTGTAAATTTTATTTTTCAAAATGGACTTCATTTTTGGATTCGGAATATCGAAATTAGGCTAGGGTGGAATTTTGGTATTTTTTTGAAAACTTTCAATTTTTGATGAATAGTGAAAACACCGGGTTACTATTTAAAAACCGACTTTTTATTTAAATAATTATTTATTTTATTTAAATTTATTTTTGGTAAAAATTGATACATAATACCTATATAAGTTCAATTCAATTCATTGGAGTCATTTTATAATAATTTTAGATATATAAAATTTTTATTGAACTTTTCACCGTCTTTTACCCACCTCCTAGGAGAATTTTCAAATTCACATAAAACTTAATTTTACCGCTTCTGTGAGTGGAATTTTGAAAATACAAGGGAAACGGTTAATATCAATGACTAAAATGTGGTTCAATGAGATGAAAATAATTTTTGGTGAATAGTAACTTTTTACTTTTTTTTACCACGGTTAAAAGTAAATAGGGTAATTAAGGGTAAAAGTGTTATTTTTATTACCCTAACACATGTCCTAATTCTATTTTATAAGTGTAATTAGACCAAAAACAACCTTAGGAATAAAATATGACCATTTAGGGCCACTTGGATTAGATTAGGACATTTATTATTAATTTATTTAAAGAAGGGTTAAAATAGTTAAAATCAAAGTTTAATAACTAAATCATTTTTAATATAGGGTTATACATAATATAAATTCGACTATAAATATTTATTATAAAGATAAAAATATTTCCTACATAATGATATTTTATTTGTAATTTTTAGACATTAAATAATATAATATATTTATGACACAATGATGATGCATTAATTATCTTATTAATAAAATATTGACATAATTGATGTTATAAATACCCAAATAAATGTAATTTGATACTTTTTATGAATTAAATAAATTTTTTATGTTAATATGACATGTTAGTATTGATTTAATTAACTTTTTTCGAACTAATAATTCATTTATGATTTTCACAAAAATCAATTACCAAATAGTGTCAAAATTGACATAAAATAGTTTTTAAAACAAATATTATATTATTAATTGTTATTATATTCCTAAAAATCTATGGTTTGGAAAGGATACTTATATCATGATATGTGTATCATTAATGGACCACTTGGGGATCTCTTGGATGTATATGGTAAGTTTATTAACTATATAATATAAAAATACAAAGTGACATGGTAAATGTCAATCTAATTAACTAAGAGTTAAAACTAAAGGATAAGGTTAATATAATGACCTAAAATTGTCTAAATTATATTGTATGAGAGGATTTAGACCCATACCCACCTTAGATTAGAAATAAATTAATTTGGAGCTATTAAAAACTGAATATGACTTTATAATAAAATAATATTTTTAGTTTTTCCTAAGGTGCCCCTCTCCTCCCTTATAAAAGGGCACCTCCTCCCTCTCCTTCTCACACCAATTTGAGCCTTCAAGCTCGTCCAAACCCTGCCCATTTCACTTCCCCACTTCCATAGAAACATCCTAGAGGTCCTGGTCTTCTTCAAAGACCAATTTTTGTGCTCTAAGAGGAGGTCTCAAAGAGGAGCTTCAAAGAAGAGGTAATGTCCATTACCGATTCCTTCAACTTTATTTATTCTTATACTTCTTATTATTTAGTTGTTTCATTATGAAGTAAGAACATAAGTATCAGTCATATAATGATATGTTATTATAAGTATGAAACAACCCTATTTAACCATCTATCCATCCTATGGAAAACGAAATCACCGCACATGCGTACGTACGGAATACCGTCTCCACACCATGGTGTAATCTATTTTCCACCACCACCTTACTTGGATGTGTATAATGGTGTAAATAATGACTATATATTATTATTTTAAAGTGATATTGATTCTTAAATAGTATACATACACTCCAATACAATTCCACAATAATGGGAACGATATCATCGCTCGTGCATACGTACGGAATACCGTCTCCACGATGTGATGTGACTCGTTCTACATGATCTTCATTGCATAATGATTATATAAATAAATTGAATGAATAAATATGATATATATTACACTAATACCATTCTGTAAATGAGGTGTCTATAACCTAAAAATAGGAATAAGAATTTATTCGACAAAACACACATACGAACATAAAGCAATAAACACCCGAATAACAAGAAGCAATGAGATATTACTAATAAGAAGATAAGAATATGACCATATATGATATCATAAAAATAAGTATGATTCTGGAATAAGTCAATGACATGATTTAAATCATTATACAGGAGGTTCAAACACTTACGAAGCAAATCAGACCTGAGGTAAGGGACAATCTCGCAATCTCAATTTTTATCTGAGATTGTTTATACTTCAGAATTTACTGGGGAATATTTATCATCCACATCCATGTTTCCTCAATATGTAATATTATTTATATCCTCCTAAAATTTTTAAATCCAATTTTACCCTTCTGTGAGTTTTTAGTAAAAGATATGAAAGGAATCTTTTGTCATTTTTCGTACGAGGAACTTTTTGACTTTTCCGACATAAGTACGAGAAGAATATTTTTTTAACTTATACAACATGAATGGATTTTTAAAACATTATTTCCAAGAAGCTTCCTTTACAAGTTTTCAAGTTTATTTTTAATCAACTTCTTTTATTTTAAAATTGTATGACATGTTAAGAAAGGAAAAATGTTTTTGAAGTAGAAAGGATATTTTCCTCAAGAATGGAGTTCGAGTGTTTTATCAAAATTATTTTCCATCTAAGATAATGTAGGGTTATGTTTCTATCCCTATTATTACATTGATTTGATTATGCTGTGATGGAATTATTTTTATGAATTCCTTTATCTTATATGAATTGTTTTATGATGTCACGATGTTTAAGATTCCCATTTTTATTACATTGGTTATTCAATGATGTATGATTTTTGATTTTGTGGCACACATAAGAATGGTATCATTATTAGATGGGTGGGACATATATCTCCCTATAATGAATTAGGTAAAGATTTATATCTCTTGAGATAGACATGGCTGGAATGGCAGGTTAAACCAGTTCAGGGAAACAGGACTGAAACGAGGAGTGAACTCGGTTCAGAAATGGACTTTGTCCACTAAGATAGTCTTGAAAATGAGTCTTGACTACTAAGAAATGATTTTCTATGATTATGTGTGTATGCCACAAAGCTTCATGTTTTAAGTTATGATTATTGGGATTACATTTCACTTCTATGATTTATCCCATGTTATGATCTCTTTTGCAGGATAAGATTCTTTTCAAAATGTTATGTTCTTATGAATATGATATATTTAATATTTCTTTTGTTTACCCTTACTGAGAATTTGAGCTCACCATTTTGTATGTTTTCTTTTCTTCCAGGTCAGGAAGAAGGATATTAAGTAGGATATTCCAAAAAGGAACTCTAGATATGATGAAATAAATGGGAGACAACGTAGATGATTTATGAACTAGTTGTTTATGTTTCCAAGTTTCTAAAGACACTATACCTATACGGTCCTTTCATGGTTTTGTTATATGTTGTAATAAGTATGCTTCAATTTTGAAGTAATGACCATGTATATAAAGTATGGGTCATTATAGTTGGTATCAAAGGAAAGGTATAGTCAACCTTTGGAAACTAGGATGTGAAAGCCTTAGTAAGAAACCTAAGGATATGTCTAAGCATAGAACACAATCTTAGTGTTTTGGAAATGGACATGAACAACCTATGATAAGAACTTAAGTGTGAAATTTTATTCTTGATTATGTGGGTTTTCTATTATAATTAGTGTTGCTCACACTATTCTTCTTGGTTTTAGTCAATGGCTGGAACCCAAAGGAACCGTGTTAATGCGGAATGTGATGGTCAATGCAATGATTCTCCCCCTGAGCAACCAAATGTTATGGGAGCTAGAATGAAAAATCTTGTATCCATTCTCACACAACTTTCTCAAGCTATGAATCATGAAGGACTTCCAAACGAGAAAAGGAAGGAGCAACATTCTATTGAATCCTTCATGAGGCAACATCCACCTTCATTCAGCGGGTCTTCTGATCCATTAGTGGCTGAACAATGGATCAGTACCATTGAAAAGATATTTCTAGTTCTAAAATGTTCTGAACATGATAAAGTTATCTTAGCAGTATATCGTTTGGAAGGTGATGCTAATCAATGGTGGAATCTTATTAAGAATACGGGGCAAAGGGATAAAATTGAGTCCATGGAATGGGGCGAGTTCAAGAACTTATTTTTCAATAAGCATTTCCCTCGTATTCTTCGAACAAATATGGAGAAGGAGTTTCTTGAACTGAAGCAAAAGGATGATGAATCTGTTGGTACCTACGAAGAAAATTTTACAAGACTTACAAGGTACGCTTCCAGAATTATTATCCAACCTGAGAGTAAGATTGATCAATTCTTTAGTGGCTTAAAACCAAGTCTTCGAAGGGTGTTATCCATAAGGGACTTCAATAGCTACGAGGAAATTGTTCGATGTGCTCTCAAGGTTGAGATGGAGATTGGTGTAACCCATCAGTCACATGGGTTTGATAAGAAGAGGAAAATGGAATTCAAAGGTAAATCTAAAGACCACACTGAAAAGAAGATGAGTTTTCCCTTATGCTCAAAGTGTGGAAAGAAACATGGAGTAAATTGTCTTAAGGGGACAAGAAAATGTTATAAGTGTGGAAAAGAGGGTCATCGGGAAATTGAATGTCCAAATAATGGGAATAAGATGTCTAATTATGCAAACAAAGGAAGAGATACACAGAATGAACCTACTAAACTTCAATGTTTCAAGTGCAAGGGGATGGGGCATTATGCCAATCAATGCCCAAATCCCAGGGTTGATGATGATGATCGACTTCAAAAAACTCTTAAGGACAAAGACAAAGGAAAGTCACATGCAATTACTATCGGTGATGTGGAGTACGACAACGAAGTGGTGAGAGGTACACTTACCATCCACACTAAAGTAGAAAATGTTTTATTTGATTCTGGATCCACCCACTCTTTTATTTCTGAAGAATTTTCTAAGGGTATCGCCATATTACCACAACAATTAGATGTTGAGTTGGATGTGAAAAATCCTAATGGCACAACAGTCGCATAAAAAGTTTACAATTCTTCTCCGATTGAAGTTTGTTGGAAAGTGCTTCCTGTAAATCTTGTGATCCTTCCTATAGTGTAATTTGATGTGATTGTTAGCATAGATTGACTTTCTTTATATGGAGCTCATATCAATTTCCAAATAAGGGAAGTCACATTTCATATTCCAGATCAATCTATGATCGTCTATCGATGCAAGGATGAACATAACCTTCCAGTGGAAATTTCTTCCATCTTATGGGTCTTGATTCCACTAAATGAAGGTTATTTATCTCAAATTGTTGGTGAGAAATTCATGATTAAGAATATGCCCATTTTACGGGAGTTTGATGATGTCTTTCCAGAGGAATTTCCGGGTCTTCCACCAAATCGTGAAGTCAAGTTTTCAATAGAACTCGTACCGGGTGCTTTGCCTATTTCAGAGACACCTTATAGAATGGCCACGATTGAGTTGCAAGAATTGAAGAAGAAACTCCAAGAGAATCTTGATAAGGGATTCATATGCCCTAGTGCGTCACCTTGGGGAGCACCTGTTCTGTTTGTTAAGAAGAAAGATGGATCAATGAGACTCTGCATTGATTATCGAGAACTTAACAAGATCACTATCAAGAACAAATATCCTCTCCCACACATTGATGACTTATTTGACCAACTACGCGGAGCTCAATACTTTTCAAAGATTGATCTTCGTTCAGGGTATCATCAATTAAGGGTCCAAAGGGAGGATATACCAAAGACGGATTTCTGTACAAGGTATGGACACTGAATTTATAGTGATTCCATTTGGTCTTACTAATGCCCCTTCTATCTTCATGGATCTGATGAATAGAGTCTTTAGAGACTATCTTGATCAGTTTGTGGTAGTCTTTATAGATGATATTCTTATCTATTCAAAGAGAAAGGAAGAACATGAAGATCACTTGAGAATTATATTTAAGACCCTGAGAACGGAGAAGCTTTATGCCAAATTTACCAAGTGTGAATTTTGGCTTCAAAAAGTTGCATTTTTTGGGTCACATAATCTCAAAAGAGGGGATATCTGTGGATCCAGCAAAAACAGAGGTTATCAAAAGATGGTCGAGACCAACAACAGTAACTGAGATCCAAAGTTTTCTTGGTTTGGCTGGTTATTATAGACGTTTTGTGAAAGATTTTTCACGATTATCTAATCCACTCACCAATTTGACTCGAAAAGGAGTTAAGTTTGTTTGGATGGAGGAATGTGAAGAGAATTTCTAGAAGTTGAAAAGGAGGTTATCCAGTGCACCTGTGCTCACACTGCCTTGTAGTGGAGAAAGGTTTGTGATCTATAGTGATGCATCCAAGAAAGTATTGGGGTGTGTTCTCATGCAAAACGATATGGTGATAGCTTATGCCTCACGATAGTTGAAAATCCATGAGCAAAATTACCCAACACATGATTTAGAGTTAGATGCGGTAATCTTTGCATTACGGATTTGGAGGCATTATCTTTATGGGTAAAGGTGTGATATTTATACTGATCATAAAAGTTTAAAGTATATTTTCACACAAAATGATCTGAATATGCGCCAAAGAAGATAGTTGAATCTGATTAAGGATTACGACTGCTCAATTCATTACCACCCTGGGAAAGCAAACAAGGCGGCAGATGCATTAAGTCAACAAGACCATGCCAGTTTATCCATGATGAGGATCACAAAAGATCCAATATTTATGTATTTACAAAGGATGGATCTTGGAATTATAATGGAAGGGGAAAAATCGTATCTTACTTAGATGAATGTTTAACCATCTATACTTGTGAAGATTAAAGAGGTACAGAAAGAAGATGCAGAGTTACAAAAGAAGGTGAGAAATGTTCCTGAATTCAACCTTGATTGTGATGGGATAATAAAGTTCAGGAATCGGGTTTGTGTTCCTCCCATCCCAGAATTAAAGAAGGAGCTGCTGGATGAGTCTCATAGTTCTTCATTCTCTATTCATCCTGGAAGCACGAAGATGTATAGGGACCTGAAAGAGTACTTCTGGTGGGATGACATGAAAAGAGATGTTGCTGAATATGTCTCTCGATGCTTGGTTTGTCAGCAAGTTAAAGCTGAGAGACAAAAGTCTAAGGGGATGTTACAACCATTACCCATACTAGAATGGAAATGAGAAAACATCACTATGGACTTTGTCACTGGACTTCCTAAAACATCCAAAGGCAATAATGCTATCTAGGTCATAGTTGATCGTCTTACAAAGTCGGCACACTTCATCGCTATTAGAGAGGATTTCTCTCTAGATCAGCTTGCCAGGATATATGTAAAGGAAGTGGTAAGATTGCATGGAGTACCACTTTCCATTATATCTGATCTGGATCTAAGATTTACCTCAAAGTTTTGGCGAAGTCTTCAGCATACTCTAGATACAGAGTTGAGTTTCAACACTGCTTATCATCCTCAGACAGACGGCCAGTCTGAGAGGAAAATTCAAACTCTAGAAGATATGTTGAGAGCTTGCTCTATGGATTTCAAAGGTGGTTGGGATCAACACCTACCTTTGGTGGAATTTTCTTATAATAATAGCTTTCACTCTAGTATTCAGATGGCTCCTTATGAAGCTCTCTATGGAAAGAAATGCAGGACTCCAACTTGCTGGGATGAAGTTGGGGAAAGAAATCTATTAGGACCTAATCTTATTGATGAGATGGCAGAAAAGGTCAGATCTATTCAACAACACATAAGAGCAGCTCAGAGTCGACAAAAAAGTTATGCTGATAACCGAAGAAAAGACCTAGAGTTTTAAGTGTGTGATAAAGTGTTCTTAAAAATATCTCTTTGGTAGAGAGTAATGAGATTTGGAAAGAAGGGAAAGCTGGGCCCTAGGTATATCGGTCCTTTCAAAATACTGGATTGTATTGGGAAGGTTGCTTACCAATTGGCACTTCCACCGAATCTCTCTCAAGTTCACGATGTGTTCCATGTATCTCTCCTGAGAAATTACATACCTGATCCTTCACATGTACTCAACTCAGAAGTTGTACCGCTAGAACAAGATCTTTCTTATGAAGAACAACCGATAGAGATTCTCGATCGTAGTGAAAAAGTCCTACGGAACAAGACTACTCGCTTGGTGAAAGTTTTATGGAGGAACCACCAATTAGAAGAAGCTACATGGGATCTTGAGGATATGATGAGGGAGAGGTATCCTCACCTGTTTGTTACGAAGTAAAGAATTTTGAGGGAGAAATTCATTTTAAGTGGGGTAGAATGTAACACCTGAGACTTTTATGAGAAATATTTTTTTATGTTATATAAATAATCAAAGGAATCTTTCACTACACACAACACTAGCTTGGCTTGCTTTACACGCAATCACGACCTTCCTCGATAGCTTGCGTCGTACGCAATACCGAGTTTCACTAAACAACGATATGCTATTAAAATATTATTAAAACTAGCTGTTATGAATAGTAATACCCTCTTTTTGAAATTTTGTAAATTTTATTTTTCAAAATGGACTTCATTTTTGGATTCGGAATATCAAAATTATCCTAGGGTGAAATTTTGGTATTTTTTTGAAAACTTTCAATTTTTGATGAATAGTGAAAACACCGGGTTACTATTTAAAAACCGACTTTTTATTTAAATAATTATTTATTTTATTTAAATTTATTTTAGGTCAAAATTGACACATAATACCTATATAAGTTCAATTCAATTCATTGGAGTCATTTTATAATAATTTTAGATATATAAAAATTTTATTGAACTTTTCACCGTCTTTTATCAACCTCCTAGGAGAATTTTCAAATTCACATAAAACTTAATTTTACCACTTCTGTGAGTGGAATTTAGAAAATCCGAGAGACACGGTTAATATCAAGGACTAAAATTTGGTTGAATGAGATGAAAATAATTTTTGGCGAATAGTAACTTTTTACTTTTTTTTACCATGGTTAAAAGTAAATAGGGTAATTAAGGGTAAAAGTGTTATTATTATTACCCTAACACATATCATAATTCTACTAGATAAGTGTAATTCGACCAAAAACAACCTTAGTAATAAAATATGACCATTTAGGCCCACTTGGATTAGATTAGTACATTTATTATTAATTTATTTAAAGAAGGGTTAAAATAGTTAAAATCAAAGTTTAATAACTAAATCATTTTTAATATAGGGTTATATATAAGATAAATTCGACTATAAATATTCATTATAAATATAAAAATATTTCACACATAATTATATTTTATTTGTAATTTTTAGACTTTAAATAATATAATATATGTATGACACAATGATGATGCAGTAATTATCTTATTAATGACATATTGACATAATGGATGTTATAAATACCCAAATAAATGTAATTTGAGACTTTTTATGAACTAAAATAATTTTATATGTTAATATGACATGTTAGTATTGATTTAATAAACTTATTTAGAACTAATCATTATGTTATGATTTTTATAAAAATCAATTACCAAATAGTGTCAAAATTGACATAAAATAGTTTTTAAAACAAATATTATATTATTAATTGTTATTATATTCCTAAAAATCTAAGGTTTGGCCACGATACTTATATCATGATAGGTGTATCATTAATGGTCCACTTGAGGGTCTCTTGGATGTATATGGTAAGTTTATTAACTATATAACATAAAAATACAAAGTGACATGGTAAATGTCAATCTAATTAACTAAGAGTTAAAACTAAACGATAAGGTTAATATAATGGCCTAAACTTGTCTAAATTATATTTTATGAGAGTATTTCGACCCATACCCACCTTATCTTTGAAATAAATTAATTTAGAGCTATTAAAAACCGAATATGACTTTATAATAAAATAATATTTTTATTTTTTCCTAAGGTGCCCCTCTCCTCCCTTGTAAAAGGGCACCTCCTCCCTCTCCTCCTCACACCAATTTGAGCCTTCAATCTCGGCCAACCCCTGCCCATTTAACTTCCCCACTTCCCTATAAACATCCTATAGGTCCTGGTATTCTTCAGGGACCAATTTTAGTGCCCTAAGAGGAGGTCTCAAAGAGGCGCTTCAAAGAAGAGGTAATGTCCGTTACCGATTCTTTCAACTTTATTTCCTATTCTACTTCTTCTTCTTTAGTTGTTTCATTATGAAGTAACAAAATAAATATCAATAATATACTGATATGTTATTATAAGTATGAAACAACCCTATTTCACCATCTATCCATCCTACAGAAAACAAAATCACCGCGCGTGCGTACGTACAGAATACCGTCTCCACGCCGTGGTGTAATCTATTTTCCACCACCACCTTACATGGATGGGTATAAGGGTGTAAATAAAGACTATATATTATTATTGTAAAGTGATATTGATTCTGAAATAGTATACATACACTCCAATACAATTCCACAATCATGGGAATGATATCGTTGCTCATGCGTACGTACGGAATACCGTCTCCACGATGTGATGAGACTCGTTCTACATGATCTTCATTGCATAATGATTATATAAATGAATTGAATGAATAAATATGATATATATTAAACTAATACCATTCTGGAAATGATGTGTCTATAAAATAAAAAGAGGAATAAGAATTTATTCGACAAAACACACATACGAACATAATGCAATAAACACCCAAATAACAAGTAGCAATGAGATATTACTAATAAGAAGATAGGAATATGACCATATATGATATCATAAAAATAAGTATGATCCTATAATAAGTCAATGACATTATTTAAATCATTATACAGGAGGTTCGGACACTTACAAAGCAAATCAGACCCGAGGTAAGGGACAATATCGCAATCTCAATTTTTATCCGAGATTGTTTATACTTCAGAATTTACTGGGGAATATTTATCATCTACATCCATGTTTCCTCAATATTTAATATTATTTATATCCTCATAAAATTGTTTAAATCCAATTTAACCCTTCGGTGAGTTTTTAGTAAAAGATATGAAAGGAATCTTTTGTCGTTTTTCGTACGAGGTACTTTTTGACTTTTCCGACATAAGTACGAGAAGAATATTTTTTGAACTTATATGGCATGAATGGATTTTTAAAACATTATTTACAAGAAGCTTACTTTACAAGTTTTCAAGTTTATTTTTAATCAAATTCTTTTAGTTTAAAATTGTATGACATGTTAAGAAAGTAAAAATGTTTTTAAAGTAGAAAGGATATTTTCCTCAAGAATGGAGTTTGAGTGTTTTATCAAAATTATTTTCCATATAAGATAATGTAGGGTTCTGTTTATATCCCTATTATTAAATTGATTTTATTATGTTGTGATGGAATTATTTTTATGAATTCCTTTATCTTATATGAATTGTTTTATGATGTCACGATGTTTAAGATTCCCATTTTTATTACATGGGTTATGCAATGATGTATGATTTTTGATTTTGTAGCACACATAAGAATGGTATAATTATGAGATGGGTGGGACCTATATATCCCTCCAATACATTGGGTAAATATTTATATCTCATGAGATAGACATGGCTGGAACGGCAGGTTAAACCGGTTCAGTGAAACAGGACTGAAATGAGGAGTGAACTCAGTTCGGAAATGGAATTTGTCCACTAACATAGTCCGGGCAATGAGTCTTGACTAATAAGAAATGATTTTCTATGATTATGTGTGTATGACAAAAAGCTTCATGTTTTAAGTTATGATTATTGGGATTACATTTCACTTCTATGATTTATCCCATGTTATGATCTCTTTTGTAGGATAAGATTCTTTTCAAAATGTTATGTTCTTATAAATATGATATGTTTGATATTTATTTTGTTTACCCTTACTGAGCATTTGATCTAATCCTTTTGTATGTTTTCTTTTCCCCAGGTCAGGAAGAAGGATATTAAGTAGGATATGCCAAAAAGGAACTCAAGATATGATGAAATAAATGGGATACAACGTAGATGATTTATGAACCAATTGTTTATGTTTCCCAGTTTCTAAAGACACTATACCTATACGGTCCTTTCATGGTTTTTTTATATGTTGTAATAAGTATGATTCAATTTTGAAGTAATAACCATGTATGTAAAGTATGGGTCATTATACTGATACTCATCAAGAATTAGCGAGATATGAAAATGGGGCCACCTCATCAAGCCTCGCCCGCTCTATATATATGGGAGGTGGTTCAAATAGTGGTACCTCCAAAACAAATCAATGAAATTTAATCCTTATATACTAAAATGTAATATATGGAAGGGTAGTGTACACCCATATAGACCAAAAGTGAATCCATATCCCGAATTTTTGGATGAAAGTTTTACCCCACCCAATTTTGGAAACCATATATTCTCAACCATTTATGGTGTGGGAGATCACAAAAAACTTCTCACACACTTTGAGTCCAGATACAACCCAATTATGGGACCTCAAGATGAGAAGGAGGTGACTAAATTGAGTTTTTTGTAAAAACTATGGCTTGGCCAATCATCGTTTAGTACAACAGCCTTCTAACAGGATCTGTTGTGGGATATGAATACCTTCAAAATGGATTACTTTAGCTCTTCAGCTCCATGTTAAGTAAAATGATGGTTTTAGACCACATAAATTTCAAATAATGCATAAATGTTAGGGTTTATGACTTCATCATGAGATGGAAAGGTTTAACATATTCAATTTGTATCCCCCTATCATAAGAGAAACTTATATAACTTTATTATAAGAATATTCAAGATGTGTTTCCAACTCCTTTGATCCTAATGAATTATCTAGGTAGATCCTGTGACTTTGCAGATATGGTACAACTTCTAGAAGATTACATTCAGTGGAACTAGGATAAATATCATCCCATTCCCATGAAAAATGGAAAAAGTCCTGGTTAGGTAGAGACTACTTCTATTGCCCTCAAACTTGTAGCTATTCCATTTAAATCTCCCAGTCAGGCCTCAAATAATCCCATATCTCCTGTCCATAAGTAGCACAAAAAAATCACCCTCATTCTAAAAAAAGAGATCACAGTCACTTGTGTTTAAGGAATGAGTTAAAAAAGTATTCCTTCCAAAATGAGTTAGATCTTAGTTATTTACTTGTATCCATGGAAAATGACCTAATCAAGCTATCGTAGCCCAAAAAACCCAATGAGTTCAACCTCACTGACCATCCTAACTATTTCTCTTTTTGTAGGAGACTGGGACCCACAATATAGGATTGCTTTATCTTCAAAGACATCCTTCAGAACATGGTTTATTTTGGATAGGTGATAATAGATAAGTCCTTGGAACATGTCACCTTTGTAACCATCACACTACTAGAAGAAGATGGTGGGTAGAATGAATTTACAACCATGCGTGGAAAAAACATCAAAAACTGGATGACTAGAAATAAAGTTGACCGAGATCATGCCATTATGAGAGAACAAATTCACAAACTAGTAATGATCCTGACACCTAGGGAGGTTTCATTGAATATACCACCTAAATTTATATGAAATAATAAGTCACATTAAAATAAATAAGAAGAAGAGTCATATATAAATCCCATATGAACTATGACTCATTCAAATTTCTTTCCTTAATCTTTCAGAGAACATGAACTGACCCACTAAATGGTATAATAGGAGATACCCCTCCAAATAGAACCCTTATCAAATGAAGATATTAACTTTGGTTCTATTAATGTAATTCACTTAATATAACCCTTTTACAATTAAGAAAACTCGCTTGAGTATGAGTTCCATTTACCTCATTGGGGATCTGGAGGCTGAGGACATAGAAGGAAAGGTTATAGGGGATGGTGTGGGCTTGGATAAGACCAATATTATGATCATATCCCCATGGAATTCTTATATGTAGCTAAGAAACATGTGATAGAACTTCATCAATCCGAAAAAAATCATAGAGACACCCTATAACCCTTCAATTTTCATTCAAGACCAATCATTTTACATGTCTGACATGAAGATGTGAAATTGTCTAATCAAACAAGGAAAAGGGGAAGGATAATGTGACCTACACCACTTGTAGAAGAAGTTCCTTAAACATATTCTCAAGAACTAGGCTTGTCCACCTCAAAAACCTTAGATTATGAGTCACATAATATGGAGCAACCCCACCTTGGGAAGCACAAACCTCTAACAAGAAAATAAAATATTATAAAATAATTGGTCTTTGTCCCAGCCAAAATCTCAATCCTAGATACTCACCATCTTTCATTAGAGAGGTACCCACTAAGTACCTCTAGATAACACCAGATTTTGAGACAAAATTCACTACATCTAAGGTTTACCGAGTGGGGAATATTCCATAAAAATTTCATACCACTAACTCATTCACTGAATAAGACCAAGAAGATGTCATCCAAGGAAATATCATACCATAATATATTTCTAGAAATCTCAACAATGTCAACATATGAAGATATCTAGTTGAAAATGTTTTTTATATCAACCTCATCCTGACCCAGACCCTCTGAAATTTGGAATATATTTAGTGGGACTTATCTCTGAAAAAACTAGCCATTAAAGGTTATGATTAGAGCTATAAAAGGCCTATCAGGATGATAAATCTCAAGGATTAGTTTGGGGATCTTACATCTAATGCCGAATTTATGGTTATCTATAAATACATAGCATATAATTTCTTTCTTGTAAGACCTTAGATCCATAGGCACATGGTGGTACCTTCAAAATTTCATCAATTCTTGAAATACCCCATCGATAGAATGGTTGGAATACTACACAGTGAAAACACCCCCATTGAGTTTTGTGAAACCATATATTATGAGGAAAGTTTCTATATGATGGAATGAAAAGAACTAATGGTGGATAATGATATGAAGGTTTCATATCCTAATGTCTTGGAGACTATCCATGAGAATCTTTGGAGATTTCTTGACAGAAATTATGTGTTTCCTATAAACCTGATTAGGGTAGTATATTCAATCCCAAAAAGATATGATGAACCAAAATATTCATTGGATCATGTCCATGTTATAAAAATTACATCATATGAAGTGTATTTGTCAAAGGGAAGTTAGAATTATTCTCTATCAGAATTAAATAATTCTCTTATAATATTATCCAATTTGGATGATGACCCAAGACATTATCTAAAAATCATGATTTCTATATTTTCTTCCCCTAGTAGCATCCCAAAATAATACAAGAATCCACAAAATCTCTCTAAAATGATTTTGAAATATCTGAATTTAAATATATATTCTCTTGGATTCCATTATTTCAATAGTGATAAAGATTCCCCCGAATTATCCACAGTGTTTGAAAATACCTCCACAGAAATAGAGATGGAAGATGAAGAGGATGACCTTAGGAATACCCCTACCCCATTTGAGGAAGGATTATAAACCACCATCAATGAGCTCAGGCAGGTAAATCTGGTAATAGAAGAAGACTTGTGACAGACATTAATTTGTTCCACCTTGCCTCTCAAGGGCTAGAATAGGTATATTTAATTTCTAAAATAGCATTGATACACGTTATCTTGGAATTATACAGAGATTCCCAGTATGAAAATTGACGTGGATTCCTATCACCTAGTCTTTCCCGATGACCATCATGGTTTCAAGTAGGAATCTAGGAGAATGAACTCCTTTAACGATACAAATGTAGAATCAGAAGTTGATAAATTTAATAAGAAAAACTTTGTCCGAGAGGTTATATACCCAAAATGGCTTTCCAACATCGTCCCTGTAAAGAAAATGAAAGGGAAGATCAGCGTCTGTATTTATTTTATAGACCATAATCGATACAAACCAAAAGATAATTTTCCATTATCGATCAAATAACTCTTGATCGATACAATTAATGGATCCCAAGCCCTATACTTCATGGATGTGTATTTATGGTATAATAAGATATAAATGGCCCTTGAAGATGAGGAATCCACTACCTTCAAAGAACCTCAGGGGATTTTTTTCTATCATGTATTTAACATTATAATAAATAATTCTAGCAATACTTAACAACATTCCATACATCATATATTTAAACCCTTTATGGGGTGAATCATGGAATGTTACATTAATTATCTAATGATTAAATGTTGATAATGATGTGATCACCTCACTGATCTTCAAACAAAATTCAGAATGTTTTAGCAGTAGAGTTATAAGAATAATCCTCTGAAGGGTGAATTCATAGTAACATTATCAAAATTCATTTGTTTTTTACACCACTACAACATCAAGGATGATCCATAAAAGACTAGTTCAATCCTAGAAATTCCACCCCCTTATAATATTAAAGAACTAAGGGGGATATAAGGGAACCTCACTTATATTAGAAATTTGATAGCTAAATTGGCTATAAAATACCCCCCTTCACCATGTTAATGATGAAGGGAGTAATATATCAATTAGATGAGGACTGCCAAGAAACTTTCGAGAATCTCAACCAATATGTATTTCACAAACCAGTCTTGATTCTACCAGTAAAGGGAAAGATTCTTATCCTATATGTGGAAACCATTGAATGATCACTTTAATATCTAATCGAATATAAAAATGATATGGAGAATTAAAACAAACTCAACTATCTCAGTTGAACAATGCTAGGTACCGAGACATGGTATTCCAATATCGAAAAAACTACCTCACACTCGTCATTGGAGTAAAAAATATGAGGCATTAGTTGTAACACCATGAAGTCAACTTGTTCTCTCATATTTACCAACTCAAGTAAATACTTTTCTACCCTATGTTGACTTGGAATTTAGCTCGGTGGGTGGTTATCATGCAATAGCATGACATCTAATTTGTGTCACAGAAGGTAGTTAATGGGAATTCCTTGGCTAATTTCCTTACAGCATATCCCGCCCAAGAAAGAAATCCAGTGGAATCCAAACTCCCAGATGAGGAGGTTTTCTATACCCATGATACTCCCTGAATATGGGATATTTATTTTGATATAACCTCATGAATTCCTATTTTCAATAGGATAGAATACCCGAATCTCAACTATGTTGGTATATTTTGTATATTTGTTTCCCCAAAAAAAGTTTTTCCCATACTCTTTATCACTGTCTCAAGGCTATACTAATAATGAGGAAAAATAACAAGATCTTATATCAAAATTGGAGAAATCTTAGCATCTTTCAATATATTACCTAAATATGAAAGGGGACTCGAAACTAGTGATCAAACAAATAAACTACGAGTATGTGACCAGGAAGGAAGAATTGGACCATATCCTTGGTTACAATAGAGGATTGATGGTGTAATTACCCTTTGAACCAAAATTTTATCATGTACCTCAATCAAAAAATGATCACATTGATGAACTGACTAATGTAGCCATATTCCTAGATAACCCCATTTAGGATGAAGTGGTTTTACACATCACACATCAAAGGGTGGTCTCATTAGTCATCGTCTGTGACATGGAAGAAATCAACCAGTTCAACACTACCTAAGGGTGTGATGATCCAATATTCACCCATACATAGATTAATACCATAATATATTACCTCCAAAATTCAACCATCCCATTAGATCGATCCAAAAGGGAATAGATTTGATGTTGAGAAGTGAACTTGACCCATCGGGACTGGCCAAATGAACATAAATCACTCTATAAATGACACTTCAATGTATTCCTCCTTAGATGAATTACAAAAGGAGATATTATTTACATCATTAAAGAAGTACATGAAGGATCTTGTGGTGATCATCAGTCTAGAACCAGAGGAACACACCAAAATAGGAATCTTGGTTAATACTGGAAAACAATTATGCATGAATGTGTGGAATTCAACAAGAAATGTCATGCATTACAGATTTATGAAAACTTCATCCATTAATCCGAGAGTTTCCACATATAGCTAAGTATTCCTGGTCATTTTCCACATTAGTAATAGACATTGTAGGGCCATGTCCCCCATCTGCAACCAAGAAGTTTAAGTACATTCTTACTTCAATTGATTTATTTTCAAAAGGGGATAAGGAAATACCACTCAAGGAATTAATGATGATGAATATCATAAAATTCACAAAGCCAAATAATAAAACCAAATTATGTGTCCCACACAAAATACTTTTAGATAATGGACCCAACATATACTCTACCAAGATAAAGAAATTGTAATAGGAATACAACATTGAGCCCAACCATTTATCTCACTACTATTCCATGAAAAAATGGAAAGATAGAGGCCCCTAATAAGACTCTATCAAATAATCTCTAGAAAATGGTGGATAAGGACAATAAGTATTGGTTAGAAAAGATCCTCCATGCTCTATGAGCCTACCATGCAACCACATGCAATGAAACACAAGAGGCCGAATGTTAACCGGTTTATAGAACCATTGTAGTGTTACCCATAGAAGTTTAATTTTTCTCACTATGAATAGATATCTATGGAAAAAATATTAGATGATGAGCAGTCACAAAATAGGTTGGATGAGTTGGAACAACTCAATTAGAAAATATTTCATACACTAAAAAACCTTAAATTTTATCAGAATTAGATTGTATGAGCCTTTAATAATGAGGTTTCCCCCCACTCATTCATTCAAGGATAATTGGTATTTGTCCTTTGAACCTCGATAATACAGAGAAACAAACCTCAAAAGTTGGAACCCAAGTGGGAAGGGCCTTACATAATACATAAGGTCTATTCCAATGGAGCTACTCATTGGCCATAATGGATGGGGAATGTGTTACACACCCACTAATGAAAGGTCTCTTAAGAAGAACTTTGAATATATACCATTAGGGATTCCATGTCCTGGAGGCAAGACTTTAAAATATGCAGCATCTTATATCCTTACTAAATGACATTAAACTGTACGGTAGATATCCTTACCACATGATGTTAAAATGTATTAAATATTTCCTCACTGCATGATGTTAAATTTCACGTAGGTAATTACTTCATGAAAGATTCACTATACATGATCTAGATCTATGTGAATTAAAACTTAAGTACTCCCATCCCCATGTGTGTTTCAGATATGCATAGATAATTTTCCATAAAATAACTACATGTGGATTTATTCATTTTTACACCATAAACAATGTGATGACAAGATCTCCAATCCTAGGTAAATCCTCAATAGAAATGTAAAAAATACCCCTCCCTATGTATGAGTTAGATCCATACAGGGAATTTTTCTATTCAAGAACTATATGTGGATTGATTCATATTACCATAGGATACATAGTGACACCTAGGTATTCAATCTTAGGCCCAGTAACAATATAAAATTTATCAAATTTATATGTATAGGCCATACCTTCGTAGAAAAATTTCCAATAAGAACTATGTGTGGCTTGATTTTTGTTTACATAGGAAACATAGTGAAACCTGAATCTATAATCTCAGTTCCATCCACAATATAAATGGAATGAAATATTTCACCCATGCATATAGTTTAGACCTACACATGTAATTTTCTATTCAAGAACTACCAATGTATTGATTCCTATTTCTACAAGATATATAATGATGTCCAGATCCCAAATCTTAGGTCCAGATGAAACATATAAAATGGAAACAAAGTCCACTCTCTACATATGGGTTAAACCTGTATAGGGAATTTTACATTAAATAACTAAGTATGGATTGATTCTTATTATCATAGGATACATAGTGACATGTAAATCCTAAATCATTGGCCCAAACATAACATATATTAATGCACCCTTCCTTGCATATGTGCTTAACTTATGTAGGGAACACTCTCTAAAACTATGTGTGGATTGATTCCTATTACCACATGATACATAGTGATGCCTAGATCTTTCATTTCAGGCCCATTCATGAGTTTCCATCACACCAAATCATGACCCTCATTGATATTAAAATTTATGTAGAGGATCCAATCCACATCAAATTGTGAATAACCTAATATATTCCTTGACATATATCCTCATGCAGCTTAATCAAATTCCCCATTATCCCTTGTTTCTCACATCAGGCATGAATCACGTGAGATTAGGGAACCTGAAAAGTCACTCTAGTTGGTAAAACTGAAAAAATATTTGTACAAGGAATAACATCATAATCTCATGATGTTAAACTACCTGACAACATCATAGTCACATGATATTAAACTATATGAAAAGTGGTTTCCATACTGAACAAATCATCACCCTGATAACTGTGTATTCAATAATTTAATTTCTTATCCCTTTACCCAAAAAATGTGTTCAATACACATCTATGTATCCTTTAGGGTGTTCAAAATCTTATTCAATATTATTTTCTCAATGAACCAAACTCATATCATTGATATCTGAGTTGATACTAACCAATTCCTAGAAGTGATATCCTTATCCTAGAACCCCATGAACCTTAATCCACCTTTCTCTTGGTTCTCCCCTATAACAAACTAGAAAAGGGACTAGTTAATCCAAAGGTACATCACTAGTATTCGATGGTAAATAATACCATGCATCAGATCTTGGTCCTAGTGGGAATTTTGGTCCTAGAAGAGAGGCCCCCCTTAAACCTAATAGTTATTTTCCTGACTGCGTATAATATGGGATTCCACCATTACTAATGGTTGAACCGTACCCTCCAATCTCCACCTCTTATTAAATGAAATATTATTGGGTTATTATTTACACTTACAAAAAATAACTATTCAAGTAGATTCAAATACTCTCTATGTTACACATATGTTCATAACACCCATTGTCAAATCAATATTTTGACATCACATTCTTATACTCTTTCTATTTTAGGTTATGCATATCCTATGAAGACCTAACTTCATTGAGATTTTAAATCCCTTAAGAAAAATATTTTTTACACATAAGGACATGAGGCATTTCCTCAAATTTTTCCCATATCAAACAGGTATCAAGAATGATTCAGTGGTTTGTTCCTTCATATTCAAAGTCCTAGTGGCATGAAAATGAACTAAATAACATTCATATCAGAACTATGTGTATATTGATTCCTATTATCATAGGATACATAGGGATTCCTAGGTATTCAATCTTGATTCAAGCCATAATGTAATGATAAAATTCCACTTTTCTACACATGTTCCAGATCGGTGTATTGATCTTTCTTCCTAATAAATATGCGTGTCTTGATTACCATACTATGAGATACATAGTCATGCTTGGATCCTCCATTTCATGCCTAACCCTGAATTATAACCACTCCAATCTATTATCCTTGGTGAGAGCCAAATTTGTGTGGGGATTCTGTCTTGTACCAAAATGTGAATACCACATCATATTCCATATCATGCACTATCACACGGTTTGGTTGAATGTCTATTTGTATCTTGTTTCTCACATCGTGCATGACTCATGCGAGCTTATAGAAATTGGTAAGACACTATGACCAACGTGATCATTGTCTGTTCTATTCAAATATAGGAAACAAATCTATATTAACATGATGTAAAACTACACAATAATTTCCATATCATATGATGTTAAACTTCATGAAAAGAGATATTCATACTGAATAGATCAGATTCATGATGACTATGTATCTAATAATCACATGTTTTATCCCTTCACCACAAAACATGTTCAATACAAGTTTTCATAGCCTTTATAATTCTCCAACCCTTCTAGATTCGTATGTTCTCCTTGACCCAACTTCATATACTTGATACATGAGTTGATAACAAATAACTCCTTGAGTTGATATTCTTCTCTTGGAACCCCATGGAACATGGGGTCCCTTGATCATGGTTCTCCCCTATAGAAAAATGGTTATAGGGACTTGTTAATTTGAAGGAACACCACTAGAATTCAATGGTGAGTATCATAATGCCTCAGAGCTTGTAACTAGTGGGTGTTTTAGTCCTATAGAAAACCCCCCTTTAATCCCATGAGTTATTTCCCTAAATGTGTGGAATATGGGCTTCTACCATTATAAATTTTAAACCAATACCTATTGGTTTCTACCTCCATTTAATGCATATATTCCTGGGGTATGATTTAAAATTCCCATAAACCCACTATTTAATCAAATTTAGATACTCTTGATGGTACACATTTCTGAAACCTACCCATTATCAAAGAAATATTGTAATAAAATATTTTTGTTTCTCTTCATCTTAGGGTATGGATCTTCTATAAAGATATAATTTCCATGATTTACACACTCCTCTGGGTGATAAATCCTTGTCACATGATGTTAAACTACCAGAAAACATCCTTGTTGCAAAAAATTATTATACAAGACACATGGTCCATCCTACAAGACCTATAATTTCTTAGAGTTGACCATCCTATCCATGAATCAGTTCTAGGGATGAATCATTTATCTCGATACTAGAATAAAATTTAGAAATCTCATTTCTCTAAATACGAGACCTATCTATATAGAGGACCCATTAGATGACCATTATGCTGAGACTCACTGAATAAAAAACATGAATCAACTTAAGGATGTATGAGTCACTATGTATGAATGAGATCTATATAAGTATTTCTTTTTTATGTGATATGTCTATATGGGAAGGGATCCAATATATGGATACCGACCAATAATCTTTTGAATGGATAAAATAAGCCTTTTGCATCTGGATTACCCTAACCGGAGAAAAATATATTTAAATATATCTTTCACAATTTCATGTCACTTCCTACTTCCTTACCATATGATGTTAAACTGCAAGGAAGACCTCATTATCACATGAAATTAAAAGGCATTCTAGATGAATCCCTACAACATGACACTAAACTATGCAGACCATCATCCATCACCACTCTTTATCAAAGGACTATAAGATCTTGGCCTTGTTCAACCAAAGTTTGGGGGTACTTTTATAATATTTTGAGCACCTTAATCTTTAAACTAAAATATTTATTTTGAGTGTCTTTTATTTCTTCAAAACTTCCATGGCCCTCAGGAAAGGACACCCGACTTTTAGGGAACCTTTTTTTGACTATGCATGTCTACCCAAAGATCTTGAATAGGTACTCCCAATCATCAACCAAATGTGTCTTTACCTTAAAATGGGATTCTAATCCTTGTGAGACCTGGAATTATCATAGTGGAGATCATCACCATAGAGAGATTCATGATCATCCTCAATATGATTCTCCCATATTATCATTCGTGATTATAAAACCTTGATCCATTATTTAAAAAATTCCCATACACATATTTGGAAGTTGTTAAAGTACTTTTGAACTTGGGAATACCAATTAGGTTGTTTTGTAACACTCCCATCATAATAGTTCCACGTGCATCATGACCTTAAACTGTAGTCACTTTGTCAAAGATGTACTGAATTAAACTCTATCATTTTATGGTCAAAATAAAAAGACCCTAAACTACTAATGAAAGAGAAATAAAACTTGTTATGATAAAAACCTAAAAATGGAGATCTTAGGAAAAATCAATTCTCTGTTCTCTAAACTCTTAGTCTCCATAGTTTAGGTAAAAGTTAGAGTGTAAATAAAAACAGTTAAAAATATTACAGGGCCCATCTTGTGGATTAATAAAATCCAATACATGATCTTTTGATCCCATAGTCCTAGAGAAAGGTAGAGTAATAATTTTTCATATATCATTGCCAAAATAACGTGTTCACTGGGCCATTAAAAAGCTTTTAGGGTGCCCAATCCCTTCTTGAATATGACATTTTTCACAAATCACCTTCATATGTTTAAATTATAAGCTGACACTCACCAATTCCTTGAGTTGATACACTTCTCCTAGAACCTCATGGAATTCAGTTACTTATCTCAGTTCTTCTCTATAGTGTTTTGGTAGTAGGGAATAATTTATATAATGTACCCCCACAAGTATTCATTTGTGAATCATAAAAAACCTCAGAGATTTCACCTAATGGTTGTTTTGGTCTTGGAGGAAAGTCCCCCTTAAACCCATAAGCTATTATCCTAGTTTATTTCAATACTATTTCCACCATTAATAATGGTCAACCTATATACACTAACCCCAATTTTAAGTTGCATTATATATTCCTAGACCATGATTTACAATCCCCATAAATAGACTATTCAACCAGATTCAACATCCTTGATGTTACGTCACCCTGTATTGTACCCATTCTAAAAGTAGAAATGAAATATTCCATTTCTAAACCCTTTTATGGCCCTCACCACATAATACAAAATAACATGGTGTTGGGATTGATATTCCTAACCATAAATTAAATAACCCTTGGGTTCTAGATCTATTCGTTGATAGCCATGTTCTCTATATCCCACTTCACCATCCAAACAATTGAATCTTTATAAATCATTCACAACCCTTGGAAAAGAGTGGGGACACATATTCTTGACCATGCATGTATTCCCTTTAGTATCATTCATAAATGCCTTTGAACCATTAACTATAGGAATATCCCCTTATAAGAAAATACCTATGATCCTCTTAAGACCCAACAACATCATAGGAGAACTAAACACCTTAGAGTGTTATGCGATCATCCCTGGCATGTCTTCCCCGTTCTATATTCAATTGTTCCAACCCTAGACACATTATTTACACATCCCATATTCCAACAATCAAAATGGATCTAGAATCCCTAATACTATGCCAAAATAAATGAAACCAGATATTTATAAGGATGCATGATTTCATAACCCTTCATGGATACACATCCTTTATAATTTTCACAAGAACATAGGGTGTAAAAAACTCTTCTTGAAAATTCATTGTTTATAAAATAAATTAAGAATTTATGGTAACGTAGCCCTTCATGTATAATCATTATTAATAATCCTATTAAGGATTCAGGCTTTATGAACCTTTCATGAATACCCATCCATCACAACCAACAATTGAAGGTACAAGTTAGAAGATCATAAACTATAAAAATAGATAGTCTGAGATAAAACACCATAAACTAATACAATAGATATTATAAGATAGAAAACCATAAACAAAAATATATATAGTTCAAGATATAAGGACATAATATACAACCATATATGGTTCAATTTGAAAGACCTTAAACTATAATAACAAATTATCTGGGCTAGATGACCGTAAACTACAATAACATAAGGTCTAAGATGTTTGACCTAAAGTTATAGAATCAAATAAGTCCTATTAAGATAGCATTATACTTCCAATTAAAGGATACAAAATGATATCTTGGATGAAAACCCATAAAAGGAACCCTATGAAAAAGTAGATTATCTGTTCTTTAGACACACATTTTGTGAGATCCAGGAAATATTGATGACTTATGAAATGGAAAAGAAGAAAAACTTATTAGAATGAAAATATATAAAAGGAGGAATAAAAAAATTCAAGTCCAAGCTCAAAATTCTTTCCACATATGAAACATTTGAAAAAGGTTGGTAAATAAAAAAAAGATATACAAAGATTTTAGGGGATATTATCTGTCGCAAGAAAAGAACAATCTATGCTCGCTTAGTCCACTAACCTAGGAAAACATTAGAGGACTGTAACTATGGGATATATTTACCTAGATTATTCATTTGAACTCAGTTATCATGGGATAATGGGAGTAGATAAATCAATGAGGATTCTTATGTCAGTAATCATTCCTGAAAAATTCTCAAGAAAGGTCTATTATGATTCAAGAATTCAAATTCAGTTGTTTGAGTTTACATGGTATTATGAAAATAATGGATATTTTTGAGGATCTATATGGTAAAAATCCAATAAAATTTCATAGACATACTGGATAAAATATATCTTGATATAAACATATAAATTTTAGAAGATGTGTTAATCGATCAATTATAGAGGAGGGATAAATCTCTATAGCCCAGAGTCTCTCCTGTGAATTCTTAAAACAAAATGACGTTCATAAAAGTAAAGGCCCATTAAAAAAATTTCTTGGAAGATTGTTTAAGCTCCACTGGATTTTAATCTAGGAGTATAAGTATTGTAAAAACTAATAAACCAATTTAGTTTTCACCTATACAAACCAGTATAATGGTTCTACCCTGGAATGAACATTGAGTTTGGCCTTCTCCACCAGGTCAAGGAGACCCTGATAGTCTAACATAATTTTCTCAAAGGTTTTTAGCATGTAGTGAAACCATGAAAACTCCTATATAATATGATCGATTTCAGAATGCAATCAACCAATATCGTCCTTCTCGTCATTGATCATGTTTCGACGTGTTGTTACTTTCACCACATGCTGGTAAACCTCATTTAGGGTCTCATCTCAACTTCATTTGACTGATGTTGTAGTCTCCACCATTATCACCCCCAACTCCAAGACACTCTTATATTCTCTCAGGATAATCATTTCCTTTAACATGGCATAAAAATATTATAATCGACTCCCCTATATCCATAGATGGTGAAAATATATGTACGATGACCCAGTTGATCCTTCAACTCCTCTAAGGCTCCCTCTAATATAAGGATCCAAATATCCTCAACACTTATCACCACATCTGTTGATGAAACTCCATATACCCCAGGCCTTAACATTATCCTAAATTTGGAACAAGAATATAGTATTAGACTATGACTTTGATTGGGGGAATCATGTTCACATTCCTCGATGCACTTAGAATAGATCAGAATTCTACTTAAACCAACCAAGTTAGGGGGTATTCTAAAGAAGAAGGAATCGAGACCTTTAAGACCTGATCTAATGGTACTGTAATGAGAGGTATAAAGGATTATCAATAAGTAGTTGAATAATTTTATGCTTTAATATAGTCAATGACCACGATAAATGACGGAAACATAATTTTCTTAAATTCATTGCTGGAAACATTGGTCACCCCAATACCATCTTTAGGGGAAGAGGTGATTCCCTCTTGTGATGAAAAACTTGGTGGAATTGCTAATGTTTTATCTATTGGAATAGTTTTCCCAATGCCTTTAGGGACTATGAGAGTTAAGAAATGGTAGAAAACATAGTACAAATTGGATGATATTTTTTGTCTCTAAGAAGTGATCATATTCTCCCATTAATGCATCAATTAAGGATAAATTAGTAGAATAATAGATAACATCCTCTACTTCCTCCAAAAGTGTGTTTTCTTGGTTCATTTCAAATTGAATAACTGAATGTATTGGTCCCAACAATAGATTTTAGTCTAGATAAATAAAAATACCATCAATATTCTTCAGAATAGATGTTCATTCCTCCACATGGGATCATTGGTGGCATACACATTTTTATAGATTAGAATAATCTATTGAAATTTCATTGAAAGGGGATAAATAATGAATGATCCTTACTCGATGATTCTAGGTGAGAAACCTCGGATGGCGTGGAGCACTTTTTATTTATTTTCCTCTCAATGGAAGGGTCAACAAAAGGAGTTGATGGTGAAGGAACGAAGGATGGTATTAATGGAGGTGTAGATTATGATCCCTCAAGAATGGTAACCCCTAACCTCATTAGCTCCATTTGATTCAGAGATTCCTCATCATCAATCCACTAGTCATCACCCAATTCATCTCCAATAGCTGTATCCCTAATAGAATATACAGGAGATGGTGGGAGTAACTAGTCTCCTTGACCCCATCCATTTCCAAGGAGATACAAGACATGTTAAAATGGTTTTGATAGTAATACAGTCATTTGAGGATGTTCATGAAATAATTATTACCTATTATTTAGGGATAAGTTGGTTCCCCAAATCCACATAAACTAAAATTAAGCCAGAAACCATCATTCGTTTCACTCGAGTTGAGTATTGGATTTGGAATTTCACACTTTGTTATATTACATCATAGTCTTGAATGAAGGCCTTGACCTAGGTAGGTTGGTTTTTAAAGTTGATGTCTATGGGAGAGTTGATTAGTGTAAATATTGTTAGGTCAATTTTGACTTGGCATAGAAAACCCCATATTTCAGTGGATGAGTCATCCACCCTTCAAATTTCCCATCATTGATATGCAGCAAGAAACACCATCCTGACTGAGACTACACTTATAGGTGATTTTCTCATTATAGATATACAGGTTAGTGCCATTCCTGGTAACCAGAATTATTCTTGATACGTCACTTCTTTATGAGGAATCTATGGGGTTTTTTGGTTTATAGGAGGCATGTTTCTTTCTAGGTATTGGATTGGAATTTCCTATTAGTGGTAGATTTTTTGCCTCATGTACTCATGTGGATAATTTCCCATTTAGATATAATTAAATATAAATATCATTATAGCATTGAGAGAGACTAATCTCAGTATCAGTTGGGGGAATTATTATCTAAATCTAAGTCTTCTCTACGATAAAAATTTACTATAATTGATGATTGACTATTGGGTGTGTCGTGGATTGAACATAAATAGGTTCATATAAATTTTTAATGGAAAAGAATGATCCTTGAACTAATAGAGAACATACCACATGTACAATATGTTACCATCAATTTGGATGGAAAGGACGCTCTCACAAATTGACATCATGAAAGGCACACCTTAGAGTCACCCCTGCTAATGTCTATTATACTACTAATGGAAATCCATTAAGGTTTGAAGTAGAATCCATCCTAACGGATCAGTAAGGAATTGATTTACCTTTTCATGAATATAGTTGGTCCCACCCCACTAATTCACTGCAAAAAGGGATTTCAATAGACATCGGGGTTGTTTTGGAAACTTATATATTTGTAGCTACCTAGGTGAGCCCCCATCCAACTAAATAACTCCTAGATGGGGATACTGATTTTGTGTGGGGATATTCCCTAGTAAATATGGAAAATGAGTCTATATAGTCTATTCGACATAGGAATTTTCAACCCAATATGCCTTCCTCCTACCATGGATTCCACCATCATAAAGTTGTAATCTCTGACTCCACCCTTCTCTCAAGTCATGAGAAGGTACCCACTCAGGTACATAGAGAGAACGATAGCCAATCAAATGGATTATTCGATGTCATTAACAACTTCCAAACCTATGTTTCGGAATAAAACCTCTTTTAATGTGGGAAAATATGCACTTTAAGTAGTGTGAGAATCCTTTGATGGGAAATACTTCAACTTATTGTCTTTGGGTTCAGAGAATGCCTCCTTGATAATGTATCCTAGCTATTGCTTAAATGGGATATAGACTCTAGGAAGTGGGGCCTTCCCAAGGGCCTTCTCAGCCAGCCTAATCAACTCCCTAGTGATGGTTGGGGTACACTATATATCATCCAAAATAGAATATTGAGGGAGAAACATGTATTACTTATCTCCAAAAATATTTGTGGAATAGATTATCTCAACATCCTACAGACTGATGCTGACTTCTCCATGCGTTAGATAAAATGTGTTTGTATTTGGACTCCTCCTTTTGAAAAAATAAACCATTAATATCTTATTACAATAAGAACGGGTTTGTGAGATCCAAATGTCTTAATACATAACAATATGTTTTAAATTAGTGACAAATTCAGTAGTAGTATGCTGTACCATAAGGACCATCCCAATTCCATCCCAAAGCTCCCTCCTAATCAAAGGTCCCAGGCTGGCACCATCCAAACTTCTGTTTCATCACACATTTCCACATTATTTATTAGTACATAATGATTTTGGAGTTGGATTCATGATAACACCCTCTGAAGTCTGTTGGTATAAAATTTATTATATACCTGTGTAAGCATATTTCCTTATCACTGAAGTGACCTATATGATAGAAATTTTCTCTCAAGGTGGTATGGGTCTACTAGACCCAAGGAGGCATGATCTCCAATTGTGTCAGAAGTATGGTAGCATCATTTTTTGGGCTAAACCCATAATGAGGTAAGAATTATGATAAGTGGTATTCCACAAGATTTATCCCCACCAGATCTAGCATTGTCTTCTAGGATGAATTGGTGATAGAATGCTGGTCAGAATCCATACTAGAAACCATATAATTATATTGATCCATAGACACTACAACATCCTACCATAGATCAATTTTGATCAATTCATAAGAAAAATATAACAGAAAATTAATTCTTTTCAGAAGTAACAGATTGATTATACATGTAAAAATAAAAGTGAGTCAAATGACTTGGGAAGCATCACGTGAATCATGTGAACCAATGACATTAAATGATCATAATATATATATCTAGTCACCCAAATCACTTAAACATTGGAAGTAAATGTAAATCACATAAATCCCATGCACATCACACATCTTGCTACTACTCTTGCGAAGTGCATGATCTGTTATAAGTCTTGTAATCATGTAACCAAGAGAAGGTCATGCGAATCACATAACAATCCAACAATCACGAGACAACACTAAAAGATCATGAGAGGTAATATATATAGATCTATGGCCAAGGATTAACCTTAATAACTATGTAAATTACCTTGGATTAGTCTGTGGATTTTTTAATCATGCACTGAGACAACTTGTTCAACTGATAAGATCATGTGATGAGGTCACATGATGGGTTACAGGAAGAGGTCTTATAAAGAAACCTCATGAGAGATTTAATCACAATATCTCTAGAGTATTGGTTTATAAGTGAAATGGATGACCTCCCAATCACCTATTCCTAAGGTAACCCACATAATGTGAATGGTCACCCAAAAGACCAAAATCCACTCAAAACACCGATAAGTGGATGAAGAAGGAGCTCAGGAGGGAATTTAATTTCCTCCAAACCAAGTCCCTACCCCTTTAGATATGACTTCTAGAGGGGGGTGGGGTGGGTTGAATTGGTTGAATCCCACTAAATGAGCATTGTAAATTTTAGGATTGGAGAAATACCAAAATGGTAAGTGTTATTTTGAAAAAAAAATAAAAGCGGCATCATGGATAAATGGGGATTAGGAACTTGAGTCTTACAAATCACATGACCATAAAGACATCACGCAAATGGGTCATTAAAATCACTTGGTTTTATAATGATCACATGAATACCATCTGACGAGACCTCCCGATCTTTAAAAGGATTCTAGACAAGCACTGATGATCATGAAAAGGATTCAAGATGAGTTCCCCTAATAATGATACATGTCGCTCGATAGACACCTATGAATAAACCAATAACTTTATAAAATAAAATTATAAAAATCTAGAAGCATCATGTGAAGGGGAGTTATGCTTATTTTCACGATACATGCTTATGAGGTCTGAAAGATCAATTATATATAACAAGAAAACCCCTAATGGAATGTCAAATTTGTCAAACTAAGGATATTATACATGTCACCTTCATCATGCGATGGGAATCATGAAAGTCCATTTGATCATATGATTCCATGATGAAAAACTTATGGCTGAATGGCATTGGATTTTTAAAATAATGAAAAATATGGTACCCTTATGAAAAGAAGAGTTATGCTATTTTTAATGAGAAAGGGATATGTTCTTTATGTGATCAATCTACCTCAATCATGAAAATGACCTTTTACATGCCAACTTAATCTTCTAAAGGGCCCTAGAAATGTCTTCCCCTGTCATGAAAAGGCTATCCAACATGCTAGTCCGATCTCATGAAGACACCCAAACATGTTGAATTGACCTTGAAATGTTCAATTGACAAGTCTATTTGATTATTAATAATCACTCTAACAAACCATGGGTTCAATAAATATGTAAATTATGGAATTATCTCATGGAAACTATTTATTATGTGACATGAAGATGACATCATGGATGACCCATGATGGGATCACACAAAATGTGTGATGTGATGCTCCATCCATTGACTCAAGCCCATATATGAGATTTAAGAACCATGTGAAGAAACATAGATCTGGGGTAGTGATGTATATAAATAACCCCTTCCATAGAAAAAATATACACATGGATAACAAAGGTAAGAGTGGAATTTATGAAGTGTAGAACCACACAATTATAAGAGTCTTCCACTAGGTAAACCTGGGGAATGACTTAAGGGATTATGAGTTATGTCTATAAACCTTATATGATCACTTCATTAATCACATGATGAAGTTATGTCATGTTGGATGGATCATGTTAAAGAGTTTTCATGTGTTAACTTGGTCATGCAATGCCTCACTAGGCCATCTCCTGATGAACATTGAGTTATTTATGCGGTAAAAGGAGGAAAAATATAAAATCAATACATGAATATGGATACATTGATTTTCATGTGAAAGAGGTCATGAACCTCACACAAACCTTTCATTACTTAGGTTATGGTTTCCAAACATGTCTGGAGAATCATGCGATAAACTTTTAGAGATGTAGGTCAGTTCACAAAATATCCTCCTTCAGACATGTCAGCTAGTTCATGTGAAGCCCTCCGAACATGTCATCTAGACCATGCGAAGTCTTCAAAACATGTCATATGGTTCATGTGAAGCCCTCCAAAAATTATAGGAATATAATGAGAAGTCCTCCATACATGTCATATTGTTCATGTGGAGCTCTCTAGTCATGTCATCCATATCATGTGAAGTACCCTAGACATGTCAGCTGGTTTACGTGATGTCCCCTGTACATGTCATCTAGATCATGTGATGACCTTTTGAAATGTCATAAAAGTCACTCGATTCCCTTTGTACATGTCATAAAATTCATGAGATTCCATCTGGATGTGTCAGGAAGATCATGTGAAGTTATTTATACCTTTCATCTAAGTCACATGAAGCCATATGGATGTGTTAGGTAGATTAGGTGAAGTCTTTCAGACATATCAGTTGGTTCAAGTGAATTCATCCAAACCTATCATCTTGATCATGTGAAACCCTCAGACATGTCAAATTCAAACATGAATATACCCCTAAACATGTAAAGAATACACCTTTGGACATGTCAGATAGACACTATAGACATGCCAGGCTGACACTCCCAAACATGTCATTCTTGTCTTGCATGAATACACGAGCATGTACCCTCGAATCAAGCGAACCCAAAATTATGAGTCTTTGTATGAGAATTGTCCCTTTATTTGGGAAGTGTTCATAATGGACTAGTTCTATGCACTCATTATTAAATATTCATGCCACTCAAGGTCCCATACTCTCTTTGTCAGAGGGTTATTGTTGGATGTCTTCCAATGAGAATTCAACTTGCTGTAAGCCACTGTATATTTCAAACACTCTAGATCATGGAACCCAAAAACTCCTATGATTCTATCATACTTATTTTTTCCATCAATGAATATGAAATAGGCATCCACAATGGTGTAAGCCCCAGATATTTCATTTCATACGACCCACCCCTCATGGGTATATCATTCTTCCTCATCCATCAATGTTTTGAGAAGCTAATTAAACTATGGGAACTCTAATTCCTACTATAAGTAGGATATATATGATTCCTTCATAAGGCCCAAGATCCATATCAAACACTACCTCACAACCACTCCAGTTCACATGACCAATATCCATATATAGTGAGATTGATCACTTGATATCTTTTATTTCTCACACCAAGCATGACTCACGTGGGTTAGAGATTTGGAATGATCACATCACTAGAATAATAAAATCTACCCAATTAGGGAAAGATTAACGTGTAATACCCATTAAATTAAATGATACAAATGTATCCATTTAGGGTAACCCACCTTGTTATAAGGCTTAAAGGTATTCCAACATTGGCAAAATATGGGGCAATAAACCTCATATGTACTAATTATATTTCCCTACCAATTAGCAGGATGAGGAAAAGATGAACTATGAAGACTCTAATTCATGTTATAAGTATACTATGTAATATTTATTCCTATGTATTTATCTCCATACCCGATGCCAAATTTCCCCCATATAGGTCCTTTCGACATAATGTAAAATTGCATGTCTTGGATTTAAAAAAACTATCTGGTATTTGATTCTTATTCTCATAGGATACATAGGATGAATCTTGGAGGTTCAATCCCATCCTCCAAGTATCAATCGATTCCCTAGATGGAAATAAACTACAAAGTTCTTGGTTATATGGATCCAAAACAGAAGAAAATACCAATTTCTAAGAAATAATGGGAAACAGATGGAGAACCTCATATACATATAGATAATATAATTAACAGAACCACATTTACATGTAATAGGATTTAACACCTGATCATTTTATTAGGGTAACCCATCCCATATCAAGATTTGGATGGTATTCACGAACATATATTAAATCTATTAGATATTTCCAGAGTAAGAAATAATTCCCCCAAATGGGCGTGATGATCAAAAACTCCCATCCTCTTGACCATTGTGATTTCCTCAGTGTCATTGGGTTCGAATCCCCATGTGACCACCTACCTTTGGAAAGTAGGACCGTGATTTTTTGTGGATGTGGGATTCATTGGGAGTTTCTATGAGAGATGAAAATGTTAAACCCAACTTGAATGATTTATAAACCACACTCAAAACTTCCCACAATCAATCATCGACCACCAGTATTTGTCGAAGGAAAATATGGTGAAAATGATGTGAATCTAGAAATAATAATCTGATGTAAAATCCTTTAACTATGTCATCCATTTCAAAATTTAAAAATGATATACATTACAGTTACCATTAATCCATTATTCCATCACACCTTCATTGTAAATAGTGTGAAAAGTGTTTCATTTAACCTTTTTGAAACCATAATGTCCTTTTCAAGGATTCTCTATCAAAATTTCCATTTTTTAAAAATGTAAATATTTTTCAAAAGTTTTCACATCACCTATAGAAAATGAATTTTCAAAGTGACTGTAAATTTTTCTTTTACACAAATGATAAAATCATTTTCTTAAAACTTATATATAATTTCACCACCATTTTCCTATCTATATATAATGAAATTATTTATTTGGAAATTATTTTGATAAATAACATTATAATTTTTTTGTGAACTACTCTATTGGAGGGATTTAATTTTGGGTATAGACTATTTACATGCTGGAGTTCAATTTCAATGATACCATCCTGAAGTACTATGAAACCCATTTTTATTTTCTAGGGGTTCTTTATGATGTGGTAGATAAAACCCATTTTATTTCCCATTTGAATTATTTATATATTAAATTATCGGAATCTTTAAGAAAAAATATGTATGGATGATAAAGGGAGGGGGTCCTATATTTCCCTATAATGCATTGGATAAGGTTTTATATCTCATCATATAATGATTTTGTTCATGAGAATAACTTTGTTTTAACTATTATTACTAATATTTTCATGTATATAATTTCAGTTTAGCTATGCTCACAATGTTGTGTATAGGTATAATTTAGAATTATCTATGGTCAAAAGGTTTTGTGTGGGTATACTTGTGGGTTAGATATTCTCACATGGTTATGTGTGGGTATAATTACAGTTTATATATTCTCACAAGGTTTTTAATGAGTATAATTGCATTTAATCTATGATGAAAGTTCTATGTGTGTACATAATTGTGGTTAATTAATGTTGAAAATTATATATTCTCTTATTCATATGTTTATTCCACAATCTTATACATATTATAATTCCTATATTATGCTCCCATGGATTATGTTTATTAACTTATGATTCCTAAATATTTTGATTCATGTATTATATTATAAAAATCCTTATTTCATGACTCATTATTTATGTTCTATTCTTTGTTGGGTATGAGTTTTACGTATCGTTATTATACTCATATTCTCATCTTATGCTCCTTTACAATATTTGATTTTTATAAATTATGTTTACCCGTACCGAGAATCTTAGATATAATAATTTTTATGTTTCCATCCCCCATGTTATAAATATGAGTTCAATTTTTTAGAATTACTTAATGGATATAGTGTGGTTTGATTAGAGAGAAATTTTCTTAAGTTTTGTAAAATAGGTTGCTTATGTAATTAACCCTCATAGACACAAAAACTTATGTTCTTAAGGTTGAGTGATTATTTATTAGATTTAATGTTTAGATTTTAAAAATTATATTAAATAAATATATGCTTAACTTGGTTCTATATAGGTGGTATTAGAGAAAGGATTAATTATTGTTGAGGATTTGTTTAGCTATTTATAGAGATTTAGGTTATATAACCTTAGTGAAAACTCTATAAATGAGTCTAAATATATAATGATATCCTAAAATATTGGTAATGTCTTTATTAAGTGGTTTTACTATAAATAAATCAATGTTTTGATACTAGAAATTGGATGTAACTGTGGTACAGATGCACCTGGGGGTAATCACCCTGAAAAAGGTTGGTTGAGAACTGACCCAATCAATAATTTGATGCTTGATGAGAGGGAATAAGACTATACACCTATCTAAAAACTAGAAGAGGACATGATTCTACTGATCTTATGATCTTTACAAATGTATATGAGGATTTATTTCTTATTTAATTTGAGGGATTGGGTTGATATGTTTAAGGTAACCCAAATTAAAAAAACCAACATCAAACTAAGATTGATATTGGTTAAACTAAAGGAAATATAGGCCAATGTTAGATTGTAAATGAATTTGATGTTTTAAGGTTGAATTTATTTTATGATTATGATAATTACCCCATATTTTTATTATTTTTTCACTAATGAAATTCCTTTTAGTTTTAGTAATTGATTGAACTTGAAGGATCTTGATGTGAAAGGGATAATCAATATATTAACTTAATGAACAACCCATTAGGATAGGAGTTCGTGTGATAAAACTTATATTTATGACAAACTATCAATCAAAAAATATGATTGACAATTTGAACAATTTTTAAGTGCTAAACACACCATAAAATACAATGATGGAGTCAAATGAAAGATCAAGTGATGAAGATAATGAATGAAAGAATGTTTAATTTCCTATATATTAAAAATGTGGAAATAAACACCAAGAGTATTATATCAAGGGGATATAAAGATGCATTACTTATAGAAGAGGGTTTATCAAGAATCAATTTATTTAGTAAAAATGAAGTGTTTTGTTAACATGATTAAAGGAAATATAGTTCATCATATGATACAATTAATAATTCAATGTATTATGTGTAGGGAAGTTGGGTATTGTCTAATTGAATTCATTATAACAAGGAATAACCAAGATGAAAGCATCACAAACCTCTATGACCAATAGAAAAATATAATAACGATGAAACCACTACTCCAGAAGTAGATCATGATATTTAAGGGTTATGTAACCTTCAATTTAGATTTGTAAATGTCTTGTTGGAATTTGATTCTATGGGCTCTAGTATACCTATGAAGTTTTTTTATGATCCTTAAATCACCATCTCAATTATTTTTTTATTTAATAATTTTTTTGGTATTATTATTATATTCCATGTTTAATTTTGTAGTCACATGACTTGTGAAAACTTATTATCCTTTAGATAAATTTAATGCAATTTTAGTGATGGATTGGTTCCTTCATCATAGAGGTAAAATAATCTCTCATAAAGAAAAAATATTTCATATTAACCTATGAAATTCTATCAATAAAATTATAATAATAAAAAACCCCTTGAAATAAATTATATAATGTGTCTCTTGATACTAAATAATGATGGACACTTGGCCCAAATAGTTGGAGAAAAACTCAATTTAAGGGATAATCCTATTATGAGGAAATAAATTTGTTTCCCATGCTTATTAGGTTGATCTATATCAATAAATTATATAATTTTTTACATATATAATTTATTTTAACTTATAGATTATTATTTGTATGTGATAATTAAAATTTTTAGTATTCAATTTATTTAAGGGGGACAATGTAACACCCCTGGTTTTAGGAGCCATTAATTTTTTCACTATAAGTATAATAAATGTTTCCCAATTCATTTAAAATAATTAATACTATATTATAAATTGGGCCAAAAAATATATGAAAAAAGGAAATGAAGCTTTATTCAATTACAATGTAACATTATAATGAAGGAGCATAAAACCATGAATCACATACAATAGATTATTAAACATCATGCGTGATTACATCCACTAAAATGGAAAAAACTAAAAGTGGATATAAATTGAAAAGAATAATATATTTAGAACTAGAAACTCCCCTGGACCACTATCATCTTTAAAAATATCCATTATTATAAAAAATCGACAATGAGAAAGAATAACATGAAAGGAGAAATCATTAAGTGAGATCTGAAATGAAAACTATGGAAATGGGAAGTGCGAGTGAGATATGTTTAGTAATGTTATATATATAGAAACAAAATCTGATCAATACAAATATTTTATTTGAAAATATGGTAATTGAAAATATGGTCATTGAAAATATGATCATTGTAGATATGTTTTTTGGTCATATATCTAATAGGTATACTAATATAATGTATTATGAAGTAGTAAATATTAAATAAAATAATTTTAAATGAAATAAAAATATAATATATAGATATTTATATTTTTTAATTGAGTATAAATATTAATAGTATTATTAAAATATGATATTATGTATATGTAAAATTTAAATAAATATTTTAATATTAATGGATTAGTAAAATTAAATTTTAGAAAATAAATAAATAATTTTGATAGAATTTGTTAAAGCATATTTAGTATAAAATTATTTCTTTCTTCAATGAACCATTTCATAAATCTTTTTATATTATATCCTCATAGTTTAAATTGATTTTTTTAAAATATTATTATATATAAACTAACATATTAATATATTTTAAATTATAAATTGGTATGAAATAATATTAATAACACTTATTGTATAAAAATGAGAGTTTTTTAATAACAGTAGTTTTTTTTATTTTTCCGCATTTTAATTTTAAAAGTAAATTTATAAATTTTAGAATCTGAATTTGATATATCTAAATTCCTTTTTTTGATTTAGAATTTCAAAGTTAACTTATCATGATTTTCTATGTTTGTTTTAAAAAGTTTATTTTTAGTGAAATATTGCAATATACCGATAATGCAAATTTTATTTCATTATTAGTATATTAGTGTGAATTAGAAATTTATGAAAACTTTTCATTTAAAAAATATGTATTTAATATTTTTAACTTATAATTTTTAAAATAATTATTATAGATTACAAACATATAGTTGATATTTTAAACTCAAGTAATATTTTTCCCAAAAATTGTTTTAATAGATTATACATTTATTATATTAAAATTAATTTTTAACACTTTGATAAATAAGATTAGAAGAAATAGATTTAAAATTTATAATCAGTTGGTTCAAATTATCTAAGAGTGACTGATTTTTTTATGTATAAATATTAAGTTACCTCAGGTAAAAACCACTTACATCTTTTAAATCTAAAATGGAAAAAGTAATTATTCAAGGGATAAAGGGTTTGGGATATGTTAAAAACACATTTCAAATTGATTGGTTGATAAATTATCAAACTTATCTTACCCTGAACTCAATTATTTTCTATTTTTGGAGCCACTTCACAAATTTAACATGTTATCACTTTATATTAAGTTTAAATATTTACAAAAATTCAATTATCACCACTTATAAAATGGGCCTCTCACAATCCCTTCAATACCACTCTAAAAACTTTGTTTCCTCCTGGAACTATACCATATTTACATCAATTAGAATATAATTTCATTATAAAAATATTCTGGTCACAATATTTTATCCCAATCCCTTATTTTCCCAAGAATCCCCTAAGAGAAACCCAAATTTCTCAACGAGGTTAATGCACTATCATGGAAATTAAGGGTAAACATAAGGGTTTTTCTTAACCCAAATCTATTTCTTGAGTAATAATCACTCTACATAGATTGTGATCTTTAAATATTTATTTATTATATTCTATGATGATGTTAAGTTGTATTTTGGTCATCTTTTCTAGGGAATTCATGTTTCACACTGATGTCTTATTTCTTGGTGGATATATTGTTTCATAAAAAATATAATTTTGTTAAGAATATTTACCATCTCTTTTAATGAATTTTTTAATCAATATCCAAGTTTCCACTTCACACTAATATTATATTTTATTATTGGAAACCTATATTATTTTCTATCACATGTTACATTTATATTTCACTTATCCTCTTTCTAAAAGGATGGTTTGGTGACTTTTTTTACAATGTGATTTTCAATAAGGTTATTTTAAAATATTTAAAAAATCCCATACTTTCGAAATAAAAGGATTTATCCTCATTTCCACCTTAATTTTTCAAAACTTTTTTGTCTTTTCAAAGCTCAATTTTTAAACTTTATATTTAAAATTAAATTTTTTCATATTGATTTCACTTAATAATTTTTAAACCTTTATGTCATTTTTATGGATTTATTATTGAATATTATTTTTAAAACTAAAGTTTTCAAAGTGTTTTCACTTAAATTTTTGAAAAGTCTTTGTGTTTTTCAATGATCTAATATTTAATTTTATTTCTTTTAAAAAATTCAATATTTTTTAAAAGTTTTCACTTATTATAAATATTTACTTTTTAAAGTGACCATAACTTCATATTTTACCCCACAGAAAAAAGCATTTTCTTAAAATTATTGTATAATTTCCCCATAATTTTCATATTTATTTATAAAGGATTTATTTATGTGGAATTTTTTTTTGATTAATGAGATTATAAATATTCTTATGAAATATTGTATTTGGGTGATTGAATTTTGGGCATCAAATATTTACATGCTTGAGGTTAATTTTGGCGATACCTTTGTGAAGTGTTCTGAAACCCATTTTTCTTTGCCATGGGTACTTTATGATGTGATGAATGAAACCCATTTTCTTTTCCCATGTGTTTTAAGGATACATTGAATGATTGTATTCTTATGAAACACACACAAAAATATGTATATATATATATATAAGGATGAAGAAGGGTGGGGTCCTATATCGCTCACTAATTCATTGGATGAGGTTTTGTATCTCATGAGATAATGATTTTGAGTGTGGGTATAATTTTAGTTTAACAATGATCCCAAGGTTTTTGATTGGTATAATTTTAGTTTAGGTATTCTAATAAGACTGCGTGTGGGTATAGTTACGGTTTATCCATGGTCACCAGGTTTTGCATGGATATAATTGTGGTTTACCTATTCTCATAAGGCTGTGCATGGGTATAATTATGGTTTATATATTCTTAAAAGGTTGTGAATGAGTATAATTATAGTTGATCCGTGCTCACAAGTCTTTTCATGGACATAACTATTGTTAAGCTACGTTAAAATTGATATATTTTTCTTATGACTATGTTTATGCAAAACTCTTGTATATATTCTATTTCCCATGTTATTATCTCATGGACATTTTTTATTGAGTAATGTTTATATTCTCTTTTGATTAAAATATTATGTTATTACAAGACCTATTCATTGATTCATGGTTTGTGTTCTATGATTTATTGTGTATTATTTTTATATATCTTGATTATACCCATATATCATCTTATTATCACTTATGGTATTTTATTTTTATCAATTATGGTTACCATTACTGGGATTCTGAGATCACCCATTTATTATGTGTCCATCCCCAAGGTTTTTAAAATGAGTGTAAATTATGAGAAGTATAGAAGGGATGAACTACAATTTGATTATAGAGATATGTACACAAGTTGGGTAAAATAAGTTTCTTATGTAACTCATCCTCAAAGACACTAAAACTTTTTTTCTTGGGACTATTTTATTATTTGTGATTTTTAATGTTCAGAATATTGAGATATTATGAAATAAAGATATATTTATCTTGGGTGTCTATAGTTGGTCTTTTATTGGGGTTTAGTTATTCTTTAGGATTCGTTTAGTTATTTTTGGGGATTATGGTTAGAAAAACATTGTGAAAACCATAGAGATGAGTCTAAATATAGGATTATATACTGAAATATTGGTAAAAAATTGATTATGTTGTTTTCCTAACAATACATAAATGTCTAGATACTGTAACGTGATTGTAGATGTGGCACAAATACAACTAGTGGCAATCACTCTAAAATGGGATATTTGAGAATTAACTCGATCATCACCCTAACACCTGATGAGTGGGACTAAGACTATAAAACTGGATAGAAACTCTCGAGGGATATTATTTGGTTGAAAATATATTCTTTATAAACCACTATGAAGTATTGATTTGATAGTTAATCTGAGGTATTAAGTTGAGAAGTGTCATATAAACCAACATAATGTAACATAGATAAAAATAAGACTGATGTAGTTTTAACTAAAGAAACTATATGAGAATAAAATAATGTAAACAAAGAAGACATTTTAAGGTTTAATTCATTTTATGATTATGATAATCAAATTATATTTTTAATGTTTCTTCATTCATGAAAACAATTTAGGTTTTAGTGATGGATTAAATTATAATGAAACATGGGTGGTAGAGGTAATGTAGTTATTTCCTCAATGAACAACCCATCCCAATGGGAGTTGTAATTAGAGACCTTGTGTTTATACCAAACCAGCTATAAAAAAATATTATTAACAATGTGGAAATAGTCAAAGTGCCAAACACACCAAATAAGATAAGGATTAAGTATCATGAATGATCAGGTGTTGAATATTATAAAGGAAATAATGTTAAATTTGTTATATTTCAAAAATTTGGATAGACAAACTAAAGGAATTTTCTTAAGGGTACTGGTAGCTACTTAACTTGTGAAATAGGGGTCATAAATCACCAAACTATTGTAGATAAATGAAGAGTTTTGTTAACATGATTAAAAAAAGTGTTCATGTTATGTTACTATTAATAATTCAATGTATTATTTGTAGGGATCTTCAGAATTTTCTAAGTCAACACCCTAATCCAAGGACTAAACAATACAATGAGTTTCACTAATCTCTAAGAATAAGTGGACTATATAATACCAATGAAAGCACTATTCATATAGAGGATCCTAATATTTAAGGTACATGTACCCTCTAATCTAGAGTTATAGATGTATTGTTGTAATTTGATTATATGAACTCTAGTAAATATATGAAATTTTATAATATCAATAAATCACCCCAAATGACTTGATTTTCAAATAAATCCTCTTTTTGTATGATTATTTTATTCCAAATTGATGTTTATTGGAATATTCCTTATATAAATCTTATTATCATTCCTTTAGATAAATTTAATGTGATTTTAGTGATAGATTGGTTACCTCCACTTATAGGTAAAATTATATAGAGTAAGGAAAACACATTTCTTGTTAACCTATTATATTATCTCAATGAAAGGATGATAATAAAAACCTTTTAGAAAAAAAATTATATAATGTTAATCTTGATACCAAATAAATATATACTCTTGGCCCAAATCATTGTAGAAAAACTAAATAATAAGGATATGAATATTTTAAGGGAAATATATGTTTCCTAAGTTTTCAAGTTTGATATATCTTTATAAATTATATCCTAATTCGTATCTATAATGTAAATTAATTTATCTATTTTTTCATATGTGACAATTAAAATTGTGAGGATGCATTTTTTTAAGGGGGAAGATAATGTACCACCCAAGGTTTTAGAATTCATTAATTTTCTTTCCTGATAATTATAAATAATGTTTCTCTATTCATTCAAAAAAATTAATACATGATTATAGATTATGACATAAAAAATATAAACAAATATAATGAGACTATATTCAATAACAATGGAACATTAAAATCATGGTACATGAAACCAATTATCACATACAATGTATTGTTACACATAATGGATAATTACATCCATTAAAACTGCAAAGACTAAAAGGGGTTAATAAATTTAAAAGAATATTATCTTTAGAACTAGAAACTCTCCAAGACCATTTTCTCCATTAAGAATCATCACTAGTATAACCAAAAAAATTATGAGAAGTAATTAAATGATAAGATAAATAGTGTAGTGAGATCTAAAATGAAAACTATGGAAATGGTAAGTGTGAGTGTAATATTTTTTAAGGTAATCTATATAGAATAAAATTTAGATGTTGAAAATATAGTCATGAAAATACGGTTATTCCAAATATGGTCATCATTTATAATGTCATTAGTCATATATCCAATAAGTATAATGATGTCATGTATTTCTAAGATGTAAATTTAAAATAATAAAATATACAACGAAATAAATATATTATTTTAACATATTATAAATATAATATATATTTATGCATTATCTGTAAATATTAATATTACTATTAAAATATGATATAAAGTATATGTAAAATTAAAATCAATATTTTATTATCAATGGAGTACTAAAATTAAATTTTAGAATATAAATAACTATTTTCGATGGTGTTTGTTAAGACATATTTAGTATATAATTAATATATCTTTTTTAAAGAACCATTTGTTAAGTATTGTATATTTTAACCTAATAGGTTAAATTGAACACTTTTAAAATATTATTATATATGAACTAATATAGTAATATCTTTTAAATTATAAATTTATATTAATTAATATTAAGAACACACAATGATTAAAAATATCTTTTTTTTCAATAAAAGCAGTTTTTATCTATATTTTTATATTTTAATTTTGAAAGTAAATTTTTAAATTTTATGATTTTAATTAGAGAAATATAAATTATTTTTTTTGATTTAAAAATTCAAAATTAACTTAGCAATCAGTTTTTGGGATTTTTCGAAAAAAAATTGATTTTCAGGTGCGTAGAGCAATATACCGATACCATGGCTTTTATGCCATTATTAGTATATAATTTGGAATAGAAATTTATGAAATTTTTTTATTGAAAAATATTTGTTTTATAATATAAATTATATATTTTATAATAATTATTATTGTTTAAAAAACTATATTTGATATTTTAAAACTCAAGTAATATTTTTCTCAAAAACCGTTCTAATACATTTTACTTATATTGTATTAAAATTATTTTTCAAAAATTTTAACAATTGAATAATAAGAAACATATTTAAAATTTTGAATCATTGGGTACAAATTATCTAATAGTGACCATTTTATTTTTATCCATAAATATTAAATTACCTTAAGTAAAAAGTAGTTACCACTGTAAAATCTTAAATGACCAAAAAAAAAACAATTCAAAGGATAAATGGATTGAAACATATTAAAAAAAATGTTTCTAGATGATTTATTGAGATATTATCGACCTTATCTCACCAAAAAATCAATTAATTTTTATTTTTAGATCCATATGAATTGTTTAACAAAATCTACCTTTATATTATGTTGAAATAATTATAGAAATGTCATTCTCACCACTTATAAAAGGGCCCGCATACCACCCCTTTAATAACACTCTAAAAATTAGGTTTTTTCATAAAACTATTTCTCCCTTCCTTATCGTATAATCATATGTCACTCTTATAATATTATTTTCATACGATATTATCATAATCCCATCCTTTCCAAAAAATACTTCAAGAGAAAGCCAAAGTCTGAACAAGACTAAAACACTTCTTTGGAAATATTGGGTATATGTCATGGGTTTTCTTGACTCAATTTTTTCTTCAGTTATAATCAATCCAAATCGATTATGATATCTTAATATTGGATTATTAAAACCTATGATGATTTTATGTTTTATTTATATCTTCTTTTATAGGGAATTAATTTTTCAAACTAAAATATTCTTCCTTAGTGTACCTATGTTTAATAAAAATATACTTTTGTTAATATCAATTCATATATCTTTTATTGGGTTTTTATCTCCTAATCCATTTTTTAAATTCGTTACAATGTTTTCATTTTTAATTGGAAAACTAATTGAATTTTATCTCATATAACATTCCCCATTACCTTATCTACTTTTTAAAAGGATGTTTTTGTTACTCTTTCTACGATGTGGGTTTTTAACATGGTTATTTCAAAATGTTCAAAATATTTTTATTCCACCCTTAGAAAATCTAAGGTTTTATATTACATTCCAAATTCCTTTTTGATAACCTTTATTTATATTAGAATCTATATTATTGAAGATTTTTTAAAATTAAATTATTAATTTTTTTTTCACATCATATTTTTGAAACATTTGGGTCATTTTCGTGTCTCCATTATTAAATATACTTTCTAAATGTAAAAGTTTTTCAAGTCTTCTCACATCCCCATTTTAAAACCTTTATGTATTTTTCAAGGAATCATTATTGTAATTTACTTTTATTTTAAAAAGTAATTATTATTAAAAAATTTCATTTCAACTTTAAATAAATGAATTTTCAATGTGACCGTAACTTATCTTTTAACAATAAAGATAAAACAATTTGTTAAAACTATTTTATGATTTCATTTTTTTTCATATATATCATTAAAGAAATTTTTATTTGGAAATTATTTTCAAATAATAAACTTCTAATTGTTCTTATGAAATAATCTATTAGGGTAATTTTATTTTAAGTATCAGACATTTAAATACTTTATATCATGTTTAGTGATACCATATTAAAGTGTTATAGAACCCATTTTACTTATTCATGCATTATTTATGATGTGAGGAATGAAACCCATTTTCTTTAACAATGATTTTTATGCAACATTGAATGATTTGTGACATAATGAGCATTCTTATATTGATGGTGAAGGTTAGGGTTATATATCTCCCTCTAATGCAATGGTTAAGGTTTTATATCTCATGAGATAATGATTTTGTGAGCGAGTAAAATGTTGGTTTAAATATGATCCAAAGTTTTTAAGGGGATTTAATAGTGGTTTAGCTATTTCAACAAGGATTTGTATTAGTATAATTGTGGTTTAGGGATGATAAAAAGGTTTTGTGTGATTCTATTTTTAGTTTATCTATGATCAAAAGGTTTTTTGGGTATAATTTAAGTTTAGATATTCTTAAAATGTTATGTATGAGTTTAATTATAGTTATTAAATGCTTACAAGTCTATGCATAGACATAATTACGGTTAAGCTTTTTTCAAATTTATATATATTTTATTATGTCTATATTTATTATGAACTCCTATAAATATTCTTAAGACTATGTTATGATATCACGGATCCTGATCATTGACTAATGTTTCTCTAATCATTTTATTCAAATATTAAATCATGCCAAACCTTATTCCATGACTCAGGATTTAGGATCTATGTTCTATTAGGTATTATTTTATGTGTCTTGATTATATTAATATTATAATTTATCACCACATATGATATTTTAGTTTTATGGATTTTTTTACATTAAATAATCATATGATCTCACCCTTTTCTTATATTTCCATTCCCCAGTATATGAAGATGAGTGAAACTTATGAGAAGTCTATAAGGGATTTATTATGGTTAAATTTTAGAGAAATGTTCACAAGTTTTGTAAAATAAGTTTATTATTTAAATTTTAACAAACTAGGTAATTATATAATAAATAGTTTTCACATTTATTAATATTAATTAGGTAGTTATATTAGTTATGAAAATATTAATTTATTTTTAATCAAAAAGAAATTATTTTAATAAAACAATTATCTAATAATGTTTTATTTCAAATATTAATTTTTAAACTTTTATTATTTTAATTGTATTAAATGAATATAATATTTCAAATCATTATATAAATTTTTTTATTTTTTTGAAATTTTGGAATCTTTCAGAAAATATTGATTATTCAGTGAATAGTGAAAATACCAATTTTTGTAAAAAAGTAATTTTTTTAATAAATTAGTTAATTTAAAAGTATATATATGTTTTTAATATGTTTTTAAGTAACCTATAGATTTTTTATTTATATTTAATCCACCTTATTACTTTTTTAATCCACCTTTTATTGGTTTTTAGTATAAGTTTTGTTTTTCGGTTTAAAGACATGTTTTTTTCTAAAAACTATTTTAAAATGTATAATGTTTCACCTTTATAATTAATTATAATAATATAAAATGGGGAATGTTTTAATTGAATTAATATAATATATATTAGTGAATATTAATTTATTTTCATACAATGATTATTATTAGTCATAGAGTTACTATATAATTCTCTTTTTCTAAATAATTCTCTCCTAAAAAACTAGTTTTCTCACCGCGGCTACGAGATTAATATTAAAAATAAAATTTCCACTTATGTGAATTTAATTTGGAAATATTGAATCCATATTTGGGATAATAATAATTAATAATTTCTAATAAGGTTAACTTAATTTTTGATCAAAGTGATTAGTGAAAACATTTAAAATTAATCACAACGATTAAGGTAAAAATGAGTTTACTTTGTGGTTGAACTTTATACTCAAGAGAAAAAATAAACTAGAAAATTGTAAACAACCCATTTTATGTCATTATTTAGACCAACTAAAATCTTTTATTTAGTTTTTTTCATTATTTTATCCAATTGACATTGAATAAAAGTGTGTGGAATTCACACTTACAAAGATTAACATGTTTTCCACTCACCCCACTTTTAAAAGGCCACCACATATCCTTTTTTATTCACACATTAAAATCCAACTGGTTGGTCCCATACCTTCTAAAATAAATTATAAAAATACATTATCTCATTCTATAGTCCTTTATTCGGGCATAAATCCAACCAAGGAAGTCCTTTGGTGCAAACCAAAAGGAGATACCCGAAGAAGAGGTAACACTCTTCAACAAGCATTACTATTTTATTTCTTTTTCCACCTCCTTAAATTCTTATTATACCATAATTATATAATAAAATCAGCATACTAAACATACTAATATTTTTTATGTTATTTTTATTTCCTAAACCCGTGAAAACTTCCATTAAATGGGTTACGAAATCATCAATCATCTATACAACACACTCCCACCTCATGAAGTAATGTGGATCATTTTTCACTAACGTGTTACATGGATGGTAATAATGGTAACTAAAATGAATATATATGATATAAATGTAATCAATAATTTTTTTACATAATTATATTTATATAAATATAATATATATCATTTTATTCTTACGATTTTATACACTAAAAAAGTGATAACATCATCCGTGGACGTGTGGACTACCGCCTCCTCTAAACTATGCAATTCTCTTTTTCATCACCACATAAAAATAATTATATATAGAAGTATATATTATTTAATAATATTGTTTTTATTATATAATTATAATTTTTTAAATATAAATATTACTTAACTTCTTTTCGTAATTATCATTGAAAAAAGGAAATGTTACTCATGTGTGCATACGACCTACTGTCTCCACGATTGTAACGTTGGTTTATTTTTCATAACAATATATCATGATTTATTTTAAGAGTATAATTTTTTTTATAAATATTATTATTATTTATTGATTTTTATTCTGTATAATTTAAAAAAACAAACTTATTGACATTTATTGACCTACCAAAGTCAGTTTTGACACATAAGACGAATATGGTCAAAACATCCAACTTAAAATTAATTGATTAAGTAGTTGTATATATCTTATAAATAAGGGAAATAAAATTAATAATAAATAGGAAAAAGGTTCTCAATAAATTAATCAATTAATGAAATTTTATTATTAATAAAGATAAGGACAATTGTGACGAATCAAACTCAAGGTAAGGGACTTCGTCTCAATCTCCTTTCATTGTAGAATATTTTGATGTTATAAACCTATAGAATTTTACGAAGTGTATATATAACCCTTTGAAATTTTATATCATGAATTTTTCTATTCTAATGGTATTTAATGTTTTGTTTAATTTTATCCTTTCATGGGGCTTCTGATTCAAATATTTTCGAAGTGACAAGGGACTTTTTATATTTTAAAAAAAATACTCTTGTAATGATTTACTTCAAACTATTCCTTTACAATGTCTATATTTTTAAAATTAGTTCTTAGAAGTAAAATATTTATAAATTATGTATTTTTTTATATTTTTAATTTATTTAATTTTTTAAGAGTAATATTTTTATGCATTTTACATGGAATATTTTGAGAAATGATAAAAGGGGTGTTCTATTCTTAACGTATAGGGAAACAATGAATTTTCTACCACTATGATAGTTATTTAATTTCTAGATTCCTTTGTAAATTTTCATATTTTATTCAAAGAAATCAGTTTTCAATTTTTTTGCGTATTTTGGTAATGAAAATGGGTTTTATAAAGAAAGGGGTATTATGGTATTGATAATGGGTCTTCACAAGAAAATGTTATTTTTATGTCAAAAAGTTATTTATTTATGAGTTTAAAAGAGTTTTTCAAAAAATTTACAATAAAAAAGTAATTGAATAAATTTTTATTCATTATATGGTACTTGATAATTAAACATGAGAAATGGGTGCGCCTAGGTAGCACTGGGTAAGCCCATTATAATTTTTTATGAGTTTTAATGATTTTATTTAAAAAAAATGTGTGTGATTTTCATGTGAAAATGTTTTATTTCATATGCTCAAATAACTTAAATGATAAAGGTAAATATTATATGAGTTTTCATGTGTTCATTAGACTAATTTTTTTTCTTATTTTTGTATCCCTTACTGATATTTTTTCCTCATCCCGTGTTTTAGTTTTATTTTATCATGATTTAAGGATGGGTAAGGGAAAATAAGAAGTCAATTTGAAATTTGTGAAGATTTCATGAAATTAAATCATGTTTTGTTTTAAAATTTTTATATGATGGAAAAAATGAATGACAAATGGAAGTTACCACTCTATATTTTATGGTTTTGTAATGTATGAGTTAAGACCCAATTCTCTAAAACTATAAACCTAAAAAGATAATCATAGTCAAAGAAAGTAATTTTTTTTAATTAAAACTCAAGAATATTTAATGTTTAAGGAAGAGGCTTTATAATTGGTATCAAAGTACGGTTTATATAAATTTAGAGGTTAGGATAATGTTAATAACTTTACCTTGAAATATTTTACCTTAGGGTTAAGATAAAATGATATCAAATTTAAAGATTTTAATGCTTCTTTGAGTAATATATTTATTTTTAGAATGGTTTTCTACATAAGAAATAGGGAATCTATAGTCAAAGGGGACCAAGAGGAGAATATCCTTAAAAATCAGAATCCTAAGATGGTTGGAATCAGAATAGAATAGTTTGTTATAGTGATGAATCAGTTGACACAATCCATAAATGGTGGTGGTATCCATTCTAAAGAGGAACATGATATAACAAAAGGGAACATTTATTTTGTGTATTATTTCATGATGAAACATCCATTGTAATTTAGTGGATGATATGATCCTATGGTATCCAAAGGATTGATCAATGATCTAGAAAATATATTTGATGTCCTGGGATGTTTGGAATGTCAAAAGGAAACCCTTTCTATTTCACATTTTGAAGGAAACACAAATAGATGATGGTCTTTGGTTAATAATACTATATTGAAAGATGGTCTTTATTCCATGGAAGGGTAAACATTCAATGATATTTTCTTTGAGAAATATTTCCCCAAGTTTTCTTGACTAGGGATAGAAAAACAATTCCTTTAATTAAGGGAAAAAATGAAGATTCTATAGCTTCATATGAAGAAAAATTTACAAGATTGTCTAGATATATACTACATTTTATCTTGCGCACAGATATCAAGATTAATAGGTTTTTTTAAAGGTTTAAACCAATTTTATGAATTGAGTTAGTCCCATGAGAATTTAAAAGTTATGGAAAAGTAGTTTGTTGTGCTAAGAAAGTTGATATGGGTTTTTTTGACATGTATGCTCCTTGATATGACAATAGTAAAAAATGTTCAAGGTGGAAGGTAATCGAGAAACAACCAACTAATAATTCTGAAGGTAAAACCACTAAATGTTCCAAGTGTAGAAAACCATATTTCAAATAATGTTTGATAGGATATGGGAAATGTGTTAAGTGTGGTTAGTTTTTTCACAAGATTAGTGACTATAAAGAAAAGATACTTGAACAATGAAAGAACGGGGGAACCAATATCCATCCAATAATAAGGTATTTTAGTTTTAATGAGTTGGTTCATTATGATAATTCATGTTTGAAGTTAGTTTCACAGGATATAAATCATCATTTTTGGAAATAGAAATGTGTAGCAAAGTCATTTTCTATTACTACAGTTGATGTTAGTCCATAGAATAATGTGGTGATAGGAATGTTACTTGTGTATTAAAATTATTCCAAAATCATCTTTGACATTGGATTTTCACATTATTTTATTTCTAAGAAATTTACAATTAAATTGGGAATTTAACATAATGAAAGTAATGTATAAATTTCCGTGAAAACTCTAGGTGGAAGTATTAAAGAAACTAAGATTTATGGGAATATTCCTATTGTTATTAGTGGGATAGTCTTTCCTGAAAATATTGTTGGATTGGACATAATATATTTTTATATCATTCCTGGCATGAAGTGGATTTTATTTTATTATTCTAAGATAGATTTATGTTCTAAGAAAGCTGTGTTCAATGATTTCATGCCTTTGATAACTTTCAAATAAGATGAGAAATTGATTAGAGATGTTATGGAAAGCTACCTAGCACATATTATTGAAAATAAAGAAACTGTTCAAATTATTTATTTGGTAATAATAAATGAATAAATGGATATTTTACTAGATGATTTTTCTCCCTGATAGGTTGAGTTTATCAATGAAAAAGTACCTAGTGCTAGGCCTATTCCTAAACCCTTTTATTGAATGGATCAAGTGGAACATTTAGAATTAAAAAATAAATTGTAGGAGTTATTAGATAAAGGTTTCATTTAACCTATAACTTCACTATGGGGTGGTCCTATTTTTTTTATTAAAAATAAATATGGTTCAATGAGACATTTCATTGATTATAGAGGATTAAATAACATCCCCATTAAGAAAAAATATCCATTTCCTCATAATGATGATTTATTTAATCAGATTTGAGGGGATTAATATTTTTCAAAGGTTGACCATCGGTTGGGGAACAATCCGTTGAAAGTGAAGGAATTATTCATTTTGAAGGCTGAATTTCAGACTTGATATGGGAACTATGAATTTTTATTTATTCTATTTGGGTTTTTAAATTCACTTTCTATATTTATGGAGCTTATAAATATAATTTTCATGACTCCTTGGAAGCTTTTTTGGTTTTTTATTGATTAAATTTTGGTATATTATAAAATTTATGAGGAACATGAAAAAAACTTAAGTGTTGTTTTGAAATTTTAAAATAAAATAGACTGTATGGTAAATTTATAAAGTGTGAAATTTTATTGCAAAAAATTAATTTTATTGGATATATTGTTTCTAAATATGGTATAAATGTTGAACTTGATTAAAAAAAATTTGTTGAATAATGTGAAAGAACCAAAAATATCGTTGAGAATCATATTTATTTGGGTTAGCGGGTAACTACTAGTGGTTTGTTGAAATGTTTTCTTGTTTTTTATCCAATAACTAAGTTAACTAAAAAATAAGTTATGTACAACTAAAAAAAAGAATGTGATGATATTTTTCAGGAACATAAAAGAATATTAGTGAATTCTCCAGTTTTACCCCTATTTCTAGAAATGGATAATATTTCATCTATAATGATGATTTTTTAAAAGGATGTGGTTGTATCCTTATGCAAAATGATAAGGTAATTACTTATGTTTCATGTCTGTTAAAACATCATTAGTTAAATTACCCAACACATGATTTAGAAATAATTATTATAGTTTTTAATTTAAGAATTTGGAGGAATAATTTATATGGATTAGTGTATGAAATATATAATGATCACAACAATTTGAAGTATATATTAACTGAAAAAGAATTTAACAAGAGACATATAATGTGGATAAAAAATCAATGATTATGATTAAATGATTCATTACCATCATAGAATAGAAAACAAAGTGGTTGATGATTTGATTCAAAAAAATAATTCAATATTAACCATGTTTCATTTTTATTATGACCGTTTTGTTAATGATTTGATAAATTTTATTCTAGAAGTTATTGATGCAGGGACATCCTCTATTGTTTTTTTCAGGTTTTAGTATAGTCAACTCTATTTGAAAGAATTAAGAGAGCTCAGAAGAAGGGTCAATATTTTCATAAAAAGGTAGAATCTATTAAGATGGGTAATTTTTCTAATTTTAATATTAAGAAATAAAGTGTTTTATGATTTGTAAAAATATTATGTGTTCCTTGTGATTCCTAGATGAGGAAATAATTTTTTACTAAAGCTCATAGTTCTCCATTTTCTATTCATTAGGGTATCTCCAATATGTATATAGACCTTCAATAGTTTTACTATAAGGATGTAATAAAAAGATATCTTTCTAAATTTACTATGAAGCATTTGAATTTTAAGACGGTTAAAGTAGAATAAAAATTACTGAAGGGGATACTTTAAACTTTTCTAGTGATAGAGTGTAAATGATAAAATATATTAATGTATTTCATTATAGGATTTCCAAATAATTGTGAATCTAATAATGTGATTTGGGTTATTGTTGATCAATTAATAAATTATGCACATTTCCTTCCCATTCAAGATATAATTTTATTAGATCATATTTCTCTATAGAATTTAAAGGATATAATTATGTTACATGGAATTATTCTCCCCATTGTATCAGACTGTGATCTCAGGTTCACATCTAAATTTTGTAAAGGAATTCATAATTTTTTGGGTAATAAATTAAATTTTAGTAAAGCTTTTCATCCTCAACCAGATGGAAAGTCTGAGAAAACGATTCAAAAATTGAAATATATGATTTTTTCTTGCTAAATAGATTACTAGTGAAGTTGGTATTGACATCTTTATTTTTTGGTATTTTCTTATAATTACCATTTTCATTCCAGTATATAGATGACAACATTTGAGGCATTATATGGAAACTGTTGTCAGACACAAAATTTTTGGGATGAAATAGTAGAATGGTAGTTGATGGTATTGTAGAAAGTTGAAGAAATGACTAAGAAGTTGTAGTTGTTTCAGAAAAAAATAATGATATATTATTATTGGTAGAAAATTTTTGCGGATAACTGGGGGACATATATTTCTTTTGAGGTAGGTGAACATGTATTTCTAAAAGTTTCTCCCTGAAAAAGTGTGATAAATTTTGGTAAGAAGGGGAAGATAAGTCCATGGTTCATTAGACCATATGAAATCCTAGGGAAATTTGGATTAATTTCTAACCAAGTGTCCTTACTTTGAGTTTATCTCTGGTACAAAACATATTTCATGTTTTAATGTTAATGAAATATATGCCTGATTAATTTAATATTTTAAGACACAAGTAGTTCAGTTGGAAGAGAATATTTCTTATAAGGAACTAACAATTCAGGTTCTTAACTCTAGAGATCTTGGGTTGTGGAATAAGTTGATTCACTGGGTTATGATTTTATGATAAAACCATATGGTTGAAGTGGCAACACGAGAATCTGAAAATTCTATGGGGGAAAAATATCTCTACTTATTTAATAAGTGAATAAAATTGAGAAGACAGAATTTATAAAATGGGGGAAGGATGTAACAACCCAGTTAATGATATAATAAATCATTTTCATATTTATCAATATGAATCAGATACTTATATTATTTATAAAAACCTTAAGTAATTTTTAAGCAAAAGAAAAATTATTTTAATAAAACACATTTCTTATAAGGTTTTACTTAAAAGTTTAATTTTTTGAATTTTATAATTTTAATTTTATAAAATGAATATCATTTTTATAATTATCATATCAAAATTTACTTTTAGTGAAATGTTGATATCTTTCCAAAAATATTGATTTTTCATTGAATAGTGATAAATACTGTTTTAAAAAAAAAGTCATTTATTTTTAATAAATTAGGTTATTTAAAAGTATGAATATGTTTTGAATATATTTTAGGTAACATAAGTATAATTTAGTTAGACTTAATACACATAATTAATTTTTAATCAACTTTATATTGGTTTTTAGTATAAGCTTGTTTTTGCGTTTAATCGTTGGGTTGTCTAAAAACTATTTCGAAATGCATAATGTATCACCTTTTTAATTAATTAAAATAATACCTAATGGGGAATGTTTTAAAGTAAATGTATAGAATATTTATTAGTAAATATTAATTGACTTTCAAAAAATTATTATTAGCAGTCATAGAGTTAATATATAATAATCATTTTTTCAAAATAATACTCTTCTTAAAAATCCTGTTGTCTTTCCATGATTGCGGGATTAATATAAAAAATTAATTTTACAACTTATGTGAATTGAATTTGAAAAAATTTATTACATTATTAGAATAAAATTAATTTATAATTTATAATGATATTAATTTAAATTTTGACCAAATTTATAAGTGAAAATAATTAAAATTAATCACATCAATTAAGGTAAATGTTTTTAATTAATTTTTAAATTTTAAACATAAGGGTTAAAATGAACTAGAAACTTGTTAATAATATATTTTATGGCTATATTTAGACCATATAACTTCTATGATCTATTTTTTCATTATTTTATCCCCTTGACATGGGAAAAATGTGGATGAAATTCATTCTTTAAATAAATTACAAGTTCTACACTCACCCCACTTATAAAAGGCCACCACCTAACATCCTATATTCATACCTTAAAAACTAATTGGTTTAGCCAATAAATTACCTATAAACTTATAAAATTCCCTAATATCATACTAGAAGCCTTATGTTTGGAAGAAATCCAACCAATGGAGTCCTTTGGTGAAAACCAAAAGGAGATACCCAAAGAAGAGGCAATGCTCTCCAACAAGCATTTCTGTTTTATTTATTTCTCCACCACTTTAATTAATATAATAAAATTATTATGAAATAAAATCAGTATCCTAAATATAATGATATGTTTTTATGTTAATTTTAAGTCCTACACCAATACACACTTCCATCAAATGGGTTTCGAAATCATCACTCGTGTGTACGACGAACTACCACCACATGAAGCGATGTGCAACGTTTTCTGATAACTTGTTACATGGAAGGAAATAACTGTAAATATAATGAATATATATGATATTAATGAAATAATTATTATATTTAGGACTTAATTACATTTCTTTAATGTAATATATATCGTTTTCTTCTTACTATATCACACCCTAAAAAATGACAATGTCATTCATTGATGTGTGGTCTACCACCTCCCCAGAGCGATGTGATTCTTGTTTTTCATCACCACATAACAATAATGATATATATAATAATATATAATAATATTTTTTAATGATAAATGTTAATTACCTTCATTCCATAATGTTCATTTAAAAATGGGATCATTACTCATGCATATGTACGACCTACCGTCTCCAAGATAGTAATAGTGGTTTATTTTTCTTAACAACACTTCATGATTGATTTTAAGAGTATAATAAATTTATATATATGATAATTATTTCATGATTATTATTCTGTATATGTTTAAATAATGACCAAATTCACCTTATTGGACCTACCAAAGTCAGTTTTGACACATAAGATGGTAAAAAACATCCAACTTAATCTTAATTGGTTAAGAAGTTACGTATAACTTCTAAATAAAGGAAATAACAATAATAATAAACATTAAAATTTTTATAAATCAATTAAATAATTGACATAAGTTTAATATTCATGAGTATAAATACACATATGATAAATCAGACTCAAGATAAGGGAGTTTGTTTCAACCTCCTTTCATTGAGGCATACATTGATGTTATACACCTATAATATTTTATGATGTGTATATATATCCACTTTGACATGTTATATCATTAATTTATCTATAATTATATTTGAAGTTTTGTTTAATGTAATCCTTTTATGTGGCTTATGATTCAAATATTTCTGAAGTGAAAAGGAATTTTTCTTAAAAAAAATCTGTTTTAATGTTTTCCTTCCAAATCATCATTTTCTATATCTATATTTTTAAAATGAGTTTATGGAAATAAAATATTTATAAATTATATTTTATTTATATAATTAATTTATTTAAATGGGTTTAATGAGGAATATTTTTAATTGTTTTACATGGAACATTTTGACAAATGATAAATGGGATATTTTGTTCCTAATGTACACAAAAACAATGAATTTTCCACAACCATGTATGTTATTTGTTTTTTTATCTTCCTTTTAAAGTTTTAAAATTTAATTCAAATAAACCCTTTTCCTCAAATATTTTGGTATTGAATTTTTTTAAAAGAAAAGGGTATTATGTCTTTGAAAATGGGATTTTAAAAGAAAATTGTATTTTGATTTCCAATAGTTATTTGTTTATGAGTTAAAAAGATTTTTTTTAAAAGTTTTATACTGGAAAAATAAAAGGATTATTATTTTTATTTATTATATGGTACTTGAGAATTATACATGAGAAACAGGTGCACCCAGATAGCGATGGTTGATGTCGTTACGACTTAATCATGAGGTGACCCAGATAGTGTCAGGTAAGCCCATTACAACTTAAAAAATGGGTGGCCTATATAGTTTTGGGTAATCCAATTATAGATTAGAATGGTGTGGTCTAGATGGAGTTGGGTGTTCCAATTATTTCTTAAATGATGGGTGCAACCAGATTGCGCTCTAATGAATTGGGTAGTGATAATATTAGAAACTGACCTTATGGTTATTAAAATTATACAGGTTTAAAAGGGTTTTATTTAGATGATGGTCTAAGTCACTAAAAGAGGTTTGAAATTATTTCTACAGGTTTTAATTATTTTCTATGAGAAAAATTTGCATGTTTGTTTTTCATTTGATTTTTTATATGTTCAAATAGCTTCGAAGATTAAGGTAAATGTTATATGAGTTTTCATGTATTCACTAGAAAAAAAATTTCCTTCTTTTTATATCCCTTACTAAGATTTTAGTTCATGTCCTATTTTTTTAATTTATTTTATCATTATTTAAGGATTGGTATGGTATTGGAAGAAGTCATGTTGAAAGTCCTGAATATTTCGTGAAGTGAAATCATGTTTTTAATAGATATATATGGTAAAAAATGGATAATGAATGGAAGTGTCCACTTTGTATTTTATAGTTTTTAATGTATTAGTTAAGACCTAATTATCTAAAACTATAAACCTAAAAGGATCCTCAATGTGAAGAAAAGTAAATTCATGAATTAAAACTCAAGATTATGTAATGTTTAAGTCCATAACCTTATATAAATGGTCCTAAAAGATACCGAGAATTATGTTCAAAGGATTGATTGATTATTTGTGAGATATAATGTTTCTATTATGAAAATTATATAAAATAAATATATGTTTATCTTGGGTCTCTATAGTTGGTATTTGAGGGAAGTTTAGTTTTTTTAGGATTATTTTATTTATTTTTGGGGATTAAGGTTTGCAAAACTCAGCTAAAACCCTAGACATGAGTCTAAGTATAGGATAATATCAGGAAATAATGGTAAATTCTTAAGAAGGTGGTTTTTCTTCAAATAAATCTTTTTCATGATACTATAATATGGATATGGATATGTAACAAAATCAAATATGGATAATCAACTCAAAAAGGGTTAGTTGTGAATTGAATGCACCATCTCTATGATGTACTATGAGTGGGACAAACATTACATAATTGGCTAAAAACTCTAAGGGATATGATTTTTTTAAATCATATTCCCTTTACGAACTACTAAGAAGGATTGATTTCAAATTTAATTTGACAGATATGGAATAATGTTTAAAAGAACCTAACATAAACTAACCTAGGTAAAACTAAGATCAAAATAGGTTAAACTAAACTCTATGCCAATATGATAATGTAAAATAACAATACATTTTTATTATTATTGATCAAGGTCACTTTATTTTGTTTATATTATGATAAATTGAAAATAGTAATTTTTAATTTGTTATTTTTTTTTGAGAATATTGTATTTTAAATTTTATTTTGGAGGAGAAGAATAAATTTTATTTTATTTAAATTATTATTATCATCATGCATAATGTTTTTATAAAATATTTTCCCCTAGTTTCTAGTTTTTTAGTTCTTGGAATTTTGATCATAACCTGAGTTATAGAAGCATAAATTAAGTGATTTCTATTGTGATAGAAAGATAATTAAATTAAATAAATATATTTTTGACTGGAATAATGTATAAGAATGACGTTTATAATGATTAAAATTAAACAGAACATAGTGTTATAAAGCTACTATGAATTTCTGGTTTATTTTTAATATTTTACAATATTTTTTATTAGTAGTAAAAGTATTATTCTTTTCATTTTATGAACAAATATTTCATAGATAATTTTATTATAGAAACCATATTAAAAATTTAAACTTAAATTTTCAATTATTAATGATTTTTAAATCAGCATCTTCTAGTCAAATTATTATATGTAATGTTCTAAATTTTTTTATTATAGATCTTATCTTGGTACACTAATAAATATTTGAGATATTTCAATTATTATTATTATTATTATTTAGTAGTATAAATAATTTTATTTAGAAAATTACAATATATAGAAATATTCTATGTCAAATAAAGATTGAAACTAGTAGCCTATAGTCATATTGGTTAAGGAGCATTTATTCCATGATTAAAAGTATTGACTCAAACCATTAATGCTTGGATCAAGACATATACCACCCCAACACCTTGGAGCATACAAAAGAGAATCTAGTCATCTTTTAGATTACACTTGTTTATTATCCAAAACCAATGTGTTATTATTTCAAAGTATCTCTCAAGTCCTAAAATTTCTTAAATCCTCTCTTATCCAATCTAGAGTGTGTAATTATTATAATAACTTTATCACTTTCCTTTTTTTCATTCTATCTTAGAGTTTGTTCATATTATTTTATGAGAATTGGGACTAATATCAAACAAGATTACTTCTAATAAATACTATCTCTTCGTTACCTTTATTCTAATTGGTTCTCACTACTGTTAAAGTGAGATACTAGAGTTTTCTTACCATATCTACTAAAAGGAAAAGGACTATTATCTTTGAGGTTTATAGATATCCCTAATAAAAATTTGGTGTTGATTATATTTCTAGTTTCTAGCTATAACCTTAAAATAATATAGTTTTGGTATCTTACCTATCGTTAAAGACAAGGAAAAAATAAATTAATTCATTGAAAAGTTGGTTTGGAAGAAGTTGGGGTTCTTTTAGAGCTATTATGAACTTCCTTACCAAATTTTTTGCCTTATTTACTTTTCAATTTTTTATTGAATGAATAATTATAATCTATATTAACAAAAATTGTTTAAATCCTATCAGTATATTTCCACTGTGTTTAATCTCTTACTTAAATTTATATTTAATTTATTACATGAATAAAATTTATCATTTATAACTAAATAAATTTCAATGATTTATCATTATGATTTTTTATCTTAATATATCCCTTTAATTTTATCGCTTAAACTTTTAAGATTAAATTCACAATCTATGGTCATTTTTACATAATACTCTGATTAAAAGTTGGATCAAAAGGTTCTCTTTAAAGTTTCATCTCTTCATCTTTAACAAGCAAGAGATTTAGATCTATTTTTAATTACTTAATTTATCAAATATAATTTAATATTGTTTTCAAAATCATTAATTGATTTTTCAAATAATTATATCTTTTTAAGAAAGTATATACTTATATTAAATTTATTTATCCCCTTGAAAACTCTTTATATTTAGAACCCCTGTTTGATGGAAATAATTATTTTAATTGAAAATTACACATGTTTACATTTATTAGTAGCATTAATTTTTCTATTTATATAATCTTTATACATGTCTTTAAGATTTCAAATGAATTATAGGATAATTGAACTCATAATGGAATATATTTTCTTTAACTTTATAGAAAATCCATAATTTTTATTATTTTGGATTAAATAACAATGGTTTCGATTGTATTTCCTTAGAAAAAATGGATCAACAAATTCTAAAACCTTTAGAATTATTTTATAAAGGTAAAAAAATCCATAGAATCCAAGGAACCAAAGGATACCATTTAATTTAATGAAATGAATGAAAAATATTCCAAATGTTATGGTAGTTTCATCATTACCTCAATTTATTCAGTCTTCTTAAGTTGTTAAAATGAATCTAGATTAACGTGTTTTTTTTGGAAAAAGTTGAGGTATGAATACATTGTGAATCTTCTACCTCATCTTCCTCATCCTCTTCTTTATCTTAAATTCCTCAAACATATATATATTTTTTAAATTCCCATAAATAAGTTAAAATTTTTTTATTAACACCTCATTCAAAATTAAAAATTCTTAGATTAAGTATAAACATGTTGTAATTGAAAAAGACACCCTTACTAAAGAAAATTAATAATTAAAATATTTTAAAGAAACAAGTAATGAATTTCTATAAAAAAACAAATACCAAGAACAATGGTTTGATAATGTTTTGGAAGAAATGGATAAAGTTGAAAAATGATGTGAAATTCTCATATGTGAAAATGAGAAAATGAGAAATGAGATAAAAAAGGAAATGTTATAAATGATACCAAAGTTACAATTTTGGAATCAATTATAAATTATTTTAGGAAATCAATTTAAAAATTAACTAATGGTTAAAAAATTTAAATAAAATATTAGGCTCTAAAAAAAATAAGAAAAAATTTCTATACTTGGATGTGTTAACTGTGAATGAATTTCAATAAATCCATCGATAAATAATATTGTAAAATTTTGATTAGAGAATAAAATTAACAATTATTGTTGATGATATGGGACTTTAATTTATGAATTTAGCTATAAAAATGAAAATTATTGCAAACCTAAAAGTATCCACCTATCTTCTAACATTCAAAATTTTAGGCAAATATGGATACTCAATATTTTATTAGCGGAGTTGGCTGGACCCAAAATTAATATACCAAATGGTACTGGGTTTTGATATCTTATAGGGATACACCACTAAACCTAATTGAGTTATCTTTTGGTTATTCAAAAATGAAGGAAAAAAATGTTGATTTTTCTCTGAAGTTTTTTTTATCAAAAAAGAGAAATCCATATATTTGGAATCAAAATAAAAATCTAAGAAGAATTTTAAGATATATGCTTTAATTATTTTATATAGGGGGATTTGTTTTAATGATCTATTTTTTACTCTCTCTACTTTATCCAAGAATGAATAATCATGAATATCTTATCCAAACTTATGTAATCTTGAATATCTTACCAAAGCATGTTTAATCTTGAACATCTTATCCAAGAAAGTTTTAATTCTCTATATTTTATTCTAAGAATTTGTGAGCTTAAAAATATTTATTTCATTAAAATAATTATTTATATATTTATCTCATGGCATAATTTTTAAAATTTCGTTCAAAAATTTATGTAATTTTTATAAATTTTTTATTTACTTTTTAATTTTTTTAAATTTCCTTTTAAATTTATTTCGAAATTTGTTCTATTTTTAATGTATTTTAATTTTTTAATTTCATATAATTTCTTTTTATTTCTTTTTATATCATTTAAATTTATTTTCCAATCTTTGAATTATTTTAAAAAAATTTATTTATTTTCAATTTTTTGTTTTAATTTATTTTCAAATTATTTCTAATTTAATGAAAATCATCTTTTTATTCATTCTAAATTATTTTTAATTCATTGAAAATATTTTTATAATTCATTGAACATAATTATACATGTTTTAAAAATAAATGTTTTTAAAAATATTCAAAATGAGTTATTATTCATGACATAACTTATCTTATATTTTTTGAGCATGAGATTAATTGTTAATATATTATAGATTCTTGAATTAAATAATTTATCTTTTAAGAAGTATGATTTTGATGAAACCTAAAAGGTTTAAAAACATGAAATCATACTTTATAATGTTTTAAACTTTTAATGGGAGAGTTTAAAATAAAGAAACACTATTTTATTAAGGAAAATAAAAACCAAACTGCTTTTGAACATAAATTTCTAGTTTAGTGAACATCATGTGTTTTTTGATATTTTATATTCATGATTTCTTGTACTTATTGAAAAAAATTATTTAAAAATTTGGGAAGATCTTGTTTAGAAAAACCATTAATTTTAGTAAATTAAAAAAAATGATTTTTCAATACAAACATCCTTTTTCAGATACGAGCAAATGGATATTGATTTGTCACAAATTAACATAGAGGTTATTACCTTGAAAAGGGTTGTTTAGATTTTTAATTCGATCCCCACCCTAGACATGAGTGGTGGGAAATTACTGCAAACAAGGATTGACACTCCTAGAAGACTTGTGTGGTTTATTCACATGATCTTTACATACCAAAATCAATGGGTTTTATTTAAATTATATTTGAAATTTAACCACTTTTTTTGTGGATATTTGTATTAGTTTTAATTTCATATAAGTTAAAGAGATAATTAAGATGCGAGTGAAGCATAAATTAATTGGGAGTTATCTATTTAATCTGTTTATATTTAGTGAATTATTAATCATTATATAATTATTTAATTTATAAGGATATTTATTATTATTTTTATTTTTTTATTTTTTTAATATTAGAAAACAATTTTTAAGGGATTTTATTAAGAAGAGGAGAAAAAAATTAATGTAGAAATAATAACATTTATATTATGCCTTTTTTATTTCATCATGGGATTTTTTTTTCAAATTTTAATATTTTTGATTAATTCCAAAAATGGGGAGATATTTTGAAATTGATATTTAGATTTTTTAATTATCAAAAGGGATAAATTGTTGGTGTAAATCATTGTTACTTTAGTTTATTTATGTTTTGATAATTATAAAATAATTTTTTTATTTGATATTTTTTAAGATTATTTTATTTAATTATAATTTAGAATAGAAAAAAATGTATAATTTAATTGGTATATTATTCATATTATTATCATTCAAATTATATTTGTAGATTTTTTTCTAGTTACCATTTTTATTAGTTCATAGCATCTTAATCATAACTCAAGGTACAAAACTCATAATTGAGAAAGTTTTTATGTATTGGAAAGATAAAAAATTATATAAATAGTTTTCAACAATAATAAAGGCTAAAAGAAACATTTATATTGTATAATATTGTACCAAAAGTGTATTTTAATTGTAACGCCCCGACCCAAGTTACCTAGAGTCGGTGCATTATTGCATAACATTGGCATGATCACAAGAAAGATCAAATCTCGAAAGACCGATTGGTTTAGTAGCCTTGGAAACACTAGATATATTCATAAATTTTTACATTACATCATAAAGTGAAAAACTACTACAACAACATATTGTATCCATAGACCACACTATTATCCCCTCATAATATCCCTGCAGGTCATTCATGATTACTTCTTCACATACTGGGAAAAATAAAACATAGAAAAGGGGTGAGCTCAAATGCCCAGTAAGGATAACAATATAGCGGAAACTTTCATAAATAAGAATAAACATTTAAGGCAGTGTATAACTAAAACAAAAGCCTTTTAAAATTGAACTTCAACATAGTATGGAAAAAATAAAATGAAATAATTCCATTTACTTATTCACATGGATATTCTACTAATCGAATAATCACATGCAATATCAATAACCACTTTCATAATTATGGAATGCATAATGCCAGACTATCATAACCACATAGCCAAGGCCTCGTGCCAAGACTACAAATAAGATTTTGCCAAGGCCTTGTTCCAAGACACTAGTTTGTCTCATGAGACCTACCGATGCATCAAGCAGCTATAGCGGGCTCCACCCCTCACATATTAAGACCAATTCATTCCCATATGAAAAGGTTTAAACATAACATAAACATTCGTATTAAAACTAGCATATGAAATGTCAATACTTTCACCATAAACCATGAATGGTATAAAAATATCACATCCACAGTCAAACATATCACAAAACCTTCAATACAATATAGAATTTTTGTATCATAATAAATAAACTTTAAATAAGCGTAAAATCCATCAAAGGATGTTAACATAGATGAAATCAAAACTCTTTTTAGAGAAATATCTATTTCTATTTTAAAATCATTTAAGAGTCATATATTTATAAAATAAAACATTTTCTTTGAAAATATTCTTATAATCTTGTAAGGGAAGCTTCAAATATTTTATAACGGCGGAAGATAGCCACACCCACTATATAAGTTAAAAAAAGATTCTTACCTTAATTCTGTCGAAAAGGTTAAAAAGGACCTTGTTTGGAAAACGACAGAAAGATTCCTTTATAAACCACTTATAAAAGTCAACAAGGGTATAAATTAATTTATACCATAGTCTCTAAAATAGAAAGAATGATTTGAAATATATTTTTAAGAAACATGGATGTGGATGATAAAGAGGTCCCAGTAGATAATCACGTATAAACAACCTCAGATAATGAAGAGATTACGAAATAAACCCTTAACTTGTACTTTTCTTTGGTTGGGGTTAGGTTAACCTACTGTATAATGGTGAAATAATTTTTATTAAATTATTCAAGAATCATATACATTAATATGATATCATATATGATCTTTTAACATTGATTTTAATAATATCTTAGTATTATCATTATTTCGGGTGTTAACTTACTCGTTTTCTTTTATATGTTTTGTTACGTAAGCCATGTTTGTAATGGATAGGTTGTATCTTATTCATATCCAGAATGATATCAAGTCCTTAAAAATTATTTTAAAATCATCAAATGATAATTATACTTGAATGGATATGATGGAGAATGAATCTCAACGCGTTCGTGGAGACGATAGTCCGTACGTACGCACGAGCGACAATACCATTCTTTTGATCTTAAAATAATATATAATTGGATGTTATATCATATATACATAATCATTATCATGTTATATTTATTATTTAAATTAATTACAAATCATTATTATACCCATCCAAATAATAATTTATTGAATAACAATTACACCACGACGTGGAGACGGTAAGCCGTACGTACGCACGTATGGTGACATGTTATTCAAAGGATGGATAGAATACTGAAATATGGTTGTAAAATGTTTATAATAACCTCAAAGTATATATAATATACTGGAGTTATTATTTTATAACGGTAATAACAAAGAAAGAAGAAGTGAAAGAAGAAAGGAACTTGAAAAAGGGTGGTGAAATCATTACCTCTTCTTGGGGTTCTTCCTTTTGATTTGATCAAAAGGGCTCCTTAAGTTGACTTTCTGACTAAAGGAAGGCGTCTAGGATGAATTTAGGGAAGTTCAGAGAGTATTTAGGCAGAGTTTTGCTGAACCAAAAGGCTTTGAATGTGTGAGTTAATGAGAAGGGAGAGTGCCCTTTTATAAGAGGGGTGAGGGGCACCTTTGGAAAAGCTAGAAATATTATTTTATAATAAATTCATATTCAGTTTCTAATGGCTCCAAAGTGGATTATTTAAAGTTTACGGTGGGGATGGGTCGAAAACCACTCAACCAATAGAATTTAGACAGGTTTGGGTCATTATATTAACCTTATCTTTAAGTATTAACTCTTAGTTAATTAGTTTCACTTTTACAATGTCTCTTTGTATTTTTATATTATATGGTTAATAAACTTACTATATATATCCAAGAGACCCCCAAGTGGTCCATTAATGATACTACTATCATGATATAAGTCTCTTGGCCTAACCTTAGATTTTTATGAATTTAATATCAATTAATAATATAATATTTGTTTTAAAAACTCTTTTATGTCAATTTTGACACTATTCAATAATTGATTTTTGTAAAAATGATAACAGAATGATTACTTCAAAAATAGTTAATTAAGTCAATCCTAACATGTCATATTAACCTATAAAATTAGTTTAATTCATAAAAAGTCTCAAATTATATTTATTTGGGTATTTATAATATCAATTATTTTAATTTTTCACTATTATGGTAATTACTGCATCATCATTGTGTCATAAATAAATTAAATTATTTAATGTCTAAAAATTAAAAATAAAATATCATTATGTATGAAATATTTTTAGATTTTTAATTAATATTTAAAATCAAATTTATCTTATGCATAATCCTATATTAAAAATGTTTTAGTAAATAAACTTTGATTTTAACTCTTTTGACTCTTCTATGAATTAAATAATAATAAACGTCCTAATCTAATCCAAGTGGATCTAAATGATAATATTTTATTCCTAAGGTTGTTTTTGGTCGAATTAGGCTTATACAATAGAATTAGGACATGTGTTAGGGTAATATTAGTATCATTTTTACCCTTAATTACCCTATTTACTTTTAACCGTGGTAAATAAAAGTAAAAAGTTACTATTCACCAAAAATTATTTAAATCTCATTGAACCACATTTTACTCCTTGATATTAACCGTGTCTCTCGGATTTTCGAAATTCCACTCACAGAAGTGGTAAAATTAAGTTTTATGAAAAAGTTAGTTTTTTAACTACCACTTAGTGGTTTCACTATTCATCAAAAAATGAAAGTTTCTAGAAAAATACCAAAAATTAGGCCTAAACTATATTTGATATTATGAATTCAAAAATTATGTCTATTTTACCAAATTTAGAACATATCAGTTTCATTACTTAATTTAAAAATTAATTCCCGTCGTCAAAACAAATAGCGTGTTTTTAAGAGATAATAACTATCAAAAGATTGACATTTGTTTATGTCCGGTTTAAATGTGAAATTACGTCGAATGACCAACATTGTATTAAATGGTAAAAATATATTCTAAATATATATTATAACCACTCAAATTAATAATTTATCACTATTAATTATTTCGATTAAAAAAGTTGTTTTTAATTAAAATTTAGTAATTTTCACTATTCATCAAAATATGAAAGTTATCCGAAAAGTAGCAAAATTTTACCCTAAGCTAATTTTGATATTATGAATCCAAAAATAAAGTCCATTTCGAAAGATAAAATTTATAAAATTTCAAAAAGTAGGTATTACTATTCATAACTGCTAGTTTGATTGGTTGTGGTGTGTTAGAATCTCGAAGTTGCGTACAATGCACGCCATTGCATTATTCAAAGGGAAACGTACCGTGGAAGCTTGGAATGTTTCATTGTGAATTTTTTGATGTCCCCATTCTAAAAAGTAAATTTATTTAGTCAAATTGAATATATAAAATTTTAAAATATTGGATTTAAAAAGGGTTAACTATTAAAAGTTTGTAAAAGTGCAATACTGAAAATGAATTTTTTCTTAGATTATGTTTAAGAAACTCATAATATGGATTCTAAAATTATAAAGATTATATAATGTTCAAAATTCAGTTAACATTATTCATAACCTCTTTTGAATGGCAAGTTTGGTATGTCATGGTGCGCTTGAACTCGGTGTTCCGTGGAGTGCAAGTTATTGAATTATTTTGAAGAAATAACGCACTATGAAATCTTGGGGTGTTACCTTAATGTTGCTCAAAATTTCAGTTTTTTATAATATTTTAAAATATTTATTATTGGAAGTCAATTTTTTTTATTTTCATTTTATTAAGAAATATTGAATAAAGAATTTTATTATAGAAAACTTATTCAAAATTAAAATTAAAATTTTCATGTTTGGGAAGTTTTTTTAATGTGAATATTCTCTTCAAATTATTTTATGAAAAGTTTAAACAATGTTTACTATAGACCATATCATGGAACACCAATAAATATTTTAGATATTTTAAATATTATTATTATTATAATTATTATTTCTTAGTTTAAATTATTTCATTAGGAAAGTAAATTAGACAAAAATTTTATATGACAAATAGAGTCTAAAGCCAGTGAACTCTAGTTATACAGGTTAATTATCATTTACTAAATGGTTTAAATAATTTATCCAACTCCATTAACGTTTGGTTTGTCCCATGGAACACCCTAGAACCATAGAACCTATAAAATTAGAAACCTGTCGGATTAGGGATTAACTTATTAATTCTGCAATATATGTGTGTTACGATCATTAAATATCTCTTAAGTTCAATAGTTTTTTAAATCCTCTTTTATCTAATCTAGAGTGTCTGATTATTGTAATTCACATCTCACCGTCATCATTTCCTCATTATCTCCAAGTATTTATTCATATTATTTGGAGATAATGGATATTAAAATTAAACATGATTTCTTTTAAGAAATCCTTTCTCTTCCTCCACTTTATTCTAATTGATGCTCCATACCATTAATTTGGGGGACTCATGTTTTCTTTACATAAACATTAAAATAAAAGGGACTATTTTCTTTGGTGTTTCTATGTATACCCATTAAAAAGCTAGTGTCAATTTTTTTCTAGGTTCCGTGATAAAAACTTAAAAGAAAGAGATTTTCTATATCTTATATATTTTTAATTTTAGTTGAATAATACATTAAATGCTTGAGAAATTGAGGTCTTATACATAGTATCTATTTTAGTGATAATGAAAAACTTCCTTACCCAAATGCGTGGATTATTTACATTCCATATTTTTTATATCAATTGAAACATTCTATTCTTGATTCAAATAAATTACATAAATTAAATTCATCCCTTTTCCATTGTTCTCAATCAATAATTTGACCTGTATACTAAATTTAATACATGAATTGAATTTATCAATTATATCCAATAAATTTCATCACTTTATCATTTAAAAATCATTTTATTTTAATATTTATCTTTAATTTTATCACTTTAATTATTTAAAATGAAATTCATAGCCATTTTTTCAATTTTTACCTTGATCTCTGACCTACCATTTTATGATTTAATTACTTTTATAATAATGATAATTACTTTATATTTTTAATGTTTCATCACTAATGCCAAAAGTTTTGGTTTTAGTAATCTTGTGAACTAGAAGGAACCATGGATATGGGGGAAAATGTTGATATTACCTCTAGAAAAGCCCATTAGAATTCGAGTTTGAGTGAGAAACCATATGTTTATGCCAAAATAGATATCATAAAATATGATTAAAAATGTGAACATTGGCAAAGTCCTAAATAGGCCAAATAAGAGAAGGATAAAGTCTCCTGAAAGATCAAGTGATGAAGACGATGAAGGAAAGAATGTTGAATTTCCAATATATGAAAAATGTGGAAAGAATAACCATAGGAATTGTATCAAGAGGAATGAAAATTGATTTACTTTTGGTAGAGGTTTTCATTGAGCATTAATCTGTCAAGTAGAAATGAAAAGTTTTGTTACAATAACTGAAATAAATAAAGTTCATCATAAGATACCATTAATAATTTAATGTATTATGTGTGGGGAACTTAGGAATTATCCAAGTTAATTCTCTAATCCTACGACTAACCAAGATGATTATAGTAACAAACCTCTAAGACTAAGAAGAAAATTGAATACCTATGTAATCACTACTCTTGAAGTGGATGTTGATATTTAAGGTATAAATACCCTCTAATACAGAGTTGTAGATGTCTTGTTTGAATTTGATTCTGGTAACTATAGTACATTTAAGAAGTTTTAAGATCATTAAATCAATACCCTAGTGATTTTATTATAGGACAAATCTTATAGTGGAATTATTATTGTATTATAGGGTAACTTTTATAGGAATTTGTCTACTAAAAATATTATTCTCCTTCCTTTAGATTAATTTAACATGATTTTAGTGATAAATTAGTTTCCTCCACTTATAGGAAAAATTATAAGGTTTAAGAAAAACATATCTCATATTAACCAATGATATTATATCAATGAAAGGATAATAATTAAAACCCTCTAGAAACAAATTATGTAATGTGGGTCTTGATTCTAATTAATGGTAGACTCTTCTACGAATTATTTGGATAACAAATAAATATTAGGGATAAACCTATTCTATGGAAAGATATATATTTCCCTAAATTTTAAGGTTGATATCTCCCTTGAAAATATTTTCTAATTTGTCTCTATAATTTAGATGAACATAAGTATTTATTTTGTTATGTGGTAATTAAAACTGAATGAAAGAAATATATTTCAGAGAGGGAATGTAATTTCCCCTGATTGTAGGATCAAATAAGTTTTCCCCTAAAGTTATAAAGAATGTTTCTCTATTCATTTAAAATAATTAATACTTGATTAGATATTCTACCATAAAATATTTGATCAAAGATAATGAAAATATATTCCATTATAATGGAACATTATAATGAAGGTATATGAAATAATGTATCACATACAATGGATTATTACAGATCTTGTATGATTACACCCATTAAAACTACACAAATTACAAGGGAAAAATAAATTGAATAGAATAATATCTTTAGAACTACAAACTCCCATGTATCCCCACCCCTATTAGAATACTCATTAGTATAAAAAAATATACAATGTGAAATAATACCATGGAAAAAGAAATCATGTCATGAGATCTAAAATAAAAAAAATTGAAATGGTTAGTGTGAATGGAATAAGTTTAGGAAGGTTATATATATAAGAATGAAATCTAGATTTTTCAAATATGGTCATTAAAAATATAGTAATTAAAAATTTAGTCATTAAAAATATCATCATTGTAGATATGGTCATTGTTTTTATACCCAATAGGTATTATATATTTGTGTATTATTAAGTAAAAAATTTAAAATAATATAACTTACAATAAAATAAAAGCATCATATTAAAATATCATATATATATATATATATTGATGTGTTATGTATAAATATTAATATTATTATTTAAATATGATATGATATATATATAAAATTCAAATAAAGATTTTAAGTTCAATATCATAGTAAAAATAAATTTTATAATATAAACAATTAATTTTAATGTTATTTGTTAAAGAAAATTTAGTATAAAAGCAATGTTTCTGTTTCTATTCAAAGAACTATTTTTTATTAATTTTTTATTTTATCCTTAAAGTTTAAATTGAACACTTTTAAAATATTATTATATATGAACTAATATATTAACATCTTTTAAATTATAAATTTATGTTAAATGATATTAAGAAAACTTAGTTTTCAAAAACATTATTTTTTTTCAATAAAAGTAGTTATTTATTTATTTTTTTATATTTTTATTTAAAAATATAATTTATTAATTTTATAATTTCAGTTATAAAAAGCTAAATTAATTATTAAAAAATAAAAATTATCTTATCATTAGTGTTTGATATTTTTAAAAATATATATTTTGAGGTGAATAGTGCATATACCTATATTGCAAATTTTATGCCATTATTAGTGTATAACCATGACATATAAAGTTTAAAACATTATTATTAAAAAAATATTTATTTTATATTTGAAATTATACCATTTAAATGTTTATTTATTTTTAAAAAAATATATTTGATATTTTGAAACTCAAGCAATATGTTTTTCAAAATTTTTTTAATACATTATACGATTATTATATTAAAATTAATTTTTATGAATATTTGAAATTGAATCAAGATAAATTGATTTAAATTTTTGAATTAGTGGTAAAAAATTATATAATATGGGAAATTTTTTTACACATAATTACTAAGTTGCATTAGGAAAAAACTATATACAACAATAAAAGCTTAAATAGAAAATGTAACAATTCAAGATATAAAGGTATTAATATAAATTAAAAATGTTTATAATTTATTGTTTGAGTGTTTATCAACCACATATTACTAATATATCAATTTTTACCTATTTTTTATCCACTTAACATGTTTAACATGAACTCCCTTTATATTAAGTTGAAATATTATAAAAAATTCCATTCTCACCACTTATAAAAGTAACCTATCACCACCCCTTCAATATCGCTCTATAAATTTGGTTTCATCTTAAAAATATTCTCTATTTACTCACCCTATTACACCATTTCACTCTCATACATTTGTAATCATAATCGAGTAGCCTAAGGACTTTCTTTCCAGGGAATCCATTTAGAGAAACCCAAAGATCTCAATGAGTTTAAAGCACATATGTGGAAATCATGGGTAAATGTCAGAGGATTTCAAGAATCATATATTTTTTAGAGTCATAATACATCCATATATAATATGATCTTTTAATTTTGAATTATTATTATCTTGTATAACCTTTTTAAAGAATATTTTTTTCTCTAATTTCCAGGTTTATTATTTATCATTATTTTGATCATAACCCAAGCTAAAGAACTCGAATTTGTGCAATGTTGGATGTATATAAAAGACAAAAAAAATTATATAATTATTTTTGAACTAGAATTAAGGTTTAATATAGTGTTTATATTGTCTGATTATGGACCTAAAATAGTGTTTTTAAGTTTCTACAAATTTTGGTTTTATTTCTAATATTTTGCATTATTTATTATTCAAAAGAAAAGAATTATTATATGAATTTTATGAATAAAATTTTTATGCAAAAATTCTATTATAGAAAAAACATTTTAAATTTAAATTTCGATTTTTAATTCTCGAAATATTTTTAATTATGCATCTTCTAGCTAAATTATTTTATGAAAAGTTATAAAAGAGTTTATTATGGACCTTATCTTGGAAAACTAATAGGTATTTCAAATATTTAAAATAATAAAAATTATAATATTTTTTATCTATTTAAACTATTATTTTCTGTAAATTACCTTAGATAGAAATTTTCTATGCCAAATAGATATTAAAGCTAGAAGTCTCTGGTTAAATAAGTAAATGAATATTTATTTCATGATTAAAATCCTTGATCTAACACCATTAATTCTTGGATCAACACATGGACCACCGAAGAACCTTGGATTCTATAAAAGGATTGGATAGTAATCTTGGAAATTACACTTTTCCATTATCCCCTGTTAACATGTTACAATTTTCAATTCTCTCTTAGGTGCTCTCATTTTCAAAAATTAGATTAGACCACTTCTCACAGTACTCTATTTTTAATTTAACTATGTTATTAACTTTATTACACAAATTAAATATTTCATTTATATATTAACTCATTTCATCACTTTATCATTTAAAAATTTAATATTACCCTTTACTTTTATCTCTTTAATTTTTTAGAAGAAAATTCACCCCTATTTCTATTTTTTCCTTGATATTTGGACAATGGTATAAAGGATGAATTGCATTTATAACTATGATAATTGCCTTATGTAGTTAATGTTTCTTCAATAATGTCAAAACATTTGGTTTTAGAAATGTATGAAACTAGAAGGAACCATGGGTGTGAGGGATAATGTTGAGATTACCTCAATGAATAACCAGTAAAAATGGGAATTGGAGTGAGAAAATTCTTATTTATGAAAAAACATTCATGAAATATGATTAATGATGTGAACATAGTTGAAGTACTAAGAACTCCAATAAAGAGAAGGATGGAGTCTCATGGAAGATCAAGTGATGATGATGATGAAGGAATGAATGTTGAATTTCCTATTTATAAAAAATGAGGAAAGAAGTAACAAATGAATTGTATCAAGGGGAATAGAAGATTCTTTACTTGTGAAAGAAGGGGTTATCAAGCATCAAAGTCTTGAGAAAATATGACGATTTTGATTAACATAGTTAAAATAAATAGATTTCATATTAAGGTACCATTAATAATTCAATGTCTTATGTATGAGGAACTTTGGAATTATACATGTCAATTACCTAGTTCAAGGACTAAAAAAGATGACAAGAATAACCCACCTCCCTGACCAAGTGGAAAATCAAATACCATTTAAAAAACTTCTCACACTATGGATCATGATATTTGAGGTACACATACCCTCTCATCCAGAGTTGTATATGTCATGTTGGAATTTGATTCGAGGGATTCTAGTATATCTAAGATGTTTTTTAAGATCATTAAATAAATACCCCAATGATTTTATGATAGAAGAAATATTATAGTGGTAAGATTATTATATTTCATGTTTATATTTATAGGAATATTCATTACGGAAATATAATGGTCCTTCCGTTAGATAAATTTAATGTGATTTTAGAGATGGATTGGTTCCCTCCACATGGAGGAAAAATTATCTAGAGTAATGAAAATACATTTTATATTAACCAATGATGTTATACTAGTTAAAGGATAATAAAAAACCCTATATACAAAAATTATATATTTTTTTATTGATACCAAATAATGATAGGATATTTTCCCAAATTGTTGGAGAAAAACTCATATTAGTGATAATCCTATTCTATGTAAAGAGATAATTTTTCCAAGTTTGTAAGGTAAGTATCTCTCTATAAATTACATCTGGAGTCATATCTATAATTTATATTTCCTTATCTATTTATGTTTGTATGTAATGATTAAAATTTTATGGATGCAATTTATTTGAGTGGGATAATGTAACACCTTAGGTTTTAAGAGATATTAAATTTTTTCCTTATAATTATAAATACTGTTTCTATATTCATTCAAAATAATTAATACTTGATTAGATATTGGTCCATACAAGATATGAAAAAAGATAAAGACACTTTATTCAACTATAATGGAACATTAAAATGAAGGTATATAAAACCATGTATCACATATAATGGATTATTACAAATCATAGCTGATTTCACCTATTAAAACTATAAATATTAAAAAGGGACAATAAAGTGAAAATAATAACATCTTTAGAACTAGAAAATCTCCTGGATCACCAACACATATGATAAATTCATTAGTATAAAAACCTATAATGATAAAGAATACCATTATAGATGAAATCATGTTGTCATATCTAAAATAAAAACTATAGAAATGGGAAGTTTATCTAAATGAAGTTAGTAAGGATATATATATATATATATAAGAGTGAAATCTGCATGTTGAAAATATGATTGTTCAAAATATGGTCATTAAAAATATGGTTCTTAAAATATGGACATTGTAGATATGTTTTTTGGTTATATATTCAGTAGGTATCCTGAGGTCCTATATTACTAAGTAGTAAATTTAAAATAATAAAATTCACAATGAAATAAAATATGATATTAAAATATTATAAATAAAGATATTTATGTATCACATACAAATATTAAAAATATTATTCAAATATGATATGTTTTATATGTTAACATCCAAAAATTATTTTAATACCAGTGTAGTGGAAAAATTAAATTTTAGAATATAAATAATCAATTTTAATGGTATTTGTTAAAATTAATTTATTATTAAAGTCATATTTTTTTCTAAAGAATAGTTTTTTTCATATTTTATATTTTATCCTAATTTATTAAATTGATAAATTTTAAAATATTATTAAATAAAAACTAATATATCAACATATTTTAGATTATAAATTGATATGAAATAATATTAAGAAAACCTAATGATTAAAAACATCATTTATTTTAATACAAGAAAATTATATTTATATTTTATATTTTAATTTTCCAAATAACTTTATTAGTTTTTTAATTTTATTTTGATATATGTAAAATAATTTTTGGATTTATAAATTAGAAAATACCTTAAGATGTATTTTTGATATTTTTCTAACAAATTGATTGTTATAGGAATAGTGATATATACTGATTCAATGAATTTTATGCCATTATTAGTATATAAGTATGACTTAGAATTTTGTGAAACATTTTTTTAGAAAAATTATTTATTTTATAATTGAAAATATACCATTTAAAATATTTATTATAGTTTATAAACCTATATTTGATATTTTAAAAAAAATATAATATATTTTTGGAAATTTGTTTTAATACATTATATATTTATTATATTAGAATTAACATTAAATGATTTTCAAAATTGAATTATAATAAATGGATTTAAAATTTAGAATTAGTGGGTACAAATTATGTAAAATGTTCCACTTTATGTTTTGGAACAAAAGATAAGTTACCTTTGGTGAAAAACTAGGCACTCTGATAAAAGCTTAACTAGAAAAAGTAATAATTCAAGAGATAATGTGATAAAAACATGTAAAATAATTTTTATAATTGATTGGTTGAGAGTTTAAAGATATTATATTTCCCTCCAATAAATTGTTTCCTATTTTTTGAGCAATGTTTATGAGATCCCTTTATATTAGATTGATATATTTTAAAAAGTTTCTTTATCACCACTTATAAAAGGCGCCTCTCACCGCCCCTTCAATACCACAATATAGAATTAGTTTCCACCTAAAAATAAATCCTATTTCTCCCTAGAATATTATTTCACTCTAATAATCTTTTGTTCACAAGATATTTTTATAATCCCATATTTTCTAAGGAATCATCTAAGAGAAACCCAAAGGTCGCAGTAATGTTAAAGAACTTCTATGGAAATCATGGGTAAACATAAGGGGTTTTCTTAACTCAAATATTTTTATAGAATCATAGTCACTCCACATTGATATGATATTTAAATATTTAAATATTTTTATATATAATGCTTTTATTTTCTTCCATCTTATTTTATGAAAAATTCAAGTTTCACACCAATGTCTTCTTCCTTGAGAGATCTATGATTTTATAAAAATGTAATCTTTCTGAGAATAATTCCCATATATTTTTATGGAGTTTTTCTCCATATCTATTTTTTTACATAACCAACAATGTTATAATTAAAAATTTGAACACTAATTTTATGTTATCTCATGCGAGCTTCACATTTCCTTTATTCTCTTTTCAAAAGGATGTTTTGGGTTATATTTTGTTTATGTAGTTTTTCAACAAGGTTATTTAAAAATGTTCAAAATGTTTTATAAAATATTTCAAAATAAAATGTTTTATATTTCATTAAATATTTTTTTGATAACCTTTATGTTTTTTGAAATCTCAATTTTTGAAGATTTTTTTTATAAGTAAAAACTATCAAAGTGTTTTAACATAACCTTTTTGAAACCTTTCTTTCATTTTTAAGGACCCAATATTGAATATTTGTTTTCAAAGTAAAATTTTTAAATGTTTTTTCAATTCAATTTTTGAAAAATCTATTTATTTTTTAAAGTTCCACTATTTGAAGTTCCATTTTTTGAAAAAAGTAAATCTTTTTCAAAATATTTTATCTCACATTTTTTTAAGAACCACTTTTTAATATAACCTTATGTTCATATTTTACAATGATGATAATTTTTTTTTTAAATTATTTTACTATTTCACCACAATTTTTCTATTTACCACTAATATATTTAATACTTTGTAATTTTTTTAATGAATCACCATTTAAAATATCTTATGAAATAATATATTGGGGTTATTGAATTTTTCGTATGAACCATTTACATGCTTGAGGTCAATTTAAGTGATACCATATTGAAGTGTTGTAAGAATGTTTTTTCATTTCCATGGGATCTTTATGATGTGATGAATGGAAACCATTTCCCCCATGATAATTCTTGATATCTTGAATTATTAGTGTCTTGTAGAACACATATGTATAAATGATGAAGTGTGGGGTATTATTTCCTCTAGAATGCATTGGTTAAGGTTTTATATCTATTGAGATAATGATTTTTTAATAGGTATAATTGTGGTTTAACTATGCACACAAGGTTTTGTGTGGGTATAATTAAAATTTAGCTACGATCAAAAAGTTTTTCATACATATAATTGTAGTTTAGCTACGATAAAAAGGTTGTACATGAGTGAAATTATGGTTAATATATTCTCACAAGCCCATGCATGTATATAATTGTGGTTAACTTATGTTGGAAATTATATATTTTGTTATGGATATGTTTATGACACAATATTATTCATACTATTATGCCTTTGTTATGATCTTGTGGATCATGTTTATTAACTAATGATTCCACACTATTTGCTAATCTTGCTTCCATGACTCTTGATTTATATTCTATGATTTTCTGGGAATGATTTTTAATCATCACAATTATATCCACATGGTCATCTTTTTATCACATATGATATTTTATTTTATACCTTATATTTAACTTTATATAGAATATATGCTAAGCCCTTTATTATGTTTCTATTCCTCAGGATATAAAGATGACTGTAACTATTTTTAATTATAGAAGGGATCTACTATTGATAGATTTTATATAAATGTTGAAAATTTGTGTAAAATAAGATGCCTATATAACTAATCCTCAAAGTCACTAAAACTTTCATTCTTAGTGTTGCATGATTAGTTATGAGATGTAATTTTATATTATGGAAATGATGTAATATAATTATCTGTTTATCTTGGATCACTATACTCATTACTTTATGAAAATTGGTTCTGAACTTCTCTCAAGAATATCAATCTTTATTTCTCTCATATAATATCATTTTGGAAAACATAAGAAAAAAATAAATAAAGAAAATTAAAGGTGATAAGATGAAAATAGAGAAAATTATAGTTGATCAGAAGATGAGTAGGATCCTCATGACATATTGACCTTTTCATTTCTTATGGCTAAGGGGGATAACAAATATCTTCTAAAGAGAAAAGAATTATTCAAGAGTTTTAGTGTCATATTAAAATTTATCTATGAAATATTTATATAGTAGTTCAAGGTAATGAAAAAACATATAAATGGGGAAATTGAAGAACCTAATGGATTGTGTTTGTTTTATTTATTGTCATTATTAATTTCAATATATGTTTGATGAAGTGGAAGAACCTAATGAAAAAAGTAGAATGATGTTTCCCATGGTTGGTGAAAAAATAATAAAAAACGGAAGTTTCAAAAATAAAATTAAAGACAATTTAATATACATTGAGAATTATTGATATGTAGTAAAAGAAGTTTATATAAAAATAATTATTTCTATACATAATGAAACATTAAATTACGATGATTATAGAGATCATTTCTTAATACCAAATACATGTTCCAACTGAATTTAGAGAATTCAAATTATTTTATAAAAAAAATTAAGTGAATTTTATTGGAATATTAGAGAGTTTTTAAATTTATAATTGAATTTCATGATTTAAAATAAGAATAAAATTACATATCGAGATTGGAAATGAAGAAAATTGATGAATTCAATTTGAAGAGCTTAGAATATTTTTTTTGAGATTTTTTATAATTTTTTTTTGAAGTTTTTGTGTGACCAATAAAGAAATGTTCAATGAAATGTGTGTACAAATGTGTAGATGCATAAGAGTAGAATGGTGCATACATATAATACAAGCATGAAAAATGTGGGTTGGCGCAGTCAGTGAGTATATGTGTGTAGTTTTTCAGAGTGGACCTAGTTCATGCTGGTAGTCCACCAAGTCCATTAAATGAATTATTAAAGAGTAAAATGTTTAATTATTTATCTATATGGTATATCAAAGACATAGAAACTATACATTCATCTAAATGATACACATAGGATAGAGACTATTAGATACGATTGATATGAGATATTTGATCCTGATCCTGCTTTGTCTTCTATATTCACCTGTCCTTAGATTTATCTGTATACATTTTGTTCTTAATTATGGTGCTATTGTGATCAAAATGATCTCTTGATAATTATAAGAATCATCTTGATGAACCATGCATTTCTTGGGATTCCAAATATGAGTTTGAAAAAGTCTTTTATTATATAGAATATATTGGAGATGAACCTATAATGGAGAAGTAATGCATGATACTGTATAAGAGAGGTACTTCAAGGAATAAAACATATGCATGCAGTTATAATTTAATAATAAAAAGTTATGTGATGATGTTTGTAGTATTCCTCAGTAAAAAAATATCATAGTAATAGTGATATTAATATGCATCCAACTTTATGTATCCATGATGATGTTTGATTCTTGCTAAGTACTCATGTTGTGTGAATTTTAAGGGAAAAACACATGAAGGATTTTTTAAATGTAGATAGATTTTTTGATAAGATAAAAATAATTTTCATTATCTTGTATGTAGATAACTCGTTTCACTTAGGAGATGTAGGTTGGTGTACATAAAATTTTAGGTAATGGAGTATATCGATGATGATTATCAATGAATACCCATTGTAATCCTCGTTTTCTAAATTAGTTGAGAGTTCTTGAAAATAGTGAGCATAGGAGGATGAGGAAGGTGAGAATTCAAGGATATGCCTCTATTCTTTTATAAATAAGGAGGTTTCAGGTTATACTCTCTCTTGTTTTATTTAAAGAAAAACATATAAGAGTTTGATGCTATGTTAAATATTTTCATGATGGTAACCACACCTGTTTGAGATTTGAAAATGATAAGAATAAGAAATACATACCATTTTTAATAAAATATTCACATATGATTCATGGAGTTTGTGTATGTAGAGTGGCAACGTTGCACGATGTGAGACTGATCTATGATTTGTTGCGTTGCACAATGTTTGTGACTATTTGAAAAAAGAATTATCCGAGACACTGTAATTATAGTTATATAAATATATTTTAATATTCCATCAATGTTATTATATACATGTATAAATGAAGTGAGACAATTTCACGAGGTTGAAGCTTCAAAAAGGTTAAGTAAAACTCTAATATGACCTTGAGGCTTTATTAAATACACAGAAGGAAGATTTGAGACCTTTATATATAGTGACATTAGTATTTTTTGTTAAATGAATAAGGAATAAAATAATTGATTAGTATATACATTAATATTTTCATGATAATTTTTTAGAAAATAAAATTTAGTTGAATTTTGAAGTTTCATCTTCCATTTATTCTGAGAATAATTGAAGAAGAAAAATAATAGAGTATTGAGGTTATATTAGTCGATTATTCAAGTAATTCAGTCAGAAAATATAGAAGTGATATCCTCTAATTATTCAATAAGTTTATTGTTTCTAATTTCATGGAGTTTTATTGATTAAGTTTAGTGGTAGTTAAATACTCTTAGAATCAGTGAGCAAGTTCATAATCAGTTTATCACAGTCGATCAAATAGGATGATCAGTTTTGTGTTACAGTGGTAGATTCTACTTTGTGTAATCATTCTCATTGTGTTAGTGTTGTGTTTTTGTAATTTTGTGTAATTATTGTATAAAAAACACTGGTGGGATTCTATTATAATTATGTGAGCAGTTAATACCCACCCATCATGGTTTCAAGATGATACCTAAAAATCCCACTTAAAATTTATGATTGATTTTTAGTAGAGAATCTATGTATTAGATCATACCAAACACAACTTGGACATAATCACACACATTTTATTCAAACCTTGTAAACATACTATGTGATGTGACTCATTTACATTATGTCTTACATGTGTTGTGATTTTGTTTGTTAATGGGAATATTCAATCATTTTTGTTGATAAAATCATATAACATTAATGACGAAGATCAGCAGAAGTACATGCACGAATCCACGAAGGGAAATTGTCTAGACAGAGTTGGTTAGTGCTAGAATGGGCCTGAGGACGCCAGCTGATGGGATGCGTTTTTTCCTTCCCTTTTGGTGAATGAAAAGGTGCACAATGACAAAAGTTGGTGGAGTGAGATAATTCTCCTGACAATGGTACCAAACGACTGGAGTCCTCCGTTGTTGTGATTGATAGCGTCGATAACGGTAAGACAGTCAGACTCAATGATGATGTCACCACATCCACATTCAATAGCGAGCATCATACCAGCAAGGATGGCCTTGGATTCAGTGACTTCCGGTTCCCAAAATGTCTGTTGTGGTTCATACTTAGCAGCAAGGATTTTCCCCAGAAGATTTCGGGCAAGGAGGTCGAGGGCAACAAGCCCAACTTTTGGAAGCGACGTGTCCATATTGATCTTGAGAATCCCTTCCATTGGGGGATTCCAGGGAATAGGAGGAGAGGGGGAGACACCCAACATAGAACATCCGTTGTGTCCTTCCCAACCTTCAATCCAAGAGGAAGCTCGATCAATCCAGAATTTGGGGGGTCTTTGGGCATGATGAAAAATAGAGTCGTTGCGCCGGACCCAAATAATCCAGGCCAGATTGTAGAGTGTACCAACATCAGCTGAGGATAGAGAGGAGCACCAACACGTCAGAAGGTCGAGAAGGTCAGAGGCCAATGCCAGCGAAGCAGTAGAAGCTGAGCCCCATTGATTCCATATTTCCTTAGCTCCCGGGAAGAGAATGATAGCGTGCAGAGGGGTTTCCGGAGTGTTCAGGAAGAAAGGGAAAAAGTAGGTGCTGGCCATATGTCGATAAATGAGAAGGCTCATTGTTGGGAGAGTGCCCATGCAAACCTGCCACCAGATATGGCGAATCTTAGGGGGGACGTTGAGTGACCATATCATAATAGGTGTAGAGGCCCAAAATTAATAGGGGAGAAAGTTAAAGAAAAGAATTTAAAAAAACTTGAATACACTAATTCACCCTTATTAGTATACTTAAATAACCTACTTAGCATCTTAGAAAAATTTAAGGATGTCAACATTGATGGAAAAAACCCATGAAAGAATAATTATTTGAATTATACCACACAAGTAGGGATTAAGAATTGGATTGTTAGATACCGTGAGTTCAACAAACCAAAATAAAAATAAAATAATATAAAAACTAGGGTATATTGTGAAACATAAATACCATTAGGTTAAGTACTTTTGAATATGTAAAGTAAAGTATAAGTGAAAATAAAATAGAGTTTTTAGAAATGTTTTCTTCCATTATCATAAAGATGATGTTACATGACACTTTCAAAATTAATTTTAAAAAAGGTAAAGTGATTTTTTTAAAACGTTTCTATTTAAAAATAATCCAAAATAATAGATTCTTTTAAAATACATAAATTTATCTATGTTTTTGGAACATAAACATTTTATCATGAAAGGAGAAATCTTTTGATATATTTAAAGTACATTTTTTGAAAACCCAAAATCATTAAAAAAGAGAAGTAAAAGATATTTTTTTATTAAAATATAATTTTACTTGATAGATATAGAAAGTATATTATAAAAAAAGACTAGTGTGGTATAAATAATTCATATAAAACAAATTTTCATGATGAAACATTATAAGTCAAAAAATGATATTCAAGTTATCAATATCTATTTCCAGAAACATACTCCATAAAGCATAAGATAATTGAAAATGGGTTTATGTGGTAAAAATGTGAACAATTATAATAAAAAAAATAATAAAATCCAAGGTAATAATTTACCCAACTTATATGAAATAAGTTCAAGAGAATGAACGTAAATCAATGAATGAAAATTGAGTTATCGAAAACACTTATGACTGGGGTAACACATGAGTCAAAATCCATTTGTAAAAAAGAAATTGATTTTTCCTAGTATATACCATGAATTAAAAATAACAAAAGTATAAAAAATTCATAGGTTGGTAAATAAATAGAACACCAGAAAAGGGAAACATAGTGTATAACGTGTAACTTTTGCCAATGAATCAGAATTGAGTCAAATAAAACCCTTAAATTGTTTCGCTGCTAAGTTAAATGCACTCTATGGTCCTGTATAAAAAGAATAGATATTTTAATTTTCTATTTAATAACCTTATTCAAGTCCATAAAATTTTATAAACAAAAGTTATAGTTTTTCTTTACATTTATATTAGTTATTTATTTTCTATTTTTAATATCTGTTGTGAGTAATCTTTATTTTTTGTAACTTGTTTCATGATAGAGGTGATGTTTATCATTATTCTACCATATTTAATCATTCATAGATAATATAAGTAAATATAATTGATATTTTATGGTATTAAATAATGTTATAATTTCATTATATGACAGTTTTAGTTAGGTTTAATGTATACAAAATTGATAACGATCAGGTTTCAACTATTTTTAACAAATAAATAGTGGTATCTAATAGAGGAGTTTACTATTAATAATACCATTATAGAACAAAAATAAAATCATTTGTTAATTTTTAATATAATATATCAGCAGTAATTATGTTATGATATTAATCCATGATATTATATCATATCTTTGTTCAAGTAGGTGGTTAGACCGAACCAAACATGAAATTTCCATAATTAATGGATGATTATGATTATGAAAGTTGTTTTTTTGGAATAATGTTATTATTATGGAAGAATAATTATATTATTTAGTCAATTTTAATGTTAAATAATATTTTAGGGGGGATTAATAAATAGAAAATAAACTAGATGGAAATTAGATACATTACTTCGTGGAGATGGTAGTCTACAAAACACACAATTAACATTTTAAATTATCAAAGAATGAGAGGAAAAGTAGGTGGATAATAATTTTTATCATGTTAATAAAAAATATAGTAAATATTTATTATTCAATATCATCCTTATAATTAGTGAATATAAGTGATGGTGAACAATGGAAGTCATCACTTCATGGAGGCGACTCTATGAAAACGCACAGATGACAGTTTCATTTTTCCTAATAGAAAAGGGTAAAGGTGGTTAATAGTGATTAAATTAGAAAAATAAAATTAAGTATAAAAAAATTATATAATTATATATTAATTGTTGAATTATTTTTTTAATGCATGAAAGAAAATAAATTAATTTTAGGAAAATAAATTACCCACTTTTAGAAATTAGGCTTTCCCTTGGAACAATCCTTAGAAATAGAAGTCTTAAAACAATTTATTTTGAATAGTGGATCAAGTATAATTATAAATGTAATAAAGGAAGGATAATTCAAATATTTTAAGGTGGAAATTGAATTCTTTGAGTGGTATTTAAGGGGTGGTGAGGGGCCCCTTTTATTAGTTGTGAGAGTGACATTTTTATAAATATTTCAACTTAACATAATGAGATCACATGTTTTACATATAATGTGGCACTAAACATAGGAAATAATAGATTTGAGGATGATAATAACTTGATAATATCATAATATATTGATTATAAATATGTTATTAACAAGTTTCAGGCCCTTTACCCCTTGATTTATTACTTTAACTATTTTAGATATTACTGTGGTAACTAGTTTTTACCTAAGTAAATCAATTTTATACCAAAATATAAAATGGAACTTCTTAAATTTTATAGGATTAATGATTCCAAATTTTAAATAAATTTTATTATATTAAATGTAAATGTTCAAAAAGATAAATTTTAACATTAAAGTTTATAATGTGTAAAAAAATGTCTTTAGAAGAAGTGTATTTTTAAGATTAAATTTTATGTGTAAGATAAAAGTATTCATGTATTTTATTTTTATAAAATAAATTAATATATTATGAAACAAATTTTTTATGAATATTTCAAAGTTACCAAAAACTATATTTTACTGAAATATTATTTAATAAAAAGAAAAGACCAAAACCATTTTTATTAGAAAATATTATTTAAGTCCTTAAAATGTTAATAATAGGTTTTCATAAATTCAACAAAGTATTTTTTATAATGAATATTTTTAAATATAAAATAAATAATTGGATAGTTAATTTTTTATAAACTTTTGGGTGTTTATTATATAATTATAATGTTATAGTTTTGTTAAAAATGATATTGTCATTACTCACCTAAAAATTAACTCTTTTAGAAAAATCCCAAAAACTCATGTTAAGATAACATTAACATGATGAATCTAAAACGGAACTATATTTTATCATGGTATTATTCTAAAAGTTTAGAATCTGACATTTAAATAAAATTATAATGAAATTTTTTTTGATAGGAAAGTAATTTTTAAGGTATTAACTGTTCTTGTTCTTATTTCCTATCAATTATTAATATATTTGGTGCTAATATATTACTCACAAAAAAATATATTTTAATTATGAAATATTTAGTTTATTTAAAAAGAACACACAAATTTAATTATCAGAAAGGCTACAATATAAATAATAAATGTTTCTTATTATTTTTTACCTATACTAATTTAATTAACAATACCTTAGAAATGATAATGGTATTTATTTTTATGTATAAATATATTTTATAATTTGGTTAAATATATATTTTTATATATAATTATATGAGTGAATTTTATCTTTTATTTAATGTTGCATGATTTTTATTGGTTTGGTGTTGCGTGTATCACACACTATTAAACATATTCAGTCTTAAAATAATATAGAAATTAAAATATCTAGGTGTTTCACAAATTAGGGAAAAAATATCTCATCTAACGAGAACTTATGAAAATTAAAGAACATTTTAAAAGGATAAATATATGTGGATAAGTGGAATAATATGATATTTATACAATTTGAATGTCAATTTTATGGTTTTATTTGGCACACTATGACTTATTTCATAGAATTAGAAGGTTATCTAAAAGGAAAATCTATTGGAAGTAAAAAAAATAACTTCATTATCTGGATACCATTATAAATTCTCAAGATTTGGAAATTATATTTTATATGACAGGAAAATAAGGTGAATATATTCTTATCAAAGACAAAAGAATGTGTATATAAGGTTGTTTGATTTTGTTCCCTTTAGGAATGAGTTTTATCATCCTTAAAGAAAAAAATTTACTTGATAGATTATACTAGAAATGATGGGAGGGGACAAACAAATAGTCTCAAATAATTCAATATTTTCTAATAAAGAAATAGGTATGATTGAGAAGGATAATATGCTGTAAATTTCCATAAAATAAATAATGAACAATAAGTACTTAGATTTTAGATAGTGTGTGTTTTTCTTATATGACAATAAATATGAATATATTAAAAAATGTTAAGGAAAACTATAATGGAACTGTGTTATTTGGGAACGATGAAGTGTTTATGATTAAAGGAAGTGAATATAATTGACTCATGGGTGATGAATTGATGTGTACCATTGTTATTAAGGTTAATAAACATTATAAAATTTATTGAGTGTTATTCAGATTTATACTCTTGTTTAGAGATCATATTATATATGAATGGATGAAACATCAATGGAATTTCTAGAATTATTTGATAAAGGGATGGGGAAAAAATTTAAACCTTTATCAGGCTGAAAAAATACAATACATGTCTTCTCAAAGTTGATAAAGAAAACATATTGTTGTTAAGATGTTTCAGACCAATACTCTTGGATCTGAAACTAAAAACATAATCTTTACATGTTTTCTTTTATACCAACTAATGTGACTCAATTTTAACCATCCATAATTATAATAATCAAATGATATTATTGATTCACAAAAATACACAAAAAGATTTTAGTTTTATAGATCTTTAAAATTAAGAGAAACAATTAATTATAAAATAACTTATTTTTCTTATCGAGGGGCCAATTTTCTTGTTATTCCTAGATTTTTCTTATTCTTTAATAATTCATAAACATCTCTGAAAAAATTCTTCATAGAATATACCCTTTTAGATATTTCATATGTATTACTCTTATTCATAACATAGGGAATTAGAAACTTCAGAAGGTTGAGATCAAATGGTCAGAAAGGGTAGTGTCCAAGGGAAGCTTTCATAAAGAAAAAAATAAGTAATTAGAAGAGAAAATAATAATTAATTATTCCATATAATTAATTACTATAGAAAAATATACATCCATGGATAATATAAAAATGTAAATAATCACATGAGAATTAATAAATTCCTTTATAATGATGGAATGCATAATACTAAACAAATTAATCTTCAAGCCAAGACATTATGATCTTATCATCATGGCATCATTCCAAGATATCATGATACTACCATTTTGGATACATTAAAAGATATCATAATCTTTCTACTAAGGCCTCATGCTAAGAAAAAATAATTTTACCATCAATCCCTCATACAAATCTATCTTACATTATATGGTATGACATACACCAAGTGATACCTATTATTGTTTGGTTTATGATACATTACCCAATTCATAAAAGGAATGTTACAAAAACCCAACTATAACTTACACATTTCCAACACATTCTTCATATATTTAATGAATAATAAAATCAATATCAACATTTGTTATCAATTATTAAAAATATGTACTGAATAAAATTATACAAAATATTTATATTTACTTAGAAAAAAATCAATGTTCCTTTGTAATAAATAATAACTCATATATTAATAGCAAGAATACAACTTTTTAAAATTTTACCAAGTCAATAAATGAAATATATTTCTTGGTAAACACCCCCAATCTGATTTATAAAAAATTGGGTGTTTACACAGTATAGAGAAGTGGGTATACAGGTAAGTAATTACTAGAAATTATTTTCAATACATCTAAGATAATAAGGAACATATTCCTAAAGGAGACCATAAATTAATTAGAAATTATTGTTTTAAAGTGATGGAAAATATTTTTGTAGAGAGAGGAAACAAAAGAAAAACCTTTCAAAAGGATTTCATTAAAACCTTTTGTAAGTTTTTTTCAAAAACAATGTTAAATGTTACATTTAAAACTATTTTCATGAAATTTCAATAATACAATTGAAAAATTATTTTAAAAAAATTACAAAAATGGGATCTTGAAACTAATTATACTTATTTAAGACAATGTGTATTGAAAGGTAAAAATATACATAGGTGAACTGAAATCTATTTTAATAAAATTTAAGGAAATAATATCACTTTATTTCAAAATATTAATAGAATAATGAAGATAGATATTACATTGTAATATATAAAAACTTGTAGGGGAATCTAAAACATGAATAAAGGTCATAATTTTGAGAAAATTCATTCATGTGGATAATGTAAAAAATATTAAATTCATACTTTTCTAAATAACGTTAAATCAACTTATATATAAAATGTTAAAAAAAGAATTATAAATATTTTAATAAAATCTAAACATTAATATAATTTGACCTTATTAAATATTTCAAGCATAGAAAATAGTATTTTTTAAGTTTAATAAATAATATATATATTGATGAAAAATATTTTTGACCAAAACGAAGAAATAAGGAAAGAATTACATAAAACATTTATTTTAGTCATTTCAAGTTCCAAAGAGGGAGAAAATATAAAAAATAATTAAAAATAATATAAATAACAAATTCTAAAGACAATATATTATGTTTAATATAGAAACATCATATAATTTCCCCAATATAAATTTAAACAAAAATAATCCCGAATAAAAATGTGATTATAAAATAAACCCTTATGAATTTTATAACACTTAAATCAAAACTAGATAAAAGACAAGATTTTAAATAGAGATATATTTAAAATTATTAAATTGAAGATCATGATATAATATTTTATATATTCATCATATACACTATATAATGAAAGTAGACACATAATTGAAAACGTGTCTCAATGCTTGAGATGAGAAACCCTTACCTTAGATTCCCGATTGGGAAAATGCCTTCAAAAATTTTATATAATAAATTTATATTTATTATTAATTTATTTAAGATCCCTATTTATATCCATATTATTGGATACAATTTCCTTGTAACTTCTTTTTACCCATTTACTCATTCTTCTATGTTAAAATCAATTTTTTAGGTGTTAACTATTCTGTTTCTCTTGCTTGGTATGTTTCAGTGGTTTTGGTGCTTACACATTAGTTATGGTTTCATAAACTATATAATGTTAGTATATATATTTTATTTAAACATCAAATACAATTCTATATCAATACATGTAAGGTGGTTATGAAAAATAAAATACATCACCTCTTGTAGGAAGTAGTCGAGATGTATGTATGATTGATGTTTTTATTTTTCAACAAATAAATATATTGGGAGGTAGATAATGATTTATCTTCAACCAAAATTAATTATTTAAAAAATATCATACTTATTCATTAAATCCATATATATAACTATCCATTTTAGATGATGATAAAAAATGAAATATGTTTCATTATGGAGGTGATAGTCTGCACGCAACCTTGATCGACATTTTCAATTTCCATTAGATGGAATGGAGATAAAAAATGGTTTTCCCATAAAAATAATAACATTTCAGTACACTCAAAGTACTACGAAAATTATATTTATGTGGTCATAGAATGTTTTTATTAGTTTTAATAAGAACAAAACTTGAAATAACTTGGTTAATTCAATTACTTCTTCCTCGATTATCCTACTTTAGAAATCTATATAAGCCTTAATTGGTTGGTATTTTGGAGATACCGATACCTAGAAGATGTGGGGAGGATATTTGGTAAGTTTTTTGGTTTGATAGTGGTCAAGATATGGTGCTCTAAGTGTGTGAATTTCTCCTTTTGTAAGCGTGAGGAGTGGGAATCTTGTAATTACTGAAACTTTAAACTAATATAAAGTCATTTTCTATGATATTGGAACAAAATGATGAAATTTTAAAATATAGGATAAATTATTTTAAAAATAAACCCATAAAATCAATTTTATATAAATTTTAGTTATTTTGGAAGTTTTATCTCTTAGTTTAACAACCTCATTAAACCTTTTAACCCGTACCGCAGTGAAAAACTTTTACTATGGTAACTACTAATTATAACTAAAAATGAAATGGTAGTTATTAAATAATTTTAATTTTTCTATTTAAAAAATATGTATTCAATTTTAAAATATTAATTTTACATATGGAGTAAAAATTACTTTTAATATAAGTACATGTAACACAATGAAAAATAATTTTTTAGAAAAATCCATTTTTAAGTATAAATTAAATTTATGCCAAAATTGTTTATAAAATTTATCCACAAGAAATTTATTATTTTATATATAATAAGAGAAGAGTTATTGGATTTTGAAATTATTTCAAAGTATAAATTTTCCTTGTAAATACTTTATTAAAGAAATTAATTAAAAATCATTCATTTATTAGAATAAAACACTAGTTAGCTTCTAAAATGTCAAATATGGGCTTCTAAATTTATCATAATATATTTTAGTTATCTATTTTACTTCTTAAATATATATTTTATTTATAAAAAATGTTTCAAAATATTAAAATTCATTCTTATATCCTGATGATTTCTAAAAATTGATAGTATTTCTTAAAACTGCATTTTTCAATATTCACCAAAACATAAAACTTTCTATAAAAATAAATAAAATATTAATGATTATAATTTTAATATATTGATATAAAATATGCGACTCAATTTATAATTTTTTTGAAATTTATAAATTTAACTTAAAAAACTAAAAAAACTATTTTGTTTCAATTGTAAAATCACATTCTTGGTTTATATCATATTTTTTTTGTTTTTGGTAAACTTAAAAAATTATATTTTTCAAAGTGTTTACCATACCACTACTACACCCCATGATATAACATAATGTATTATAGGGTGACTTATAATTGGTTAACTTGATATAGGTTGAATTAGTATTGGGTAACCTAGTAGTGGGAATATTTATATTGGGTAACTTTCTAAAACATGTAGAATGGTCATGTTGCAAGGAAAACCTATTTATATGGATTTTTTAAAAAATATTCTTTTCATAATTTTGTGATGATGGTAAAAAAACTTTTATGAGAAATGTTAAAAATATTCCTTCTATTTTTTTAATAAAATGCAAAAGTTAATTGAATTTGAACAAAATTAATCATTTAAGTATAAAAAAGAATATTATTAAGGTAAAATAAAGAGTGTGGATATGGAAGAAAAATATTCCTCACCAAAAAGGACAAATAAGGAAGACTTTTCTTAAAATAATTCTTTCATTCATTTTAGGTACCATTGCTGGAAAATATGGAAACAATAATTAAAAACCCATAAATAAACATTAGTGAATAAAATACATGTAGTTTAATGGATACATATCTTATAATTCCCCTAATGTAAATTTAAACATAATCAATCGGGAAGAAAAAATATACTCTAAAATAAAACCGTATGAATTTTTTAACTGTTGAACCAAATCCTAATAAAAGAGAAAAACTGAAGTGATACATTATTTACCATTATTAATGATAGTATCCTAATATAATATTTCAAATAGGTATCATATAAACTATATAATGGAAATATGCTCATAATTCAAAACATGTTTCAAAGAAGGATGTTTGAGATATGAAACCATTTCCATGGATTCTTATATGGTTATATACATTCTAAAATTATATGTAATATATTTTATATTTATCATTCATCTATATCAGATCCATATTTACATCGATTATTATATATATAATTTATTTATAACTTCTTCTTACCCATTTACTAATAATTCTTTGTTAAAATAAATTATTCAGGTGTTAACTATTTAGTTTCACATGCATGATTTCTTTCAGTAGCTTCATTACCTAGAAATTGATCATGTTTTAATCACCTAAAAAATTTTAATCATTTAATATATATCATATTTATACTCTAAATATACTTTTAGAACCATCCATTTAAGTTGGTTATGAAAAATGAAATATGCAACATCATGGTGGAGGAAGTTTTCACTTATGCAAGAGTGACATTTTTATGTTTCTACAGATAGAAAGAAAAGAAAAGTGATGAAAAATTAAATATGTCACTTCATAGAGGCATTAGTCCGCACATACACATGAGTGAAGTTTTCATTTTCAAATATATAGAAATAAGATGTATAATGTTTTTAATATTAAAAATAATAACATTTAAGTATACTAATTATACTTATTCTATTATGTTGAGGTGGTTATATAATATTTTAAGGTGGTAAAAGAAGAAATAAACTTGAATAAATTGGTTAAATTGATTACCACTTCCTTGGATATCCTCATATGGATCTCCCCTTAAGCCTTCTTATGTTGGTCTATTAGTGAGAACGTGAAATATAGAATGTTTATTTAAGAGTTGGGAAGTGATTTGTGTATACCCGTGTTGATCTAAGTTACTCAAATTTTGTGAAAAATTATAGGATGATGGTTTCATTTTGTAAGTGCGGGGAGACACACTATTATAAATACTAATAAATTTAAAATAATATAATCTCACTTTCATGGGAAAGTGAAAAAAATTGATATAGATTATAATTTAGGATATGTTAAAGTCAAAAAAACACTCATATAATCATATATAAACAATTTTAACGATATATGAAACTTTATCTATTAGTTTAACCCTTCATTAAACCTTTTAACCCATAGTGTGGTGAAAATGTTTTACTCTGATAACTATTCATTATGAAAAAAATGAAATGAAACTTATTAAAAAAATTTAATATTATAATTCAAAATATGAAATCAATTTCATAAGATTTAATTTCTAAATTTTGTAATAATAAATTTTAATATAAGGACACATAACGTAATAAATTTTTTTTATAAGAAAAATGACTTTTCAACATAAATTAAATTTATGCCAAAATAATGTATAAAATTGATACCAATGAAATATTTTGGATTATTTATAATAAAATGAATTTTTTTATATTAAAACTATTTTACAACCAAATGTATCCTTTCAAATACCTTGTTAAAGAAAATGACCAGAATTAATTATTTTATTATAATAAAACACCACTTTGATTTTAAAATCTCAAACATGGGTTTGTAAATTCAAAATAATATTTTTGAATTCATTAATTTAATTATTAAATATATAATTTATCTATATTTTTTTTCAAAAAAATTAATAACATTCTTATATCTTGATGATTTCATAAATGTGACAACATTTTGTAAAATTGTATTTTCCACTCTTCACTCAAAATCACCAGTTTCAAAAAAATCCAAAAAATTCACACCTATAGAATTTAGATATGATAATATCAGAAGGGACATAAATTTTATCAAATAAAATTTCTAAAATTTATAAATTTAATATTATAAAAAATATTTCACATGTAAAAACTATTTAGTTGTAATAAAATCCTTTTATTATTGAAATGAAAGATCATATTTTTGTTCCATAACATAAAATAAATTATTAATGTGATTTTGGAAAATTGATTACTCTACTTAAAGTGCATCCTCATGTTTTATGGAAATATTTTATTAGGTAACTTTCTATATGGTAAGTTGATAGGGTAAGTTGAAAATAAAGATTTTTTAAAAGGACAAGTTGCTATTGGGTAATATGCTATTGGTTAACCTCTTGTAGGGTAACTTGATATAGGGTAACTTTCTATAGGGTAAGTTACTATAGAGTAACCAATTATTGGGTAAGTTTATCTAGGGTACTGAATAATGGAAACATTTTATGCTTAATTATTTTTATTTAATATATTGTAACTCATTTTAGTTTAATGTTTCATGTGAAACAAGATATTTAACACATTGTTTATTTAAAATAGAATTAAATTTTAAATCTTGGGGTATTAGAGTGGAATTAAAGGATATGCCATGTCAATTTTTAAAGTGTAAATAAATTGTAAAAATTCAAAGTAATAATGGGTATTCCTAACTTAAATAGAGTCTAAGAATAGATTTATGAATCTTGTATGTGAGAAAAGATGGGTTTAAATCCATATACTTTAATAAAGAAGACAGAATTGGGTTGGATAAATTTTATTCACAATGATGTATGTGGCCAGATTTCTCAGGAAGAAACCTATAGTGAGATATTTTTTATTTTATTTTTTGATGATTATAGAATAATGTAATTTTCCATGTTCATTTGATCAAATATAGAAGTGATGGATTGAAAAAAAGTTCTAAATAAGTAGAGGAAATGAAACAAGAATTCTTTTTTAAAATAATAAGACTAAATAATATAACACAGTACATAGTTTATGTGGCTGAAAAGTATTTGGAAAAAAATGGTATTAGATATTAGGTGTCTTTAGTTGGAATCCCCAATAAAATAGTGTTCCATAATAATGAAATCTTTTTGTAAATAATATAGAGAAGAATTTTTTTTATAGATAATGATTTATCATGTCACTAATGTAAATAAGTGGTTTATGTTTCTTTGTATACTTATAATAGAGTATTACTTAATTTTGGAGAAGATAATATTCTATATGAAATGTGTTATAGAAGGAAACAATTTTTGAATCATATTAGGGTATTCGGAATAAAGTATTTCAATGGAAATAAAGAATGAAATAAAGAAAAATACGATGATATAGAAAATAGAGGTATATTTTTAGGCTAATCAATAAATATTTCATCCTATAAATGTTTCAATAATAGTTTTGACAATATTTCTAAGAGAAGTGATGTATTTTGTTTTTGATAATGAAGATAAAGAATATTTTTTTTATTTTTTAGAGGGATTTTTTAAAAAATTTAAATAAAAAATGCATATTTTGGAGAATTATAAAAATATTTACCTTGATGACAATTCTGATATTGAATATTTTGAAGAAAAAAGTGAATAAAAGAGCTAACGTATGATTTATCCAAAAAATAAAATTTCTCAAGTTGATCTAAATGATGTCATTTGTGAAAAATATTCTCCAACCCAGACTCAAAGGATGAAAAGAAAATAGTATACTACTATCTTATATGATATTGAAACAACTTCATTTGAGGATGTTAGAAATTAAGAATCATTTGAAAAATATACTAATGAATAAATAGACTAAATTAATAAAAATTAGGTATAGGATATGATAAACAGACTAAAAAAATCATAATGTGATTGGTAAAAAAGGTCTTCAAGAACAAGCAGGATGAAAATTGAAAAGTTATGTGAAAACCATAGGGTTAGTTTCTAAGGGATATAATTTGACTGAAGGTGTTGATATTAGTGATAATTTTATATCAATGGAAATAGTATATTCTATTTTATTCTTTATAGATATTGAAGTTCAAATAAAATGCAGAATATTTTAAATGTGTGTTCAAATAGAATTTTTGAATGAAATCTCAAATTAAGAGGTATATATCAAACAACCAATTTTATTTGTTCTTGGAAATGATGATTCAAAAGTGTTCCCATTGAGAAAATATTTTTCTAGCCTAAATAAAGAACCTAATTATTGGTATGAAAAGATGAATACTTTTTTTTGAGGAAAATGGATTTCAAAAAAGGAGGGGTTGATAATGACCTCTATTTGAAAATTTGAAAAGAGGAGAAGTTTATAAAGTTGGTGTATATAGATAAATTCATATTTTGTTGTGGAAATTAGTATTATAGTAAAAATTTAATAAGTTAATTAATTAGGAAATTGAGTTTTTAATGATTATATAGTTGACATAATTTTTGTGGTTGAATGTTTATGAAGAATAGAGGAATACATTCATCACATAATTTATATATGCAAAAGATGTTTTGAATAAGTTTGGGATAGATCGTTACAATTTTTTTCAACATAAATATTAGTTTTTAAATAAGTTTGGAAACTATGAAATTGGTTAAGGAGTATACTTAACTTTATATAGGATATTAATTAGTAGTTCACTCAATCATACCTTGGTGAGGTTAGATATTTTCTATGCTACATTTTTGGAAGAAAGGTTTTAGAGTTATTCTAAAAAGAAACATCTCATGGAAATGAGGATAATTATGAGGTACATTTAGTGTACTCTCAATTATGGATTTATGTTTTAAGCTAAAAAAGTTGTGAAGTTATTGGATTATTTTGATGTTGATTGGGATGGTGACATTGTTGATTGAAAATCAACAAGTGGTGGATATTTTTATATTTGAATAAATTGTTTTAGATCATTAAAAAAGAAACAAGAATAGGTATCTTTAAGAAAGTAGAGGTGGAATGTATTTTAGTCACCAAATAATGTATATAGTGTAACATCCCTTAGTCTAATACTACTAATCAGTATCCAATCCAGTGGAGCCACATGACTTTAGGTGTACCAACACACATTCTAGAGGTTTTCGACTATTAGTAATGGTCTAGGGTGTTACAGTGTGAATAATATATAGAAAAATTAGAGTAAAACATAATGAAAAGTAACAAAATAATAACCATCATAATTACTCATACTATGAGGATGAAATAATATATAACATACTGTATAAATGTAATACAGAATAATATAGTGATGTAGATAAAAGATCATGCCAAGATAAAAAAAATAGTTCACCAACTAGGATAATCACATACCCAAATAAACAATGAAATAAAATATATGGGATTTAATACCATCGTCATGATTTTTATCATCTTGTAATCAAATCTCATCAAGATATCTTTCGTGATCATGAAGCACTGATCCTTTGCCAAACATAAACATATGAATAGTGAATCCTACTTGGGTACCCATGTTTCATGGCTTCCTAAGAACAGTGTGAGTGAAAAATAGAAGAGAACCACCAATGGGGTACTAAAAGGCAACTGGTTAACACATTTAGACACATTTTATGTGATCATAAGAATAAATAAAGACTATGGAAAAGTAAAACAATAATTCCCATCAAAAATTAGATTCTAATGTGCCATTATAGATCATCCATACTTGATTTGGCTTTTGATAGAGAGTATATGATATTAGCACCAAAATTTGAACCTCATGGGAATATACACAACAAACTAGGAAACCCATATCACCTCATCTATAACCCTGGGGTAGATTTTAGACACTAGGAGACAAATAACCTCATCTAGAACTTAGGGGTGGGGTCATAAAATTTTGAGAAAATAAGTCATCTAAAACCTATTGGAGGAAAATATCTTCTCGAAAGAACATCATTATGAGATCAGGTTGTTCCTACCCTTCCTAGAATCCATAGATCAATTGGAAACAAAGGGGCATACTATAACCTACCGGGAAGAAATTTTCCTCTCTTTGAACTTAGGGGAGGCCCATAACTTCCCAAAAAGAATCCATAGATCATACAATAACTTATGGAAGAGCATGAACTTCTAATAAATATATATAGTACATAAGCTAAGGATATGTTCTCTCCTTGTGACTATAACAAAAATCAATCGAGTGTATTATCTCTCCAATGGATTATAAGAATACAAAACATTAGGAACACACTTGACCCTAGTATCTCACATAAAGACCTAATTGGTTTGGACCCTGGCTTGTACTAGTCACCTATATCATAGGATTCCCCCTAAGTTCATTTGACATCCCAATAACTAAATCCATACCTTGCTCCCAAAATAAATTAATAATATAAGGTGACACCCAGAATAATAACTAATAATTTCTATACTAACCATATCAAGGGTTAATAGAACACTAAGGAACACCTACTTAGGTCCCATAGGTCACATAAATTCCCAGATACTCGACATGGGTTACACTATCCCATCCTTATATATCAAGCTATGCTAATTACTCTTAATTAAAATTGTCCCTTATCATCGCCATGATCAATTCATGGCCTAATAGGTCCCATAGGTCATATAGGCCATGTCTTACCATCATCACACTAGATAGATAACATATTGTCCATATCATTTTCAAAATCACCCTAGGTTGGTCCTCTCACCAAATATATCATTCATCTATGTAGGGTACTGTCACTCAAGTAATCACATACTTCTGGGGGAGGAAAACTCACCACACTCTCTAATCAACCAGCTTGAATAAACCCACCTTATCTATACATGTATCATATTGAGCCCCAAGGGCCTATCCCAGTCATATCATATCCTCGAATCCCTATATGTTAAACCCTTTCATTTAATCCACCCATCAGGGACAATGAGTCAGTTGACACATTTTTATAACCAAATAATCATCCATCGATTACCGATGCCTCAATCCAATGTTCAAGGGTCCATCATGGAACTTAACACTTTGTCCATTTCAAGCAGATTAAAGGTAAAATTTCATTTTATATTTTATTTCAATTACCAATAGGGAAGTGACCACATATCACATGTCTTAAAAAATACCATAGAGCATTTTCTGTGACCCCAACCTCATTCATAAAGTTAGTCCCTTTTTAATATAATCCCAATAACTCTCACCCAGGATTATCCAAGTCTAAATGGCTTTATCTCATCACCATGATGCTGTATATTAGGTAAAAATATTTATATAAATTAACTATAACAACTTAAAATTTATTTTTCAATTCAATTTAAATAGAAACGTTGTATAAAAACCCTCATGTCAATCCCTCCACATCGAAACCGTGACCAACCACCCATAGATGGTTCGTGGAAAACCTCCAAAACCATATTAGGGGAAAAAATATAAAATCTAACACACCTATAAATTTATAACATTATTAAATTTTGGAAGAAACACTAAATAAATCCTAATAGTGGAATACGTATTTGAACCTATGAAAAAACTACTGTAATCATTATATTGATTCCTCCTTTTGCTAAGTTGGGAAAGACCCATCTTTCAAGCTGATTTCACCATATTTCAATAGAAGAATTACTAAAAATCATCATTTTATTGAAAAATAATTGATGATAAATGAGGGAAGGTAAGAAAAGAAAAATCAATATGGGGTGTTATATTTACCTTAAGATTTCATCTCGATAAAAAGGTACTTGATTCTAAAAATAATTTTGGGAAGTACCCACTTAGGATTTATGAGAAGGGATAAAACTCATTCTTCATGAATCCCACTATTATATAAGGAATTAAACATGTTAAAACTCTTGAAAACACATTTTAAATATTTTTTTTAAAACCCAGAAACACTATTCAACCACACCCACTTAAGCATAGACATGATGGTATTTTATATAGTGGTTTACACATAAGATTATTCTTCGTTTAAGTGTTACCGCACATAAGGTTGTTTTCCCCATGTTAGGATCTCCTTACATAAGATTATTTTAATATGTAAGGGGATTTCCCCCTACATAGTGTGTATACATAGTGTTACCCTTGCGAGGGATCTATAAAATGTTCACAATGTTAGAGCATTCCCCATATTGGTTACCCAATGAAGGTTGACTCTGTAGGGTCCTCCATTACCCTCTTCTTTAAGGATGGACTTTTCTAAAACATGGAGAAGTCCCAACCACATAAATGGAATCCCAAGTATGAATCACCCCTGAAACATCTCAAGTTTTTATGATTTTTTAAAATTAAATTAAATTAATTTGATGGCTTGCATTACATGCTACACCAAGTTAAGCTTGTTTTGTACAAAACACGAAGTTAAGATTATGATACACACAACACTGATATTATCTTACAGTATACATAACACTGAGTTTTGGATTATGTCATAATTAGTGATAAGTTTGTATTACATTATGTGAAACTATGATCTTATAATTATTTACATGAAACACTGAACTTTGCTTGCATTACACACAATAGGAAGTTTAAAAAAACATGTCATGTTATTAAAATAATAGTATAATTATCTTCCATCCATTCTAATGAAATGTATAAAAAGGATTTAATAAATTATTAAAATATGGATTATTCATGTTTCCAAAATTAATTATTTGGTAACAAACTAATTACAAATGAAATTAAGAACTATTTGAAAGTAAAGAAATTCCTTTTCTAAAAAAACTGTCATTCCATGAACAAACATGTTTTATCTAAATAAATTAAAGAATCCAATTTTGATGAATTATTATATATATATATATATAATATTTAATGAACTATTTAACATTCATATTATGCATTTTCTAGACAAAATATATGAATAAATCCAATTTTACGCCTAAAAGGATGTATTTTTCAAAACGGTAGTTTTACCGTCTTTTAATGGTGTACTTATTTTAATTATATATTTTTTTAAAATTTTACAAAATATATTTGAAAAAAATTAAACTTATGATTTTAAAGTGTAATGTAAAAATTATCTTATGGTGAATTTTTGGTATTTTTTCTGAAAAGTTTCATTTTTTGATGAATAGTTAGAAATAATAAATTTTAAATAAAACTCATTTTTTATGATATATTTATATAGTGAATTTATATTTTAAATTGGTTTTAAAATATATTTAGTTAAATTATATGTCAATAAATCCAATTTATGTCAATATAATCAAATTCACATTGAAATTGGATATAAAAACATTTCAAGCTTTTGAACAGTTTCCCTTTAAAAGCAACCTTTCTCGACACATCTACGTGATTAATTTTAAATTACTATTTTCCACTCAAATTTTTAGAATTTGGGAAAATAGATTGAATGTTTGGAATAATAATAATTTATGATTTTTAATAATTCCAACATAATTTTTAGCAAAAAGGATTAGTGAAATTAGTTAAAATTAATCACAATTATTAATAAAAATATAAGTTTACCAAAGGAATAATCTTTAAAAATAAGGGGGAAAATGACGTAGAAACTTTCACAAAACCCACTATCTAGACATATTTTTTCCATATCCTTTATTTTATAAAAAATTAATAATTATTGGTGGAAAATGATGTAAGGGAGACCTCCCAATAGTGTTTACCTTTTTACATTTACAAGAATGGTGTTCCTAAGATATCATAGACTGTTGAGTGATTTAGATATGAAGAGTATAAGAATTATGAAAATAGAATTCCTAAGTGTAATTATTGTGAAGGGAACCATAAAGTAGGTATGATTAATGGTTTCATTTCTAATGATGAAGAGACTATAAATGACATGTGAAAGGAAATAAGTTATAAAGAATAATATGGAAAATATTACCTAATTGTTTGATAAGGAAGTGGGATGATTGAAGTATTCATGAATTAGAATTAAATGATTATTTTATTAGGTTTATGAAATATATTAGGATTTTTAATACAATTTTTTAGTATTTTAAGGAATATTATGAATCGTACTGATGTCATAGAAAATTTATTTAATGAAAAGGTTATGTATTATGAAAAAAATATAACTAAGGGAAAGTATCCCTTAATACGTTTTTTATGTTGAGAAAATAGTGTTTAGTTTAGATAAACAGATTTTGGATAAAAATAATGTAAATTGGATAGTATTTATGACCTCATAACAGATAAAAGACTTTTTGATATAGGGTTTTATACTACCATTAATGAAGTTTAAACCATTTTTGGATTTAAAAAATATATCTAATAATCTATTGTTTATGTATGGAATGAAGGAGCATGTATTTTGTCAATAAGTATTTATAGTAATTCATGTTATTACTATGTTTCAAGGGAACACATGATGAAGGTATTCACATGTTTGGTAAATGAAAATCAAGAACTACTTTATGATATATGGGGGTCCATGTTAAGTTGATTTTGAGAAATTTACTGAAGTTATTTCTACAGTTTTTAGATTTCCATATTTTGAAAGGGTTACTAGGTTAACGAATTTTTGAATGGTTGAAGTTAAACATCATATAAGGCATTAGAGATTAAAGTATCATCACAATGTATGGGGATTTATACATGTTGGATAAGATGTGATAACCATTTTACAATGATGATAACTAAATATATATGAAATTAATTACCATCATATTTATGGATCTTATGATATATTTGTGATTAAGGAATTAAAAACTAACCTCCATTTCTTGGAGTAAGAGATGATGTGGAAATTGATCATGGAATAACCAAAGGCTGAGGTTGTGTATATGAAATGGAATGAAATCAAGTAAGTATATCTCCGAATGAAAAATATTCAAATTTAGGAAAATGGTTTAGGATTAAAAATTTCATCCTAGTATATTTAATTCTAATGAATCAAATAGTCCCTTAGATTATCAAAAATTTATAGTTTTGTGATCGTTAACATTCTCTGGATCACCCTATTTCTTGTGATCAGTGATCTCTATCACTCTATATAATTATTTATGCTTTTATTCCATGTCAAAATATTCAACTCCCACCCATGTTACCCTATGTGTAAACCCAGCTATGAGTTATATTGTGTAACTATTTTTTTTTTCAAATTTACCTTTTTAAAGGAAGTTTTAGTATTCATTTTTACGATGTGGGTTTCTGTGAAAGGAACTTTGAATTATTAAAAATTTTATAAACCAAACAAATTTTGAGGGAGAATCTCATTTTAAGGGGGGTAGAATATAACAGCAGGAGTTTTTATGATTTTTTATCAAATAAATTAATTTTTTTTGATGTATTTCATTGCATGATACACCAATTTAAGTTTTATTTATACGCAAAAAGATGTAAATATTTAGATATATGAAACACTAATTTTGGATTATCGTAAAAAAAATATTGATTTTCGATTCTTTTACAGAAAATACCAAGTTTATGTTTTGCTATATGAAACACTGAGTTTATATTTCATTACACATGACATTGATGATATCTTATGTTACACACAACACTGAACTTAAATGAAACAAGACATATTATTAAAATATTAGTATACTTATCACATAACCATTATAATAGAGTATATGAAAAGGATTAACTAAATTATGAAAATATGGTTTTTTCAATTTTATAAAATAAATTATTTAATAACCAATTAATTATAAATGAAAGTAAATACTATTTGAAAATAAATATATTCCTTTTTCACAAAACTATCTTTCTATCCATAAATATTTGTTATCTTAATAAATTAAACAAACCACTTTTGATTAATAATTTTAATGGAATATATATATTTTATTCAATAAAACGTTTTACATCCATCTTGTGTTTTTTCTAGATAAAACAAAGGAACAAATCCAATTTTAAGCATAAAAGATGTATTTTTTTTTCTTCTAAAAGGCAGTTTTACCACATTTTTTTGTCGCGCTATTTTTAAATATATTTTTTTGATACTTTTATAAATTATATTTGGAAAAATAAACTTCATTTGTGAATTAATAATGTCAAAATTATAGCAGAGTTAATATATTTTTTTTCTTAAAGCTTTTATTTTTTGATGAATAGTGACAAATATATAATTTTAATTGAAAACTACTTTTTTATAACTTATTTATATAGTCAAATTACATTTTAAATTGGTTTTAAATTAAATTTAGTTAAATCATAAATATAAAAACTAGTTTATTTCATTTTAATTAAATTAAAATTGAAATTGAATATACAAAAATTCTAATCTTTTGAACATTTTCTGTTTAAAAACCCAATTTCTCTACACGCTTGTGAGATTAATTTTAAATCCATTTCTATCACATATAGGTTTAAAATTTAATAAAATAGATTCTATATTTAGAATAAGAATACTTTATAATGTCTAATAATTCCAAATTAATTTTTTACTAAAAGTATTAGGAAAATAAGATAAAATTAATCATGATGATTAAGCGAAAACCGAGTTTACAAAGGGACTAATATTTAAACATAATGGAAAACATGAACTAGAAATTTTTCCCAAACTAATTGAATAGATATATTTTGACCATGTCCACTCTAGGATCAAATATATTTATTTATTGGAGGGTGAATATGTAAGGGACACCACTCAATAGTGTTTATCTTTTGGTATTTATAAGAATTCAACTTCTCCTCCACTATAAACGAGAACTCACACCCCTCACTTATTCACACCTCTCAAGCCTTTTGGATCATCCAAATATACCGAAATAAAATTATCAATTTTCAATTATCAAACTGGAAGCGTTAAATTGGGATGAAATTCAACCAATGAAGCCCACTACTGTAGAGAAAAAAAGATACCTGAAGTAGAGGTAATGTTCATCAATGAATGTTTTTTTTCTTATTCAAAACCATTAAATTATTTTTATATCATGATTATATAATAAACTAAGTATCATAAATATAATTATATTTTATTATTATAATGTTATGACCTACAAGTTCACATACTTCTATCGAATGTGAAACACAACCATCAATCCTCTGTAAGATAGACTACCACCATGTGAACCGATGTCATTCATTCTTCCATTACCACCTTTCAAGGTTTGGAATAATGATTGATTTATAGTTTATATATAATAGTTTTCATTATTATTTTTATTATTTTATTATTATGATGTATTTTTATACCACATATAACTTCATGATTTATATTTTATAGGAATATGATAATGTTGTTTGTGTGTATGACAGACTAAAGCCTCACGAGGCAATGTGATTTATTCAATCTTTACATTGAATGTATTAAAGATGAGTTTAATATAAATATATGATATATATTAAATAAAAATTAAACTATAATGAATATATATATATATATATATATATATATATATCCTTCACTTGTCTTTATTTCAAGTCAATAAGAAAATGGAAACAATGTTCTTGCATATGTACAACCTACCGTCTCTATGAATAGTGTATTTTATTTTCTATTTATATATTTTATAAATTATTATAAATACATATATAATGAATATACATGATATATTATATCATTTTTTACATTCTGGAAATTATTAAATCATGATCTATGTAAGAGGACCAATAATAACAAGTCAAAACATGTACGAACAACAAAGCGGTTATTACTCGAAACATAACTTAAAAATGGAATTATAAAAAACACATAATATGAAGTCATCAGTAAATAATATATGATATTATATATATTAATATGGTTATGAAATAGTTTTATAATAAACTTCTACTTATTATACTGGATATTTGAATGAGTATGATGGAAGTCAAGACTTAAGGTAAGGGATTTCTGTACGACTTTTATTTTTTGTGATATAGAAGCCATGTTCAGCACCTATTTATTATATGTGATGAGTATGATGACCATGGATGTAGTTTATGTCTCTTATAATGAGAAATATTAGGATTTTAAAATCTATTTAGGATCTCTCTTTCATTGGGTTTACGATTCAAAAGTTACCAAATTGGTAACAGACTTTTGTCTCAATTAGTCTTTTTTGAGATGTATGTTATGATATGCGCCTATTTTATTTCATGAAGTGTATATAAAAAAACTTTAACATGTAATATCATGAATTTATCTATACTCATTTAATTTTATGTTCCATTTTATATTATTTATTCATGGATCTTACGAATCAAGGTTACTAAAGTGGTAATAATTTTACATTACAATTTCATCGTTTATCAAGATTGTTTATGATTATTCTTAAATTGATGAGATATTATGTTCCATATATCCAGAATTATAATTAATTATATTTTCCTATATTCCTTAATATTTTTTTTGTAATGGTATAATGTTTTCACTCTTTAGAACTTAAGATAATTAAGAAAATATTTTTAAGAAAATCAATCTTTATTTCCATCCTCAATTAGAAATATGTTTTATTAAAAAACCATGTTTCATAGAAATGTTTTCAAAAATGTTATAATATTTTACTATGATATTTAAAAAACACTTTTACCTTTTTTAATTTTTTTTAAAAATGGTTTTAAAAAGAAATATTCTTTTTATTTTCCGATCAAGGCTCTTTTGACTTCTACCAATAATGTGAAAGGAATCTTTGTATTTATATATATGTTATAAATAGAATTATCTATTTTCAAGAACACTCCATTAATTGAATCTTACTTTATATGTTTTGAAGAATAGTTTCAAAAGAAAATGACTTAAAATGGTTTATGTTTAATAATTATTTTAAATTATTTTAAAAGATTCCATTATATGTTTTCAGAGGTTAGTTTTAAAGAAAATTAATTCAATGATTTCAAGGTTTCCTTTATATTTTTTCAAATATATTTTCAAAAATGGGTTTTCGTAGTGTTTTATGATTTAAAATGTTTTTTTTTTCAAAGTGGAATGTATATTTTTCTCGTGATATGTATTAAATTATTTTTAAATCATACTTTATAAATTTTCAAAGTGGTTTTCAAATAAAAGTATTTTGAAAATTTTTTATGTCATAAAAAAATTATTTTTAAAGAAATGATATTTCTATTAATAAAAAATATAAGAGATATTTTAAAATACTTCTTCATATAAGTTAAAATTATTTGAAATTGTTTGTGATTTACAGAGGATATGATCTAAGGACACCATTCTTATCATTTATTTGAATGGTTTTTTTTAAAATGACATGTTATTGATGAAAGCTGTTTCTATTTCCTGAGTTATACCATGATAAAACACATATGAATCCCTATTCCTTTCACGGGTTATTATATGATGAAATGATTATGAATCAATTCCCTTTTCCATAGGTTTTTATTTGATGTAAATTTTATTATACCCATTAAATTTCATGGGTTATGGTATGATTTTCATGAATCCATATCTTTTTATGGTTCATGATATGATTATTTTTTATTATATTATGGAAAACACATATATGGTTTCATTATATAATGGGTGGGACCTATATATAACTCTAATGAATTGTGTAAAGATTTATATTTCATGAGATAAACATATCTTAAATGAGAAGTGAACTGAGTTTATTAATATAGGGATGGAATAAGAAGTGAAATTCCTTAGGTAATATAGATATTGAATAGGAACTGAACTCGATTTAGTATTACATGGATGTAATGTGAAGTGAACTCGGTGCAGTAATAAAAGTATGGAGTGGGAAGTGATATTAGTTTAGTAATACAAGGATAGAACGGGGTGTGAACCTAGTTAAATAAAGGACTTCATCTGCTATGATGGTCTTGAAAGCGATCCTTGACTAATATAGAAATGACATTCTATGCTTATTTATATAAAAAAATTCAATTTCTCATGCTATTATGGCCCATTTATTTTATTACTTTATTATTAATGTATTATTAACTACAAAATTTTATTTTAGGACTCTTTATTATAATATTTCTTAAATAGGGTATGATCTAATAATGTTATGATCATGTTCTCATAACCTTATGATCATGATTATGCTTAAGTATATCCCTTTTTTAACCTTAATGAGAAACTGATCTCACCCTTTGTTATGTCTCTTTTCCCTTGGTTATGAAGATATGTACTATGTATGATTTGTCTAAAAAGGGTGGTTGTCATGGAGAACCTAGTGGGAGAGTATACAACCCAATTTCATACCACAGTTTTAGTTTCTAGGTTTCTAAAGGCACTAATATAATGTGGTATTTGGGTTTTTGTTTGTTTAATGTAATGAATATTTCACAAAAATTATTTCATGTTTACGTAAGAAATAATTGGGTCCTTATAACCCACATAAAGTGTGACCATGTGTGGGAATTTTAAAACCCCTATAAGCGTTTCCCTTTTCATAAGGCAATTACATTTCAAGGACTAAAATATATCTATCAAGCAACCAAATCATCACCCCATTCCTCAAAACATATAAAAAACATCATATATGGATGACCAAACTCATAAATATTTTATATGAAACCTAGTTGTTCAAATAAACCCCTCTCAGAACTAAAAAATTCAAAGTCCCCTAAAATTTTATAACCTATATGGATATGAATCATTATATATAACTTATCAAGATGATGTATCTATTAGAAGATATCATTGAAGTGAAAAAACAGCCAATGTTGATACATTTTGACATTAGGAGTTCCACTGAACTGTTTAAGATCTTTGTACAACACTCTCACACTAAACACATTGATATCCAATATTATTTTTTAAAATATAAGGTCGAGAGAAATTTTAAGAAAATGGATTTTTTGGAACTCATGTTTAGGTGGAATATATATTCATAATTCCATTAGAAGCTCTTATGTTCATAAGTCATAGGTTCAACCCCACAACTCAACCATGCTACAAAAATAAAGGAGGTTTGGTTTTCTCCCCTCCCTATTAAACATAATGATATATTTGTTTTTTGTTTGTGTTTACATGTTAAATATTTTATTAAAAGGAAAATATATAGAGGGGATACTATCCATAAGTACTTTTTAAAAGTAGTGGTTCAATTAATTTTTATGACACAATAATGTTGTGTTAGATTATTTCTCATATTTCATATAACAATATTTGAATTAGTTATACTTAGATATTAATTTAATCCTCCTTGCTAAGATTTGGATATGTGGTACTATATAAACATCAAGGAATATCAGATAAAAATTTACATTTAAGTGGAATAACCCTTTAAAATATATTATAGAGGGGGATAAATGTTTTAATTATATATAACTGATGGAAAATAAAAATAGTGAAAGGAAATATTAAATAGAAGAGGATTATGTATGTCAATGTTAGGCATGGTTGATAATAAAATAAAATGGGGTCGATTATTTCTACTAGTAATTTTTTTGATTAGATTTTATTTTGAGGTTTTTATTTGTTAGAAGTAGTTTGGAAATGTTTTGAATGTTGTTGAACTAAGTCTAAAAGTACTAGAAAAGTATTTTTTTCATGTTACAGCCCATGTGTCGCATCATAAAGAGGAACCTCATAAGTTTAATTTGAAATGTTTTATGTTTCATTTGAAACATTATAAGGTTGATTCACACCATGACTAAAACCATCATATCATTAAGGGAGATTGTGTAGAACATAGTAAATAGTTCCTCTCAAGTGGCCATGCTGTGATACATCAAGTCACACAATAAAGTATGATGTGATTTTGACAGACTCTGAAAAGGAATTTTTAATTGAATGAAAAATCATATCCCACTTAAATTAAATCCTATAATTTTCAAGTGTTTATAGAGAATAATATATCATTCTGTGTGAATAAAATTCACATAGATAAGAATTTTTGGAAAATTATAGTGAATTTATCTTGAAATCCTTGATCCATTAAGACATAGTTCCATAGAGACCTATTATAAATTTGATTTGGAGTTAAAAAAGAAACTATCATTTCTTGTTATGAAGTATAAAATCACACTACTAATATGGATTTTTAATATTACAAACTAATATGATTTTTAAAAGATGATTTACGGGTTTTTAGTTATTTTAACAACTAGAAACTACCCATTTATAATTCCCCATTTGAGATCTTTTGAGAACCAATGATGAATTATGGATCTTATCAGGATGTTAAATTTTAGTTTTAAGCCTAAATTTGAAAGTCAAACATATTTTTTAAAGGAATATATATACAATAAAGAAATGTATCAAACATAGAATAATGGAAAAGAAAAGTTTGAAGATCAGGTATTAAATAATCTATTGACTTGAAGCTATTAAATTTTCAATATTGGTTTGTGAGGTGTGATCAAAATAAAGTACTTTTAAGATAATGTTGAAAATAATATTCTATAGTTTAAATATATGATAAATTTTAAGTGAATACTATAAATTAATGAAGAAACACTTTTCATTTATAGTTATTTATATTTGATTTAAATCTTGTAAGATTGATATGTAAGTTGCTTTCATCATTGTATCTGTCCTATAAGTTTCTTTTTTAATTGAGGAAGTGGTCATAGACCTTGATTAATCAGTGAGATTTTCTTTATGTTGTAATCACATACTAGTGAAGAAGTGATTAATCTATATTACACCACATCATTGATATACATTGCGACACCTTGAAACCTAATGATATATTTTCTTTTAAATAAATTCAAACAATTTGATAGATTTTAATACAAAGAACCTAGAGCCTCAATTATAGTAAGTGAATTATATAATTCAATAAAACTATAATACAATTAAACTTTTAATATTTTAGGGATCAAAAATTTTAATTTTAAAGGATGGATATCAATTTTGAATTTACTTGTTCATAATTAACCTAGAATGAATTTTTGAAATTTTCAATTATAAATAAGCTTTTATTAACAATAAAAAATATTGTATTTAATTATTCATCATTTAATTTATAATAATTTATAATAATATTTTTAATTAAAAAGATATAAGCTATTATTTTAATATAAATAAAGATAATAATTTTTTGTGATAATTTTTTTTTTCTGAAAGCAAATTTTTTTATTGGACACTACTTTTGTTTTAAAAGGAAAAATGTTTGTCCATTTTAATTAATTAAAATATTATTAATTATGAATTATTTATATTAAATTTATATATCATATATCTAAATATATTAATTTAATCACATATAATGATTATTACTATCACTATAGTTAATATAAGATCATCTTATTCTTGAAATAAAAATTTCATGAAAAATTATTTTTCAACAAGAGTTATAGGTTTATTTTAAATTAACATTTTCTAGTTAATTGAGATTAATTTAATAAAGTTAATTCCATATTTTTAATCAATATAATTACTATTAGGTAATAATATGAAATTAATTTATTTCTATAACAATTTTAAAATACATTAAAAATTAATTACATTGGTTAAGGTTAAGATGAGGTTTTGGACGCTACATATGCATGCATTAAAATTAATTTTATACACATATATAGTTTTTATTTAATAAATTGGGTTTAAAATTTATAATCAGTGGGTACAAATTATCTAATAAGTTTCATTTTAATTTTATTCTTAATGGATAAATTAAATAGGAAAATAAAAATATAAAAGTTACTATGGTGGAAAATAAAGTGGTAAAATTAAGTGAACTTTAAGGATAAGGAATTATAGGAAAAAAATTATTTTTTGTGTGAGGTGTAAGTGTTTTTAAGACATATAATTCATCAAATTAATTATTTATCAATTTTTGAGGTACTTGTGGTGAGAGTGACTTCCCATTATTGAATAATTTTGGGTATTCATAAATATAAAGCCCTTTTGATTGATTAAACTGTGAAAAAATATCTCCCCAAAATCCTTATACACATTATATAGCTTCTGGTATTTCAAAAATACAAACCCTAGTGTCTTTAAGAGGAGAACCGAATGAGGTTTCTTAACGAAATGGTAATCATATTAAGGAAGCTCTCTCATTTTCATTCTTCTTTACAACCTTCAACAATGTATTGAAAATTAAAATATAATAAAACTATAATATCAAATATAGTATTATATTTTTACGTCAAGGTAATGACCTATATCCATATTCTCTTCCATCAAATGGGAAAAAACCATCAATCGTGAGTATGACGAACTACAGCCTTGCGAATCGATGTAACTCGTTTCTATCAACACATATCATAACCATAATTAATAATAGATTTAATGTATATATATTATTTATTATATTATTATTCTTAAGTGATTATGATATCCTATACATGTTCTTATATCCCATGCCTTTTGAAATACGATAACGTCCCTCATGTGTACGATGGACTACCGCCTCACGAAGCGATGTGATTCATTTTTCAAAAATGATTTACATGGAAAGTAATAAGGATAAATTTAATGAATATATGTTATATACATTAAATTATATTGATTCTGAATAATTAATATATCACTCACTTTCTTAGCCTTTCAATCATTAATGGATCGACATCTTCGCTCATGCATACATACAACTAACTATCTCTACGAAGCCATGCGATTAATTTTTCATGTTCAAACATGAATAGTAATTATAAATATATATAATAAGTAAATATGATATTTATAACATTAATATAATTATGGAGATGATGGATCTATATCCTATACATAAGAAATTTAACTTTCATGATAAAACACGCATGAGAAAACCAGGAATTTTACACCCAAAATAATAAAAATAATGAAATATTATCAACAAATTGGAGATAGAATTATATAAGAAGGTAATATATTATATTATAAATATGAATATGGAAGTTACATAAATTAATAACAATATAAAGACCATTATACAGAATGTTAAATAAAATTCATCACAAAATAAGCATGAGGTAATAAATTTCGTCTCAATTTGCATTTCATGAAGAATTATTTGTTAATATGAACCAATTCAATTTTATGTGATGTATATACTGCCCCTTTTATGTATTTAACATGAATAAATATTTAATCATGATTTTATTTTAAAAACATATATTCCCTATGAATCAATTGTTACCTCCCATTTCTTGTTTGATTTTTTGATTAACTTTTTCTTGAGACAATCATTTTCTTATGATCATTTTTCATTTGATATGACATTTATCTTAATTATCCATATTCATTATATCATGGATATGATTATTTACTAAACCATAGAACATCTTTAGATAAATTTTTACTATGAACATTATGAGATTATTTAGGGAAATATTGAAAAATATGCATTCCATACTCAATAAATATATTTGATGATGAGGCACATTATTCCTGAATTATGTTGATTATTTAATATATGAGGAATGATTTGGGCATGTAGTGATGGGTGGGATCTAGAATTATATATCCCCATGATGCATCGATAGAATCATAAGTAAAATCAGTAATATATCATTAAATGAGTTTCCTATATAGTTTTATGTTGTCTTGTGAAAGGTCATGACAGTTGTGGTATCACGATGACATAGAACATGTAGTCCAATAATTAAGAATTTCTTTCATTTAGAATTAAGTTATTATTATTATCCATGATATTTTAACAATGATATTATCAATGTATGCATTTAATTATAAAATTATTTGTTAAATGAAATGTGTTCTTAGATATTTACGTTTCCATATTGATTATGCCTTATTTATTCATTATAGTCAATTTATTGATTAAATGAAATTCATGTTTAATTATTTAAATTTCCATGTTGATTATTCTTTATCTAATTATGATAGTCAAGTTATTGATTAAATGGAATGTGAGTTAAGTTATTTACCTTTATATATTGATTACTCCTTATTTATTCATGATAGATTCTGTTGAACGCAACCCCTGTTGAGAATTTTAGATCACCCTTATTTTGTTTCTTTTTCCCTATGATATGAACATGAATTTATTTAATGTGTTCAAGGATGTTTAATGTTTTCCATTAATATAATTTTTATTTTTATTCCTAATGTGAAATGGGAATAACTTATATATTTGGTTCTATAAGACTATTAAACAAATTGATCCTTGGTGATGTGACCCCTTGTATCTATGCCAATGTCAATAAGGTAAGCACCCGATCGAGGATACTGGGTTCAGAGTCATTAAAAATATTCTCTTTGGAGTATCATTTTATCATTGAACCAAGTAAAATTAACGTGTTTATTCTCTTTATATTTAGTTTCATAAAAATTATATTTATATTGTGGTTTCCAATACAGAGACAAGATCAAATTTTATCTAAAGAGAATAAAGAAATTTATCGCCCTAATTCACCCCTTCTTAGAGTGTACTATGAGACTACGGTATAATAAATATGAATTATTGTACTATTATAAAAGAGTATATATTTTTTGGGTATAATACCAGTAAATATGTTACGAGTTTGGAATTATTGGTATGTAGTAAATATATATAATATTTATTTAAATGTTAATAAAATATACATTTTACCTATAAATAAATTATTCTAAATAAAATAAATTATTTAATAATATAATTTAAAATAGTAATATATTTGTGACAATTCCATTGATTACAATGAAACTGTGTTTATAAATTATATATTATTATTAAATTTATTAATTTAAAAGACTGATATCAATATAAAATCTTGATAAACTTCATGTAATGATTATTAAAATAATTAAATAACATTAAATAAATTATTAAGTAACTATAATTAATCCTAATCCACTAATTCAATGATAAACAAAATATTCTATTTAAAAACAGCCTTTTCATTATATATTTTTTATTTTTATTAAAATTTTGAAATTTATAATATTTGGAGTATGAAATTTATTAAAATTTATTGTATATATGTAATAAATAAAGGAATTAACATTCACGAATTGATTATAAGTTTGTTAGTAATAAATGTAATATCATTTTATTTTTAAATGGCCTCTTTTTCAAAGAATCTTTTTTGTGTAATTCATTTTTATATTATAAAATTAATTTAATAACTACAAAATAATATTTTAAATGAAATTTATTAATGATATATTTAGTAAAATAAAATAAAATATATATAAAATTTATTAAATGGAAGTAAATTTGAAACAATTCTTTTTAATTCCAAAAACATTTTTTTTCTAATTTTTTTTAATATGCTTTTCATTTATAATTGAATGAAATAAAAGATTATATCTAAATGATTATATTAATAAAATATGGTGTTTATATGTATAAAAAGTTTTATTAACAATGAAGTAATTAGTAAATGATATGAAATAATATTAAGAACACTTAGTGTTTTAAAGTTATTTTTTCTACAAATCATTTTTCTATATATTTTATGTTTTCAATTAAAAGTTAGATTTATTGTAGTTAAAATTTTAATTAGATTATATAGGTCATATTTTTAGAATCATCACATAAAATTTTAGTATAAAGGGTCATATTATATTTTTAGTAAAGAATATTGATCTTGTTAAATAACAAAACAAGGTATAAAGAGGTAGATTAACATGGGTTCAATTTTATGTAATTAAAATTATATTCATAAATTATTTGTTATGTGCGAGAGTAAATAATACATTTATTACAAAAATTACCTTACCTAACTCACCTAACACACATGTGATTTTATATTTACACTTTAACTTGGAGAATATTTCAAGGAAATGCTCCTCATGTTTACCTATAAAAAGAGCTATCCAACACTACTTCCAAGCCACCATTATCATTAAATTATTTATTAATTCCACACCCATATTTCCTCTCATAAATTTATCTCAAACCTTTATCAACCATTTTCAAGGGAAGGAGGCCTATTCCCTTCACTCTAAATGAAAACATTGTGCGAATGAGTGATTTCGTTAATATAAGTAACAAGTTCTTCTTCATTCTATTTTTTTAATTTATCATATAAAATATTCCTAAATATCATATAAGATAATAATTATATTAAATTTAAACTAATATTATTATATGAAAATGATATTATTATAATATATCTATATTATCTCACTCATTCGTTAGTTATACCACATTATTATTTGGGTCAGTTTTACCACCTTTATAAATAATACAAAATAATTAATATTACAAATGATTAGGAAAAATTAAATATGAGTATTATGAGGAAATAAAAATTAATTTTATATGTTTTAATAATTATTGAACTGTAATATACATAATTATATTCATTAATGAAATCAATCCTCTTTAGTTAATTTGAATTCCAAGAAAAATGTGATTTTTAACTGCTCTCTATGAACAACCTCCATAGATTCAATAAAATTACTTTTATAATATATACCTATATAAAACACACATTTTAAAACTCTATGGAAAATATATAAGAGGTCAAAACTTGTAATAGGACCAAGGATTGTAACCACTTTATTGAAGTTAAAATAGAACCAACATGGATAATAAAAAATAATATAAATTTTAATAAAAAATGATTAATAATTTGGAAATAATAAATTATAGATGAATGATTTCAAGTAATTAAAATATAAATTTTTTATTAAATAGATTAATAACAAACACAATTTTTTATATAATAGGTTAAATCATTTCTGACCATTCAAGAATCTAGTGTAAGGGTTTTTTGTCTCCAATTAATTATTTGTGTTTTTTTATTTTTAATTTATTTTCATTTATCTAGTTTGTATATTGGATATTTGAAATATTTTTCAAATTTAATTGTTTATTAATTTTATTTAATGATTTATTTCAATTCATACCTTTCATATTAAACTATATTTTCACTTTAAATGTTATAAGGGTTTTTGTTAACTCAATTTTCTTCATTGAGTTATAATATATATATATATTATATGATGGTTATATTATATTTTATTATTTTATGATATTTTAATTTAATTTATGTTTTCACGTGCTTTAATTTCTTACTCATATTCCCATTTTGGATAATTATTACACCATAAAATAAGAAATTGCTTGGTTTTTTTAATCAAAATCTACCTTCATTGAGGCATGTTTCATATTTTGCACCAAAATATTATTTTATATGATGTAATTAACAAAATATTGATTTTTTAATTATCATTAATACAGTTCTATTCCTATGTTTTAAATGTATATTTATTATCCTTTCACATATTATTTTGAGTAATCTATTACCAAAGCTTTAAGAGTTTTAGTTATCCTAATTTATGTTCACTGAGTTATAGTAATTTTGTCAATAATTTCCACATGATATTATTTTACCACCATCCACTTTAGTTTTATATATAAATATTTCTCTCCAAGTATTCATCATTTTCCAAAGGAATTATTATTCTCTTTTTAATAAATTATTTCCTTTTGAAATAAATGTTATTAAAAATTTAAGTGGTTTTTAGATTAAATTTTCATTTCACTAGGTCATAATATTTATTCCATGAATATGTTTTTATTAGTATTTAATGTTATACCATTTCTATATTTTATATGGTATATTTATTTTTCCCTTGAGAAATTCTTTTTTTATGTCAAAATATTTTTTATGGATTTATTTCATTATAAAAATATAATTTTTTATGAATAATTTTATACCTATCTATTGGTTATTTTTCCTCTATGTTCATGTTATTTCTTATCATTTATGTTTTCTATTTTTATTATGAAATACAAATATGTTTTATATTTTTTTAATATTTATATTTTTCTATATATTTTCAATATAAAATTATATAAACATTTCATCGATATGTGTTTTCTTTAAAACATCCTAAAAATATTAAGAATTAATTTATTATCAATTATATATATTTTTTATCTTAGCATACTCATTTAATTACTTTTTTTTCAAAGTTCCATTATTCAAGATGATTTTAAAATATTTTTCAAAAAATTATTATTTTCACAATTTTGAAAATATTGTTTAGTAGTGGATCAAAAATTCATCTTTTTATGAAAATGATAAAAATATTAGAAAGATCTTGTTACAATTTTAATTCAATTTCCCTCTCCATCTCCAAGAAATTTATCTCCCACAATTTTTTGTTCATGATCACCCACTAAATAATATTATGGTATAGCTTTTTAAGAGTTCAAATTTTTTTATCATATGAAATAATTCTTAATGTTATTTAACATGAAAACATCTTCAAATTTTATATTAACCATATTCTTACATTGTATTTTCATGAAAATATGTATGATTGATTTCATGTGAAACAAATATGTTTGGTTTATATGTATGTGATGGTTGGGTTTGATATTCCTTGATAAGGCATTGGGTGAAACATTATATCTCATTTTATATTGATATTATGTGTGAACCTGATAGTGGTTATCTTTGGTCACACTTTATGTGTAAACCTAATGGGAGTTATCATTTCACCATCCTTTATGCAAGAATTTGTTCCTGGTATGTTTTTTTTTCAAACCTTTAAGCGTGAACATGACGAAGTTTATATTTTTTCATAAATATATATATATAGACCTGAATCTATGTCCAAAACTTTAGGCATGGGTTTGAGTGCAGTTATATTTATTGATAATGATATTGTTTTTTTCTTATACTAAAATTTTATTTCATGCTATATTCTTATTTTATGTTTCGTGGCTCGTACCTATTGTCTCATGTTTCAAAATTTTTATGCCATGATATATGTAATGCTATGATGATGATCCTTTGAGGTAATATTTCCATATATCATAATGTAGGGATATGTATTTTGATTTTATATTCATTTTAACAAAATATATCTCTAATTCTCATGTTTTTCTCACATACTTATGATCTACCCATTTATGATTCATTAATATGTTTTCTCTTACTGAGCCTTTGAACTCACTCCTTTCTATGTTTCCATTTTATATATGGAATTACATGTATAAAAATATATATGAAGTTTCCATGTGAGGATTGATTCATGGGGATTTCTCAAGGATCCCTGGTAAATATTGTTTTTACAAAGTTTGAAATACAGTGTACACACTAGTTTGATCGCAAGGATTCCACTTATACAAATAAAATCTTTTGTTTTTATTAATATTATACAACTATTAAACTTATTAATTATAAACTAATATAAATGGGGGTGGGGGTTGAAATTCATACAATATATAAATATAAAAAAAATAAAATAAAAGTCACAAATATGTTAGTGAATAATTGTTTTTTTTCTTATGATTTCATGCTAGTGAAATCATTGCTTTTAATTTATAGTCTCAAAATTCTATTCAATTTTAATTATCCCTCAACACCGTTCTTGTTTTTATTTTTATTACCCAACATGGAGACCTTTGAATATGTTCTAATAGATTTCCAAATTCCTTCTAGGATAAATCTTCACCGTCCAATACTATCTAACAAAAACTACAATGTATTTTTGAATTAAACAGTTAAGGTAATGATGATTTATAACAAAGAAACAAAAAACAACAATAGGGAATATAGTGTTAATTCACACCATAATCAGTTTAATTTTTTTAAAATTTTTAATAATAGAATAAATAAATAACATTGAATCATAATATGCTCAAAAAATAATTAATTCCCACTTGAATAATAATGTTTGTTAATACTCTATAGCCATGTATATGAGATAAATAAAGCAGGGTCAATCAAAAAAGAGGAAAAAAGAGAAGAAATAATGAGATCAAAAGAAGGTTAATATATATTAAAAAGTTATAAAATAATTAAATAATAAAAAAACTTCTAATCTATATAAAATGGGTAACAAAGTGGTTAAGTCTTTGAAATGGAAAGGAAATACATTTTTATAGAAAAAAGGTGGCCTTATTTAACTATAATTTTATTTACAGAAAATCTGTGCTTGATAGACCCATTAAAAGGAATAATTGTTAAATTTGGTTTTCTTTAAATCTCTCATATTTCTACCCACAAATTTTGAACTTCTTTTCCCACATGTATCATGAGTTATTATTGATTTAATATATAAAGATTTTCTGACCTGGATAATTATTCAAATTCTCATGCATCGAGTATCTATGATATTATGACTATGATATGGGTATAATAACATTTATATTGAGTAGAGTAAATTGTTTCATGTAATTTTATATATCTTCATGAAAAATATAGACTCTATTTTTTCGGTAATATGAGAGATTTGTGAGCATATTTAAATATCATGCATTATGTGTATAGATTTCAAGGCTGAACATTTGAGATTATTTTAAGCCTTAATATATTAGATTATTCTATTTATCATGTTAGATGATATTCAACCCATAAAGTCTCTATGAATAAAAATTATAACCTAATTGTTTTTATTTCTTTAGAAACAGTCATGTATGGAGAAAAAAGTGAATAAAATCAGTTAAATAACCAAAATTATTTTATTTTCATAATATAGATCAACTTGATTTAAAAACCTAAAAATGTGGAAAATAGCTGAAATTAAAAAAAATGGATTAAAAACATTGTATTAAAAAATAATATATAGTAAATTATTATATTTATCATTCTTCCATGCTTAAATATTTCCCTCATGGGAAATCCAATTAAATTTACTAACAAATAGAATTATCCTTCCTAGATACAAATAAAAAAACCAAAAAAGTAGAGAAACACAGATTCATTCACTAATGAAAATCTCATTCATCATCAATATTTTCAATCCACTAAACCAATTTAATTTAAAAATTCATTTTCCATGATTTTGAATAAAATTAAATTTAGGGGAATTAACATTTTAGCATGTAGTACTATAAAAAAATCCTCCTTACCAAGAGTCTCACACCAAAGATCAATTTGGAACTTCCTTGATGAAAACCAAATGTTATTCTTATAGGCCATTTCCCCTTTTTCATATGGTTTTAAATATTATCCCCGCCTAAATACATTAATTTTTGATAATTAAGCACCATATTTTTTATTTTATTTTGTTTTATTCCCTAATATCTCAAAACTTCATGGGGGATAAAAATTTCCAATTTTAATCTTATTTCTAAGGATTTATATAATTAAAAAATATTTTTAGTAGGAACTCTGTTATTTTATTTTTCATAGTGGATAGGTTACTTAAGAGAGAGTCCAAAATCCCACTTTACCCATATTATAATTATAATTTCACTAAATTTTCTCTAAATCAAAATACATTCATTAGTTATATATTTTTTTCTATGGAAGAAGTAAACCAAATTACTCAACAATTATATATATTCAACAACATCAAAATATATGAAATCATTATAACTAGCATGGTATTTTCTATAAGTAGGAGAATATTTAATGCTCGAATTTCTCACCTAAAAATAAAAAAAATAAAAATAGAAATCAAATCACAAAAAACTAAAAAAACGAGAAAATGAAAAAAAAGTAAGTTAAAATGCCCCACACATAATATTAAACAACCATTCCATTTCATCTTATGAAAAATTTAAAACGTTAAGGGAAATAAAACTAAAAGGAACGAAATATATAACCTGAAATTATTTTTTAATAGGGGAATTAGTTAAACTATTATTTTCTACTATATAAATTCTATTGGAAAGTAATAAAAAAATTCATAAGAAAATAAATTAAAATAATGATAAGGGAGTGGAGGATAGAACATGGTTTTGACTCCTATGAGGGTTAAAGGTCATTAAAAACCCTAGTTAGGATGTTTTAGAACATTATACACAATATGAAGGTGGATGGTGTTTTTATGGAATGAACCACCACATGTTATTTCTCATAAAATCCATAGGTGAATTCCAAGATTACGAAAATAAAAAGAAAAGAGGAAATATATCATCCATTAAGTAAGAAGAATGAAATATTTTGAGTTGCACAGGGGGAGGAAAAATAATATTAGGTTCTCTCTATTTAATTCCATGGTATCCTCCTCTATTTGATATGATAGGTATTATAGAGTAGGAAGTCACATAACCACATGATCCTCAATCAATTATTCTTGATCAACCAACTCCTTAAATTCATGCACAATTTTCTCTTTTATAGTGAATGCGTAATATTCATCCACACTGTATAGTGCTTATACCACTGTGTCTGTACCTAAAGAATTTGTTTAAGGTATATTAGTTAATAACTCAATATCAGTAAAATTTTAATATAATGAATACTCAAAATATGAATCCCAAAAAAAAATTTACTTCAAATTATTCATCCTCAAACATTTCTGTTTATAATTCATTTTTAATTAAGGTAAGTGAAACTTATAAGAAAAAATTATCTACATCACCAGGTTCTACAACTTAAAATATCAGTGTAATGCCCCAACCCTAGATTCCCAGAGTCATTGCATTATTTTAATACATTGGCATGATTACAAGGAATTAAGTCCCGAAAGTCCGACCAGTTTAGCATTCTTGGAAAATAGATTACATACATGAACGTTACATTACACTTTATAACATAAAAAAAATCCTTTGAGAATTCCATTGTTCCCTTATCTTAACCCTACATCTCAAACATAAAACACTTCTTGGGATCCTGGGAAAATAATACATAAGAAAGTGATGAGCTTAGATGCTCAGTAATGGTAAATAATTTAATGGAATCTATAAACTTTTAAGGAAAGATGTGTAATAAAAACAATAGCCTTTTAAACATGAACTTGAACATAATAAGGAAAAAATAAATAAAACATTACCATATAAACATGCACATGGATATTATACTAGTAGAATAATCACATGTAATAACTAATTTCATAATGAGAAAATGTATAGTACCATACTTTAATTTTCTTGTCAAGGCCTCATGCTAGGACCTAGGGGAAAACTGTAACCAGACCCCAACCCAGAGAGCCTCTGTAACTGGAATCCAACCCAGAGAGCCTCTGTAATCGGACTCTAACCTGGAGAGCCTCTGTAACCGGACTTCAACCCGGAGGGTCTTTCGTAACCGGATTCCAACCTAGAGGGTGTAATTTTACCAGTCCCCAACCTGGAACATACTAGTCCAATACATTCATCAAAAGGAAAGGTAAAAATATAACATAAACATTCGTATTAAAACTAGCATATGAAATGTCAATACATTATCAACAAACCATGAATGGTATAAAAATAACAAATCCACAATCAAACATATCAGAAAACATTCAATATAATATGGAAGATTTTTATCATAATAAATCAACTTCAAACAAGTTTAAAATCCATTAAAGTATGTTGACATAGATAAAAATGATCAGTAAAATGCTTTGTGAGAAATGACCATTTTTCATTAAATGGTTTAAAATTCTCAAAATTTATAAAGGTAGTCATTTAAAAGGGATTTTTGAATCAAATTTTCCCATAAAACTTTGAATTTTTTTAAAAGAATTATCATTTCAAAACATTCATGTCCATATAAATAAATGCTTAAAATCATTTTGAAAACATGGAAATTAATTAAAAGAGTTTAGAAAGATAAATATTTAAAACATTTAAAATGATGATCTAGTTAAACAGACCCTCCCATAAATCCTTAAAATATTCCTTTTGAAATAAGTTTTATAAAATATGGGTATCTATGATAAGTATGTCCCAGAAAATACTTACACATGAACAATCTCGGATAATAATGAGATTGAGGAAATAAACCTTACCTCGTTGTAATCAATCGAGTCGTATGAACAATTACCAATAAACACCAAATGAATCATAGAATATCATGAATATAAATATAATCATGATAATATATATCAAATGGTAGTACACAATACACCACATGCAATAAATAAGTGGTGACTAATGGAAATCTCACGGAATTAAAAGTGAGATAAGAAACCCCTTACCTTGCACTTTCCTTTAGTCAGGGGAACATTTAACCTCAAGTATGAAGACTATTGTATGTTATTAAATTATAACAGAAATATAATAATATTTATGATATCATACATGATTCATTTATGACTTTATACTACCCATTTAATAATAAATTCCATGTTAAATTAACATTTCAGGTAATAATCTCTTTGTTTATCGTACGTGTTTTAACTTGTTACTCTAGATTGTATCACTTAGATAATGATTTAAATAATTCCAGAATATAAAACATGATTTATATATCATATATACTTATAATATAAATATGTATAATAGACATATATGTGAAATGGAAAACACCATTAATGGAGATAGTAGTCCGTACGTACACATAAACGCTATTTCGGTTTTCATATCGTATTGAATGGAACTTAGTGAATATGATATATGTAAATATATATATATATATATCTAAAGTAGAATTATTATGTCATATATTACATAATTATTAATTATATATATTTTATAATCATCATTTAATGGTGAACGTGGAAATAAATCTCATCACGTCTTGGAGACGGTAATCCGTACGTACGCACGAGTGAGAATATCATTATATTGATGGAGAAATCATATGTAATTGTATGGTATATAATATATAAATAATAATTAACATGTTATATTTATTTTTTACATTAGTTATACTCATTATTATACCGATCCAAATAATGAAGTGTTTGAATAACAAACTATACCACGATGTGGAGATGGTAATCCGTAGGTACGCACGTATAGTGACTTTGTCATTTATAGGACAGATAGAATAATGAATATGGTTATAAAATTTCTATAATAACATCATAGTATATATAATATACTGGAGTTACTATTTTTGAGTGGAAACAACAAAGAAATAGGAAGTGTAAGAAGAAAAGAACTTGAAATATGTGATGTAATATTTACCTCTTTTTCGGGTTCTTCCTTTTGATTTGGTCAAAATGACTCCTTAGGTTGGCTTTATGACCAATGTAAGGACTATAGTATTACGTGAGGAATGTTGGGAGGATAATGGGGCAGGGATTGGCCGAGCCAATTGGATTTGGAGGTGTGAAATTAAGAGAAATGGAAGTTCCCTTTTATAAGAGAGGTGATGGTCACTTTAGGAAAAGTTTGAAAAATTATTTTATAATAAAATAATTTTCTGTTTCTAATGGATCCAAAATGAATTCTTTAAAGTATAAGGTGGGTATGGGTTGAAAAAATCTCAACCAATAGGTTTTATACAAGTTTAGGTTACCATTTTAACCATATATTTTAGATTTAACTCTTTGTTAAATAGTTTAACTTTTACCATGTCTTCTTGTATTCTTACACTATATTGTTAATAAACTTAGTCTAAAATTCCAAGAGAACCTCAATTATTTCATTAATTACATATATAACATTATTTAAGCCCATTTTCCAAACCTCAGAGTTTTTGGAATATTATATCAACCAATAATATAGTATTTGTTTTAAAAACTATTTTATGTCAATTTTGACAATATTTGGTATTTTTTTTGTTAAAATCACAAAAACATGATTAATTATAAAAATATTGATTGAATAAACACTATAATGTGATATTAACTTATAAAATTAGGGGAATTCATCAAAAGTATCAAATTACATCTATTTGGGTATTTATAATATCAATTATTTTAATCTTTTATTAATAAGGTAATTACTACATCATGATTGTGTCATAAATAAATTTAATTATATAATGTCTAAAAATTATAAATAAAATAAAATTATGTAGGAAATATATTTATATTTCTAATTAATATTCATAGTCAAATTTATCTTATTTATAACCCTATATTAAAAATGTTTTAGTTAGGAAAACTTGAATTTTTGCACTTTTAACTCTTCTTTAAATTAAATAATAATAATTGTCCTAATCAAATCCAAGTGGAACTAAAAGATCATATTTTATTCCTAATGTTGTTTTTGGTCTAATTACACTTATCCAATAGAATTAGTATATCTTTTAGGGTAATTATAATATCATTTTTACCCTTAATTACCCTATCTACTTTTAACCGTGGTAAATAAAAGTCGAAATTTACTATTCACCAAAAATTATTTTCATCTTATTGAACCAAATTTTACTTACTGAGGTTAATCGTGTATATCATAGTTTTGAAATTCAACTCATAGAAGAGGTAAAATTAAATTTTATACAAATTTGAAAATGATCCTAGGAGGTGGGTAAAAGACGGTAAAAAGTTCAATAGAATTTTTATATATCTAAACTTATTATAAAATCACTCCAATGGATTATATTTAACTTATATAGGTATTACGTATCTATTTTTACCTAAAATATATTTAAATAAAATAAATAATTATTTAAATAAAAATTCAGTTTTAAACAATAACGCAGTGTTTTCACTATTCATCAAAAATTGAATGTTTTCAGAAAAATATAAATAATTCACCCTAAGCTAATTTTGATATTATGAATTCAAAAATGAATTCTATTTTACCAATTTAAAAACATTGAAGTTTCATTAATTAATTTAAAATTAATTCCCGTTGTCAAAACCAAAAAGCGTATTTTTAAGAAATAATAACTATCAAAAGACGGACACTTGTTTATGTCCAATTTCAAAGTGAAATTACTTCCAATGACCAAAATTGGATTAAATAGTAAAATTATAATATAATTATACTTCCAAACCATTAAAATTTATAATTGAACACTATAAATTATTTTTATTAAAAAATTTGTTTTCAGTTAAAATATAGTATTTTTCACTACTGACCCAACTATGAAAGTTTTTAGAAAAACACCAAAAATTTATTGAAACAAAATTCTTATGTCCTGATTCTAAAGAAGAATTTTATTTTTTCAAATTTAATATATAAAAGTTTCAAATATTGTATTTAAAAATGGTTCTCCATTAAAAGGCAGTAAAATTACATTTTTTGAAAAATACTTCTTTTATCTGAAAAAAATGAATTTATTCTTAAGTTATGTATAAGAAACTCATAATATGGATTCTAAAATTATAAGTATTATATAAAGTTCAAAATTCAGTTAATACTATTCATAACCGCTTTTGAACACCTATTTTGGTAAGTCGTGTGCGCTTGAACTCAGTGTTGCGTGTAGTGCAAGTTATTGAATTACTTTGAAGAAATAACATACTATGTAATCTTGGGGTGTTACATTCTTCCCTCCTTCAATAAATTTTATCCTCACAATTTTAAATTGTTCTTCGAAAATAAATGGTAAAAAAATAGAAAAATACCTTTGTGGAAAACCCACATCAGAAATTGGGTTAATAAAATTTAGTCTTAATAAGAGGAAAAGGGAAACGAAAGGGTAACCAACAAATTATGACATTGATTAAGAGAACATTGGTGGAAATTAGAGACACATAATTGGAGGAAAAATGTAAATATTTATAGGGAGTGATTTAGGTCATCAATCACAAACAAGTGTAAAATTGAGGGCATCAAATCCATTAATCTATGATAATTTAAAATACCATCAGTTCAACAAATCATAAGGTATTAGGATAACACATTTTTTGGTTTTAAGATCCCTTCCCTAAAGTTTAAGAATTAATTTATCCATAGAATAAGAGGGAAAAAAATTATATATATATATATATGCTTTACAAGTTGAGTTTCATTCTTCAACTAATTCCTACCACAATCTCATCTTTCACTCCAAAAGTTTTCAAAAAAATTTTCTATTTATCCTAATAGTATAAGGTTCCAAAAATAATGAATTTATAATTCACCTATCAAAAATTTTAAAAAAGAAACTACATTATACAATCTAGGACATCACGTAGGCCTGTGGTAGGTGATTCACCCTTGTCTCCCTACGGTTGTAGGCTCAAGTCTCACAGCCTTGCCAGACATGACTAGTTATCACCCGACCTCTGGGTTGTCCTTTTTATAGCAATCTAAAATTAACTTTAACAATATTATCCAATTTTAAACCTAATCCATTCAAACATTTAGACTTATTCAAAATACTACTATCCAACCTCACAGTCCAAAATTTATAAGGAAGTTAAACACAATGAAGATCCTTTTTTCCACGTAATAACATGTGAACACCTTCATCATGTATTATTTTAAAATATAGTAACACCATGAATTACCATTAATCCTTATTGATTACATTCATGCTCCCTTATTCCTTACATAATACTGGATATACTCCTTATATCCAAAAATGTTGTAAACTCCAACAATGATGGAATATACAAATCATTAATCAGTTTCAAGTTAGTCAAGAATATCCAATATAATTTATCCAAATCAATCATCTCTTATTCCAAAATCAGTACCTCAGTATCAGGACCATATTAATGTTTTTTCTTTCCTTCAACCATGTATTTTCCAAAAATTTTAACTTTCCATTGAGTCACTTTTCTTGGTTCCACACAATCTCAAGTCCTTAATGAAATAGTACTCCAGTACAATCCTTATATACTATATAATTCTTATAACATGTATATCATTAATACAATACTCAAATGACACAATACATTAATAACAACATAAGAAATCTGAATCATTTCTCTTTATCTTTGGTAGTATCATAACTTGATTATTATCCAATAGCATCATTTGCGGTATACTCTAATGACCGGGACATTAATTCGCGTAGTATCCCAACGCCCTGCAGAAGAAGCATTTTACATTTGAAACCTTTTTATTTCCCTTTCAATCACGTACTTGGTGTCTTTTTTCTCCACACTTATAACAAACTCCCTTTCCCTTCAATCATTTAACAAGGTGATTCTTTCCACATTTATCACATATGGGAAAATCCTTCTTTCCCCTCTTCTCTTTATCCATCTTTCTCTCTACCATACTTTTCTTCTCTTGCTTCCCTTCAAATCCATATGACTCAGATAATTCCTTACTTATCTTATTAACACATAATATTATTTCTTCATATGTTGAAAATACATGGGAGACTATTTCCCTTCTAAATGTTGGCTTAATACCGTGAAATATATGATCCTTATTACTCTTTGGATCATACGTATTGCTGGAGTTCTCATTCCTTCTACTGGGTGCCATTTCTAAAAATGGCATACACTAGGTCAGTTTATCAATCACAATGAGTAATTACAAACTTGTAAAATACCTAACATAAATTGAACAGTTTATGGATATAATCCATAATAATAAAAATGTTTTATTTGAGGAAGTATTTATTCCCAAATCCTTCATAATGGATTGTAATAAAAATGTGAATTATCCTAAGCATATCCCCCAGGAGTGTCGTAACCAAGAGTGCAATAAGGCCCATTGTCGTGCACCAGTTTCCATTCGAGTCTAGCTCAAAGGGTGTTTCTGGGTTTTACCCCTATTTACATTTGTGCTGAAGCCGCCTCTACCTGCTCATATCTAGATAGAGATGCATTGCTTGAAAAACTCAAAAAATCTCTAAATTACCAAGATTCTAGGAAGTTTTTCTATACTAATCCATAAATTCTATCTTAGGGTAATTCTATATTATCAGAGTTTAACTAAATCTATTTTCAAGGTTATTACTAAAATTCCTCTCATACCAAATGTAACGCCCGACCCTAGATTTCCATAGTCGATGCATTATTTTAATACATTGGCATGATTATAAGGAATAATGTCCTGAAAGTCTAATCAGTTTAGAATTATTGGAAAATAGATTACATACATGAATGTTACATTACACTTTCTAACATACAACACAAAAAATAATCCTTTGATAATTCCATTGTTCCCTTAGCTTAACCCTGAATCTCAAACATAAAACATTTCTTGGGATCCTGGAAAAATAAAACATAAGAAAGGGGTGAGCTTAGATTCTCAGTAAGGGTAAATAATTTAGAGAAAGCTTTAAACTTTTAAGGAAAGTTGTGTAATAAAGACAATAGCCTTTTAAACAAGAACTTGAACATAATATGGAAAAAATAAATCAAACATTACCATATAAACATGCACATAGATATTATACTAGTTGAATAATCACATGTAATAACTAATTTCAACATGAGGGAATGTATAGTACCAGACTTTAATTTTTGTGTCAAGTACTCGTGCTAGGACCTAGGGGCTAACTATAACTGGACCCCAACCCGAAGAGCCTCTGTAACTGGACTCCAACCCGGAGAGCCTCTATAAACGGACTCCAACCCGGAGTGCCTCTATAACCAGACTCCAACCCGGATGGTCTCTTGTAACCGGATCCCAACCCATAGGGCTTACTTTTATTAGTCCCCAACCTGGAACATACTAGTCCAATACATTCATTATAAGAAAAGGTTGAAATATAACATAAAAATTCATATTAAAACTAGCATACAAAATGTCAATACATTATCCATGAACCATGAATGCTATAAAAATAATACATCCACAATCAAACAAATCACAAAACATTAAATACAATATGGAAGATTTGCATCATAATAAATCAACTTCAAACAAGTTTAAAATCTATTAAAGGATGTTGACATAGATGAAAATGATCTGAAAAATTCTCTGAGAGAAATACCCCTTTTTTTATAAAATCATTTAAAATTCTCAAAATTTATAAAGGTAGTAATTTTAAAGGTATTTTTGAATCAAAGTGTCCAATACCACTTTGAAACTTTTTAAAAGAATTATCATTTCAAAAAATTCATGTCCATATAAATAAATCCTTAAAATCATTTTGAAAACATGCACTTTAATTAAAATGGTTTAGAAAGATAAATCTTTAAAGCATCTAAAATGATGATATAGTTAAATAGTCTCTCCCATAAAACCTTAAAATATTCCTTTTGAAATCATTTTTATAAAATATGGGTATCTATGATAAGTATGTCCCAGAAAATACTTACGCATGAACAATCTCGAATAATAATGAGATTGAGGATATAACCCTTACCTCATTGTAATCAATCGAGTCCTATGAAAAATAGTCAATAACCACCAAATTAATCCTAAAATATCATTAACATATAGATAATCATGATAATATATATCAAATGGAATTCCACAATACACCACATGCAAAATATAAGTGGTGAACAATGGAAATCTCACGGAATTAAAAGTGAGATAAGAAACCCCTTACCTTGCATTTTATTTTAGTATAGGGTACGTTTAAACTCCAGTATGAATACCGTAGTATATTATTAAATTATACCAGAACCATATTAATATTTATAATATCATAAATGATTCATTTATGACATTATACTACCCATTTAATAATAACTTCCATGTTAAATTAACATTTTGGGTAATAATCACTTTCTTTATCATACGTGTTTTAACTTGTTACTCTTGATTGAATCAATTAGATCATGATTTAAATACTTCCAGAATATAAAAAAATGATTTATATATCATATATATTTAGAATATAGATATTTATAATATACATATATATGAAATGGAAAACATAGTTTATGGAGACAGTAGTCCGTACGTATGCATAAACGCTGTTTCCATTTTCATATCGTATTGAACGGAACTAAGTGAATATGTTATATGGAAGAAAACAAAAATATATATATATATATATATATATCCATTAGAATTATTATTTTATATATTACATAATTATTAATGATATATATTTTATAATCATCGTTTATTGGTGAACGTGGAATTGAATCTCATCTCGTCGTGGAGACGGTAATCCGTACGTTCGCACGAGCGACAATATCATTATATTGATGGAGAAAATGTACGTAATTGAATGGTATATAATATATACAAAATCATTAAAAAGTTATATTTATTATTTACATCAGTTATACTTTTTATTATACCCATCCAAATAATGAAGTGTTTGAATAACAAACTACACCACGACGTGGAGACGGTAATCCGTACGTACACACGTTTGGTGACTTTGTCATTTATAGGATAGATATAATAATGAATATAGTTGTAACATTTCTATAATAATATCACAGTATATAGAATATATTGTAGTTATTATTTTTTAATGGAAACAACAAAGAAAGAGGATGTGGAATAATAAAATAACTTGAAAGATGTGATGAAATATTTACCTTTTATTCAGGTTCTTCCTTTTGATTTGGTCAAAAGGGATTCTTAGGTTGGATTTATAACCAAATTAAGGTCTTCATGATGAAGGTAGGAATGTTCGGAGGATATTTGGGTAGGGTTTGGCTGAGGCAATTGGCTTTGGAGGTGTGAAATTAAAATAAGGGGAATTGTCCTTTTATAAGAGAGGTGAGGGTCACTTTAAGAAAAGTTTGAAATATTATTTTATAATAAAATAATTTTCGGATTATAATGGCTAAAAAATGAATTATTTAAAGGCTACGATGGGGATGGGTTGAAAAACTCTCAAACAATATGTTTTATACAAGTTTAGGTTACCATTTTAACCATATCGTTTAGATTTAACTTTTAGTTAAATAGTTTAACTTTTATCCTCTCTTCTTGTATTCTTACACTATATGGTTAATAAAAATATACTAAACTTCCAAGAGAACCTAAATTGGTTCATTAATGACATATATAATATTATTTAACCCCTTTGGAATAACCTTATATTTTTATAAATATTATATCAACCAATAATAAAGTATTTTTTTAAAAAACTATTTTATGTCAATTTTGACATTATTTGGTATTTGTTTTTTTGTTAAAATCATAAAAGCATGATTACGTATTACAAAAATTTATTTAATCAACAATAACATGTCATATTAACTTATAAAATTAGTGAAATTCATCAAAAGTCTCAAATTTCTTTTATTTGGGTATTTATAATATCAATTATTTTAATCTTTTATTAACAAGGTAATTAATGCATCATCATTGTCTCATAAATAAATTTAATTATTTAATGTCCAAAAATTATAAATAAAATACCATTATGTAGGAAATATTTTTATCTTTTTAATTAATATTTATAGCCCAATTTATCTTATGTATAACACTATATTAAAAATGTTTTAGTTATGAAAACTTGAATTTTAAGACTTTTAACTCTTCTTTAAATTAAATAATAATAAATGTCCTAATCTAATCCAAGTGGACATAAAGGATCATATTTTATTCCTAAGGTTTCTTTTTTTCGAATTACACTTATCCAATAGAATTAAGACTTGTGTTAGGGTAATTATAATATAATTTTTACCCTTAATTATCCTATTTACTTTTAACCGTGGTAAATAAAAGTCAAAAGTTACTATTCACCAAAAAATATTTTCATATTATTTAACCAAATTTTACTTACTTATGTTAACCATGTCTCTCAGATTTTTGAAATTTAGCTCACTGATGCGGTAAAATTAAGTTTTATACAAATTTTCAAATGCTCTTAGGAGGTGGGTAATAGATGGTAAAAAATTCAATAAAATTTTTATATATCTAAACTTATTATAAAATAAATCTAATGAATTACATTGAAATTATATAGGTATTATTTATATATTTTCACCTAAAATAAATTTAAATAGAATAAATAATTATTTAAATAAAAGGTCTGTTTTAAACAATAACGTAGTGTTTTCACTTTTCATCAAAAATTGAATGTTTTCAGAAAAATAAAAAAAATTCACCCTTAGATAATTTTGATATTATGAATTCAAAATTGAATTCTATTTTACCAATTTCAAAACATATAAGTTTCATTAATTAATTTAAAATTAATTCCCATTGTCAAAACCAAAAAGCGTATTTTTAAGAAATAATAACTATCAAAAGATTGAGACTTGTTTGTGTTCAATTTCAAAGTGAAATTACTTCCAATGACCAACATTGGATTAAATGGTAAAAATATAATCTAATTATACTTCCAAACCATTAAAATCTATAATTTAACACTATAAATTATTTTGATTAAAAAATTTGTTTTCAGTTAAAATATAGTATTTTTCACTATTCACCCAAATATGAAAGTTTTTAGAAAAACACCAAGCATTTATTGAAACTAAATTCTTATGTCCCAATTCTAAAGAAGAAGTTTATTTTTTCAAATTGAATATATAAAAGTTTCAAATATTGAATTTAAAAATTGTTCTCAATTAAAAGGAGGTAAAATTTCATTTTTTGGAAAATACTTATTTTATCTGAAGAAATGAATTTATTCTTAAGTTATGTATAAGAAAATAATAATATGGATTATAAAATTATAATGATTATATAAATTCCAAAATTCAGTTAATACTATTCATAACCACTTTTGAATGGCTAGTTTGGTAAGTCGTGGTGCGCTTGAACTCGGTATTGTGTGTAGTGCAAGTTATTGAATTACTTTGAAGAAATAACATACTATGAAATCTTGGGGTGTTAAAATGAGCGTAATAGTCTTTAATTCTTCTTTATATTGTTTTTATTTCCATTCCCACCATAGATCTTTGAATTCCTTGATAGAAGTGGAATGACCTCTCTTTGTCTTCTCTCTTCATCCATTATATTAAAACTGTATTATTATATTCTAAAACTTTATAGAATTTTTATCTTCTATAATTATTTATTGAAAAGAAATTTTATATTGTTAACCCACCAAGAATATTGAAATACACTATAAAAATCCATCTCAACCATAAAAATAAAAGATATACAATGGCGTTTTTTTAAGTTTTTGGAATTTTAATTTTTTTATGGAAAACAACATATGGAAGTAATTAAAATCCATTAAAATGGATCCAAATTTATAGAAGATATTTTTTTTGATTTAAAACTAAAAATATTTCTTATTTCTTAATTATTAAATATAGTACAATCCCTAGGTCCGATCTTTAGGAGGCCACTTATACAAAACTGAGTTTCATTATTGTAATAATTAAATTTTAACAACTACAAAACTAAATAAATATACCAAAATAAAGTATTGGTTTTAGAAATTCAAATGATATTTATATATAGAAATGTAATGAAAAATTACATTTATAAAAAATGAGGATACCATGAAATAAATAAATAATAGAAGAGTTTCTCTTCTTGGGAGTTCACCTTGATCAAATCATTAATATATAAAATGAATATAAATATTTACTCAATCTGGTGATCAAGAACTGTTACACCACACCCTTATGTTTTAATGATTATAATCTCACACCAATAACTCTTTATATAGGATAATAATCTCCCATATAAACACCTAAGATAAATTCTACCATATAAAAGACATACATCTTAATGGGAAGAAATATTTATAAACATGGAATAAAAAATTAATGATATGGAAAATGGGGAAATACTAACCCAAATTATTTTAAACATCAATAATTATTATAATATAATAAATAGAAAAAATTTAAGAATATAATACTAAAACAACACCACTTCCATTCTTTGAACAAGAAACAAGGTTAGTTCCTAATTTTAATGGAGTTGATAAGGACATGAAAAAAGACCACAAAAATAAAATAAAGAGGGAGATAAGAATAATAATAGTATATATTAAAAATATATATGTAATGGACCAGATAAATCTAGTACAACCCTTTTAATTTTTTTGAAGTTCATGTTTATTGGAAGAGGCCTAGATCAGGTCTGCATGTGTCTGGCTGCAAAAAGATGGAAATAAAGAGATTTCATGATGTTTAAGTGGTTCAAATTATGAATATGCAGTTTTTGGATTGTGTGAATATGGTTTACGAGGTCCCTTCATGATGTGAATTAATTTTATGACAAATTGTTTGAGGATATGTGTTTTTGGGTGAGATGTAATACCCAATAATTTCACGACATGAAGGTGTTTCACGCTGTGAATATTTGTTGTGCAGTGTGCCAATATAACTTATAATGCTTCTAGTTTTCTAAAACCCTATGACTATTATCTCAAACTCCAGGTGGCCAAAGAATCTATCTTTATGAATTTTGGATACTTTAGATAGGGAATTATTATCGACTTATTGTGTTCAATCTAGGGTGATATGTGTTACATTCTACAATTTTCTCTCATGGTTATTTGATCTAAATCCTCTCTATTATTCTAACCATACTATAAAGGTTTATCTCCATCATTTTAGCGGAGTTTTATTAGTTATTTGTGGGTTTGGTTTTGACTGGGCATATATAGAGGGATGATGTATCTTGCAGGAGTGGTGATTGGGATATATGTCGTTGGTATATTTTAATGTGAGAAACATTGATGTCTTTGAGGCAGGGTCTTCATTTATTATCTTATTTATTTTTGTGAAATCATAAATTTATCATGGTTTATCACTTTGTATGGAAATTAAATTAATTTAATAAATATTGAACTTGATTAACAAAGAATTGATTTATTCATAGTGATATTAGATTGTTTATTTATATCGTTATAATGGGTTGCATCTTGATTTTCTAGATAGTGTGTTATATATTTTATGATTATGTAGCATGATTTTATATATGGCTTATCATGTATCATTTTATGGAAAATGTTAAATAATTTAAAGGCATTAATTTTTATTTATTTGGATAACGAGTTAAAGATGAGGCATGTTTAAATGGATATGGTGTTCCTTAAAATATGATGGTAATTCAAATCTAATCAATGCACTTGTTTCATTGAACATGATCTTCTAAGTGTTAATGGAATTTTTAATGAACCAAAATTAGGTTAATTCTTATTGATGACAATAATGAAAAGTCTTGTTAAGTGAGAATTTTATTTCTCTAGGTTGTTGAATTCAAAATTAATGCTAAGAGGATATTTAATAGTTTGATAGATTTTTATAGTTGATGCCTTAGGTTTCCCAAGGTTAGAACCTATGATAATTATTCATTTAATTCAATATGGAATACTTACTATTTTTTGGATAAAGATAATTTATAGGGACCAAGTTACCAGTTTTCTTATGAATTCTGAGTGCCTTGAGTTTAGAGAAATGAGATCTTGATTGCATAAGAAGGATAAATGCCTTATTTGAGGGGCCCAATTTCCTGATTTAGTATTATATTCCTTGATAATTTTGTTATTTTCTCTATATGTGAGCTTCTACATGCTATTTGATATGAGTATGGGATGAATTATCCTAGGACGCCTAATAAGATATGGGCCTGGGAGATCCTGGTGATGTGGTGGAAGTTAATTCATATGATAGAGAGATACATTGGGATACACATCTGAGTGTTGGGGATGAAAACTGGGATGATGGAATGGGTTGATGGTGGCCTAACTTGTTATTTTGTTAAATATGGATGATTTATTGAAATGAATCTATTTAATGGATGGTGTCAAGGTTTCTTTTTTTTTATCTTCATTCCTTTCCCCACTTATTGAGGTTGTAGGATGTACTTGGTTGCATGTTTTCTCTTGATGAAATATTAGGATATTTTTCAAGAGGGCATGTAATTATGGAATAAATTTAATAATGTTTAATAAATTACTTAACCCATGGGGTTGTTTTTTTTAGAATGAAAATGAGATGATACTCTTAAGAAGCCATGGGATCAGTTTTGATTATACCTACAAGGAATGGACTTGACTATGATGACAAACAAATTGTAATATATGATAAAGGGAATGATTAATTAAGTGATAATTAATTAATTAATGAATGAAAATTACAATAATGGGCTACATAATTTAATATAGATATTTAAAATTATTATTCTCTTAGAGGATATCTGGTATTAGCAGTGGTAGCCAAGAGCCCGAGAAATGTTAGCTGCACCAGATTCTAAGACTAGATTATGCCCATACTGTGGTTGTGATCTATATTATATCCTTTGTATTCTATGATTTCAAATTTCATCCCACCCATGTCATTTTGAGTGACTGACACCTAGTGTCCCATGGGAGGGTGTTTCCCACAACATCTTGATGGGAGTATAGATGGATGACTACGCTATCTGGCATCACTGACTTCTCTTGGTATTTATATGTACTGGTATGCATGATGTTTTCTTTTCCCATATACGTGTGTTGAGTGATGTGATATATTGTGGTCATTTCACACACATGTATCCTTGAATATAGTATCCCAAGTATTATTATAGGTTTTATGTGTACAATATATGATGGATTATGGTACCATATTCAGTGTATTGGCTGTGATGGCTTGAGGTATAATACTTGATGTGTGATACATCACAAACAAGATGTAGTGGATCCCATAAAATACTTGGTTACTATATAGATATATTATTATGTGATGAATGAGGTGCATGTTGTGATACTTAGACCATGTGTATGTGGGATCACTTACTTTTAGAGGGAGATGGCTTAGGATGTGTTAAATTGTTGAAGTTTAGAAAAATAGCGGGGAAGAAGTTGTGGTATACCCTTAATGTTTCATTAAAACTTTATATGATTTCTTTCATGTAATATTTTGTGAGAGTTAGCTATAGTGAGGTTAAGAACTTAGTATACATGTTGTTTCAATAGTGTTCATTATGTTTTCGAAAGATTTCCTTATATTTTTCACAACATGATCTAAGGGAGATACTACTTAGTACACTATTATGCTGAACCCATATATATATAAACTATTTTTAGGTTAGTAGGAGAAAGTTGGAGATTGTGCTAGATATTACTAGCTTATGGTTTTTTAGGAGTTGTTTGGGATTTATGGTCATTGCTGATTTTACCATTTTGGTACATGTAGTTTTTATTTTAGTTGTTTTAGTTTATATGAAATTACATGTATGAACATGGTATATTTTTAATATACCTGACTAGTTTCTGATTGATGTATCCTTCTTATCTCTCTATCTTATGCATTTTCTATTAGAGGGTAATGCCTCACATATATATATTTACTATACCCACGATGTTAGTCACTAACCTGGAGCCTTCTAGAGGTGGGACTGGGGCAGCAACCATATCCCATATCTCCTTGCTGGCCTAGGATGAGTACTCTTTGGGGGGATGGGGTCATGAAAGAGTGGTATCCAACTTTTAGGTTGAGGTATAGGGTAAATATTGGAGTTAGGCATGTGCGTGACTACATGAGTTGGTAGGGAAATTACATTAATAGTGTTTAGTAAGTGATGTAAATGTTGGTGACCAGCTGAGACATAGGTATTTATGGTCCCCTATGATCTGATTCATGTACCTTTAATTTTACTGATACTACTAGATTAAGTGATGTAGATTTTGTTGTAGATACCTAGTAAAGGATCATGATTTATTAGTCTTTCCACCTATGTTTGAAATGGGTAGACCTTGATATAGGCTAAAAAAATAAACAAGATAATCAGATAAATTTTTACTTATTGTTATGTATCCCATATTGTAGGTTTTGGATATCTAAATATTTATTATTTATGAAGGCATGAATCTAGTTTGATGTATGTTTAGTACCATACATGTTCAACAAGAAGTGCCAGAATATTGATGCAGAGTAGAGGTCGATGAAGATGAAACCTGGAGGAGGACACTCCAATAGATTTAGTATTAGAGTATACTGAATTACATGGGATCTATTTTAGATTTAGTCATATAAGACTGGGTGGAGGGGTATAAGATATTTTTCTATTAGATTCATGCTGGGAAGGACCACTGGGTTTTGTTGGCTGTGACAATGCTACGTGGGGTAGTGAGGTAGTGGAGGTTCTTAATCCTTAGAGATCTTGATGAGTCATTAGTCTCATGGGAGATATTAAGGGACTAATTCTGAGAAGATTTCCTTTATTCATATCTAAAAGTTACTTGTTGTCAGGAGTTTCATTCCCTTCAATAGGGGAGTTCCAATGTGTGTGAGTTCAGGATCCATTTTAGGATACTTCTATCCTATGATTCAGACCTGTTTCCAGATAAAGAGGATTGGGAAAGTAATTTTGAGGTAGATTTTCATCCAGATATCCAATTCCATGTCACCCCATTTGTGTTGATGATATATGTCGAGGTGCTTTCAAGAGAATAGTTTATTGATAGGATGATATCCAAAACCAGATCATCAAAAAAATTGAGTCATCAGGTTTTCTCATGAAGAAGAGCTCTGGTCCGATGTTCCCAATTACATGAATGGAAGAGTTCTTAGTCAGGAAGAGGATAGTCCCAGACCTCATCATCTCCTTTCACGAGGAGTTGGTGGCTCTCATAACTATTCCAAGGTATTAGACCCATGTTATTATTATAGTGTCCAAGATGATAAGTGGTGAGAGTTATCAAATTTTATGAGAAGTCAACGTGCACATAGAGTTATTCTTAATGTTCATATGTTGAGGTAATTTTAGCCGAGGTAGAAAGACCAGGATTTCCTATATTGGTATTAGTAGAGAGGAGACATATATAGTGGAGGATATTACTTAGATGTTCCTCAACCTTAGAGAGAAGAGTCAATCCATGTAGGTGGTTTTTTGAAAAGTTATAGAGGTATTAGAGTAGGTCATGGCCAACTTCCTTAATTTTCATTTCTAATGATAGGTGAGCAAGATGTTATTCAAGGTACCCTTTAATTATTTTATATATGAGTGTGGGATTTGATTATTTAGGAGCTACAAACTCTTTTATATCCCCATCCCATTTCCATGCTTTGGTAGTTGAGGTGGAGGGACTTCGAGTGCCCTTGGTATTGACTACATCAGTTGAAGGTTGAGAAGACTTGTATAAAGTATTTGGAGACTAGAAGCTAGTGCTGGTACAACACCACTCTTTGGGAAACTTCCTATACTTATGGATACATTCATATGACACCATATTTAACATGGATTTATTGTATTCAGTGAAGGATATCTTGGATTTCTTCATAAGGAGGGGTTTATTATGTGATGCTAATGGAGATCCGGTAGCGTTACTTTGTGAGTGAGACCCTCATATGTGTTAGAGGCGTGTTCCAACATTTTCTTCCTTGATGTCTGAGCATATGTTGACCTCTTCAGAGGTTTAGTAGTCAGTGTTTTCCCAAGTTATGGAAGAGTACCCTTATTTCTTTCCTGAATAGGTTTTAGAGTTAACCCCTTGATGGGAGAATAATTTTTGGATAAAGCAACAACTGAGCATGTATCCTATCTTGATGTCACCATATTGAATGACACCTTTAGAATTCAATGAGATATGAATATATCTCAATAATATATTATAGAGAGGTTTTTTTCATCTAGAAGGACAATGGTAGTTTGTGTCTCTATATCAACCATCATCACATGAACAATGTGATGATGAAGAACTAAAATACACTTCCATAGATCAATGGTTTATTATTTAAACCTAATAGAGAATATTGGTTCTCAAAGATTGATCTACAGCTAGGATATCACTAGATGCAGGTGAAGGATGAGGATATTCAAAAGTCCAATTTATGTTGTCATCATGGGAATTATGAGTTCATTTCAATTCAATTTAGTGCGAAGAAAAGTATATTTATATTCATGGGTTTAATGAAATTAGAATTTATGGAGTTCCTGGATATGTTCATGGTGGTTTTCATGAATTATACACTCATATACTCTTTATCTGAGGAGGAGTATGCATAACACCTATGTAATATTTTGGGAGTTCTTCACCATGAAAATAAATTTGGGATTTTTTTGAAGTGTGAATTCATGGTTCTTGATGTTTATTTTTTAGGTCATGTCATGTACAAGTTTAGAGTAGCTATAGATCCTTCAAATATAGAGAAAACTATTTCTTGGGAGTCCCCATTTATAGTGATAAAGTTAGAGAGTTTACTTAGTATTATACGATATAATATGAGGTTTGTAGATTATTTCTTTGGGGGTTTTGGATCCTTTGATAGTATTCACTAGAAATTATCTGGTTTTCTTGTGGAATGATGAGTTTTAGGTATCCTTTGAGTTCCTAAAGAATAATATGGTTAGTTCTCGGGTCCTTTGTTTTCTATCAAGAGGTGGTTAGTTTGGGGTTTTCTATGAAAATTATTATCTTGGGATATAATATGTTTAGATGTTGCAGAGATTAGTTTCTTCACATGTTTCTTAGAAGTTACATCCACATGAGCGTAACTGTTCCACCCATGATCTCAAGTTGGTGGAAGTTGTGATTTCCTTGAAGTTGTGGTGACATTGCCTTATCGGTGAAATTTTTTCAGTTTTTAAAAATCATAAGAGACTGAGGTATGTCTTATCCCACCATGACGTGAACTTGTGACATTTCTAGTGGATGGAATTAATATAGCATTAAGAATTTGTGATTTTTATACTAGGAAAGTGAAATGTTATAGCTAATGATCTAAGTAATAAGTCATGTAGTGATGGCATGTGCGAGTTTGGAGATTCCTCAAAGAGTGCTGGAATAACTCTAAAGAATTCAACTTGATATGAGAGTGGATGGGGGTGAAGGTTGTCTTTTACATATAGCAGTGCATTCATCCTTAGTGAATCTGGTGGAGGTGTCCCAGATAGGGTATTTTGAGGTGGAGTCATGAAGAGACCAAGTTTTTTTTTGGATATGCCTCTGATTATTGTTCTAAGGATGAACAAAACCATTTGTTTTTATAGGGCAGTATTTTCATCTCTTCGGTGACACGTGAGATAGTTCTATTAGATTTCTATATCTCACCCTTAATAGTACATCCTAGCGTGAAAAGGATGTACAGTTCTTTGGGAGGTTAGTTTTGGTGGCCTGGGTTAAAGCTTGTAGTTTTATAGTTTATGTAACGACCTAAACTATTATAAATAAAATCCCCTTTGTGGTTTAATTAAAAGTCTTATTATGCTCTACGGTTATTGAGAACACATGAAATTATTTGGTTTAATTATATAATTTCATATTTAAAATAATTTTACGCATCATTATAATTGGTAATATAGATGTTGAACAATGATCATATTATTATTATAAATATAGGGTTTTAAAGATTCCAATTGATACAGAAATAGAAAGTGATGACCTCAACCAGTTGTATTATACCATATGAATCCTATTTATTGGAGATTTTAAGGGAGATATAATCACTAGGATTTTAAATTTACCAAGCCTAATCCGTTATCCAACAACTTAATCACCTACAAAACTATTTATGGGAGAAGTTCAATCTCATCGACATCACATCCCAAACCATGTATGTCGAAACACCCCATTAAAGTCTCACCATCACACACCTTACCCTTAGAAACTTTTCCAGTATATTAAAGGTAAATGTACCAATAATAGAATAATATGAATATTTATATTGTATTTTTGATAGAATAATGTTTATATTTACTTCTTATTGTTACTTCTTAAATGATTTTGATTTTTGTACAATAAAATACAAATTTTATTTTTTATTAGTACTTTATTTTAATCCATACATTTATTTTTATTAATTAATATTTCTTTGAAATATATAATATTTAAATAAAATATTTTTAATTAATATTTTTTATTAAATATAAATTATCATATAATTTTTATGAAGTAAAATGTAATATTTATAAGGGTTTAAAAGCCGTTATTGTCAAAAAACCAAGTATTTTTCAATAAATGTTGATTATTATTTCAAAAGTAAAACTACACATATTTATAAATTTATTTTGATAAAAAATAATATTTTTTGAATAATAATTTTGAAATTATCCAGTGGTGAATTTTTCATAATTTTCGGAGACAGACAAATTTTCGGGTAAAAATTAAATACCCTATAAATAAATAGCGTGTATTATGACTTCATAATGACTCAAAAGGGATGTAATAAATTCTATAAAGGGTATCCATGAACTAATCTATGTTTTAACTTTAAAATAATGTAATTTTATTTTTATTTTATTAATTTTTTAAATCCTTTATAAATCCTACAAAACTATTAATATATTTTAAGGTTTTAAAATAATTTATTTTAGAGTATGTCTCACTTCCACATCAAAAAGTGTATTAATTTACTATGTTTTTCCCTTGGACTTATAAAATAGTGAAAAAAATCTACTTTTGAAGACACCATGGGCAATAACCACTATAAGGTTTTTGGTTTTGGATATTTTATTATACAGAGTCCCAAACCTATGTTTGAGAAGTGATAAAGAATTCCCACTCATTTCCTATATAAACACACACAATCTCCTACTTCTCTCCAGTAAATAACCTTTTATAATGTACTAACTCTTCCCTTACCTCTCTATAGTCCACCAAAGGTTTCTCTAAGCTCTCATGAAGCTCCTCTTAAGAATTTAGAGTCACACTCTCAAGGTAAGGCACCACTCTTTCCACTTTTCAATTCAAGCATCTTCTTCATTTTATGCCTTTTTTTTCAGTACCTAATGTTGGGATATGTTCTTCCATATCACCTTTATTGACTATGTGATTTATGAATGATGATAGACACATTCCACTATCATTAATCCCTCACATGAACCTTTATGTACACCCGTTACCATGCTGAAATTACACCTTGATTTTTCATGCTAAGAAATTGTGTAGTGAATACCCGTACCCATTTCTTGTTAAGGGCGTTAAAATTTATTTAATTATACTTATTTTATTGTAAGGATTACATGTGTTTATTACACAATTTTTTTTTTCATGGAATAAAATATGATGATTAATGAACCCATTTTTTATGGTCTATGTGCACACTGAAGCATGATAATGAAATGTAATTGACAGGTGCACCCAGAACTATATATCACTTCAATGCATTGGGTAATATTTTAGTCTCATGAGACATCATGTAATGGATTTAGAAGTAGACCTAATACATCACTAGCCTTTTTCCATCATGATTTATTTTGATTTAGCCTTGAACTATGTTAATGATGTAGTGTTTTATGTTTTTTTCCACATTTACCATGTGTCCTTTATGTTATCATGCTATATCATGCCTCATTTTTCATGTTTATGATTCTCCCTCCTTTTATGCCCCATTGATATGAATATTTTCTACCATGTATTAGTTTTTTCCTGTTATGAAATATTTATTCCCTTACTAGGATTTTTATCACTCCCCTTTCTTATGTACGTCCCCAGGTTGTCCCATGTAGTATTATGTAAGAAGGAATAATATGAACTTATTAAGGTGGTTTTCAATAAATTTGATAAATTCCCCATTTTAAGTTGTTATATAATGTTCATAACTCCAAAAGACACTAAACTTATCGATATTCAAGGTTTTATTAAGTTTAATATTATGTTATTAATCATGCATGAATGTGAAATAAAGAGATTAGTTGTTATAGTTGGTATCAAAGGGAAAGTTTAATTATTTTTTGATTAGGATTAGAAACACAAGTGAAAGAATTAGAGATAAGACTTAGTATAAGAAAAAAATCCCTAAATTTTCTTAAATATAGAGTAATTGGGTTATCAATAAAATATATCCCTGTCTAGATTCTATACCTGGACATGGATTTGGAACATATGTACATAGGGTTAAAAACCAAAAACACTAAGTTGATCTAGAATCAACTAGAAAACAGTGCACAACAATAGGACTTGATAAACAAATGGCTTGACACTCTCAGGGTATATGCTTTGGAAAATTAATAAGCACATTATGGAGCTTTTTTATGTGAACTGAAAATAACGATAAGAACATATGTTATGAAATAGATCAGGGATAACAACGACTGAGGCCTTGAAATTCATGAGTTAAGGAAAAAAATATCATTTATAAGTTATACATTTAATTTCAATGGACTCCTTTTTGGGTTTAATAGTTAAAAAATACTCATCCCTAATTTTACCTTTAATCTAGAAAATGGTGGAAAATAAGCGGAATAGGGTAAACAACAAATGTGATAGGCAATGTGAAGAATGCCCCAATGATATTTCCAAACGGATGGGAGTGGGAATCACAAAATTTGTAACAATACTCTATTATCTGAATCAATTTATAAATAGGAACTGGGATCATGAATTCCCATGTAACACCCCATGATTTTATAGTACGATATTTCTTCAATGTAATTCAATAACTTGTACTACATGCAACACTGAGTTCAAACGCACCACGACTTACCAAACTAGCCATTCAAAAGTGGTATGAATAGTATTAACTGAATTTTTTATTTTATATTATCCTTATAAATTTATAATCCATATTATGAGTTTCTAAGACATAATATAAGGAAAAATTCATTTTTTCAGAGAAAAGAAGTATTTTTTTAAATGATATTTTACCACCTTTTAATGGAAAACCTTTTTTAAATCCAATATTTGAAACTTTTATATATTATATTTTACAAAATAAACTCTTTATTTATAATATATATATAGAAACTTAGTTTTGATAAATTTTTTGTGTTTTTCTGATAACTTTCATATTTGGGTGAATAGTGAAAATACTAAATTTTAACTGAAAACAATTTTTTTAATCAAAATAATTTATAGTGTTCAACTATACATTTGAATGGTTTGGAAGTATAATTATATTATATTTTTACCATTTAATCCAATTTTGGTCATCAGAAGTAATTTTACTTTGAAATTGGACATAAACAAGTGTCAATCTTTTGGTAGTTATTATTTCTTAAAATACGATTTTTGGTTTTGACAATGAGAATTAATTTTAAATTAATAAATGAAATTTTTATGTTTCTAATTTGGTAAAATAGACTTCATTTTTTAATTCGTAATATTAAAATTAGCTTAGGTTTAATTTTTGGTATGTTTCTCAAAACATTCAATTATTGATGAATAGTGAAAAACACTACGTTATTGGTTAAAACCGACTTTTAATTTAAATAATTATTTATTTTGTTTAAATTTATTTTAGGTCAAAATAGAAACATAATACCTATATAAGTTCAATGTAATTCATTGGTGTCATTTTATAATAAGTTTAGATATATAAAAATTTTATGGAAATTTTACCGTCTTTTACCCACCTCCAAGGAGCATTTGCAAATTTGCATAAAATTTAATTTTACCACTTCTGTTTATTAAATTTAAAAACTCAGAGAGACACGGTTGATATCAATAATTAAAATTTTGTTCAATAAGATAAAAATAATTTTTGGTGAATCGTAAATTTTGACTTTTATTTACCACGGTTAAAAATAAATTGGGCAATTAAAGGTAAAAATGCCCTTATTATTACCCTAACACATGTATTAATTCTATTGGATAAGTGTAATTCGACCAAAAACAACCTTAGGAATAAAATATGATCTTTGAGGTCCACTTGGATTAGATTAGGACATTTATTATTATTTAATTCAGAGAAGAGTTAAAAGTGTTAAATTAAAAGTTTAATAACTAAACTATTTTTAATATAGGGTTACACATAATATAAATTAGAATATAAATATTAATTAGAAATATAACAAGATTTTCTAAATAATGGTATTTTATTTATAATTTTTAGACATTAAAAAACTTAATTTATTTATGACACAATGATGATACAGTAATTACATTATTAATGAAATATTAAAATAATTGATATTATAAATACCCAAATAAATGTAATTTGAGACTGTTCATGAATTAAATTAATTTTATTGGTTAATATGAAATGTTATGGTTGGTTATATGAATTTTTTTCGAAGTAATAATTCTGTTATGAATTTATCAAAAACAAAATACCAAATAGTGTCAAAATTGACATAAAATAGTTTTTAAAACAAATATTATATTATTAATTGATATTATATTCCTAAAAATATTAGGTTCAGCCAAAGGGATTAAATAATATTATATATGTCATAAAGAAACCACTTGGGGTTATTTTGGAAGTTTATAGTAAATTTACTAACCATATAATATAAAAATACAAAGAGTCATGGTAAATGTCAAACTATTTATCTAAGAGTTAAATCTAAAAGATAAGATTAATATAGTGACCCAAGCCTATCTAAAACCTATTGGTTGAGTGGTTTTCGACCCATACCCACCTTATACTTTAAAAAATCCATTTTAGATACATTATAAATCGAAAATGAATTTATTATAAAATAATGTTTTAAGTTTTTTCTAAGGTACCCCTCAACCCTCTTATAAAAGGGAACTTCCCCTTTTCTAAAATTCATACATCCAAAGCAATTTGGATCGGCCAAACCCTGCCCAAATATCCTCCCAACTATCCTAAATTCATCCTAGAGGAATTCCTTTTGTCATAAAGCCAACCTAATGATCCCTTTTGATCAAATCAAAAGGAAGAACCCAAAGAAGATGTAATGATTTCACCACCCTCTTTCAAGTTCTTTTCTTCTTCCACTTACTCTTTCTTTGTTATTACTTTACCAAAATAATAAATCCAGTACCTTATATATACTGTGATGTTATTATAAATATGAAATAACTATATTCATTATTCTATCAATATTATGAATGATAATGTCACCATGCATGCGTACGTACGACTTACCGTCTCCACGCCGTGGTGTAATTTGTTATTCAACACTATGTTATTTGGATGGATATAATGATGAGTAATTTGTATATAAATAATTAAAATAACATTCTAATGTATCTGAAAAATTAATATACCATCCAATTCCACACCTTTAAGTAAATGATATTGTCGCTATATATATATATATATATTTATGTACTTACGTATATCATATTCACTTACTTCCGTTCAATACGATTTGAAAACAGAAACAACGTTTATGCATACGTACGGCCTACCGTCTCCATAAATAGTGTTTTCCATTTCATATATATATCTATTATAAATATTTATATTCTAAATATATATGATATATGAATCAAGGATTATATTATGGAAGTATTTAAATCATGACCTAAATGATACGGTCAAGAATAACAAGTTAGAATATGTACGATAAAGAAAGCGATTCTTATCCAAAATGTAAATTTAACATGAAAATCATTATTAAATGGGTAGTATAAAGTCATAAATGAATCATTTATGATATAAGAAATATTAATATGGTTCTGTTATAATCTAATAACATACAATGGTCATTATATAAGAGGTTAAATGTACCCTCTACCAAAGGAATGTGCAAGGTAAGGGGTTTCTTATCTCACTTTTAATTCTGTGATATTTCCATTGTTAGCCACTTATTTATTTCATGTGGTGTATTGTGTACTGCCATATGATATATATTATCCTGATTCTACTTATATTCATGGTATTCTATGAATGATTTTGTGGTTATTAACTTTTCTTCATATGACTCGATTGAATACAACGAGGTAAGGGTTTTTTACTCAATCTCATTATTATCCGATATTGTTCATGTGTAAGTATTTTATGGGAAATACTTATCATAAATACCCATATTTTATAAAAATTATTTCAAAAGTAATATTTTAAGGTTTTATGGGTTGGTCTATTTAACTATATCATCATTTTAAATGTTTTAAAGATTTATCTTTCTAATCCCTTTTAACTAATGTCCATGTTTTCAAAATGATTTTAAGGATTTATTTATATGGACATGAATGTTTTGAAATGATAATTCTTTTAAAAAGTTTCAAAGTGGTATGAGACACTTTGATTCAAAAATACCTTTTAAATAACTACCTTTATAAATTTTGAGAATTTTAAATGATTTCATGAAAGAGGGGTATTTCTCTCAAAGAATTTTACTGATCATTTTCATCTTTGCCAACATCTTTTAATGGATTTTAAACTTGTTTATAGTTGATTTATTATGATAAAAATCTTCCATATTATAATGAATATTTTGTGATATGTTTGACTGTGGATGTATTATTTTTATACCATTCATGGTGTATGGATAAATTATTGACATTTTGTATGATCATTTTAATATGAATGTTTATTTAATATTTCAAACTTTTCTTATGATGAATGTATTGGACTAGTATGTTCTAGGTTGGGGATCGGTAAAAGTAAGCCCTCCGAGTTTTAGTTAGGTTACATTAGACCCTCCAAGTTGGAGTCCGTTTACATAGGCTCTCTGGGTTGGAGTCTGGTTATAGAGGCTCTCCAGGTTGGAGTGTGGTTACAGAGGATGTCTGGGATTGAGTCCGGTTACAGATGCTCTCTAGGTTTGGGTCCGGTTACAGTTAACCCATAGGTCTTGACATGAGGCCTTGAAATAGAAATTAATCTATGGTACTATACATTCCCTCATTATGAAATTAGTTATTACATGTGATTATTTGACTAGTAGAATATCCATGTGCATGTTTATATGGTAATGTTTGATTTATTTTTTCCATATTCTATTGAAGTTTATGTTTAAAAGGCTATTGTTTTTGTTACACATCTTGCCTTAAAATTTTATAGGTTTCGCTAAATTATTTACCCTTACTGAGCATCTGAGATCACCCCTTTCTTATGTTTTGTTTTCCCAGGATCCCAGGATGTGTTTTATGTTTGAGATGTAGGATTATTCTAAGGGAACAATGGCATTCTCAAAGGATTTTTTTGTGTCATATGTTAGAAAGTGTAATGTAATGTTCATGTATGTAACTTATTTTCCAAGACTGCTAAACTGATCAGTCTTTTGGGAATTGATTCTTTGTAATCATGCCAATGTATTAAAATAAACCGACTCTTGGAATCTAGGGTCGGGGCGTTACAGTTGGTATCAGAGGAAGTTTTAAAATAACCTTGGAAAAAAGATTTAGATAAAATCTGGTTAGAGCACATTACCCTAAGATAGACTTTGAGGATTAGTATAGAATAACTTCCTAGAATTTTGGTAATGTCGAGATTTTGTGATTTTTCCAAGAAAATACATCCCTATCTGGATATTAGTAGGTAGAGGCGGCTATGGAAAAAATGTACCTAGGGGTAAAACCTGAAAACACCGCTTTGAGCTAGACTCAAACGGGAACTAGTGCATGACAACAGGCCTTGCTGCACTCTTGGTTACGACACTCCCCGAGGATATGCTTAGGATAATTCTCATTTTATTTACCAATCATTAGAAGGATTTACGAGTATATACCTCCTCAAAGAAAATATTTTTATGATTATGGATTATATCCATAATCTGTTCAATTTACGTTATGTATTTTAAAAGTTTGGAATTATTCATTGAGATTCATAAAATGACCTAGTGTATGCCATTGTATAGAAATGGCACCCAGTAGAAGGAATGAGAACTACATCAATATGTATGATCCAAAAAGTAAGAAGGATCATATCATTCATGGTATTAAGCCAACATTTAGTAGGGAAATAGTATCCCATGTATTCTCAACATATGAAGAAATAATATCATGTGTTAATAAGATAAGTAAATAATTTTCTAAGTCCTATGGATTTGAAGGGAAGCAAGATAAGAAAAGGATGGTATTGAGAAAGATGGATAAAGGGAAGAGGGGAAAGAAGGATTTTCCCATATGTGATAAATGTGGAAATAATCACCTTGGTAAATGATTAAAGGTAATGGGAGTTTGTTATAAATGTGGAGAAAAAGGACACCAAGTACATGATTGCAAGGGTAAGAAAAAGGTTTCAAATGTAAAATTCTTCATCTGCAAGGCTTTGTGACACTACACGAATCAATGTCCCAGTCATCAGAGTATACCTTAAATGATGCTATTGGATAACAATCAAGTTATGATACTACCTCAGATGAAGAGGGATTACTAGTTTTCTTATGTTGTTATTATATAATTATTTCATTTGAGTTTTGTATCAACAATATATAGGTTATATGAATTATAGAGATAAATAAGGATTGTATTGTAGTACTATTTTATTAAGGATTTGAGATTATATGGTTCTAAGAAAAGTGACTTAATAGTGAGATACACTTTTTGGAAAATACATGGTTGAAGGAGAGGTAATCCTTAATATGTTTTTGATAATGAGGTAGTGATTTTGGAATAAGAGATGGTTGATTTGGATAAATTATATTGGATATTCTTGACTTCTTTGGAATTGATTAATAGTTTGTTTATTTCATCATTGTTGGAATATTCAGAATTTTTGGATAAAAGAAATATATCCAGTATTCTATAAAGAATAAGGGAGCATGAATGTAATCAAAAAGGTTTTATGGTAATTCAGGGTGTTACCATGTTTTAAAACAATACATGATGAAGGTGTTCACAAGTTATCACTTGGAAAAAAAGATCTTCATTGTGTTTAACTTCCTTATAAATTTTGAAGTGTGAGTTTGGATAGAATTATTTTGGATAAGTCTAAAGGTTGGAATGGATTAAGTTTGAAATTGGATACTATTGTTAAAGTTATTTTTGGATTGTTATAAAAATGACATCCCAGAGGTCGGGTGACAACTAGTCGCGTCCGACAAGGCCATGAGACTTGTACCCACAACCGAAGGGAGACAAGGGTGCATCACCTACCAATGACCTATGTGAAGTCCTGAATTATATAATGTAGTCTTTTTAAGGTCTGATAGATAAATTATAAATTCATTTTTTTGGAACCATATACAATTAGGATAAATAGAGCATTTTTTTGTTCTATTATCTTTTATAGTGAAAGATTAGTTTGTGGTAGAAATTAATTAATGGATGGAACTGTACTTGTCAAGTATATTTTTTTTCTATGATGAAATTAATTCTTAATTTTAGTTAAGGGATCTTAAAACCAAAAATGTTTTATCCTAATACCTTATGTTTTGTTGAACTGATGATATATTAAATCATCATAGATTGATGGCTTTGAGGCCCTCAATTTTACACTTGTTTGTGATTGATGACCTCAATCAATCCCAATAAGTATTTACATATTCCCTCCAATTATGTGTCGCTAATTTCCACCAATGTTCACCTAATCGAGATCATAATTTGGTGGCGACTCTTTCATTTCCCTTTCCCTCTTATTAAGTCCAAATTTTTTTAACCCAATTTCCAATGTAGGTTCTCCACAAAGGTATTTTTCAAATTTTAACGTTTTATTTTTTAAGAACAATATCAAATTGTGAGGATGAAATTTATTGAAGGAGGGGAGGATATAACACCCCATAATTTCATAGTACGTTATTTCTTAAATGGAATTCAATAACTTGCACTACAAGCAACACTAAGTTCAAGCGCACCACGACTTACCAAACTAGCCGTTCAAAAGTGGTTATGAATAGTATTAACTGAATTTTAAATTTTATATTAACCTTATAATTTTAGAATTCATATTATGAGTTTCTTAGACATAATAAAAGAACAAATTTATTTTTTTAGATAAAAGAAGTATTTTTTTAAATGAAATTTTACCTCCTTTTAATGGAGAGCCTTTTTTAAATATAATATTTGAAAATTTTATATATTAAATTTGACAAAATAAACTTCTACTTTATAATCTAGACATAAAAATTTAGTTTTGATAAATTTTTGGTGTTTTGCTGGTAACTTTCATATTTGGGTGAATAGTGGAAAATACTAAATTTTAAGTGAAAACAATTTTTTTAATCAAATTTATTTATAGTGTTCAACTATAAATTTGAATGGTTTGGAAGTATAATTAGATTATATTTTTTACATTTAATCCAATTTTGTTCATTAGAAGTAATTTAAATTTGAAATTGGACATAAACAAGTGTCAATCTTTTGGTAGTTATTATTTCTAAAAATATGCTTTTTGGTTTTGACAACTGGAATTAATTTTAAATTAATAAATTCAATTTCAATATTTTTAATTTGGTAAAATAGACTTCATTTTTGAATTTAGAATATCAAAATTATCTTAGGGTGAAGTTTTGGTATGTTTCTAAAAACTTTCAATTTTTGATGAATAGTGGAAAACACTACATTATTGGTTAAAACTGACTTTTCATTTAAATAATTATTTATTTTATTTAAATTTATTTTAGGCCAAAATATATGCATAATACCTATATAAGTTCAATGTAATTAATTTTAGTCATTTTATAATAAGTTTATATATATACAAATTTTATTGAAATTTTACCGTCTTTTACCCACATCCTAGGAGAATTTGCAAATATGCATAAAACTTAATTTTACCATTTCTCTGAGTCAAATTTCAAAAATATGAGAGACACAGTTTATATCAGTAAGTAAAATGTGGTTCAATAGGATAAAAATAATTTTTTTTGGGAATAGTAACTTTTGACTTTTATTTACCACAGTTAAAAGTAAATAGGGTAATTAAAGGTAAAAATGACATTATTATTACTCTAACACATGTATTAATTATATTGGATAAGTTTAGTTCGACCAGAAACAACCTTACGAATAAAATATGATCCTTTAGGTCCACTTGGATTAGATTAGGACATTTATTATTATTTAATTCAAAGAAGAGTTAAAAGTTTTAAATTCAAAGTTTAATTTCTAAACCATTTTTAATATAGGGTTACATATAAGATAAATTATACTATAAATATTAATTATAAAGATAAAAATATTTCCTACATAATTATATTTTATTTATAATTTTTAGGCATTAAATAAATAAATTTATTTATGACACAATGATGATGCAGAAATTACCTTATTAATGAAATATTAAAATAATTGAAATTATAAATACCCAAATAAATGTAATTTGAGACTTTTTATGAATTAAAATAATTTTCTAGGTTAATATGACATGTTAGGGTTGGTTATATGAATTCTGTTTGAAGTAATAATGTTGTTAAGAATTTTGAAAAAAACCAAAAACCAAATAGTGTCAAAATTGACACAAAAGAGTTTTTAAAACAAATATTATATTATTAATTGATATTATATTATTAAAATATAAGGTCCATACAAAGGGATTAAATACTATTATATATGTCATTAATGAACCACTTGGGGTTCTCTTAGAAGTTTATAGTAAGTTTATTAACCATATAATATAAAAATACAAAGAGACTTGGTAAATGTCAAACTATTTATCTAAGTGTTAAATCTAAATGATAATGTTAATATAGTGACCGAAAACTTTTCTAAAACCTAATGGTTGAGTGGTTTTCAATAAATAGCCACCTTATCCTTTAAAAAATTCATTTTGGAGCCATTATAAACCGAAAATGGATTTATTATAAAATAATATTTTAAGTTTTTCCTAAGGTTCCCCTCACCCCTCTTATAAAATGGTACTTCCCATTCTCTGAAATTCATACCTCCAATGCCATTTGGATCGGCCAAACCATGCCCAAATATCCTCACAACTATCCTAACTTCATCTTAGAGGCCTTACTTTTGTCATATATCCAACATAAGGAGCCCTTTTGATCAAATCAAAAGGAAGAACCCGAAGAAGAGGTAATGATTTCACCACCCTCTTTCAAGTTCTTTTCTTATTCCTCTTACTATTTCTTTGTTATTACCATAAAAAAATAATAAATCCAGTACCTTATATATAATGTGATGTTATTATAAATATGGAACAAATATATTCATTATTTTATCCATCTTATGAAAGATAATGTCACCATGCGTGCGTACGTACGACTTACCGTCTCCACGTCGTGGGGTAAATTGTTATTCAACACTATGTTATTTGGATGGATATAATGATGAGTAATATGTATATAAATAATGAAAATAACATGCTAATGTCTCTGTGAAATTAATATACAATCAAATTCCACACTTTTAAGGAAATGATATTGTCGCTCGTGCGTACGTATGAATTACCGTCTCCACGACGCGATGAGATTCATTTCCACATTCACCATTCAACGAAAATTATAAAAATGTATATATTACTAATAAGTATGTAATATATGAGATAATAATTCTACTGGAGATATATATTTTTATATATATGTATTTATTTACTTACATATATCTTATTCACTTACTTCAGTTTAATACCATATGAAAACAAAAACAACGTTTATGCGTACGTACGACCTACCCTCTCCATAAATGGTGTTTTCCATTTCATATATCTATCTATTATAAATATTTATATTCTAAATATATATGATTTATGAATAAATGTTTATATTTTGGAAGTATTTAAATCATGACCTAAATGATACGGTCAAGAATAACAAGTTAAAATACGTACGATAAAGAAAGCGATTATTACCCGAAATGTTAATTTAACATAAAAATCATTATTAAATGGGTAGTATAAAGTCATAAATTAATCCTTCATGATATGATAAATATGAATTTGGTCTTGTTATAATCTAATAAAATATAATTTTCATTATACAGAAGGTTAAACGTACCCTCGACCAAAGGAAAGTGCAAGGTAAGGGGTTTCTTATCTCACTTTTAATTCTGTGAGATTTCCATTGTTCGCCACTTATTTATTGCATGTGGTGTGTTGTGTACTGCCATTTGATATATATTATCATGATTCTTTTTATATTCAAGGTATTCTATGAATTATTTGGTGGTTATTAACTTTTTTTCATATGACTCGATTGATAACAATGAGGTAAATGTTATTTCCTCAATCTCATTGATATCCGAGATTGTTCATGTGTAAGTATTTTCTGGGACATACTTATCATAAATACCCATATTTTATAAAAATGATTTCAAAAAGAATCTTTTAAGGTTTTATGGGATGGTCTATTTAACTAGATCATCATTTTTAATGTTTTAAAGATTTATATTTCTAAACCCTTTTAATTAATGTCCATGTTTTCAAAATGATTTTAAGGATTTATTTATATGGAAACAAATGTTTTGAAATGATAATTATTTTAAAAAGTTTCAAAGTGGTATGGGAAACTTTAGTTCAAAAATCAATTTTAAATTACTACCTTTATAAATTGTAATAAATTTAAACGATTTCATTAAAAATGGTTATTTCTCTCAATTTATTTTACTGATCATTTTCAACTATGTCAACATCCTTTAATGAATTTTAAACTTGTTTGAAGTTGAATTTTTATGATACAAATATTCCATATTTTAATGAATGTTTGGTGATATGTTTGACTGTGGAGGTGTTATTTTTATACCATTCATGGTTTATAGATAAAGTATTTACATTTCATATGCTAGTTTTAATACGAATGTTTATGTTATATTTAAACCTTTTTCTTATGATGAATGTATTGGACTAGTATGTTCCGAGTTGGGGACCGGTAAAAGAAAGCCCTCCGGGTTGGGTTCCGGTTACAAAAGACCGTCCGGGTTGGATTCCGGTTACAGAGGCTCTCCAGGTTGGAGTTCGGTTACAAAGGATCTCCGGGTTGGAGTCTGGTTATAGAGGCTCTCTGAGATGGAGTCCGGTTACAAATTCTCTCCGGGTTTGGGTCTGGTTACAGTCAGCACATAGGTCCTGGCATGAGGCCTTGACACATAAATTAAACTCTGGTACTATACATTCCCTCATTATGAAATTAGTTATTACATGTGATTATTCGACTAGTAGAATATCCATGTGCATGTTTATATAGTAAAGTTAGATTTATTTTTTCCATATTCTGTTCAAGTTTATGTTTAAAAGGCTATTGTTTTTGTTACACATCTTGCCTTAAAGGTTTATAGCTTCTACTAAATTATTTACCCTTACTGATCATCTGAGCTCACCCCTTTCATATTTTTTATTTTCCGAGGATCCCAATAAGTGTTTTATGTTTGAGATGCAGGGTTAAGCTAAAGGAACAATGGCATTCTCAAAATATTTTGTGTGTGTTGTATGTGAGAAAGTGTAATGTAACGTTCATATATGTAATATATTTTCCAAGACTGCTAAACTGATCGGTCTTTCGGGACTTGATTCCTTGTAATCATTCTAATGTATTAAAATAATGCTCCGAATCTAGGAATCTAGGGTCAGGGCATTACATCCCAAATCACCCTAAGAAGAAAAAAGATAAAATTTAGACTCTTATGCGACAAAGGACTAAAAATTCCTATGGATCACTTGATCCGTTAACCACAGAACAATGGATCCACTCCACTAAGAATATATTCTATAATTTTAAATTTTATGAGAAAGAGATGTTTTTAATGGATGGTTATCATATGGAGGGATATTATTATCAGTAGTAAAAATTAATCAAAAATAAAAATCTTGAGGAAGAGATCGAATAAATGGTTTTGAAGGAATTTAAGAAAATAATTTTTGATAAATATTTTTGTCACACTCTCTGACTTAAAATGGAAATGGATTTCATTTCGCTCAATCAAAAAAATAATAAATCTTTTGAGGAATATAAGGAAGAATTTAGAAGACTTTCACGATCCGCCTATGTATTTTTCGTAACCCCTAAATGAAAGGTTTATACCATCTTTTATGGGAAGAAACCAAGTCTATGAAAAGGCCTAGAGATATGACACTTTTATAGATATGATGAAATTATTAAATGTGACTTTAAAGTTGAGAAATAGATCAATTAGTATCAAGGGTATTGAATGTATAATAAGTGGAAATTGGATTTTAATTCTAGTTGTACCATGGAGAAATTTTACGGTACCAAGAAATTTCAACATCCCACTGTCAAAGGCATACGAAGAAGAACCCTGAAAATTGACTATGGGATATGAAGAAATTATTTAGTTTTGGGACGGAAGGAAACCTAGATAGAGATTATTGATAGGAGAAACCCACTAATACGTTGGCAGAGAGGAGTGATCCAGTTAACCCTAAACACATTTGTCATTGATTCAACTACAATGAACCAAGGAACTTTTCAAACCAATGCACTAATTTAAGGTTTTCAAAGAAAACCAATGACCTCTAATGCAGAAAGGGAATGATTTTTCCATCACAACCACTGAGGTGGATCCTAACGATAAAGTGGTGACAAGTACTCTAGTAATCCATTCAATAATTGTGAACATAATTTTAATTCTAGTTTTATTCATTACTTTATATAAAAAAGTTTAGTATAACTATTTAAACACCACCATAAATAATGGAAGTAGAGTTGTTAGATAAAATGGAAAATGGAGAAATTATTGCATCCGAAGTATATAACTCACCCCTATAAAAATTAATGTATTGAAATTCATAGGTAACCATATAATACTTCTTTTAGTGTATTTTTATGTAATTCTAGGTATATATTGTCTTTCCTTGTATATATCCAACATAAATTTACATGAGAAGAAAATCACTCCCCGTATTGCGAATTTTCCTCCGATTGACTTGAAATTAAACTTTTTATTAAAGGTAATCACAAAAAGGAGGGAATATCAAGGTGGTATGAAATAATGAAGATGAAGGGAATCACATATTACAATAGAGAAACAACCAATTGAGATAGAGTTGAGAATATTATATAAAATATAAGTTCTTTCTAGGATAACTCTAGAAGACAAAAAATCCATTGCCAGATTCCCCTTGCACCAAGTTTGAAGTAGAGTTTTGTGAAAATTAATAAGTTCATTAAATTTGCAAATGTGTTAAATAATTGAACAGGGAACCTTGATCCAGACCATAATTGAGTGAAATATGATCACTAAGTTAGTCTCCACATTGGATAGATGGATACTGTTTCTGCAACACATTTGAAACCCATTCTTCATAGCACAAGACTTCACTATTAAAGAGTCACTCCGACTATATGATGAACTGAAGACAATAATGAATGATCCTCCTGGATTTCGAACCATCCTCCACTGATCATAAAACCATTACAACATGACCCATATACATTAAGTTTTAATCCACTGGATGGAGGTTTATAGAGGATTCATCCCCCATGATTGACCTCACCATACATACCAGAGGTGTCCCCATCTGCTCATCTAATATTCTATAGAAAAGGGACTGATCCCAAAAAACTAAGAAGAGGTTCCATTTCAGATTCCAAAATATGTGATCAGATGTCTAGTAGAATGTAAGATGCAATATCCTCCTCACAATGTGCCCTATTCTGTGCTTCCCACAAACACCAGCATCCCGATATCAATAAGAGAACCCACACTTGGTGGTTATGAAAGTGATCTCTGATTCTTTTAAAGATGAAGAAATGACTCTACTTTAAGGCATTAATCATAAAACTTGATAAAGTTCCCCATGTGCACCATTGGTATATAGAACAATCACCTTTAAAATATAGATTAAAAATAGACTCGTCTTGCAGGTTGTTGAAACAGTTACATTTCAATTCCATCTGAACACCCTTGTGCCTAACTTGATCATACGTGGATAGAGATGAATTACAGATCCTCCAAAATAGTAAACTAAAATCTTTATGAAAATTTTTACTCCAAAGGAGTGAGCCCCAATAGTCATGATTCAAAGGAACATGCACCACATTATGGTATGTTTTGGTAGAAAAAACACTAGTATATGTAGTCATGAAAACACAAATGCCATTATCCTTATTCATTTGAATGTACTTTTGTAAATATCTCTACTAGTCATTAATAAATACATTAATAATTAAGGGGTGGTAACTTTTTTTCTTGAAATTAGTATCTGGAGTTGGGCACCCGAGAAAGACGAGATGTTTACCAGTCCAATTATGCCCCTATAAGCCAATCTCTCCATAACCAATATACCATAAAGAGTTAGGCCAAATGACCAGAATGTGCTCTCTAATTTCATTACTAAAGTTGTAAACCCTACTAATTGGTGTAATCAAATACATACCATACTTATTTTTGATCAAACATCCCCAAAGAGTGTGACCTTCAACAACTTCCGAAGAAACGTTTTCTTGCATGATATTCATCATGGTCATGAAATCCCTGATAACAATTCCACCTTCATCATAGGGTCTCGAAATACTACCCCATTGGGACCAATGAAAACTTTATTCAGAGTTTTCATCCCAAATGAAAGAAAACATGTGGTGATCCATCTCCATAAACACCGCTTTGGGCACCATGCTTGCCAATAACACATGCATAGGAATAGAAAACAAAACATGATTGAACAAATTAATCATGAAATCAATAAAAAGAAAGTGATTATTCCAATTATTATTCTTATTAGTAATATTGTCTACCAAACCATCATAATGGTTAATTAAAATCCACTAAAGAGAGAACCTCAGCCTATGATATTTATTGGGAAAGTTCCTCCCGTGAATACCTAAGTAGTCCTAAACTATAGAAACCTGCCTTAGAGGACATGAATAAGAAATAGAAATACTGATTTTATGATACCCACGTAAATTCCCACTCCATTTTTAATACTCCTACATGGATTTACTAAAACCTTTGAGAGAAATACAATTACCATTCATAAAAAATACCATATGATCTACAAAAAAATATGAGACAACCCCATGTAAGTACCATGGCTTCAAAGTGGCCCTATATCACTAGTAAGGATACTTTGATTTAAATACCTAGTTAAAGAATAATGGGACATAAAAAAAAGAGTGGGAGAGAGTGTGCCCCCTTTCCTAATCCTTCCAACCATCTTCAGAAGTTCTTACTTCCTTGCAATTAAAGAAACATCCAACCTTGAGGAGATAAAACACTTGAGAAGAAGATCTATCACCCAATGGGAGAATCCCATTAAGCCCAACACCTTGAGAATGAAATTCCATTGAATCCTATCATTTTATTTATCCATATCAAATTTTATATCAACATTAGATCTTATGGATTTAACACTAATATCCTCAAACATTTTTTACGCCAGGATGATGTCACCTTAGAAGGAACATCCCTTAACAAAATCGTGTTATTCTCTGGAGATCCATGTAGGCAAATGAATAGACCTTCATAATGAGAATTAGAGTGGTGGAACATGCAACATGATGAAGAATCATTCCATGAAATAAGTATTGGATAAAAACAATAAGGTCTATCTTTACAAGATCCTATGTAGCTACATAGAAAGATCCTGGAAAAATATCCATCCCAGGATAACTATATGGGATGAGGGACTGAATATATTCTCAAATTTCATCACCTTTCGGCACCCCACTCAGTATATTATTCATAATATCATCCACCACCCTTGGGATACATCCAAATAACTCAGCATGAACACCCCCAAATCCATTTAGGATATTTGGATTAAAATAAACAAGAAGAGACTTGAAAAAATAAACTACCATACCTCCCAAAATCGTTTGGTCATCAGTATATGAGCCATAATCTAGTTGAATGCACAATTTAATGACATGAATCTTTTACTTGATGAATGCATGAAAAAGGATGTGTTTTGGTCCCCCACATTAATCTATGTAGCCCTAGATTGAGCATGGCATTCCCTCTCCAATTCCTATAAAAAAATTACTAAATTTCTTCTCTTTTGTTACCCATGGTCTCGAACAGAACCTCATCCCACCATTGTTCAAGTCTAGATTCAAGGAGATCAATGTCCCTTGTGATTTTGATCAAGACCCTTCAAATGAAAAGGTATTCTTCTATTCTAGGACTAAATATCTCTCTTCAAATGAAGAAGCTTATTATGAAGCCTAACCCATGGGATACCTTGCATGGTTTCTCCCATAAACCCCCACCAACTGTAGATAATTTGGATCAGATGTCCCAAAGATGGAATATAAAAAGAATTTAGCTCTGTCCCTTTTATTTTTCATGTGGAAAAGAAGTAGATAATAGTCCAATAAATACCGAACCATGTGGTGGACCGAGGTACTTGGAAACTGAGAAACCTCATTGAGATTTAATAAAAATTATCCAGGAGGTTCTACCTTTTATGAATTCCCTTTTGATTATTATACCATGTGAAGGGATCTCCCATATAACCTAGGTACCCCAAACCGAAATGAGCCACAAATCCGAAAAAATCCCTCTTATCCCTCTTTGAATAATTTCCCCTAAGCCTTTCTGATACATACCATAAAACATTGAAATCACCCCTAATGAACTAATGTTCTGATCACACATCTAAAGTTCCCAACTAACTCCACAAGTATTCCCTTTATATGGCCTAAAACTTGGCAGAAATAAATGAGAATAAAAAGGAAAAAGAACCATTCTTGATCTTCACCATTATAAATTTCTCTCTAGACACCACCAACTCCACTGAAACACAACTATTCTAGAACACAAATATATTTTGATTATATGGTTCTCCACGAAAGATATCATAGACACCAATCCTATTATAAAACTTGAATATTATAACATAATACTAATTTGGATCAATAACTATTTTAAGTGAATGTTGACTATGGTGAGATTATGAAGTAAAAAAATCTTTCTTCACTGGGGTTCCTAAGCCCCAGGAATTCCATATGAGCATATGATTTATTAGATAAGAAGTCATGTAGTAGAGGACCCAAGTGAAAAAGAACATTGAACTGGTGAATGTAAATATGTTAGTATCTTTCTGAACTGTGGACATGTGCACACACCACTATAATAACCACCCTGAGAAGCTGTAGGTGAGAAGGAGGTACCAGGGGATGAGATATGGGACAGGTCCTCTGATAAAATATCAAAAAAATTATAAGAGGGAGGGGAGAACCCTAAGTGAAATATGAATCCTTAGCCTCAATGTGATGTTTATGAAGTAATGAGTAGATCATATAATTACATGCCACCAAGATGAAAAGGGAGAACTAGACTATGATGAAGGAGATGAGGGCACATATTCATGTAAATCAGAAGAACGTCAAGGAAAATACACCACCAAATCCAAAAAATGTCGAGACTCCACTAGAAGAGAGAGTTGAAGGCCAAGAGAAGGGGAGGAAAGTTGAATGACTAGGGGATGAATATCTAACACAGGCAGGACTAATAAGGATAAGGATCAAGAATCATCCAAACTACCCTTAGGAGCTAGTGGATACAAAGAAAACTCAAACAAGGAAACCTGACCAACCTTCACCAATTCCAATAACTTTACGGTCGTGGAAACCAAGCCCTCCATATGAGGAACCTTGAAGATGAAATGGGATATTACATAGGATGTGATAGAGTTCCCTTGAAGACTAAAAGCTAAAAAAATGGGTCAGATAATCATTGAAGATCTACTGCAACCCAGAGAAAGCCTCACCTACACTGAGAAGGATCTGAGACAAAATCATTTTGGATAGGTCCATCTCAACACCAATATAAACCATGGAGGTATCCATAAACATGTGGGATATTTCATCCATACAAAAAAAATACAAAATAGAGTCTACAATACCTACAAGAATGGGGATTTATGAAGAGAAAGCGGTAGCCCCAAAAGTCTTATCTAGACCACTGCCTATGGAGTGTCTTTTTCCAAAATGCATGTACAATGACCACCTCACGAGCATTAAGTTCCAAGAACTCAACACACATGCAGACCGAGACCAAGAAAAAAAATCATACTTGGAACCAAGAATAGATATTATTTCCCTATGAGAATTTGCACATATCTTAAATGATCGATTATACAAAAGGAATCATCCTTAAAGATAGGCCCATTGTAAGGGAATATGCAGATGCTTTTCTTCATAATTTTCTTGGTCATCCTCCTAGATGAGAGGTTTAATTTTCAATCTAGATTATACCCGGGGAGTTACCATTATCTAATTCTCAATATAGTATGGCTATTATGGAACTTGAGGAGTTGAAGAAACAACTATAGGAGATTCTAGATAAAGGGTTCATGAACCCAATTGATTCATCTTGGGGTACAATAGTCCTCTTCTTCAAGAAGGATTAGTTAATGCTCCTTTTCATTGATTATCATGAAGTCAAAATGATCATGAAAATGAACAACTATTATCTTTTATGGATTGATTACATGTTTGATTAGCTATGTGGAGCACAATAATTATCCAAGGTGGATCTACCATCTGGATACTATCATGTTAGGGTGAATAAAGATGATATCCCCAAGAATACTTTTCATACAAGGTACAAGCATTATGATTTCAATGTAATGCCTTTGGGACTAACAAATGCTCCAAAAATATTCTTGGATTTGATGAATATAGTCTTTAGGGATTACCTTGAAAAATTTGTGGTAGTATTTATAGAAGATAATCTAATATTCTCCAAAACCACGGTGGAGCAGGAGGTGTATCTGAGAACTTTTCTAAAGAGCTTGTAAAAGGAGAAGCGTTTTTCAAAGAAACAATTGTGAGTTATAGTTGAAGGAAGTCTCATTATTTAGGAATATCATAACAATAAATGAGATATATATGTACCCTTCAAAAGTAGAATCAATTTATGTATGGTCGAGGCCAACATCTATGAAATATATTAATAGCTTCCTTGGATTGGATGTGTACAATCATTGATTTTTGACAATGTTTTCGTGATTTTCAAACCCTCTAACTAGGATAACTCGTAAGGGTGGTAAATTTTCTTTTAATGATGAATGTTAAAAAATCTTCAAGGAGTTGAAAAATGAGTCTTATCACTCCATCTGTGCTCACAGTAACCAAAAGTGGATAAAATTACATGGTATTCAGTGATGTTCAGAAGAAGGGTTTGGTCTCTTTGTTAATGTAGAATAAAAAAGAAATAGCCTTTGCTTCAAGGAAGATGATAGTTCAGGAATAAAAGTACCCAATGCATGATATAAAGTTAGTTTCAGTGATATTTTCTTTGAAAATATGGTTTCATTATTTCTTTGGGGAGAATTGTGAAACATATATTGATAAAAAAGCCTCATGTACATATTCACATAGAAAGATATGATTATGAGCCAATGAAGATCAAATATAGATGATCAAGGACTATGAATACTCGATTCACTACCATTATAGGAAAGTGAATAAATTAAGGGATGCTATAATTAGAAAGGATCCCTCAATTATATCCTTAATAAGAATTTAGAGGGATAAGATCTTCTTAGATTTGAAAAATATGGACATGGAAATAATAAAAGAAGAAACATCATCAATCCTTTCACAAATTATTTCACAACCATACCTAATGGAGAGGATAAAGATGCTCAAATAGATGATGTGGTAATTTAGAAGAAAGTTAAAAATATAAGAAAAGGGAAACCCTCAATATTCAATGTTAATGAAGAAGAAGTTTTAAGATATGGGTAAAGACTGTGTGTACCTTAAAATCTTGAGTTAAGGAAGGAGATACTAGATGATGCACATGGATAAAATTTCTCCATCCACCAAGGATGAAAAAGGATGCATCGAGATCTCAGTGATAACTATTTTTGGGACAATATGAAGAAGGATATCACGGAATATAAATCAATAAGTTTTGTATTTTATCTAGTGAAATTGGAAAGGAAAAAAATACAAGGGGATTATGAAACCATTACCCATACCTAGATGGAATTTGGAAAACATATCCATGGACTTTGTCAGTGGACTTTCAGTGACATCAAGTAGAAATAATTATATATGGGTTGTGGTGGAATTTCTTATGAAGAATTATCATATCATTGTGATTTGAGAGGATTTGTCACTTGATTAACTTTACAGATATGCATCAGAGAAGTGGTAAAGCTTGATTGAACACCACTATCAATTGTATCTAATCTAGTTCTAAGATTTAGATTCATGTTCTGTAAGAGTCTCCAATATTCTCTAAATACAGAGTAAAACTTTAACACAACTTATCTCCCTTAATCTCATGTACAATATGAGTGGACAATCCACACAGTTGAGGAAATTTCGAGAGCATGATCAATTGAATTCAATGGTGTACAAGATCAACATATTCCTCTATTCAAGTTCTCATATAATTATAGTTTCCACTCAAGAATCAAATTGGATCCCTATGAATCCCTTTACGGGAAGAGGTGAAAAACACCTACATTATGGGATGAAGTTGGGGAATGAAAAATCCTAGGTCATGAAATGGTTGATGAAATGATGGAAAAGGTTAATACCATTTAGTAGCAGAATAAGGCTGATCAGAGTCAACAGAAGAGATATGATGGAAATCATTGATGAGACATAGAGTTTGAATTTAGAGACATGGTATTCCTCCACATATCCACGTGGAATAAAGTCATGAGATTTGGGATGAAGGTAAATCTTATTCGCATATACAACCATCACTTTGATATCCTTGATCGCATCAGAACATTGGAATGTCAACTAAAACTCCCACCGATCGAATATCAAGTCCATAATATATTCAATTTATCCTTCTTGAGGAAGTGCATATCAAACCCATCAGAAGTAATCAATCCATAGGTGGTACCATTTTAGAATGACCTTTCCTATGAGGAATAGTGGGTGAATATCTTAGATCGTAGAGAAAAAGTTCTACAAAATAAGACAATGAACCTGGTCAAAGTATTATGGAGAAACCATATGTTTTAAGAAGTGATGTGGGAACCAAAGGAAGTGGTGAAGTTTAATTACCATCATATATTTTTTTGTGGGAATAGAAAATTTTGAGGGTAAAATTTCTGAAGGGGTTAAGATTGTAATGACCCAAACTTATATAAATAACATTCACATTATGGCTTAATCAAATGTCTTATTATGTATTATGGTTATAGAAGATACATCTTCTTAGTTAATTTTATTACATCATGTCAGATTTAAACGTCTATTATGAATCATTAACATTGATAATATAGATGTTTAATAGTGATCATATGATTAGTATAAATATAGGATTTGAACAAATCATTTTGAAACAGGCATAGGAAGTGATAACCTCAACCAGCTGGATCATACCCTACAAAGCCCATTTATCCAAGATTCCAAGGTAGGTAACATTATAAGGATTTTTACCTAACCAAGCCCATGTAGGTATCCAACAACTTAAGCATGAGTGAAACCATTTATGGGATATATTCAGGATTATTGAGATCACGACCCAAACCATATACATTGAACCACCCAATGAAAGTCTCACCATCGCTCACCTTACCCTTAGGGTGTTTCTGGTATATTAAAGGGATATATATCAAGACCATAATAATATGAATATATATATATATATATATATATATTATATTTTCAATAAAATAATGTTTATATCTACTTCTTATTGTTACTTTTTAAATGATTTAAATTTTTTCACAATAAAATAATTGTATTTTTAATTAGTATTCAATTTCAATCAAGGAATATATTTTGATGAATTATTGGATTTTTTTAAATAAATAATATTTTATTAAAATATTATTATTAAATAATATCTATTAAATATAAATGATCATATAATTTTTATTAAGTTATATGTAACTTTTATAAGGGTTTGAAAAACGGTTTGGTAAAAAACCCCAACATTTCTCAATAAACATAAATTCACATTTTAGAAGATAAAATACACATATTTAAAAAAAAATTAAAAAAATATAATTTTGGAATCAAAACATTGAAATTATTCAATAGTTAATTTTTCATAATTTTCTATGATAGTTGAATTTTTAGGTAAAAATTAAAGGCAATATAAATATAAGGGGTGTATTATGACCTCATAATGACCCAAACGTGATTAAATAAATACTATAAAGGATATGATTAATTTACACTTTTGTAAGGGTATTATTTTGTTAATTTAGTCCCATTTCCTTATAAATTAATTAAAAACACTTCCCCTTTGGTATAACAAATGACCAAAAACCATTTCAGTGTCTTTGGTTTTGGTTATTTTATTATATAGAGTCCAAAAACCTATGTTTGAGAAATCATAATGAGTTCCCCAATAATTTACTATATACACCCTCCCAAGCTTCCATTTCTATTCACTAATAATCTATAGAGTGTGTATTTTATCTAAAACTTACTCTATATATTCCCCCTAAGGTGCATCGATCTATATATAATCTCCTCTGAAGCATTTGGTGTCACACTCACAATGTTAGGGGCCACACTCTCCTATTTTCAATTCAAGCATCTTCTTCATTTTATGCATTTTTCTCCAATTCCTAAGGTTGGGATAGGTTATTACATATTCTTGTTACTTCCTATGTTGTTTATTAATTATGAGATACCCATTTGACTCTCATTAATTCCTTCTATGAACCTTTATTTACATCCATAACCATACTAAGATTTCACCATGATTTTCCATGCCAAGAAATTGTGTAGTGAAGACCCGTACCCATTTCCCATTTAGTGTTTTCACATTTATACACTTATAATTTTTTATTATGGGATTATATGTATGTATTCCAAACTCCATGATCATGGAATAAAATATTATTATTAATAAATCCATGTTTTATTATCTATGTGGCACACTTAAGCATGAGAATGAAATGTGTTTCTAGAATTTTATAGCACTTCAATGCATTTTGTAATGTTTTAGTCTCATGAGACATCATAAAAGAGATTCGGGAGTGAACTTAATCTATCACATGACTTTTCCAATATTATTTATTAGAATTTATCCTATACCTATGTTTATGGTGTAGTGTTGTAAGTTGTTTCCACATTTCCCATGTTTCAATTATGTTATCATGACACATCATGCCTTATTTTTCATGTTTATGATCCTCACTCCTTTTATTCCTCATTTATAAGAATATTAGCTATAATTTATAAATTTATTCATGTTATTAAATGTTTATTCCCTTATTGGGATTTTTAGATCACCCATTTCTTATGTATTTCCCCTGGTAATCCAATGCAATTTTAAGTATCAAGTAATGTTATGAACATGTCAAGGAGGTTTTCAATACATATGATGTATTACCCATTTAAAGTTGTTATCTAATGAGCCTAATTCCCAAATAACCTATACTTATCGATCTTACGAGATATATTAATTGTAATATTATGTTATAAATCATTTATTATTGTGAAATAAAGAGATAGGATGATATAGTTTATTTCTTGATGATTGGTCTACTAAAGGGTGAAGGTGGAGCACCATGTTCCCCTTGGTTTGTTCCGGCCATTAGATCCTCCCCAATGTAATTGGGAGTAGATATAGATGTATTTCATTACTGATTTACCTCAATATTAGAGATTTTATGATTATATATGGAAGATAATGGATCATTTGATGAAATATGTTCACTTCATAGTGATCAGGAAGTTGAGATCAGTAGAGGTTTTATAGAGGAAGTATCTAGAGGAGGAGGTGAGGGTCAAAGGAGTCCTAAGGGAGATCATCTCAAATTTAGATCCTTGTTTTACATCCAGGGTGAAAAGATATTTCCATTGTACTTATGGATCTCAGTTATTCCTTATCATGTATTTTCATCCATTTATGTATAGTTAGATAGAGTAGACCATTAATGCTTTTATAGACTTAATAGATTTATGTGTAATGAAATTTGGAGGTTTAGGGATGGATAAACTTCACTTTTTTTCATTTTACTACAATAATATATTTCACTCCACTATTTTTTGGATCCATTTGTAGGTTTGTATGGATGAAATTTAATTTCTCTATTGTTATAGACTAAGGTTAGAGAGACATGAATTCTCAAGCCAGAATTGGTAAAGAGTACAATAGAGATGGTTGAGGTTATTCTTGAAAGGATGAAGGTAGTGATAAATCATCAAAAAAACCATATTCATCATAGTGTGAGACCTCTGGAGTTCTATATTAGAGGTCATGTGTTTCTGAAGGTGACTCCTCATCATGGGAATCAAAGGATTGGTAGTGGGAGTATGTTTTCTCCACATTTTATGTAATATTTTGAGGTGTTGTATCATGTTGGTGCAATGGTGTATCAGCTAGAATATCCATAGTACATGATCTAGATACATGATGTTTTTCATCTTTCCAAGATCCTTCATTACCTTCATGATGACTCCCACATCATTAATTGGTGTGAGATTTAAGTTTATGATAATGGGACCTTTGAGGAGAAGCCTGTGGAGATCCAAGACATCCAAGAGAGGGTGTTTCACGAGTGTGATATTCCCTTGGATCAGGTCTTGTAGAGACATGGTGTCATAAAGGAGAGTACCTATGAATGTTAGTTAATGATACACTCTTTGTACCCTAATATTTTGTGGTTTACTACTTCTCTTGTAGTAACTCTCATTGTATTTTTGATCTAGTTTTTGGTTTATGAGATGGTTTTCTCGTGTTTACTTGTGTTTTTAACATTGATCTCATCTAAGATGTATCTCCCTTGGAATAGTGTTTAGGAGTTGGTTTTTTCTATTTCATGGTTTTTTTACTGTTCCTCTAAGGAGTTTTTTGAGCTCCTATGATACTAAGATCATTGAGAGGTATCTAACATGGTAGATTTTTTGGATGACCCCTTGCCCCTTTCTTTCTCTATAGTTTTGGTTCTAAATTATTGAGGAAAGTAATAATTTGGGAGCTATCTTAGGTAAGGTCTTATATTCTTTTAGTCTAACCCATTTACATATTTTCGATGCATGTGTTCATTGGTGGAGGCCTAGAGTGGGCCTGAGGGTGTTTAGATCCAAAATAATGCAAGTCGGGATATTTCATGATGTGTAAGGGGTTCACATCATTAATGTGTAGTTCATAAATTATGGGAGGCTAGTTAACATTGTGACTTGAAGAAAAAAATTAAATTGAGGACAAATTGTTAAGGTGATCCATCTTTTAGTGAGACTTACTCCAAATGTCCTGGAGGCCTTCTATTTTTATTTTTTTTAATAATCACCCTTTTAAGTGTTGAAGGGGATCTTGTACCTGTCCTGTAGGATTCGTGAAATTAAATTACCCAAAGGCCTAAGAGGAATTCATATAGACTATAACTACTTGGAACTCATTCTCCCTAGAATCTATATCTTGATGCCATCTCTCTAACTTCACATGGACATTCGACTAGTCTTCTCGTGCTTGAACTTACTAGTTCTAATGGAAAATTCCATACCCTCTCATTATTTCAAATCCATTAGCTATACTATGGTGAAAGCACATTCTCTAAATCATTATTTGGAACCTGTTCTCTGTAGAGCCTTCCTGATCCATTTTGGAACAATTTTATGTGGCTCGATGGGCTTGATGTGCCTCGAAGGCCTTGAGGTGGCCCCTAATCCTTACTGGCCCAAAGGCCTTAGATGGAATGAAGGCATTGAAGGACTTGAGAACCAATCCAATGGCTCAAAATCCTAAAAAGATGAATAGTTCCAGTTACTATAGTACCGAAGAGTACCTACTACAGTGCTTACTACTGTATTGATATAGTACCTGGAAATATGTCTCTTCCCAGATTTGATCTCGGGTATCTCGGATGCACCTAATAAGTCTTCACTAACTGGGATGAGGCTCTTGTGTCATTTTTTAGTAAGGCATAAAACCCAATTATTTCACGATGTGAAGGGTTTCACATCATGGATATCTATTGTGAAGCATACCTATATAACCTTTTGCACCTTATACATTCTCAAAACCTATGGATTTTCTTCCAATCTCAAGATGAAAAATGACTCCCTCTTCTGGAATTTTATATAACTTCCAAAGGGATCAATTTTTTACTTCCCATGATTGATTCATGGTGATATGTAGTATTTTCTACCATTCTATCTTGTGGTTATTCGATCTTTATCCACCTACATCTTCTTTCAATGAAATATAGGTTTATCTTTATCATTTTAATAGAGTTTTCTTGATATATTATTAGTGTAGTTTTGTTGTGGCATCTTGGGAGGGAGGCATCTTCTTTCATAAGGGGTGATTGGAATCTGCAACGTTAGTCTATTCTCATGTGAAGAATTTTGACATCTTGGAGGTAGGATATTCTTTGATTATACTCTTTATTTACATAAAATCATAAAGTTATCATGGTTTAGAAATTTGGATAGGAATGAAATTATTATAATAAATATTTAACTGGATTAATAAACAATTGGTTTGTGTGTAGTAGTCACATGTTTTTTCTTGGTATCATTATATAAGTTTTCCTACTTGTTTAATAAATATAGTTATATCTATTCTATGATTCTGTAGTATATTGAAATGCATTGTATAACATTTTTATTTCATTGGAAAATGGGAAATAGTTAAAATTTGATAATGTTTAATTGGTTAGATAAAGTGTTTAAGATGATGCATGTTTAAATGAATCTGGTGTTCTGTGTAATTTTATGGTATTAAAATTGTTACAATTTTATTATTTAATTGAATATGATATTCTATGTACTAATGTTATTGATAAAGAACTTGAAGCATGTTAATTTATTGATGATAATAATAAAAAGGCATGATAAAATAAAAATGTATTTCTATAGGTTATTGAAACCAGAATTAATTCTAAGAGAAATTTTAATAGTCTAATAGCTTGTTATAGAAGAATAATTAGTTTTATTATAGTTGGAAGCTTTTAATAATGAATTAGTTAATTCAATACAGAACAAAAATGGGGGTTTTTAAAAGGTAATTTCTAGGTCTTCAGTTTCCCATTTTATTTTGATGGATGAGTGCCTTGAGTTTAGAGTGGTGAGAACTCACTTACCTATGAAGGCTAAATACCTTTTTTATGGCCCTATTTTCATTTGGACTATGTTTCCTACTCATTTTAGGATTTGATATGGATTTGATATTTTTTATGGGATGTGATATGATCTTGGGATGGCTATTCCTGGGATGGATGATGTGATATGGGGTGGGGAGGCCTGAGTGATGTGGCAGCTATTAACACCTATGACGGAGAGATGCATTTGGATATGAATGTGGTTGTCAAAGATGACATCAAATATAATGGAAGATGTTGAATTTTAGATTACACATTATTGTGATAAAGCTAGATGATTTCTTGTAATGAATCTATTTAATGTCTCATGGTTATATTTATTGTTTTATCTACATTCATTTCCCTACTTCTTATGGTATTTGGATGTTCTTGGTTGTATATTTACCCTTGATGGTATCTTAGGATATTTTCCTTGAGTTTTTGGTATTTTTAAATTAATTTAGTAGTGTTTAATAAATTAATTATCCATTTGGGTTGGTAGTGTTAGAATGAAGATGAGATGTTACTCTTGGGAAGCGGTGGAAACTCTTTGGATTATGCTTGGAGGGAATGAACTTGAATTTGATGATTAATGTAATGTAATTTAGTATAATGTAAATATAAAATTAATGGATACTAAATTAATTGATGAAATTAAATGATAAAATTGAAGGATATAATTTAATGTAGCATTGTAAAATGCTTTTGTGCTTATATGATATTTAGTCTTAGTGGTTGTAGCTAGGAGTTCAAGAAACATTAGCTGTAATTGAGCTTAAGAATAGGTTATTCCCATAGTTATGTTTTGATATATATTATAACCTATTTATTCTATTTTTTCATACCCTAACTCACCCATTTTGGTTAGGGAGACTGATACCCATTGGACTCTGGGGGGTAGTGGTGGTGGTGGTGGTGTTATTCATAGAATCCTAGTGGGAGGATGGATGTCTGAGCACCCCCTCTATCCTCAATCTCTTCTCTTGGTAGTCATATGTGATGGTAAGCATAGTGTTTAGTGTTCTCATATATGTTCGTAGATGGCCATGATGGTTTTTTATTTTTTAACACACATGTATCCCAAGATATAATATCCAAATGATTATTATAGGTATGATGTGTATAGACTGTGATGGATTGAGGTACTTTACTCGGTGTATGGGATGCGATGGATTGATGTATAATAACTGATGTATGATGCACATAATACAGGTTTTTGTGGATCCATGAAACTAATTTCTCTCTATATAAATATTTTATATCGGATTATGTGATGATGTGATGAAAGAGTTTCATGTTGTGATACTTAGCACATTTATCTATGGGACAACTTAATGTTGTAGAGAGATGGATTAGGACATGTAATGTTGGATAGAGCGAAAAACCTGCGGGGAAGAGGTTGTGGGGTACCCTTTATATAACATTACAATATCATATGCTCTCTTATATGTGATATTTGTTTAGAGTTATCAATAGTTAGGATGGGAAATTGTTATAAATTTTTAGTTTATGAGTTTGTTTCAATATTGTTCACTGTGCTTTAGCATGCATTCATAATATTTTTTCATGACAGGCTCTAGGGAGGATCCTACAAATTATACTATTATACTCACCTCACATATATATAAAATATTTTCAGTTAAACATGAGTTGGTGGATATGAGATTGGATGTTTCTAGCTCTTGGTTTTGTAGCATATGTTTGGGAATCTTGGTAGCTGTCATGTTTACCTTTTTGGTAGTTTTACTTTTCCTTTTAGTTTTTTTAGTACTCTGTGACATTAAATGTATTCTCTTATGATTCTTTTTATATATCTGAATAGGTTATGATTGTTTTATTTTTCATATCTCTCTCTCCCTTCCGTATTTTATCTTGGACGGAAATCCCCCCTTGTGTATTCTTACTATACCCTTGGTGCTAGTCACCAAATTGATGCCTAATGGTGGTTAGAATAATATAGTCACCATCTCCATTCTCTCATTATATGTCTAGGTGGGATACTATTTAAGGGGAGGGGGTTATGACAATATAAATATATTATAAAAAAGAAACCATAAATAATATACTACAAGTGGAAAACTAAAATGGAAAACTCTTTGAAATGGAATGGAGATAAATTTTTATAATAAAAAGTGGTTCTAAATTTCCCTCTCATTTTCATCTCTGAAATATTTCATATAAAAGACCCATTAAATGATAGAATTGTGAATAATTACATTACTTAAGCTTTTTTTTCTATTTATTATATGTCTACCCATAACATTGGAGCTTAATTTTCTACATGTATCATGATTTATGAATGATTTAATTTAGAAAACATTTCTAGATTGGCTGACTATTAAAATTATTTTGCATCGAGTTACCATGCCATTATGTACATGATATTAGTAGAATCACATATAAACAAAGTTCAATAAATTGTTTCTCGAAATTTTCTATATCCAAATTTTAAATTTTAAATTTATTTATTTAGTACTTTAATAAATATAGGCCTATATTTAAAATTAATCCAATATCTATAATTTTTTTGGCCGAACTAGTTCACTTCTTTTGGTATTTAATTTTTTCAATTCAGATCATACTCATATTGGATGAAATGAATACCATAAATAATTTTGCCTATTTTTTTTAAATATTTGGATTAGTTAAGAAAATTATTTTATTTGAAATAAAAAATGAAATAAATATATTAACAATCCAAAATTAAGAAATTTCACAATTAAGATCAATTTCTTTCGAAAACCTAATAATGAGAAAATTTCCCTTAAAATTACACATTAGAGGGATTAAAAATATTAAAGAAAAGTATGTGTGAAATTATGATATTCATCATTCCCTCACATTTAAATAATTCACACCTAGGAAATCCAATGAAATTTATTAATTTTTTTTTATCTTCCCTAGGTACAAAAACAAAAATTAAAAAAGAAGAGAAATGAAGATTCATTTATAATTGAAAGTAGAATTTCTCCATTATAAGTATAATACACCGTCCCATTAAAATTAATGAAGAAAATTCATGTTTCGAGACTGTAAAAGAATGTAATTTATAGGAATCAACATTTTAACAAGTGCACCATCCCAAATTCATCTTTCATAAGAAAATTAAACAAAATATCAATTTTCAACATCCATGATAAAACCTAAATAAAATTAGTATAAGTAATCTTTACCATTTTTCATATATTGTTCCATATTCTCATCACCAAAATACCTTCATTTTTTATATTTAGGACCTACATTTTTATGTTTTATTCTTCTTTCCAATGCCTTATATCTCATAACATCATGTGGGATCCCAATTTTCCATTTTAATCTAGTTTCAAATGAATTATATAAATTTATAAAACTTTTAAAGTTGGATCATGGAGCTTTTATTTATCATAATGGGAAAGTTACTCATGAAAGAGTTAAAAATTACACATTCCCCATGTTATAATTCCAATTTCACTAAATTCTATTACTCACACGTTCCTTTTCCCAGTTACAAAATAAAAATTTCCATGTAAACAGTAACCAAATATACTAAAAAATCATATATATTTAAAAAATTAAAAATAAATTAAATCCTCACAACAAGAATGATATTTTCAGTTTATATGAAAAATATTTAAATATCTAATTTATAACCAAGAAACCCACCAAAAGTTTAAAATCTGAAAAACATGGAAAAAACAGAAAAAAAATTAAACATACAATTTTTTTAAAAAAAATGTTAATATCCCTATAAACATATGATTTAACTACCCTTAAATTTTTTTAAAATAAAATTTTAATGATAAGGGTATATAAATAAAAAGGAAGGAAAGATAAAACCTAAAATTATTTCCCAATGGAAGTTTTGAATTAAGAATGTATTTTCTACCACTTAAAACCTATATGAAACTAAGTAAAAAATAAAATGAAATAAAAATATAAAAATATATATAAAAGAAAAATATTATATATCATGTTTTTAGATCCCCCATGTGGGTGATAGGTTATTAATTCCACTGATTAGGTTATTTTTATACTATATATCTAATCAAATAGTGGATAGAGTAATCGTGGCTTGGAACATCACATGTTACTTTTCTCAATATCCATAAGTGGATTCCAAGATTTTGAAACCCCAATAAAAATAATAAATTTACTAACCCACAAGAAATAAGAAAGTGATAATTTGATGTTTAGTGGTGGAGGAAAAATAATATAATCATGCTCCATTTTATCACTGTTATACTTTTACTAATATAAAATAAAAAAATGTACTAATATAAAGTGCGTAATTTTAGAAATTAAAGTGATATATAAATATCTATATTCTATGTAATGATGATATGTGGATAGAATGAGGTTATCAATAAATAAATAAACAAGAGAAGAGTAATTGTTCGTGGGCTTTCATAGGGATGTAATCATTGTTATATAAAAATAATCAAAATATTTTATTCAATGGCGTAATGGAAACATATCACACCAAACTATCCTTTTCAAACTATTATTATCCCACCCTGATAACTCATCATGTTGAATAATAACCTTCCACATGAACACTTAATTCAAAATCCACCATATGAATGAAATAAATATTAAAAGGAAGGAATATTTATGAATAAAGAAGAAGAAAATTAATGATAGGGAAAAGGGGCGGATTTCTTAACCCAATCAATTTGATTATCACCAAATTACTAAAATATGATAAATAAAAATCATTTAATCATATAAAACTCAACATTCTTACTTTTTTCCCTCTAACAAGAAATAAGGTCAGTTATCCCTTTTAAAGGAGTTGATAAAGTCATAGTGAATGGAAAAAAGGTAATGGAAATAAGGATAGAATAATAAGAATAATATACATTGAAAATATATAAAAATACTACAACATAAAAACTACATTATATTAATAAAAATTTGATATCTAAAATGGAAAACTATTTGAAATGTAAAGGATATATAATTTTATAGGAAAAGGTTATCCATATTTTCCTCTATTTTCTTCTCTAATTTTTTTCACAATTTAGACCTATTAAAATGTGAAATTTTTAAAGGCATAATTTTTAATGATATTAGAATATCTATCCTATATAAAACAACATAATATGAGTTTTATTGTCTAAGTTTATCATGGGATATGATCAATTTACCCTGGAAAACATTTTTATCTTGTCTGACTATTCAAATTCTCATACTACAAGTTACCATTCTATTACAAACTTGATATTTGTAGAAAAATGGTTAGGCATAATTTAATAAATTTTTTGTATAATTTCTCCCATCTTCATATATAATTTCATCTCCCTTGGGTTGGTACTTTGAGATATAAGGGCATTTACTTAAACTTTAACTAATAAGTGTACTAATTTCTAGGACAAATTTATGAGATTATTTTGGGCCTTAATTTGTAGGATTTATCTCTTTCTCCAATAGGATAAAGTATATCTCATTAATTAATTAATACTAAACCAATAATTTTACAATCTATATTAGTTTATGAAATTTTTTGGATGAAATAAAAAAGTATATACAATTAGTTCAGAAAAAACATAGATGCTTTCTCAATTAAAATAAATTTATTCTAAAATAAAAAAATTGATAATGTCCCATAAAATAACACATTTTTTAGATTAAAATTATTGAATTATAGAATAAAATATTTTAAATTATGATCTTCATCAAGGATAATTTTATAGGATATGTTGATAAAATAATGTGTAATAAATAATTTATATAACTAATATCTAAAGATACTAAACCATGGGGTTATAGGATTATATGGTTATTTAAGATATTTAATGTTTATGTTTTGAAAATTATTTAAAATACATGCATGTTATTCTCAATTAATCTCAATTAAAATCATATATTGTGCGTAAAGAATATGTTTTTCCATTGTTCTAGAAGTGTCGGTCTATTGCACCTCATGATACCTGAGATTCAAATTAGACCCTTTTCCTCCAAGAATCCATCTAAAAAATTCCCATTTAAATATTTAAATAACATTTAATAATATAAAATCCCAATTCTAATCTAGAAAAGTCAAATAACCATTGTTCAACCTCATCAAAACGTGGTTCAAGTCCAACTCCACCATCAGGAACTAGTGTAGTCCATTGCAATCTCCCCACCAAAACACTTCTCATCACTGATAAGTGTATAAATAAATATCCCAAAATCTCATTGGTTAGTAAAATCAAATGACTATTTCAATTTCTGATCTCTCACTGGCTATGGTTATTCTGACACTACACTCAAACCAGGGAAACTAAAAAAACACAAGACATATGTCACTCCAATCCACCATAAACACCATTCATAATTTGAATGATAGTCATTAATACTTTGTTTGAAACATCATGCCCAATTGTGAATTCAAAACACTAGTTGTTAACTCATTACATCGACTAACTCTAAAAATTTCATTGTCCTATGAATCTTGGTATCCTCTAAGTCCACCAAATATTTTTAAATTCAAATCCCTCTAAATAATTCATTAATTATGAGTATTTTGATATCATACTCTAGAATTTTTTTTCATAGTTATAAACCATACCATCATTCACTCAATGATACATTAGAGTGACCCATAACAATTATCATCAAAAATCCCAATCTTACTCCTGATATTGTACCCATAACATAAGGGTCCACCTAATTATATATTTCATCATGATCTCTAGGAACATTGATAGTTCCCTAACTAGTTCATTTCCTAAAATTCAAACCTGACTGTTCCACTATACCATAACTAAACACACCATCTTGGTAGGTTATGGATTCCACTAACACAAAAAACATGTAAAAACTCAATACCCATATCTAGGTTTTTCCCTTTATTGACCATAACCTAGCCACCTATATCTGAGAACCCCTATAGAACCTTAAACACCATTGTTTTTATTCACCAATTATATCACAAATCACATTTACCCCAACACACCCAAATAATTTTTCAAGAATAAAATTTCAATATGGTATACTCCTCACTAAAAAATATATTTTATTCCAAATCTATGAACATGATCCTTTCAAAAATAAATTTTTAACCAAACTATGAATGAAAAAATCACTACATGTTAGATCTAGATAGAACAATTACCCATGCCCCACTCTAGGGTCTATGATATCATGATGTTTTCTTTAACCACCTCCAAACACCATTAATGAACCAATTCCACAACAAGTGGGTTGATATAACACACCATCAAGAGCATATCACATTGTAAAATGTTATGGTCCATGCATCAATCATGATAATAATATGAAATCTCCTTAGTTTCCAACCCATCATAGTTTAGGAACTCTCATAATGCATAAAATATCACATCAATCCGCCCAGTCCATAAAATTATCATAAGATCCCATAATTCCACACCACATTGAACATCAAATAACATTTTAGATATCATCCCTAATATGATCTAACAATTTTATAGTTATAGTAATTCTCACAAACCCTCATTAATTTCACTACTGCTCTATAGAAACCTTAGCTTATACCCCAATCTTGTACTAATGAAATAGTTTTCATAGGTTGATCACATCAGACCATCCCTAGGTCAATCCTTTCTCTAACCAATTTATGGTATAATGTCCTATAATAACATTTTTACGCAATACTCAAATAAGATAGTCTCCCTCATACCTTTATACCATTTAATTATACTCAATAACACTATTTGTGATTATCCCCTAACTTTAGTTAACACCCCATAACATAAATATAATGATTCTAGGAAACCATAAGGAGTCCTATACCCCATAAAGACATATATAAATCCCTTATAGTCCTACTTCCACATAATATTGAGGGACCAAATACACTAAAATCATCTTAACTCTCTAATTGGGGAGGTGTTAGATATGACCAGCATGTGCTTACAATCATAAATGATACCTATAATAAAGCGTCACATAACACCCAAAATCCAACATTCAAATCCAATAAATGTTATATAATCCACCCATCAATGAGTCATACAGATCATTTTAATCCAATATATCCTAACCAAATCAATAACTACATAATCCATGTCAAATACTAGGCCATATCATAGAACATACCTTATATGTCAAGTGAAAATTTTATCTCTTAATACAGTGGTAAGATAATATCTAATAGTACTATAATAATGGGAATCAAAACCACATTATTAATAAAATCATAACCCCATATGGTGTATACCCAATATCTACACTCTATAATATGGACCAATCACCACATACACATATATCAAATCATTTAAGTTGAATTTTCATTAGATGCCACAATAAATCACTCCCTAAAACCAATATGTTTAGTGTATTAAGAGATTGGATAACTGACCAACATATTTTTCAAATATTATTTAAAATTTCCCACATATAATCTTCACACATGATACCCTTATAGATGAATAATACATAATATTATTCTTTATTTCCAAGGGAATGACTGCTCACAGAAGAGTGAGATCAAACACTGAGTAAGGGTAAACATAATCCATATCGATTGAAGATCATAAGTGGGAATAAGAGTTACTTGTTAGTATATGAAAGTAATTTGTCCATATAAAAGAATCATAGTGAAACTATACCCAATAAAACATTAATCATAAACCATGAATCATAACATATATATCTTAACATAAAAAAATAAATGAGGTATAATAATGTGCTAAGCTGAGTTAATAATCATGATAGATGGAGACACATCATAGGAATGTGGAATAATATAGAACTATAACACAAACACTAAGTATAAAAAGTCATTTCTTATGTCAAAACTCACATCCAAGGCAATCATCACACTCTGGATAGAGGCCCATAACAAAGTGGATTAGGTTCAATCCCCATTCTCATAAATACCATGGATTGGATTCACTCCTAAGTCCCTGAAATTTCATATCATGATAAATAAAGATTTACCCAATTTATTGGAGGGTTATATTATCCTATATGAACCCACCACATAATTAAAAAGCAAATATTTGTTTTCCACATGAGCATGAACATGTTCATAATTCTATAATAACATCTATTAACCATGAAAAAGAAGTTGGTTTCACAAAATTTGTCACTATAGATCATCATAAATCATATATAGAGAGACGTTGGATGATCATTATAGATAAAATATTATGGGAATCATAATAAACATTAAAGAATATCAGTATAAATGAAAAATAATATATAATAACATGACAAATTTTATTTGAAAAATAATAATAATTTTCATTTATTTTTTGTAATATTTAATTTATAAATAAGATATTAATAAAAAATATCTTTAAAAAAATTAATAAAGAAAATAAAAATTACTTTAAAGAACCATGAATTCCTAGAAATGATGATTCATAAAAAACTTGAAGAAAATGATGCGGAAAAACAACCATGTAGAAAATGATAAAAAATATTCCATTATGAATATTATTAAAGAAATTAAAAAGTAAATATAAAATTAACTTAATAAATCATATAATTTGGTACAAAGACTTCCATAAAGGAACATGAGAAAAAAATCTACATGGATGTAAATGATTCAGGATGAAAAATAATAGATATAATTAATTCTATTTATAAGTATCTTTCTGGGTGAATAATAAACCAATGGTATGGGAAATGGGGAGAATACATATAAGATCACAAAAAAACATAAAAGAATAAAATGGATGGGGTATTAGATAAAAATAACTTTTATTTTCTCTTGAGGTAAATTGAGTCATAAAAATCATGATTTCAAAGTGACATTGGAAAAGAAACCCCTTCCTTTTATCCTGACAACAAAGAAAGTTATTTATCCTCATGTATAGTAAAAATAACCATCTTAATAACTTATTTAATAAACTTATTCCTATATATAACCTCCTAAATTTTCAGTTATTATCATTTATTACACATATATTACATTTTTATTATCCATTTCCATTATTGGATGTTAGTTATTTAAATTTATTTCATACAAATTGGATAATGGGGATATCGATACTCATTCAATTATAAGAAGTTAACCATTCCTTGAATAGTTAAGGTAGTGAAATAATAATACTTGAATGATATATATTTTCGTATATTAATTTTATCAAATGTTTCAGTATGATTCATGAGAATGGAATCCATGTTGGGCATGTTTTGAGTAATTTACTAATAATGATAAGTTACACTATAATATTCATTCATTATCATTTCATCCTTATAGAACCATATTCATAACATAAATTAATCTTTAATTTTATATATTACCTTTATTAATATCTTTATACTTATTCATTATGGAAATTATGAAGATTATATTGCAATGTTCTTATAGGTAGTTGAACTGACTAAAACAAAAACACGCTATACTAAGGAATGAGTAATAGTATAGAGTTATATTATAGTAATATCATTTTTTATAGAATCATAATGATTTTAATAGAATATAATTATAATTTTTGGTGAGATTTAAAATTATTTGATATGAGAAGGTAATTTAGAAAGATGTTGAAGAGCTAGATACTTAGATGAATCCACCCTTTCTTGAAACAAGTTCGGAGGCTCAGAATTTCTAGATGATTTTTTTAAATATTATTTTTTTAATTATTTCATTCCCATGTAATAATTGATTTATCATTTTTGGTAATTTTTAATTATGAAATTTAATTTTTAAAATATAAATGAAAGCATATTTAGTATTAATAATTTTGAGAAATTATTATTTTAGTTAAAAAAATCGTCCATTTTTACACTCAGCCTAAGAAACCTAGGGGCCATCCAAGCTGAATCCTATTGGGACAATTTGTGTCAACATGGGCCCATGATACGCAATGTGATTGAGTGTATGTGGGGTTTAATACCCTACTTCCATAGAATTCTGTGCTAGATCCACCACATCAAATAATATATCATATCAACCTTTCGAGTTTTTAACTAATGTGTGATGATGATTGATATGAGAAATATTTACTAAATATGAAACAACACCGATTAATGCCACAAATATCTCAACTTTCTCACAAATATTCCATTGTCTATTTCTGCCCTTGATCTTAATAGACAACCACTACTAGTCAATGGAAAATTCAATGGAAGTCACTATCGAAGATAAGCCACAAGCCAGAGCACCACTCTAAGGACTTGGATTATAATGGATAAACACAAGAGATCATACGATCAAAATTAAACATAATTTAATGAAGATACACCCTTTATTGAACAATTTTTAACATCCAAGAAACTTCCCTTGTGTACTTCCACTATCAGTACTCCTACCGCCTGGTGCAACCTTTGCCTCCTACCACTGAGAACAACCATTGTCTTATTCCATTGAAGTGATACTATTAGTGGAACATTATGCCATTATTTTTTCCATTACCATCACCAAGTACCACTAGGGGTGTGATACCACTGGCCTCTATAACCACCTCCAGCCTTATTTTCTACCCACTACAACTTACCTCTATTGGTACCATGTTATTGCTCACTCATACCACCATTTTCCCCCCACTGCCATCCTGATTCAATCATTTGAGTGATTTTTCCAGCATGTGCTACCACCAACACTCAACTGTGATGTTATACTATAATATTATCTTTCTACCTCTACTAATATTGTTCCACCATCAGCTTCCAACCCTAATAATTCCCCATATTGTTCCACCCCATTTTCCTCCTACCGTTATGAGATACCTTTTCTTGGTACTGGCACATGTCACCATCAAGGATGCCACCATTGACTGCTAATGATTCCATACCTCACTAGAAGATACCTGGATAATATTATCCCAAATTAATGAATAATTATGACTCTAGTATTGAATGAAGCAATGCTATTTCTTATTCATGAATGACGAAACCTTAGGGAAAATTGAGCATGTATAGTGGGGTCATGGGGAGACATGAAAAATTTTCATGATGGAGCTTGTAGATACTCATAAATTTTAAGGATGTATCTTGGTATGCATGATAAATTTCATGTATAAATAAATATAATTACTTCTTATAGAAATTATTACATTTCATGAGTTATATGTATGAGGTTTTACCTCACATGAAAAATTATAAAGAAGCCTTGCTTGTGAGACAAGCCCAAATTATGCATGAGGTAATTTTTAGTTGTGGAAGAATATAAATGAGAAGTTATTTAAATGAATCTGATTAAGTTACACATGGATAAGTCACTTAAATTTCCCTCATGTTCCAATTCAAATTTTCTTTATTTGTAACACAAGATTATATAAAGGATAAAGATTTTTTGGGTGAGTCATGAGGATTTTAAGATCTCCTAAAGAATTATAAATGATAATAGAAAAAATTAACCAAATATAGAGAGATAAAAGTTCATGGATTTAAGGGATAAATTTGGGATATAATGGCCAGAAATTGGATACTTATATAACAAATAAATTCTAGGTCGAGCTGTTGTCCATATGAGAGATAGAAAAAATTTACTCTAAAAGGATCATGGATGACTTGGCTGGTTGATTCCCTAAATTTATGATATTTTTTCTATTTTGAAATGTCATATACTCATTTATTCCTATTTATATAATTTCTAATAGTGGGGTAGATCTTCGGGGTGATTGTGGAAGGGAAGACAACCTACATGTTATGATGTAATCTATGTTATTTGAATTAAAATTCAGTTTTTTTCAATTGATTTTAATATTTAGTTATAGATTTAATCCATAATGTGATTATCTTTATGTTAATTATTTCCTATTAAATACTTCATAGTTATAGGATGTATCATATATAGGTTCTTGGTTTTAGATCATATTGATTGAATGATCTAATTCTATGTAGTAAAGTTCCATTGATTTCGGACACATGAGGAATTGTAGTCATTATGTTTGGTTTAACTTGTAATCACAATACATAATTAGGTAATGTAGGAGTGAATTTTGGGGGTTACACAATTTCATTCAAACACTAAATGGATGGTAGAAAGAGTAATCAATTAGAAATTCTAGTATTATAATCAATCAATCAATCAATGGTTAAGAGGGTAAGCAATTTTATAACCTACCATTCAACAATTACGAAGATGAAGAGTCATATTTTAGATGAAAAAGATGGAATACTAATTTGGAATATAGACATGACTTGATTACTTGTTTCTTAATCTAATTATTATCCCATGTTTCATTAATTGTTAATACTAAAAATTAAAATCTATATATTATATTCTGGACCAATGAAAACTAGATTAAATTACTAATTAATGGATAAAGATTAAGTTACAAAAAATACTATATACCTTAGGTTTGCAATTTATCTTTTTCGAAACCACATAACTTGTTTGGGTCAAAACTTGTCACCATTTCAGGGGAGTGAGTGCCAATTTAACTTAAAATTTACATGACTAGGACTCTCTAATGAATAATTATTCCCTTTTGATCATGAAATTAAAACAAACTTGCTAATTAGAATTAGGAATCATAATTTAGATAAATTTTTTGAATAAATTATTCTAGAGGACACATGTAATGATTCTAGTATTCAATTTGATCCCACAAATATGTAAGAAACCCAAACTAGTCTCTAAGGGACATTTGTGCCATCCAATTTACCAATCAACAAAATTAGTTTGTCATGTCTACTTGGTAAAATGAAATTTAATTATGAATGAATATAATTATAGTGCTACCTAAATTTCATGGTCTTGAAAGTTAATATCCAATCCATTATATTAAATAATTCAGATTTACTTTCTCAAGTTTTTGGGATGGGGGAGTGGCCGATAATCTAGTCAAGTGGATAGAATTAACCTTTTCACTTTAAAGAGCTACCAATTAGGGGTTATATAGCCTATATCATAAAGTCATCCATGATTTAGAAGACCACCAAATGTCTTTCATACAATGATTCTTGCACGAAAGTACAACAATAATTAAGATATTTATACCACCAAAAAATAATTTGATGAAACTTTTAATGAGTATGGGAAAAGATTCAAGAATATTTTTTCAAGATACCCTTATTAAGATATGGAAGGAAATTAAATTTTCGGATTATTCTACCATGGACTTCAAGGAAATTATAAGAACCACTTGGATGAAATCCTCGATAGATATTTGATTAACAAGTCAACAATAGAATCTAGGATCATCATAAAAAACATAACAAAAAATTGATAGCAATTTAGAATAAGAGGAACAAGTATAATAGGTATTCATGAGGAAATAACTTCAAATTAGTCATCTTTAATTAAAAAATATAGTTAATGAACTAACATGTTTAGTGGGACAAATGGATGCAAAGAAATTTATTGAGAAATAAGTACCACCTCATGTATATGGATTTTTTTCATAAACCAAGAACTTTACTGATCAATGTAATGATATAAAAAGCATGATTAGTTGTGAGGTAGTGTTATAACCAATGAAAATTTCTGAAAATATGGCATGGGTGGAGAATAAACATGAACCACCAGGATTTGGAGCCCAAAATTATGCTAGATCATTTTATCTAAACCAATATCCTTCTTAGCCGGCATACCTACAACAATTTTAGAAACTTCACCCTTTCCAGAAACCTTATAAGAAACTATACCCATAGAAAACAAACCAAAAAACCCCATTCCAAAATTACCCTTATAAATATCTGTTAACAAGTTCCCAAATTTCGAAAAAACACTAACATGTATCAGAGATTGAAAGGATGAAAAACTCATTAAAGTATTTTTCAAGTATTCTTGAAAGTACCATGGACATGATATCCAAAAACCTAGGAAAAATTTCAGCTAAAGCATTATTGTATTTAGAGTAGAGTATGAGCAATATTAAAATAAGGAGTGGCGAAGAGATTTTGTAACTTGGACCCAAGAAAGATCAAAGTGAATTAGAATAAACTAAGGATAATAATCTTGAATATATTCTTAATGATCAACCTAGAAAACTAATAGAATAATACAAGAAGAAATAAAAAGTAAGGAAAATTTTTAGAAAGGTATGAACTGAAACACCCTTGAAATGAAAAATAAGGGAATATAAGGACATTCCCCCACTTTTCCCTTCTTGTTTTAATCCATTAAAGAACAAGGAATAAGATAACATTCAAATGGATATTCGTGAAACCTTTAAAAAAGATGAAATAAAAAAATTTATCTTGGAGTCAATTTGTAAAATTCCATTGTATTACAAATTTATCAAGGATATTCTAACAAAAAGGAAGAGACTTGATGGGAATGAGAGAATAGTCCTAGGAATGAGTGTCTCAGATTTGACCACACCACCATTTCCTAAAAATAGTATGCATAAATATAAATAGTCTATTACTTTCTCTAAAGGTTATTTAAATTTTTTAGGATTCTTTATGTGATCTTGGTGCTTCTATAAATGTTATTCCCCACTCTATGTTTTCATTTTTACAAATTTTTTGATTATAGATGAAAATATTTTTGGTCTAATTGAAAAACAAATCCACTATTTTCTAGCTGGAGTTTTAGAATATATACTAGTAGAAGTTAATGGATTGATATTTACAGTAGACTTTTATGTGAAAACCATAGAGGAAGAAAAATAACTATTCCATTAATTTATAGTTTTTCGAAGATCATTTTTGATGATGTCTAAGATAATAATCAATGTTCTTAATGGAACCCTTATGATTTAGCTTAGAGGCAATGATTTCGACTTCAACTTCCTTGAATACATGAAGCACCATTCAAGAAATAAATCTATTTTTCACTTTCCCATGAATAAGTTACTTAATATATTTTTAATTTATTTATACTTCAAGAATTACTAGCCTTATAAGAGAAATTATCTATTGAAAATAACACAAAATATATGAGTTGGAAAAAAACTAAAAATTCTGTACTCAATTTAGAAGAAGTGATAATATATTAATTATTGGAAAAATTACTAAATGACGAAGAATATGATATTATTAATTTAATACTTGAGATGTAATATTTTTATCTGGGGAACCTAAATTCAACCTCATCTCATGATAAGCCCCTGAATTTGGAATTAAAACTTCTCATAGTTGATTTGAAATATGTATAGCTTATGTAATGAGAAAAACTACCAGTAATAATTGTTAATAACCTATCCAAAACCCAAGAAAAATAATTTATTATCCTTTTGAAGAGAAATATCAGATCCATAAGGTAGATATTTTGAGACATCTATTGAATTAACTTCATAATATATTTATAGAGAATCTTGTTATAGGGGAATTCCTCACCTATTAGACCTCCCCAATGGAGACCAAACCACACTATCATGGAGGTAGTAAAGAAGGAGGTAGAGAAGTTGTTAGAAACTAATATCATATATCCAAATTATGATTCAAAATGGGTTAATCCTATCTATGTTGTTATTAAGAAAACTAGTATAACCATTATATAAAATGATAATAACGAAACAATTCCGATGAAAGTTCATAATTAATGGAGAGTGTGTATTGATTATAGGAATATTAACTAAGTCATTAGAAAAAACCAATTTTGCATTCTATTCATTGACTAAATTATAGAGAGCATACCCAAAAAATACATTAATGTTTGATGGATGAATTTTTAGAATATTCTCCCATACCCATTTCTCTAGAAGGGAAAGAGAAGACATTCTCCACATGTCCTTATAGAGCATTTTCTGTTAAAATGATTCCTTTTAGGTTGTGAAATTACCTAGGTACATTCCAAAGTTTCCTGGTAATAATATTTCATAAAATATTATGGGTTTCTTGTTAATATTTCTTAATGACTTTACCATTTTGGTAATTTCATAGAAAATTTATTGGGAAATTTGTGAAAAATCATCGAAAAAACGGTCTGAAAAGAATATGATTTTGAATATTCAAATGTTTCCCTTTATGTTTGAGAAATGTATAATATTAGGAAATGAAATTTCATTAAAAGGCATTAAGGTAGATAATTCCAAGGTTGATGTGATAAAGTATTTTCCCAAAAAAACTTGTATAACACATATTAGATATACATTTTGGGCCACAATGAAATATATAGAATATTTATCAAGGATTTTAGTAAGATTTGTCTTCCACTTTCCAAATTACTTTTAAAAAAGTGTAAATATAATTTTATTGATTATTATAGGAAATTATTTGATGAGATAAAGAAAAGGTTTATTACCTCACCGGTAATGCAACCACCAGATTGGGGATACCAATTTTAGCATATTTGTGATTTTTGAGTAAATAGGGTTTCCTTTTGACTTTTTTCATTCCTCTATGTCTTGAAAATTACAAACACTTTATCTTAAGGAATATTATCTTTCTCTTAGAATTATTTTATGAAGAAATTTTTTTATTTCCCTAAGAAAAGTTTGATCCTTACCTTGGTTTTAAATGAATTAATTAATGTCTTCTCAAAAAAATAGTCTAACATTTTTTTCTTAAACCAAAAATTTGGATCCTTATTAAAATCCTCAGTATCTTACATTTCCTTAGCTACCGAGTATCACTATATTCAGAATCTGAATTCTATGAAATTCAGACTCTGAATTCTCTGAAATTCAAACTTTGAAATCTCTGAAATTCAGACTCTAAATTCTATGAAATTCAGTCTCTGAATTCTCTAAAATTCGGACTTCGAATTCTCTGAAATTTAGACTCCAAATTATCTGATATTCAGACTCCCAATTCTATGAAATTTAGACTTATAATTCTCTAAAATTCAGACTCCGAAGTCTCTGAAATTTACACTCTGGATTTTCTGAAATCTAGACTCTGAATTTTCTAAAATTCAGACTGCAAATTCTCTGAAATTTAGACTCAAAATTATCTGATATTCAAACTCCGAATTCTATGAAAATTAGACTTTGAATTCTATGAAATTAAAACTCCAAATTCCTTAATATTCATACTCGAATTCCTTAGAATTCAGACTATAAATTCCTCATAATTCCTATTACGACTTCCTCAGAATTAAGACTCCAAATTCATAAGAATTGAGACTCTAAATATTCATTTTTCGAGAATCCGAGTGGTCATATATTTATACTCAAAATTTTATATATTCTAGATTCTGATTATTTAAATTTATTTAAACTACTTTATTCTCCTTAAATATTATTTATTCTTAAGCATGATAATGTTTCCCATGTTTTTTTCCACAAAATAATGTCATACAATTTGTTTCTAACTAACCATTGGTTGAGTGACACGTGTACATGTCCCTCCAAGATTCAAAGAAAAATATAACCACCGGAGGAGGGAGCTGACCATTGGAATCCTTGCCTATAAATAGGACCTCATTTAAACAAGCTCATTATCAATTAATGATCATATAGATTACATGCCGTGAAGTGATTTCTAGAGAGAGAATGACTCTGGTGTATTGTGCGATTTATGAACATTGTGTTTAACTGTAAACATCTTGTTCATCTAGATTTGTGATACATTGATTTATGAAGAGTAAAATAGAGGTCTTAAATGTATAGGAAGATAGAGGTACTAACTACCTTAAAGTTATAGGGATTGAGGGGATATAAAGACATACTCTGATATTCTTATCGAGGGATTACCTTGGTGTGGGTAAGACATACTTTCATGAAAGTATAAATCAAGGTACCATTATCCAAGTTTGTTGGATAGCCTTCTTTTTGGGTTAAAGGATTTACTACTCATTTACTTGTTCTTGTTACAAGTTTTATTTCCGATAAATTTTTTTTAAAGAAAGAAGTTATATCATTCTTATAATTTATTATACCTGTATACTCTGACAAATAAAAATCTATATGCTTTAAGGTAGAACCTTTCCATAAGTAAAATTTTCTAATGTTTCTTTTCTAGATCCATATTTCTAGATCCTAATAAATATTGTTTCTTAGGAAATAATAAAAGAGGTTTTGTGAATATACCTTTTTAACTCTGTTAAACATATATTTCCTTTTAGGCATAAAATGTAATTTTTTTAATATACATTTCACCCCTCTTGTATTTGAGCATCTATATATTCTATTTCAATCCAAAAATTGATATTAGAGGAGGTATCTAAAATACTTATACTTACATTTAATATTCTTTCTCAAGTTATTTTTATTTTCTTTCTTTTATCAAGTTTTTCTTATAGTTATTTTTCTTTTTTTATACACTTTTACTAAAAAAAGTTTTGTGGAAAAGATATTTTCTTATAGAATGGAAGGTATAAATGTTGGTTCTATAGAAAACCTTAATCATATCAGACCACTAATATTTTATGGTAATGATTATGAGTACTGTAGAGATAGGATGAAGACTTTTTTCAATAAAACTAGAGTAAAAACCATTGTTATGATTACTAGAGATTATAAAATTACAGGCAAGGAAGTCAGAACCTTCACCAATCAAGAAAAACAAGAATATAAATTAAATTACAAGGTACACAATACTTTTTTGTGTTCTATGTCCAAGAATATATATATATAGATATCTTCTTGTGAAGCTTCCAACTGTATTTGAATGTAACTTGAAATTAAACACTTTATAACTTCTAAATTAATAGAAACTGTAAGAGATATGTTGAGAGCTGAATATCATGGATTCTTATTTCCTTATAGAGAACTGGTTTTCAAAGTACAACAAATATTTATGACTATTTTAGAGAGTCTTCAATCTATTGGAGAGAAAGGTCTTGATGACAAATTTCTTTTGGAAAAGATAGTTGATATCATGCCCAATTAGTGGGAATCTAAAATGATAGCTATTGATGAAAACATGAAGGTGTAAAACATTACTATAGATGAGTTATTGGGAAATATTATCCAATATGAAACAAGAATGAAGAGATATTATGATTTCAATAAGAATAAGATTGGTAATGGAAGTATAGTTTTCACTAATTCATCTTAGTCCAAGTCTCCAGAAAGGGTAACTTGATCTAAAGCAATGAAAGTCGTTATTATATCTGAATCAAGTGGGAGTGATCAGTATGAGAGTGAGTTTTAAAATCTCACTCGAAGGATGAACAATATTTTTGGAAAGAAATATTTTCAGTACATATATAAGAAAAAAGATATAAAGGAGAAGAAAGATTCAGAAGTAACTTGTTGTGAATGCAAAATGGTAGGACATATCAGACCTGATTGTCCCATGCTTAAGAAAAAATATAGAAAGGAAAATCATTCTAAAAGGAACCAAAAGAAGAACTACAAATCTAAGGCTATGAGAGTCTTAAAAGCTAAGGACACCTGGAGTTCCAGTGGTGGTGACTCTTCAGATGAATCCTCAGAATATGAATCTTCTTGTCAGAAGAATATTGATCTTATAGCCAGAATACATATTGAAAATCATTGTCTTATGTCTAAGGAACACAATGATAAATCCTTAACCAATATTTATTTAATTACTAATTTTCATAATGAATAATATTATTAATTTTTGGATGAAGAATCTTCTTCATCATAAGATAATACCTTAACATCCTCTGAAGAAGTTTCTTTATTTTCTAAATTATTTGAGATTGAAAACTGTAAGATAAAAAAGAAGTTAGAGAAGTAAAATTCTAGATTTTGTTTAACAAAAGAAGTATCCGATCTTTTTAAAGATCTTGATAAATAAACTCTTGATTTTGAAACTGTTTCTAAAAACCTTAAGGAAGTTAATTTTGAGAAAGATAAACTTTATAAGGATCGTGAAAATGTTATTTCTAAGAAAAATGTTTTAGAGAATAATTTATGTTATAAAACTAATGACTTTGAGGATAAGAATTTGGTCATCAGACTAAAATCTGAAATTTTTTAATCAAAGAAACATTTATCAAATTTCACTTTTGGAAGGAAAGAATTTGATAATATTTATTCACAACTTGTTCCTCTTAGGAATAGTTCAGGATTTTGTTATACTCACTCAAAAAAAGTTTTTAGTAATAATTATTTTATTACCCAAAGTGATCCCTTTTTCACTAAGTGTAAATGTGGTGGATATTGGTAGAAAAATGTTTCTTTAAATAAAACTAAATACTTAGGCTTTCATAAGGATTATTTTTCAAAGGAAATGTGGATTCCAATGATTTTACTTTCTGAAAATTTTGGATCCAAGAATGTTTGGATTTCGAAAGTCTAAATCTTTTTTTAGTAAAATAGAGGAAGCACCAACAACAATATATGGTACATGGACAGTGGATGTTTGTGGAACTCTACTGGTAACAAAAACTTCTCTGAAAATATTATCAATACGAAAGGAGGAAAAGTAACTTTTGGAGACAATGCTCATAGAGAAATTATTAATATAGGTAACATTGTTCTTATTGGAAAAGATTTAATTTCAAATTTTTTATTTTTTAATGGTCTTAAGCCCAACCTCATAACCAAAATCCAATTATGTGATGAAGGATACCATGTGAATTTTAGGAATGATAAATTCTTTGTACACAATTCCAAGGAAGAGTTTATTCTTTCTTCCCATAGGCATGAGAATGTTTACACATTAAACTTAGAAGAACTTAAGAGCCAAGACCTAACTTGACTATGTGAAATGGAAGATATATAACATAGAATACTAGGATATTGTAACCTTAGAAACTTGTGCAAAATCTCAAAGAAAAGTCTTGTTAAGGATTTACCAGAGCTTAGATTTGATTCTTCAAAAGTTTGCGATCCTAGTTAATATGGAAATAAACATAAACCAATATTTAAATCAATTGATGAAGTCTCAACTTATGATGCATTACATCTTGATCCTATGGATGTTTTTGGTCCAACAAAAACTAAATGTATTATAAGAAAATACTATGTATTTGTTTTATTTGATGATTACACCATATTTACATGGGTCATTTTCTAGAAAATAAATCTAAAGCCTTTTCTTATTTTAAAACTTTTAGATCCCAAGTTAAAAATTATAAAAAAATACCATTGATATCTATTCATTGTGATCATGAAGGAGAATTTCTAAATTCATATTTTGAAACTATTTTTTAGTAAAAAAGGGATAACTCATAACTTTTCAGCTCCAATAATTCATAAAAAAATGGTGTTGTTGAAAGAAGAAATTGTATTCTTCAAGAGATAACTATAACCATGTTGAGTGAATAATCTATTTATAAACACTTTTGGGATATATCTATTTTTACTTCTTGTTATAATATAAATCTAGTTTTAATTAGACATTTTCTTAATAAAACACCTCATGAATTGTGGACTGGTTGAAAACCTAGAATTTCTTACTTCAAAGTTGTTGGATGCAAAGTATTAATCTTGAATACTAAAGATAACTTACATAAATTCTCACCCAAATCCAATGATAGAATTTTCTTAGGCTAATCCACTACATCTAAATCTTATAGAGTTTTTAACAAAAAATATTATACTGTTGAAGAAACAACGCGTGCTAAATTTGATGAAACTGGTCCTTTTGTTTTTAAATAACCCCAACCTACATCTTTATATGTGTTTTCAAAAACTTATTATAAACCTTTGATAGAAGATTCTTCTAATAAATAAAATTCTAAAGAAACTTTTTTTGAAGTATTTACCCCAGAAGACATTCTAATTTATGTTGATGAATATGTTTTAAAAAAACCAAAATCAGTTGTTTCTTAAGAATCATCCCATTGATAGTATCAGTACTGATGTAAATCAATCTGTAAGGACTAGAATATCTTTTGGAAATAGCAGAGAACATCTAGAATTTAATTCCCAATTGGAACCAAAAATCATGGATGAATGTTTAGGTGGTGATGATTGGATTAAAGTTATGAAATATGAACTAAATGAATTCGAAAGGAACAATGTGTGGACCTTTGTTGAAAGACCTTTGGAAACTTCTGTAATTGGAGTAAAATGGGGCTTTCGAAATAAATTTGTTGAAAATGGAATCAATGTAAGAAATAAAGAAAGATTAGTTTTTAAAGGCTATAATCAACAAGAAGGAATAGAATATAAAGAAACCTACGATCCAGTAGCTATACTTGAATCTATTTATATGTTACTTGCCTTTGCAACATTATTTAGTTTCACAATTTTTCAAATAGACATGAAGTGTGATTTCATTAAGGTATATATTCAATAGAAATTATTTGTTGAAAAAACTCCAGGATTGGAAGACACAAGACATACTGAACATTTCTCCAAACTTACAACAACATTATATGGACTTAAACAAGCCCCAAAAGCCTTGTAAGATAGACTTAATTTTGTTTTGTTACAAAAACCATTATATTAAGGGAACTACTAATCCAACTCTTTTTTTAAAGGTTGGGTCTGAAGCCTCATTTATTATTTAAAGAAAAGAAAACACCTCTTTTAACTGAGTAAAGGGATACCCATTATATAGCCCGAAGGATTAGTGGGCATTTAACCCATTATATGGCCCACATGCCCAAATTTTTGGCCCAAGGCCCATTCTGTGAATAGTACTGCTACAATACTCAGCCTACTATAGTATTACACAGTATCCACCACCGATACAGCGACCTTCCACTGCTACAGTGCCCACCATTACTACAGTGCCACCACTACTATAGTGCTGCTACAGTACTGCTACAATACCCTACACCTAATGGGTTTTGAGCCCCCATTTTACAAGTAGGATTATTGGGTGCTTAACACTAAGCCAAACCCCAACTGATCCAAATATTTTTATAAATAATTATAAGATAAATGTTTTTATTTTTAAAATATAAGATTATTAAATCATATTAGCATCAATTTAACAATCATTAACTGATTCATTTACAAATCATATGAAATCTAAGTTTAAAATGAGTATAATGGGTGAGTTAACATTTTTTATTATTTTTGAAATTTTTCAAATACCAGAAGAAACTTATATATATCAACATAAGTATATTGAATATCTTATTAAAAAGTATGGATATGACCACACTAAAATTATAATTACTACAATCAATACCTCAAATCCTCTTGATCTTGATGAAGCTGGGAAACCAGTAGAGCAAACATCTTTTAGAGGTACGATGGGTAGTTTATTATACATAACATCTAGTCATACAAAATTAATGCTTTCAGTATGATTATGTGCAAGATATCAATCTAATACAAAATAATCTCATTTAAAAGTAGTGAAAATAATTTTTCTCTATTTAAAGGGAACCATGGATTTTGGACTTTTTTATTTTTCTGGAAATGATTTTGTTTTAAAAAGTTTTTCAGATGCTGATTTTGGTCAATATAAAATGTATAGAAAATTATAATCATAACTTGTCATTTTTAAGAGATTCATTAGTTTCTGGGACATACAAGAAGCAACACTCAGAATAACTTTCCACTACTAAATCTGAATATGTAGCAGCAGGAAGTTATCATGCTCAAGTATTGTGGATGCAACACACACTGGCAGACTATGGAATAAGTTTTGCTAAAGGACAGATACTATGTGATAATACAAGTTCCATCACCCTAAGAAAAAAACATGCACAAAACTCTCATGAAAAACACATAGATATTAGGCATCACTTTATTAGCGATCACACACAAAAAGTAGATATCATTCTTCAATTTATAGAAATCCAAGATCAACTTGCTGATATTTTAAATTTTTTTTACCCTCCAATAGATTTGAATAAATTAAACAGAAGTTAGAAATAATAACAGTAAGGTAATATTCCATATTAACTTGTTTTTGAAACCTATCTTCTTACATTAAGAAACTATTTTTTGTATGGGGTACATTTTTTTCTCCCTCCATAATGTTTCATGAATTTTTTAATTCTCGGAACCTGAATTTATTAATTCTTGGAACCTGAATTTTTTAATTATTGGAACCTAAATTTTTAAATTTTTAGATCCTGAATTTTATAATTCTTGAAACATTAATTTTTTAATTCTCAGAACCTTAATTTTCTAATTCTACATACCTTAATTTTTTAATATTCAGAACCTGATTTTTTAATTCTCAGAACTAGGATTTTTTAATTCTTGGAAACGAAATTTTCTAATTCTTGGATTTTTTTTCATAACCTAAAATTTTCTTTCCTTAATATAAATTTCTATAATCTATGTTTTTTAAGAACATTTTCAATACTAATAATTCTTTCTAAGAAATCTGGAAGGTATGTTTCCTTTCATAAATTTTCATAATTTATTTTTTTTACCTGTAGATATTTTAGTGTTGATTTAAGAAAACTCTATCGAATTCACCTTCCTTAAATCCTATTTTCCTTAAAACCTAAAAATATCAGAACATACCAAATCCTTCTTCAGGATTCGTCTCATCCGTCAGATCAGATCAATCTTATATCAACCGTTGGATTGAATCAGGAATTCAAACCATCTTCTCAAAGCCTATGTAAAGCCCTTTAATACATGTCCCACATCGGTTTTCAGGAGTTTATGAACTGAAGCTCTTCCTCCCTACAAATCGACCATCCATATTTCTCAGTTTCCATACATTCTAGATGCCAGTCAAAGAATCCTGACAGAATCAGATGGTTTCAATCATGGAAATCAAGGAATGGTATTTTTTTTATTGAAAGGATGCTTATCCAAAATTTCTTTGACAAGTATAATTCATTTATTACAAAGAATATCAAGATGAATGGATGGTAAAGTTTACATGATTCTAAGTCGAAGAGATATGATACGTTTTATCCTGTAATTCCACAAGAATTTTATGATTCAGTTATTTTTTATAAAGAAAGAGGAAGGGAAAAGTTTTCATTTAAGATATATGGGAAAACATATTTATTATCCTTCAACAAGGCTGCAAACATTCTTGGTATTCCTTATCAAGGTGAAGTGATCTTTTCATCTCACAATATTCTATATAAGAAAATAAGTTTTGAGAAGGTAAAGGAAATTGAGTGCCTTGGAATCAAGGGAGTAAAGTCAGTAAAGATCAACAATCTTACAACAAACTTCTGGTTGTTAGCTTTGTGGTTTCAAGGATTTCTTATTCCGAGAAAGAGAGACAAGGACTCTCTTAAGAAAATTGATAATTTTTTGATGGAATTTTTGGTGAATCTATGAGAGGTAAATCTTATCAATTATATTCTCCTTACTATTAATAATATCATGAATGTAACCCTCAAATATTAGATTATCATGTATCTGGTGATCTTTTCAAAGATAATCCTTCTATATTTAGAATCCTTTAAAATTACCTATAGTTTAAAACCTAGAACCTTCATTATTATGTTGTTGAGTGATGACACTCTTTGGAGGATGGAAGTTGGTTTCGATACCAAATTAAAAGAGTTTTATGATCTTTTTGAAAGCGAGTTTCAAGATTTAACTGAGAAAGGGGAAGTAGAAGAAACTTAAAAGAAAACTCAGAAGAAGAGAAAGGAGAAATAACCAGAAGCCAAAGAAAAATCACCCATCCGAGAAACCCAGTCAGCTCCACTAAAGACTAAAAAGTAATGTACTTTTTCTGATGAAGTATTAGTAAAGTGGATAAAGGAGAAGAAGTAGAAGAAAGAAAGTTATGCTAGCATTGGTTTAGACCATACTTAGGAAAAGTATTTGATGATTTAGGAAGTACAAGATCATTAGAAACAAGATAAAGAAAAGGAATTGAAGAAGAAAATTTTAGAAGCCAAAATAGTCCACACTTTACTCAAAGATACAGGGAAAGTTTCTAAACAGATCTAATTACTGGAATCCTTCTTTCAAGAGAAATTTCTAGTAGAAACTCTAGGAAATAAATTTTCAATACTAGAACCCACTGTGGTAGAAGGAATTGCTCAGTAAGAAGAAGAAGTATAAGAATAAGTATAAGAAGAAAAATAGGATTAAGAAGAAGAGAGTGAAGATGCGATCAAACAAGTGGAAGATTATCATGAGAGGGAAAGTCTTTCAGACAAGATACCGATCAGAACATCCCAGGTTGAATCAATTAAAATAATATCTCAATGAAAAGATGATGATAGACGGTATGAGGTTGATAAACCTATAAATGATGAGAGAAGAAATCATGATTTTATTCATCATAAAGATGTTAAGGGATATGCTAAGAAAGAATATTTTAACGAAGATAACATAATATATGTCTCACATAGTGAACATGAGACTCTGAAAGTTGGGAATGCAATCTCCAAATCTAATAAAGGAAATAAGGTGGTTGATGATACACCTAGAAAGGTTGTAGTTGTGAAATCTAAGAAAGATACGGGTGGAACATCCAAGAGGAAAGATGAAGAGCTAGACAAAGTTTCATCTCCAGTAAAGGAATATACATCTGAATATTCATCTTCGATGGGTAAGGATTTCATTGTTTAGTATTTGAAGAAGTTAATAAACCAAATTATCTTACTCCCAAGTATCGATTCAGGATGTCAGTTACTTCAGTATTATTTTGATTAGAAGTCATAATTGATAAGAATGCTCATGGAAAATTTTATTAATATAGAAATGGAGTTCAAGACATTCCATATTGGTTATGATTATCATAGGATATCATGTAAGGAAATAACAAAATTATGTAAGAGGATGATTAATGATATGAAAATAATGGACGACTTCAAAGATTCTGTAAAAGTTTCTTTTGACAAGTTAGACGATACAATAAAAAATCTTACAACAAGTTTTAAAAAAAACCGAATATCAAGAAATTGGACCAGATTCAAGAAAACATAGATCTAAATGGAAAGAAAAATTTTTTTGCTCTAAATTTAATGAGATAAATTGAACTCAGAGAAGAGTTGGAAGAAAATTTCAAAAAGTAAGAAGAAGTAGTAAAATCTCATGAAAAAATTATGAAGTATCAAGAAGAAAAAATCAAGGCTCTCGAAAAGAAGAATCACGATTAGGATCAGTTGCTCAAAAGGTGTAAGGATGATCACAAAGCGATGAAAAAATCAAATTCAACCATGAGAAAGCTCATGCCAAATGAAAATAAGGATCAATGAATTTCATGAAAATCCAAAATTTTGTTGTAAAAAAATTCTCCCATCATAATAATTTTTTTCTCACATTATTTTGTCTTGTATATTTCTAATCTTTAAGGTAATTTTTTTTCTTTCATTCCTTCCATTCATTTTTGAAAATTAAAAAAGGTGGAGAAAATAATGATTAAAAGAATATTAATTAAAAATAATATAATTCCCTAGGAATGGTGGAGATTAATTAAGGGGGAGTCTACTTAAAAATGATTTTCTTAACTAATAAAAGGTAACTTCTCTAAGAAATATATAATATGATCCTTAGGAATTTCAAAGCATAAGGAGGATCTAGTCATATTCATCATAAGTAATAAGTAAAGGTAGACAAGTTTTTATTTTAAATGTTCTAAAAGTAAAATCTTTATTACTTATATTCTTTTTTGAATGGTTGTTTGTGATTTATAAAAAGGGGGAGATTGTTGAGTCAATAAGGTTTCTTTGTGACCTTTTCATTTCTCTATGTTTCAAAAATTACAAAAAAATATTCATAAGAAAAATTATCTTTCTCTTTGAATTATTTTTTAAATAAAATTTTTCATTCTTTAAGAAAAGTTTAATCCTTACCTTGATTTTCAATGAAATATTTAATATCTTCTCAAAACCAAGTCTAGCCTTTTTTTCATAAACGAAAAATTAGGACCCTTATTAATAACCTCATAGTCTTACAGTTCCTTAGCTACTGAGTCTTACTATTTTTAGACTTTGAATTATCTGAAATTTAGACTTTGAATTCTCTGAAATTCAGATTCCGAATTCTTCAAAATTTAGAATCTAAATTTTCTAAAATTCAGACTTTGAATTTTATGAAATTAATACTCTAAATTAATTGAAATATAGACTCATAATTATTTTAAATTCAGATTATGAATTCTCTTAAATTCAGAATCTAAATTATCTAAACTTCAATCTTCGAATTCTATGAAATTCAGACTCCGAATTATATGAAATTCAGACTCCGAATTCTCTAAAATTCAAAATATGAATTCTCTAAAATTTAGACTCCGAATTATTAGAAATTCATACTTTGCATTCCATAGAATTCATACTTCGGATTCCTCAAAATTTAGACACTGAAATTCTTATAATCTAGATTCTAAATTTCTCATAATTAAGACTCTGAATATTCATTTTTCTAGAATCCAAATGTTCCAATATTTAGACTCCAAATTCTATATTTCCTAGATTCCTATTATTGAAATTTTTTTAAACTACTATATTTTCCTTACATATTATTAATTCTTAAGAATGATTATGTTTTCAAATATTTTTTTCATAAAACTATATCATACAATTTGTTTCTAACTAATTGTTGGTTGAGTGACACGTGAAGAGGTCCCTATGAGATTCAAGAAAAATATGATGCTTGGAGGAGGGAGTAGACCATTGGAGTCCTTACATATAAATAGGAGACCATTTGAATGATCTAATTATCAATTGATGATTCTATATATTACTTTCTTTGTATTGATTTATAGAGAGTGAGACTCTCATGACTTGTGCGATTTATAAACATCTTGTTCAACCGTTAACATATTATTAATCTTTCTTTGTGTGACAATGATTATCGCTATTCAAAATCTAGGGATTCTAGATATAGGAAGATAGAGGTACCGACTACCTTAATATTCAAGATATTATGAGTATACTAAGATAGAATCTGATATTCTTATCAAGGGACTACCCTGGTGTGGGTAAGACAAACTTTCTTGAAAGTATAAATCAAGGGAGCATTATCTAAGGTCATTGAATACCCTTCTATTTGGGTTAAAATATTTCCTAATTGTTTACATGTTCTTGTTACATGTTTTATTTATTCTTAAATTTTGTTAAATAATGAATGTATATATTTCTTATACTTTCTTATACTTGTATACTTTGATAAATAAGATTCTATATGATTTAAGGTTGAATATTTCCCTAAGAAATCATTTCTTCAGTTTATTTTTCGGATCCACATTTTTGGATCCTAAGAAATATTTTTTATTAGGTAATAATCAAAGAGGGTTTTTTTAATTTACCTTGTTTAACTTTTTTAAACATTAATTTACTTTTATACATAAAAGGTAAAGTTTTCAAACATACAATTCACCCCCCTTTTGTATTTGAGCATATATATATTCTATTTTGATTCTATAGTGATGTATCTTACCAAGTTTTGGGAGCATAACTATCTAAATGAATTTAAGGATAACCATAGATGATAGATTATTCCTCAAAGACATTGGATTATACTCATCTCAACAATACAACTAGTAAAAAATAGTTCCTTTTAATTGTTTTTTTCATTAGATAAATTCAGACATTATTTTCGTAGGAATAAAGTAGTTTTCTTTTCAGATCATGGATCCCTTATATTATTGATGAAGAAAATGAATGCAAATATGAGGTTGGTTCAAAGTATGACACTTTTTTTATAGTTTAACTTAGAGATGGATGAAATGAATAAAGTTGAAAATCTTTCCACTGATCACCTCAACAAACTTCCCAACACCGTTAAATTGGAAATTCTAGAATAGTTTCCACTAAATGATCACATTTTGGGAGAAAAAAATTACTTTATGAAATGTAAAGTTCTTTAGTATGAATACATATTGAATTACATAGTGAATTCTCAAGTACCATATAATCTTAACTCCGATGAAGAAAAACTAAAATCAGAATCCAATGGTTTTTTTGTTTGGAGGATCCATTTCCTTGGAAAATTTCCATTGATCAAGTCATATGAAGATATTTTACCTGAAGTGAGGTTAAATATGTTTTTTTATTCATTCATACACTATCTTGTAGAGTCTACCTTTTACATTAACTATCTTTAATAAAAGTCATAGAATCTTATATCTATTAGTCTATTTTTTTTATATAATCATGAGTTTTTAAGAACTCCGGATAAATTTCAATTTACGTGAAACATTTCAGAAAGACATGAATTGACTCAAAAATACATTGCCTTATTTTAAAATTTTGATGTTTGGGCCATTGAATTTATTGGACCATTTCCCATGTCATTTAGAAATTTATATATTCTTATTTACATTGATTGTGTCTCAAAATGGATAGAAGCTAAGAAAACCAAAACTGATGATTCAAAAGTAATGTATTATTTTTCCAGGTCCAACATCTTTTGTAGTTTTGGAGTAATAAGATCTATAATTAGTAACTAAGGGACACAATTATGAAATAAAATATATGTAACTATATGTAAAAATTATGAACATCATCACAAAATATCTACACCCCACCACCCCCACGAAAATGACCAAGCTGATGTGTCCAATAGAGTGATTAAATATATTTTGGAGAAAATGGTCAACCACATCCAAAAGGATTTTATCCAAAGTCTTGATGATAAAATATGGGAATACCAGATATCCTACAAGACACTCATTGGTATGAGCCCCTACCATTTGTATTATTGAAAATGTTTTAACTTATTAGTTGAGTTGGAGAACTAAGCATATTGAGCTATAAAGAAGATGAATGTGGAATTTGATAGTTCTTGAAAATATAAAGAACTTTTGTTACATGAGATTGAGTTAATCAGAATATAGTCCTATAAAATTATATAATTTACAAGGAGATAATATGAGTGGCTCATAACTTGATGATCCAAACAAAAAATATTCCAACCTAGAGACCAAATGATTATATTAAATTTGATACAAAATATAATTATAGATTAATAAAGAAGGTGAAGGGATCCCATTTACTATTAATGGGAACATATTGAAAAATTTACATAGAAGTATACCAAATGAACCAGTGGATGAGATCACACTTCTCCAACCTATCTATTGATAACTTCTCATGTGGTTAGGTTGATCCAATGATTTTAAACAAAAGTTATTTTGGGAGGAAACCTAATTTATAAGGTATTCTTAGGATTTAGTATTTCAGGATGTAGTCATCATTATATTTTACACTTTGAAATTGATTGGATTGATCCTTACACTTTCTTGAGCCTCTTTCTTTTGTAGGACTATCATGAAACAAAGGAATAGGGTAGTGCACTAGCTTAAAGAAATGGAGGAAAATACAAAAAGGGGAGAATGAGGAAATCTTAATTTACTATCAACTTCATTATATTATTTTATTCACTATATTTTTATTGAAAAATCTATTTTTGAGATGAACATGAGAACTACATACCCATAATTAAACTTAATTAATTACATAAATTATCACGGATACATGAGTTTCTTAGAGATCCTTTGGTTCTATGTTTTATATTTTAATTATAATTATTTTTGATGAATAAATGAAGGTGTTGGATGATTAAATATGAACATATGATGTAATCTGACGAACTATGATTTGTGGGAATATATTGACTCATGTGAATAAAAATTATTTACCATTTTCATACTTGTTTTTTGAAATTTCAATGGATCAATTTATTATTATCCATTCCATGAGTGATTTTCCATAAATTAATTTTTTATTTAGTAGATGAATTTTAGACCTTATAATTTCTATTTTTATCTTAAGAATATTTGTTGAGCTATCATTGGGCATGCCATCTCCTCGAACATGAATTAGAACATGGAAAAGATGTCATTGAATAGAATCACATTTAATTTTATTGAGGCATTTTTATTTATCTCTTATCCTTGAGACCAAATTTTTCATTAGACTTTGTTTATCCTATAGAATTCATGAATAAATGTTTTAGGAATGTGAGACATTATATGAAAATATTCCCAATTCATAACACACTATATTCATTTAAATGATATTCTTAAGATGTTTTGTGGGGTAAGGGAGGTCATGATGGAAGGGATATAGTAGATTAAATGGAATAAGTGTGGGGGTGATATTTTTGATACTGGTAAAGTTTCATGTTATTAATTTATTATATTAAATCATTTACCACACATGAAAAAAATGAAAAAGAGAGAAAAATTGGGCTGTGCCTTGGAAAAATTAAAAATCACAATTTTAGGAGTGATGATTTCTATTAAATGGGGTTAGGTGGTGGATATGAGATTTTTTTTGAAACATGACATTTGAAATAGTTTTTTTTTTTGAAAAAATAGGTCTGAAAAAGAAAAAAAATTAAAAAGTAGAAGAACATTCTACTGGATGTACACAATTCATTAAGATTTCATTATTTCACAACCTTACTTTGATCTTGGTAAGATCATGTTTTCATTTTGAAGGGGATATTATCATTAAGATTCACCTGTGAATATCATGCATTATGCTTTAGAGTAAACCTCTACTTTGAACCTTAATGTTCTAAAAAATAATTAATCATAAACCCTAAAGCCTCAAAGTATTAAATATTTTTTAAAAAGTCATCATGATTTCATGTGATTTTTTTACTTTGAAAATTAAGAAGGTAGGTCCTATAAAATCTTATAGAAAAGGACCATGCACTCTTGGTATGAGAGTAAATCTAATTGAATCTGTACTAGGAGTGATGAGTGATGAAAATATTTATTGTGAGGTACATCAAAAATTTGAATCCTTAAAAATAATAAATTTAGATGATTTAATGGAAGGAATGAGAGGACCCATCAAATTTCAATGGGAAATAGTAATATAAATGGGTATATTGGTTACCTTGAAATGTGTGAAGTTTCACTAACATTTTATGTGATCCTTGAATATTTTATTTTCCCAATGACTATCACTGTATTTTAAATCTCTGTAATTTGAATAATTATAGAATTGTTGACATTTTCACATTATTATAGAGATTCAATTCTTGAGGTTATGAACAGTTCATGTGTGGGGGAATTTGATCATCAAAAATTTTATATGTTTTTTTAATCTTAATTGTTCTAAATTATTTTATTCTCATGAAACAATTAATTTATCATTTTTTGGGAATTTTAATTCTGAATATTAATTTTTTTAAAAGAAATATAATCATGGTTAGTTTTGATAATTCTAAAAAAATTTATTTTATGTAAAATAATTTCACATCGTTCACACTTATCCTAAGGAACCATAACAAAATCCAAACAAAGGACCATTGGACCTATTCATGTTAGCAAAAGGTTAGGAAATGAAGGGTGTGTGAGTGTAAGTGGATTTTGATACATAGATTCCATGGAATTATATGCCATATATGTTTTATTGAACAATATATGGGAGAAACCTATAGAGTGTTCAACTAATGTGGGACACTGATTGTTATGAGAACTATGAAGTTAACATGAAAGTTTGATGCTCCATGCTTAAACTCATGTGCATCTCATGGAAGGTTCCTTCTACTAGCATCTTCCTTTGAGCTAAAAAGACCCTCCTACCCATCACCAAAAAATGCAAACTATGTCACCATTTAAGACATGGATCAAAATGGAGCACCACTTTCAGGACTGGTATTAAAATGGATGAACTTACTAGTTTGGACGATCACCATGAAACTCGTTTTGAAGAAGATAAACCAATTCATAAACAATAATGAGTGTGAATAATTCCACCATCATGAAATTTTGTTACCAATCCTACTAAGGCTAGCTGTGACCATTTCCTCTTACCCTCAAGTACAACCATTTCCTTCTTCTACTGAAGTTCTACCACTGGTGGATCATGCTAATGTCGCTTCCTCTACTACAATTCCCTCCTACTGTAAGGGGTGTGAAACAGTTAGACTCTCCTAACAATTCCAACATTATCCACTGTCTGATGCCACTACCCACAAACTATTCCTTACTATATCCAAATACAACCAACATCTCCTTCCCCCATCGCAAACCTAATTCTATGTCTGGGTGCTTCCTATAACATGTGAAATTTCTGGTCATACACTGTGATGTTCTACCATCATATGTCATTTCTCCCACTATGAAGAGTGTATCACCAATGGATTCATACCCACCTACTACTCCATGTGTTATTACCACTGTCTCTTCCTCCCGCTGTGAGATACCATTTCATTCCCCCATCGCATATCACCATCGATGATGAAACTAAAATCTTCAAGTATTTCCATGCCTCACAAGAAAGGTTTTGGATAAGAGTACCCACCATTACTGTAGATGGTTGAGTAGATGATCTAATGAGGCTGATTAACTACTTTTTACCAAAGTATAAAACCTTAGGGTAACCAGAACATGTCTAGTCGATCCATTTTTCATAAAGCTTTTCATACTAGATTTTTATGATACACACATTTCTTTCATATAAAGTATGGAACATAGTATTCATGGTAATTAGCATGCATAAATTATAATAAGTAAATATCCCAAAGAGTGTGTAGTTTTAATGAATGATATTCATGAAGTTCCATGTTACGTGAAGAATTTTAATGATGTACTGCATGTGAGACATGCCAAAATTATGAATGATGTGATTTTAAGATATGGAAGTATTTGAATAAGGAATAATTTTCAATACTCTTATTAAGATACACATGGATAATGAAATACACTACATGGACATTCCAATTTAAATTATTAGAGAATATAACAAATGTTTCCATGATGGTGCAATATTTTTGTTGTTATTTTTGAGGATTTGAAGATCACTTGAAGAATTAATAATGGAAAAATATAAACTTTAACCAATTTCACAAAGTGAAAATTTCATGGTTTTATGGGATAACTTTGAGACATTAGGTAAATACTTTTGAGACTTATATTTCCAATAAATAAAATTTCTAGATATTGTTAATAGGGGGGATAGATAGAACATAACTCTTAAAGAATTGTGGAAGAATTGGATGGTTGTAGCCTTTGATTGATGCTTCATTTTTATTCTATTTTGATAGTTAATTTACTCATCCTTTATTCTATGTATCATCTCAATTGGAGAAGTAGATACTTAGGGTGATTGGGGAAGTGAAGGAACCATATTTATGATACTAGAGTATATAATCCTTGAATGAAAATTATATTTCTTTTTTTGTTTTTAATTTATTTCAATATCTATTTTTTGAATACGATTTTTTAAATTTGTTTTTATCATATTAAATATTTTATTTTATCTGGATCCATCATCTACCAGTAATTGGTTTTAGATTATACAAATTGATTTATCTAAGGATAATTAGTGAAGTGTTAACTGATTTTTGGAATATGAGGAAGTGAAATAGTTGTGTTTTTTACGTGGGAATCATATTACTTTATTAGGTGTTATTAGAGTGAATATAGGGTGATCCATTATTTCTATAACAAATTGGAAGGAGGGTAGACTAAAGTATAATTTTTTTAGAATAGTCTCACCATAATCCAATCAATCAAGGATGAAGAGGGAAGTGATTGTGAAACATATCATTTATAAATTACCAAGAATAAGATTCCTATTTTATATGATCACGCTATGATCATAATTGGGAAGCCAGACCAGAACAGATAACTTGTTCTTTGATCTGATTTAAATTTCTTATTTTATTGTTTGATAAACATTGAAATAAAAATATATCAATTTTATTTATCACCAGTTACAATTTCATTAGATCACTAAAAATTATATATATATTAGGATACCACTACTACAAAAATATCTTAGGGAAATAATTTGTGTTTTTCCATACCCCATGGAAGGTGTGAATCAGGTGTTTTTTGAATGATGGATTTAATAATCCTTCTCTTATATAGATTATAACAAACCATATCTTTTATAAATATTATTTAATTATTTATTGTATAAAGATACAAATAAAAATATCCAAGAAAATACATAGGCCTAGCATCTTTGGGAAATTAGATACATAGAATAATAACTTGAGTTAGGGATATAGGGAAATTATTGAAAAACTATATAACATTCTCTTAAATTCCGTAGATGTTCTAACAATGTATGGGGTAACTTGGTATGTAAATATGAAGGGGATATTCTATAAATCCTATTATGGGAATATTCAAATAATGGAATGTTGTAAATTAGTACATGTGATTCTAGGGTAATAATAAGTTGACATAAGAAGGTGGGAATCTTTTTCATGAACATCAAAGCATGATATAAGATGGTATTATCATGGAATCATACGAATGTGGGAATAATATAAAACATGACATCATAACCATATTACAATGTTCATTTCCAAAACATAATAACATACTGTCATTAAGCTGACAACCCATATACCATAAACGGTATCTCATGAGATTAAAACATTACCTCATTTATTGGAGGCCTATATAATCTTGGGCCCACCAGTCATTATCATATCATGTACATGAATTTTTGTGCATCATAGATGATACATCATAAGATAAACATTCAACAATTTAAATCCCTTTATTAAGTAGTGTGGGTTACATACATGGAAGTCCCCAATCAATTAAGGATAACTACATCTTAGTGAATAACCTTTAGTTTAAATGGGGATGACTATTCCCACCATAAAATATTGTTGTGGGAAACCATATAATAATATCAATTGCATAAGTGTATATAATGGTTCATATAACGGGTTAATGAGAGTGAAATTTGGTATCTAATTATTTGAGAATCATAAGGAATGTAAAGGGATGTGTGAAAACAAATTATAACATGAAAAATTGTCAATTAAAAGTCTTAATAAAAAGAGAAGTACTTGAATAAACATGACGAGTAAAAGAATCCCTTACTTGAGAGGTTGCTTCTAAAATATTTGGAAGATATACTTAAGAGATCAGGAACAGTTTGGGAGGGATTTAAAGAGGAACAAAGATATGAAATTTGTTCCCATTGGGGTTTTCGTGAAGTTGTAAAGGGGTTTGGGTGAGTATTTATAACAAAATAGGGGGAAATTATTTATTAATTTCAATGAAAATGTTTTGGACTTCATGTTTTAAAATAATAAAAATTTCCAACCATCCAATGGTCTATGCCAATGGTTTCTTCCAAAAAGGATCATTTTATAATATCATATTAGGATAATAACTTAAATCATAAAAATAATACCATTCATGATGTGGAAGCAAGTCATGATCATAAAGATTTTTTAAAAAAACATAAAATAAAATATCTGTTTTTGAGGACTCGTTATAGGATTCTAAAGTTAAAAAAATAGATATTAAAACACATTATACTAAGTGTAAAACAAATTTTTAGTATGTTTTTCCTATTATAGTATTTATTAAATCACTTTTGGTCTATTATGATGTCATAATACATACTGTATATTTTCACTGTATTTAATTTTATCCAAAAATTCAACTGTTTCAGAAATTTTTTTAAAATTTACCATTGGCTAATTTTTATATGATAATTTCAAAAATCATAAATATTTTACCAAAATAATTTTTTAAATAGATGAATATTACTTTTAAATAAAAATCATTATTAATGGAAAGATAATAGTTTTTACTATACAAACAATTTTCCAACCCTTATAAATATTTAATGGGAATTAATTAAATTATATTACCATTTATATTTAAATAAAAATTATTTACTAAGAATATTTTCAGAAAATAAAATTCATTTCAAAACTCCTGGATTTTCCATAAAGAGTGTTTTAATAATATATTTCCAAAAAAATAGAATTTTGGTTTCTTCATATCAGAATCTATTTTTTTATAAATATAGTTATATAATAATGTATATATATAAAGTAATAATGAGAAGGGCTCGATATAACCAATATTTTATAAAAAATAAAATATAAAAATTCTTACTATTATGGTCTAGATAACTAACCCTTATTACACTAGTGTACTCCCAAATGGTATGGTGTGAGTTAATTGTATTTTCTTGGTATGGTTTGACTAATATAGTTTTCTTAGTGATATCTATAAGCTTGAACTTATAAAATAAACATTTTCACTAAAGGTTTATTTATTGAATCTCATAATGGTCTTGGTAAATGGAAAAAATAATTAATTCCTCCTCCCTTAAAATCTATGACAAATGATTTATAGGTATGATTCTACCAGTAGAGGTCAACGCTTCTTCCATATGTGTTTGTTAGATTTTATTATAACCCCAAATATATACAAATATTAATGGTCAATATTTAATGTCTATATTAAAAATGTTTATACCATATTTTAATCCTAAAATAAAAATTATGTCAATATTTTGTAATTATACAAAATAAAAAATGAAAGATAGTGAAAGTGTTTTCTATAACTACATTACTTAATAATGAATTTATTCATTTAGACTGGAATTTAATTTTTAAAAATCTCTGTCATTATATTCATCCCTCTTTCTGAATTCGCTCCCTCTAAAGTTAATTTCATACACTAAAACGGATGATGATATTTTTATTTCTTTTCCTCTTTTGGCTATAATGTTTCCTCCTCAAAGTTGTTGCTCTGCCATAATTCATAGACTTGGTGAGTTTACTTGTTTCATAGAATTTTATCTTTACAATATAAGATCTTCATCAATTTCTACTCATATAAAAAACCATTCTCTAATGAGAATACCTCTATATTCAGTACATTATATGGGCATGGTCTTTCCTTCTTTAAGAAGGATACATGGAAGAAATCATATAGTTGAAATTATTAGCTAGGAGTGCAAGTAAATAAACAATTTCTTTGATGGGATTAAGGGTATCAAAGGGGATGGTGTATCTAGGACTAATATTTCCCTTATTAAAAAACCACATGAATTTATTCTATGGTGATATACAAATGAACACCTTATCTATGACTCAAAATCTAGGTATCTTCAATGATTGAGTATATATCTTTTCTAAGAATATTGGAATAATTTCATATTACATTGAATTTTTCGAACCTTCTCTAACATCTCTTGAATATGACCAGGTCCCATAAACTTCTACTCTCTAACATTATTCCAGCATATTATAGTCCAAAACCACATCCCATAAAATGACTAATAAGGTGCCATTTGTATGATATAATGGAATCTGTTGTTATATGAGAACTACACTAATGAAATTTGTTGATCCCAAAATCCTTGGACAACCATTGAACATGATATCATCATATCCTCTTAAGATTGAATGTTTCTCTAAGACTAACCATACTTATTTGGGTGATAAGTAGTTTTGACTATTTACTTAGTATACAATACTTATAGAAGGATTCTACAGAACCAATAGGTAAACCATAGATCTTGATCATATGTAGTGGAAAGTGGCACTATTTTGAATCCTCCCACTTTTGATATGTGTATCGTAACAAGGTGTAAAAAAGAGAAATATTTCTTTATAGTAATGATATGAACTAAAATTTTAAGGTGATAAACTACCATAAAAATTCATTTGTGGCCTTTAGATGTCTTGTGGAGTCTGATGAGAAAACACATGATTATGTTTTCCAATATCCATACTAGTATGAGAAATGATTCCATCATACCCATAGAATTATGTCATTCATCTCTATATTTTTTGCCTACCAAGAATAAAAATAGAAATTATATAATATTACTATGAATTTTTACTACAATAAGTTTTGATTCAGATTTAATATCCAATGTTTTCATAACACCTCGTTCGATATCATATAATATATGCAACACTGAGACTAAACCATCGATGGAATATAATTATTTAAATTTGACTATTACAACCTAGATGTTAAATTGGTAGGTATAAATTGGATTAAATTTGTTATGAAATATGTGTAAATTTACTACTCAATATAAATATATTGATTAGTTCTTAAGAAATAAATATTCAATTTTTTAATGAAGTCATTTTATTCTTTAAAAATATGTTATCCTCATAAATATGTTTTTATTGCTTTCTATTAGGGAATAACTATAATTAATTTCTTTCCATTTTAGAAAATTAATTTTATTAAATAAAATTGAATTTTGAAATCAAAATATGAAAATTATATTAGGGTGAATTTATAGTATTTTTATTAAAAGATTGATTTTCCAGTGAATAGTGAAGATACTTTTTTTATTGAAAACTGTATTTTTATTTAAAGAATTTAAAAAGATTAATTTTAATTTAAAATGAATTTAAAGTGAAATTATTTATATTAAATTATTATTAATATAAATATAGTATTCAAAATTAATTATATACTTGAATTTAGTATGAAAAAATTTTGTACTTAAAAAGGTATTTTTCTAGAAAACTGTTTTTCATAGTGTTTTGAGGGTTTTATTTTTAATTAAATTATGAAACTCTGGTGAAATAAATTTTGAAAATTATATTATATATTTGGAATCAAATCTTCCAAATTTTGTAAATAGATACCTTTTTAGATCTTATCAATAACAACCCAAGTAATGTTTGTTAGCATGGTAAAGGGTAAATCATGTAATTAAAGTTAAAAATAAAATCATAAGGACAAAACAATAACCCTAACACTTGAATTAATTTAATTAAATTAGTATATATTATCCATAATAATCCAAAATTAGATTATATATCCATTTTTATTACCATTTTTCATGTTTTTTAGCTTTATATTATTTTATTTAAAGAAAAATAAAAGATTTCATTTTCTTTGTTTTATTATCTTTAATTTTTTAAAATTAGGAAAAACAGAGGATATATTGAGTTATAAATATTAATTTGAAATATAAATAATCTTTTTATTATGCTAATTTATTTAAAAAATTTAGGGATGAAATAATTACCTTAAAGTCTTGCACAATGTCGACATAGTATTTATTCAATTAATAAAAAAATAAAATAAATTTTTGTAAGAATATTAAAAGTGATATAATTTGAATGAGTTAATGTGTCCAAATAATTTTATAGATATACTTGAAATTTTAGGGTAATATGAAAGGATTATATTTTATTTACCTCTTTGCATTTATTTATTTAATGAAATATATATTGAATAGTGTCAGTAATTACATTAATAACATTTTATAATAAATATTATATTATTAAATGATATAAAATTCAAAAAAATATTTGTTTATACTAAATGAATTTTATATTACTAAAAACATTTATATGTCCCATTTATGGGTCTTTTTCCTCATAGAGTAAGATTCTTGATCCTTAATAGGTGGAAAACTTTAATATTGATGTAATTGTCAAAAGGGTAAATGAGGGATTAAAACTGAAAAAATAAGTGTTAAAACCAAACTAAAACTAGTATATATTTTTTATAAAAATAGATTATTTTGACTAATAATCATAATATATTAAAATGGAATCCATTTAGTTAAATTTTGAAATGATATATAATGTATGTTAATTGAATACTTTAGAAAATTCTAAGAATTCCCCTCCCTGCTCTTATAAAAGGACATGCCTTCTCTCAGTACCTTACACCACATTGTTCCATATTTCATAAAAAAACCAAAAATAACTCTTCTAATAATCATTATCCATGTATTTAGGTTATTTATATTCCAAAATACCAAGTCTAGTTCCCATAAGAATATTTCTAAAGGAAGTCTACTGAAGAGGAGGTAATTGTCTTTACTAACTCTTTCAACTTTATTTATTTTTCCACTTAATCATAATGTGTTCTAAACATACTAAAATAATAACTAAAGTCTCATAAATATACTATGATATTATTTTTGGTATGAGATAACCATATTCCATCTATTTTCCGTCCAAGAAAAGAGAAATCATCTCCCATGCGTACGTACAACTTACCGTCTCCATGTAGTAGTGTAATTTATTTTTCATCACTACATTACTTGGATGATTATAATGATTGAACTAGGGATTTTATATGATATTTATCACATAAATATTAGTATTTAACTATAATATCATATATACCTTCTTACCTTTCAATCTGTTGGAGAACGATAACGTCACTCATGCATATTTGTAGACTACCACCTATATGAAATGATGTGATCTGATTTTTGTTCATGATTTATGTGGATGGTTATAAAGATATATTTAATTAATATATATGATATATAAGTTATAATTATTATTCTATAAATATTAATTATTTTTTAATTTTATTCCATTTTATCCTTAAAAAGTGAAAACATCATTCATGCATACGTATGACCTACCGTCTCCATGAATGTTGTAATTTATTTTTCTATCTCAATCTTTTATGGATTATTATATATATTTGTATATTGAATTTTTATTATATTTATTTTTTAATTAATGTTTTCTATGTTTTATATCCATGAGAAAGATTCATGTTAAAGGACTACCAAATAAAAAATAAAAATGAAAAACTAAGTAGTTAACAATCAAAATAATGATAATAATAAATGATTGTCGAAAAATCGGCGATAAAATGTTATAAAAAAATTGTATATAATATTATATATTTAAATGTTGTTCTATTTTGTAATTATAATATATTTTAATTTACTATTCAGGATTTTATATCACCTATATGGCATGTCAAACTTGAGCTAAGATATTTCATCTCAATTTTCTTTCATTGAGGTATGTTTTAATATTATGAACCTAATTTATTTTATATGGTTTATATACTTGCCCTTTGATTTATTAATGATAATTATTACATGGAAATAATATATATATTAAATATCCATATTATTTTTATTATGGATATGTTTTTTATGACATCATATACCATTTATAGATTCGATATTTTACATGGAAATTTATTTCGTTGACTGGGAAATTATTGACAATCTGTGGCCATTGCAGGATACAAAAATTTGTTGAAAGTGAATATTGTTCATAAATTAAATCCATAATTTGATATATGATGACTGAATTGTACATGTAGTGATTAGTGGGGATGAAATTATATTTCCCCTCGATGCATCGATATATCTCATTAGGTAAATTAGTTGGAAAAATTAAATCATTTTTACCTGTAGTTTTAAAGTATCTCGACTCAAGGTCTTGACGGTAGAGATATCATGATGTATGAGATCACCAAGTCCAATAGTATGAATTTCATTCCCATGGAATTTTATTATTATTTTTATTTTTATTATCTATGAGATTACTTAATTGCTATTATCCATGGAATTATTTTGTGCTCATGTTTTTTATTAATTGTGTTTCAAGATATTTACCTTTCCATGTTGATTATAAATTGTTTTCTAATGATAGATTCCATTGTATATAACCCTTATTGATCATAAAATATCACCTTTTATTTTTTTTATTTTCCCTAGGATATGAAGAATATGTCATTGAATGTGTTCTAATGATGCATAATGTTTACTTTTGTTACAATTATATTTTGTATTTCCAATGTAATTAAGGAATCATGTATGTATATAGTTTTCAAAGACTACTAAACCGATCAATCCTTTTGTATTAAAAAACTAATATCTATTCCAATTAAATATAATATAAACTACCTCTAAGATACTAGAGTTAGGGCTGTTAGAGTTGGTATCTGAAAAAGCTTAGTAGAAACCATGGAAACTAGATTTTAAATAAACATATCTATCATTAGAATTTTGAAAGTCAGTTATATTATTTAATAATTGGAGGGAGGGTTTTATATTTTATTGATCAATATTAATGATTATTATGAGATAATATAGAGCGTACCATTATTTTTTATGGATCTTTATGAAAGAAAGAGAATCAATACCCATAGTCAATGTTGGTATTTCCCTGTTGAGAAAACCAATATAGTCAATGTTGGATATGAGACGATCATGACCATATTAGAAAAAATGTCCCATGTTATGTCTAATAACCATTAAAAAAATAGATCAAGAAGGGGTTCCATGGTATAGAACACCTAAAATAGATCATTTCATGTGATGGAAGACACCATATTTTTGTAGAAGTGCTAATCCTGTGGTAGCTGAACAATGAGTTACGAAAAAGGTTTGGGGCTTGCCCTATGAAAAAGAAAAATAAGACCCCTTTTGAACTAATAGAGAGAAACCATTACAAACTCGAAGGTCCAAAGGCACATAGCCTATAAAATTTAGTGGCCCAAAGGAACAATACCCATTACAAAACACAAGTCACAAAGGCCCAAAAAATGCTTGAAGGATCAAAGTGAAAGAGCCAAGCGCAAATGGGCTCATCATCCTCGAAGGAGACTATATCGAATTACATCTAGATCTGCACCAGGCCAGATTTTCACCAACCAGATCTTCATCACCCATGATTGCACCACATTTATTCCATTGAGGCTACCCATTTTCATGGCTTTCTCGCCATCCTCCACCATAGAAGTGCCCGTCTCCTACCGCCGAGGGCCCGTTGCGACGAGATATGGATCTGCCTCTGCCGCTGGGGGTCACCAACACAAGATCTGGATCCACCTTTGTCTCATGCATCTAGAGCCACCTTCCATAATTACTGTCAATGTCCCCCATCGAGAAGTCGTGAACCCTGCTTAAGCCCTCCCTCTATCATCCGCTGAGCTGCCATGCAACACCCCCGACAACCGCTGACGACCTGTTATCCCCATAGCCTCAAGCGGTTCATCCCACTCGGTGAACCTCCCTCCATTGACCATCATCTTTGTGAGATGACATCATTGCTGAGGGCCACCGAAGGGTCGACCCATCAATGAACAATTCCATGTCATGGAAAAACCTGAAGACCTCTCAACACGGAAATGAACGCCCAAATCCATCACCCGACCTTAATTCGAAGAGGAATGATGCATCACCAGAGAAAGACCCCCAGATCTGAAAACAGAATTTTCCACAAGGAAGAAGCCACCAAAGAACTTGAAGAAGCCGAAAACCAAGGGAAAACCCCTAGTAAGATGAAAGAGATCTCAGCCAAAGCTGAGAGCCTCCTCTATCCCACTGAACAATGAATAAAATCTCATAAAAATGAATTTCACACTTTGGGATAAAAAAACAGAAGAGGGAATGTTTTCATTATATTTTTTAGAGTTGATCTAGATAAAAGTTTGTATTTGATCTATAATACTTGAGAGGAAGAATAAATAAAAAATATTTAGTGGATAGGTTTTAAATTATTATGATTTGATAAATATTTCCCTTGTGAGTAATAAACAAAAATGAATAAAATGTTCCCTAGTTTAATGAAAGAGGAGAAAGAAAGTGTTATGGATTAAGATACTACCTTTTCAAGCCTAGTCAGGTATACTAAATATTATATACATTGTATAGAGATCAAGAATGACCATTTCTTTGATGTCACTAATCCCAACCTCCAAAGGGAACTATTTTCTAAAACAGTTTCATCATAAGATGAAATAGTAATATGTGTTATCAAAATAGAGAAGGATTTTTATAGATCATATATATTCAATATAATATTAGTAAAATAAGTGGTTGGACGATATCCTTAAAAAATGTAAAGAATAAAGGAAGAATAGAGGAACTATGAAATCCCAATCATGTGAAAGTTGTAGAAAGAAACCTCCTAGAGAATTCCTGATGGGAATGGGAGTTTGTCACATGTGTGGAGATATGGGTGATATGGAAAATTAATGTAAGGGGAAGAAGTAAATTAATGGTTTTTATCACTTCAACTATAGGTAAATATGGAATTATTAACATAAATTCTTCAAGAATGATGGGGAAAAACCACAAAAGAGGCGTGGAGATAAGGCCAAGCTTATAAAATCACTTTATATGAGATTGAAGTTCCCAATGATGTGTTGAAAGGTACTTAAATCATAGACTAAAATTTATTTAATTATTTATTTTGTTCTATATCTTCACACTCTTTTATATATTTCATGTTTTCCATGAAAATTAGACATTTCTCTAGCACCTTAAAATGTGAGTTTTTAAACAAAAATCATAGTGTAAATCTCACGCCAACAAATATATGTCTGTCAGATACCATTTTGTACCATAAAAATTCCCTATTTATGGGCATGACTATTATACCTATGGTTGATTTTGATATAATCCTTGGTATATATTATCTTTCAAAATGCACTTGAAAAAATTATTATAAAGATAAGTAATTTACGATTTGTGATGAGTATGTTTAATTAATTATCTTTATAGATGAGAATTCATCCCCAAATTCATGTCTATATTCACCAATAATAGAACTTCTTATTGACATTCTTGTGGAGGAATAGAAAAAATGATCTATAAATGTAAAAAATGATCTTATTATTGAGGATTTAATTATTTTATAAGAATACGTTGTTGTATTTTTTGAGGAATTACCCAAACATCCATCATAATGTGATATTTAGTTATCTATTTATTAAATACCTCATTAAAGAAATATATTAACTACTCCCTATAGAATAGAAACTATGAAATTAGTTTAATTGAAGAAACAACTATAAGAGTTTTGTGAAAATGGATTTATACAACCTAGTTTTTTAACTTAGGGATCCTATATTCCTTATGTTAAAAATAAATATAGATCTATGAGACCGTGCACTAACTACGGAGAAATAAATGCAACTATGACAACAAACAAGTATCATATACCTCACATTGATGAATTATTTGATCAAATTCCGAGAGATTAATATTTTTCATTGATTGAATTTTTCTTTGAGTATCATTAATTTATTGTAAATAAAGAATATATTACAAAGAAATATTTTTGAAAATGGTATGGACATTATGAATTTATAGTAAATCCATTGGTGTTGATTAATGAACCTTATGTTTTTAGGGATCTAATGAATAGTGAAATCATGGAATGTCTTGATATTTTTTTTTTGTATTTATTATTGTTATCATGAAGTTCTCTAAAATCTATGAGGATCATGAAAAACATTTGTTTATAATTATTGAGACTCTTAGAAGGAAAAAATCTATATGGGAAATTTTGAAAGTGTGAATTATGGATTCAAATAGATTATTTTATTGGATATAATATCTCTAATGATGGAATCTCAGTTGATCATACAAAGAAAAAATCTATCAATGAATGAACTTAACCTCAAACATATCTGAGGTATGTAGTTTTACTGGTTTGGAAGGTTACTATTAGTGATTTGTTCATAATTTCACATAATTATATAACATGTTAACCAAGATTATTAATATAGGGGTTAAGTTTGTATGGAAAAAGGAGTGTGAAGAGTGTTTTGATGAATTTGAGAGGAGATTGACCAATTCTCTTATTTTCCTCCACTATTATGAAATAATGGATTTGTGATATATAGTGAGGCATCAAAGAAAGGGTTTGGGTGTGTAATTATTTAAAATTATAAAGTTATTATATATTCATTAAAGAAATTAATAAATCATGAACAAAACAATCCAAATCCCTATGTTGAGTTGCAATAGTAATATTTTCTTTGATGATACATAGACATCATCTCTACAATTAAAGATGTGAGATATACATAGACCATAAGAGACTAAAGTAAACCTTCTCACATAAGGAGGTAAATATGTGGAAAATATAATGGTTCAAGGAACTAAAGGATTGGGATTTATTAGTACACTACCACATTTGGAATGTGAACAAGGAAACAAATGCATTGAATGAGAAAGATCATGGAATCTTAACCAAGATGAGGATTAAGATGGAACCTATTTTGAAGGATTTAATAAAGATGGATATGATAATTATTAAAGAAGGGGAATCTTCATTCATTTTTGAAAATATTTAAAAACCTTACTTATTAGAAAGGATAAAAATTTATCAACCTGATAAATATAAATTTTAAAAGAAAATTAAAGCCGAGTATAATAGAATATTGGTAGACATCATATACGAAGATGTCATTTTAAAATTTTTTTTGTGGCTATGTATTCTATCTATTCATGACTTAAAAAGTTAACTATTGGATGATGATCATTTCTCAAATTTATATATACACCATGGTAGCACCAAGATGTTTAGAGAGTTGAAGGATCATTTTTCGTGGGATAATAGGAAGCGGGAAATTGTTTCTTATGTGTTATGAAGTTTGGTTTGTCCATTGGTGAAGGCTAAGATAATGAATCCTAGAGGAGTCATGCTACCTCTACATATTATTATGTTGAAATAAGATGAATGTTCTATAAAATTTTTCCCTAGATTACAATAGACTCCAAGAAAGAATAATTCAATATGGGTTATGTTGGTTGACTTACCAGATATGCACATTTTATATATGCAATATAAATTTTACAACTTGAGAACCTCAGAAGACTCTATATTAATGAATTTGTAAGACTTAATGGTTTAGATCTTTCAATTGTGTCTGATTGTGATCCATGATTTACATTTAATTTTTTTTAAATGTTTTCATAAGGATCTATATTTTTCTTTTCATTTGGGTTTTGCCTATGACCCTCAAATTGATGGAAAACTCAAAAGGATAATTAAATATTAGTATGAGTGTTTAGGTTATTATAACTAGACTTTAAAGGTAGGTGGGATAAATATTTATCTCTGTTCAAGTTAACCTACAACAATAGATTCCATTAAATTATTCAAAAGGCACTGTATAAAGCATTAAATGGAAAGAGATGGCATAATTAAACTTGTTGGTATGAAGTTGGTGAAAGAAACATTGTGGTTCCATATCTTACCGAGGAGACAAAAGCAATGGTAATGGATATTAAGACTCATATTAAATCATATCAATGAAGGAAAAAAAGTTATATAAAAAACCATAGGAAATAATTCGATTTTCATGTGGGAGATTATGTTTTCTTAAAATTATCTCAATGGAAGGGATTTATAAGGGTTGGAAAAGGTAAAACTAAAACCTAGGTACGTCAGTTTTTTAATTATAGATAGAATTAGTGCCATGGATTACTGATTGGAAATGCCACTGAGCCTCTCTATAGTATATGATGTGTTCCATATCTATTAATTAGGGATGTATATGTTATAACCAATGAATGTTCTCATCTCTAAAGTAGAAGAAATTGAATATGATCAATCATAATCTGAAGGGAGTGTCCATATTATTATCACTAGAGAGAAATTTCTGAAAAATTAAACAACTCAACTAGTAATGATACTTTCGAGAAATCCTAAAATAGAGGAAGAAACATGGGAAGTTTAGGATTTTATGAAGAAGAACCATTATAATATATTCAAATGGAAATATTAATTAACAATTATCAGGAATTTGTTTTGTGGTTGGAAATAATGTACTCTCCCAAGTATTTTGGAGAACTTTATTCGATATCATATACAACATGCAACAACGCACCTCAATGAATTACAAAATATTATTATTTTAATAAGGAAGTTATAACCCTAGTCATTGAATTAATGGGTATAAATTGGATTAAATGATTTATAAAACATATATGAATATTATACTCAATATAATTATATGGATTAATTCTTAGAAAATAAATAATCATAATTTTATAGTCATTTAATTCTTAAAAAATATGTTTTCTATAAAAACTCTTTTTATTGATTTTAAAGAGAAAATAAATAAAATAATTTTTTTCAACTATTATAAAATATATTTTATTTAATTAATGGAATGTTTTAATTCATCATATAAAAATTATATTAGGTTTAATTTTTTGGATTTTTCTGAAAGGAATGATTTTACAATGAGTAGTGAAAAATATTGCTTTTTATTGAAAACCGTATTGTAGTTTAAATAATTTAAAAAGTTACATATTATTTTAAAATGTTTCAAAAGTGAAATTAGTTATGTTATATTATTATTAATAAAATTATTATATTTTTTATTAATTGTATTCTTAAATTTAGTATTGAAACCATTTTTTATTTAAAATTCATTTTCCTAAAAAGTGTTTTCCATCGCATTTTGTGGGTTTTATTTTAAATAAAATTCTTCCACATAAATGATATTAATTTTTAAAAATAGATTAAATATTTGGAATTATAGGGAAATAATTTTTTAAATATCTTCCTTTTGTCTTTTTACATTATGTATAGTAACCTTATTAATTTTTGTTACCACAGTAAAGGGTAAATCCTATAATTAATGTTAAAATAAGATGATAAGGAGTGAAAAATTACCCTAACACATGAATTACTTTTATTATATGAGTATATATCATCCATAATCATACAAAAGTATTTTATATGGAATTTTTTTACTATTTACAAATAATTTTGTTGAATATATAATTTTATTTAAAGAAAAGTTAAAAATGACATTCTCATTGTTTTAATATCTTTAAAATTTTTAGGTAAGGGTAAACATATGCTATTTTAGTTACAAATATTCATTTTAAAGATAAAATATTTTTTTTCATGGTAATTTATTTATATTTATTAGGTATCAAATAAAAAAATGAAATGTTTTCGCAACACTAACATAATATTTATTAAATTAATAGAAAAAATAAAATAAATGTTTTTAAAAATATTAAAAGTTATATAATTATAATTAGTTATTATGAACCACTATCCTTATATATCTATATAAAATTTTATTGTATTTTTAAAGAATTATATTTGAATTTTCTCTTTGTATTAATGTATTTTAAGTCATATTAAATGAAATGTTTTGATAATAGAATTAATAATATTTTAAAATAAAAAATATTAAATTAAAAGAATTAAAATAAAAAAAATTATTATTTTAAGACTAATGAATTTGATATTTTTTAAAACTTTAAACATGTTCTGTTTATGTGTCATGTTTCATCATATATTAACATTCTTTACACTTAAAGGGTGAAAACTTTAATATTGTAGTAATTGTCAAAACTAAAATTCAATGGTGTAAACATAACTAATACCTATTAAAATTTTATTTTATGATAATATTTAGACTAATAATAATCCTATAATAATATTTTATTTATTTTTATCTATATGGTCATGATATATTATTTATATTAATTTAGTACTTGAAGAAATTCAAAGAATGCCCCTCCCCTCTCCTATAAAAGGACAACAATTCCCTCAAATGTTTACACCAATTTGACCCATATATATCCCCAAAACATGAATATTAAAATTATAAAAATTCTTATCTATGTTATAGAGGTTATTTCCCTCCTTATATACCAACCCGAGTTCCTTCAAGAAGAGATCTAAAGGGAGTTTACTAGAGAAGAGTTAATTGTCATTATAGACTCTTTCAAGTTTATTTCTTCTTCTAGTTCTTATTAATTGGATGAAACTATACTAAAATAATAAATATAGAATAATTTATTTAATTATATGTTATTATGATTATGGGGAAACCATATTACACCTCTTTTAAGTCCAATAAAAAGAGAAATCAACTCTTGTGTGTACTTTCCACTTATCATCCCCACATAGCGGTGTAATTCATTTTTCATCACTGGTTTACATGGAAGGTTATAAAGATATTAGTAATGATTTTATATGATATTTATGACATAAATATTATTCTAAAACTATAATATCATATATTAATTCTTACCTTCCAAGCCATTGGAAAATGATAACGTCGTTCATGCGTACGTGTGGACAACCACCTCCACGAAGCGATACAATACATTTTTGTTTTACACTTTACATGGATGGTAATAAAGAAATTTTTAATGAATATATATGGTATATTTGATATAATAATGTTTCCAAAAATATAAAATATTATTTTAGTTTATTTTAGTTCATCCATTAAAAAGTGAAAATAATGTTAATGCGTAAATATTGTCTCCCTGAATGCTGTAATTGTTTTTTTATTTTTATATTGTATAGATGCTTATAGATATATATTTTAAAATTATATGATATTTAAATCTTGAATAAAAATATTTAGATGATGTATCCATGAAAAAGTTTTAAGGATAGAGAATACCAAATTAAAACATACATGAAAAACAACACAATTAACACATAAAATTATGATAATAAGAAAATATTATTAACAAATAGGTGATAAAATTTTATAAATGGATAATATATGATATTATATATATAAATATAGTTATTTTATATAATTAAAATTAATCCAACTTAATTATATAAGAGTTTATACAACCTATATGGAAAATCAAAATTAAGGAAATAGATTCCGTCTCAATTTCCTTTAATTGAGGCATATTTTAATATTATCCACCTAATTTCTTTGATATGATGTACATACTAACCATGTGGTATATTAATGATGAATATTAATTGGAAATTACATTTATCATAAATATACATGTTCTTTTTATCATGTATATTCTTATTTTCTAAGATGTTACCATTTCTACACACGGTGCTTTATTTTGAAAGTTATTTGATTGATTAAGGAATTATTGATAATCATTGGTCATTAAATGATACAAAAATTTATTTATTAGGGATATTATTCTGAAAAAATTGTACATTCTATAGATGATGAATCCACTAGATAAGCAAATATGGGTGGGGCATAGAATTATATATCCCCTCAATTAATCTATTAGTCTCATGAGATAAATCAGTTGAAAACACAATATGGGGTGTTACCCATAGTTTTAAAATATATTGGCATATGGTCATGATGGTAGGTATATCATGATGTTTGATTTCATGAAATCCAATAGTATTTATTTCCTTCATTCAAAATTCTATTCTTATTGTTATTATCAATGAGATTGTTGCATTGATATTATCCATAGATTCATTTTTTGTTTGAGGTATTGATTAAATGGAATGTGGTTCTATTAATTTACCTTATCATATTGATCTTGACTTATTTACTCATGTTTTACTCCACTATATTTATCCCTTATTGGGAATTTTATCTAACCCTTTATTTTTTTTCTTTTCCCCAAGATATCATAGAGAAATCATTGGATGAGTTTCAAGGAATCTGAATGTTTTCTTTTGTTACATTAATATTTTATATTTACAATGTAACATGTGAAATCATGTATGTATGTAGTTTTCCAAGAATAATAAACTGATCAGTGTTTTGGTATTATACTCCTTGTATCTATGGCAATGTTATATAGTAGATACCAACTCTCTGTTGATGGATTTTGGGCTATTTCATCAGATCTGTATACATCTTAGTTTTTTCTAGATGAATACAGAAGTATGATCTATGAACCTCATCCTAAAGTTCCCTCTTCACTTATGGGTTTTATAGGACGAATATATATGAGTTACATAAATTATAAATACATATTTTTAAAATTTGATCTATGGAATATTCATTTCCTCTCTTCGTTGCTCCTCATCGTTTTTAGGCCTCTTTGATCCTCTTATTAATGGATGTCTAGTTAGTTATTTGATAAAGGTAGGATATAATTCATTTTTTGATTCCATTATGCGTCCTTTTTATATATAAGAAGATTTTAACCCTTTAAATACTTATCCTAGATAGGCTTAGAGGATATTTTCAACTCAAATTATCTGTCCCATTATTCACCCTCTCATGATGGTAATGGATTAATAGTAATAATACATTGATCATAGATAACCACCTTCATTAGTTTATATTAATATACTTCTGTGTGAATATATACTTGTGCCCCTTATGATCTATATATATGCTGCACTTCTCCCTAGATAAATAATGTATCCATATCGTTAATATGATGTTCCCTACAACCAATTCTAGACCTTTCATAGGGTAGTTCTTCTCATGTATTTGCAATTTTTAGGAGGCATATTCTATCCTCTTATCATTCTACATTAGTACACGACCAAACCTTCTTTGGGTGAATCACTATAGATAAAAAATACTTCCTCACTAGTGGGTAATATGAAAATATGGGTTGTCATTAGATTCTAATTTAACCCTATAATTATCTCTTAAAATTTATTAGTCTAGAAAAACTTGAATACCTTCCTAGTTATCTTGGTTAGTGGGGTTGAAAATCATGAGACGTTTCTCACAAATCATTATATTACCTATATAATATATGGAAATAATGTATCTGCATCATAGAAGTTGTTCTATGACTTCCCTTAATTTCCTTTATCTTCAAAGGATCAAAAAAATATCACTTTTTTGGTGATTACATGCCCCATGAATGTTACATTCTCTATACAAAAACATTCATTTACTCTACCAAACACGTAGATTGTTTTTTGTTTTCCAAGGTATTCAACACAATATTCAAATGATCCTTATATTCCTCCTTAATTTTCAAGTAATAATATCAGTTATAAAGATTATGAAATAATAATTGTGGTAATCCCTAAATAATATATTAATTTAGTATAAGATGAGGGATAGAGAATTTGTGATTCCACATAGAATCACTATGAACTTTCATTTCCAGTAACTTATACAAAAAATAAATATTGGGGATATCCTCCTTCCTCAATGTTATTTGATAATATCATGATAGAAGATCCACCATAGAGAATTAAAAGGATCCTTGTAGCTAATCAAACAAGTCATCAATCTATGACAGAGGATATGTTTTCTTCATTATGATCCTGTTGAGCTCACAAAATTAATTATGGAGGCACAATATCCCATCCTTCTTCTTGATATAATGGACCGGTGCACTCCATGGTGAAGAAAATGGGTGTAAAAACCTTTTATCTATATTACATTATAGTTTATTCTTTATCTATTTAAGTTTAATAGTGTCTATTCTATATTGAGTCTAGAATAATAGAATATTTTTGAGTATAAGTTTTATTGAGAAATCATCCTTTCAGTTAGTAGGAAGAGTAAAAAATTATTCAAGTAACTCATCAACATATTATCTTACAATGGGCATGTCGTCAAGGATAATATTTTCATTATTTTTAATCATTTAAGCTAAATATGATTTATCATAAGGGAAAAATATCAATTTTTAATATGATGATTGCTAAGGAGATCTATCAACCAGCGTACACATGTATAGAATAAGAGGGAGAGACATGATATGAAATTCAGTTTTCTTATACTAGAAATTTATAAAACGATTTATATAATAAAATTAAATATATATATATATATATAAACATCTATTTTTTCTAAATAGAGTACCAAAAATTTCTCTAAGAAATTAATCCCACAAATCTTGATATGGTAGAATTTATATACTTGGGAAGCAATAATTTCCCAATTTTTAATTTTGACTGATAATATGGATCCTTCATTTTGATGTGATTCTTGAATAGTCCTAATAAATTTATGTGCTATAGAAGAATTTTTAGAACCAAAATCAAATATTATGTTCTCTATTATTGAATGGATAGCTGACATAACTATCACCACTTCATTTTAAGGATTCACGATAGCAGTTGTGATGGAATATTCTCTCCCTTTCTCTCTAGGTTGTGGATGTTTTGATCATTGGATATATTCAACAACCCTTTTCTTAGTGTGTTGTTTTTCATAGTGTACTTGTTCTTTGTGGTTGAAATATTAAACAATAAGAGAGGTTTTATTGGAACTTTTCTTTCTTCCATTATTTTAGTGGGTTTCTACCACTAGAATTCAGTAGCTAGGTGTCCCTCTTTACACCTAAATATTTTACTTATCCCCTTATGGAAATTTCTTGGATTCTTCAAAGTAAGATTTTGAAAAGTGGGAAGTTGGAATTTCATACCACTGGGAGATTTCTCCATTGCTTCTCCAAAATTAAACTCCATTAACTGCTTCCTATCAATAGTTTCATGACACACTTGAAATTCACAAACCACTATTTTGACTATGAGGGGATATCAAAAATAAATTTCATATCCATTAATGTAGTGTCCCATTTAATGTAGTCTAAGACTTTGGAATATTCCTATGTGTATTTTTGGAGGTCGGTGCCAAGATGGTGTATGAATCCATGGACCAATGATCATAGAATTAATTTCATAAATATGTTAAATATATTAATTACAAGGGAATTCAATATTCCTGAAAAGGGGAATAACTCACAAATTGAGTCTCGGATCCGAAATATGATACCACCATTGAGATGAAAATGTGGGATTTACTATAGGAATGAAATAATCATTATCGATGTTGGAGGTTTGTTAATGACTCATTGCGGGGAGTAAATGAAAAATTAATATATTTTTATTATGAAGGCACCATGACATAGTTTTTCCTTTAACAATATTCCATTATAGCCAAATTCTAGGGTATGCATCATAATCCTAAGATTTGAGTGGTGAGCATAGAGGAAAGTTGGTGTACATCATGACCATTAATCAAGGATTTGAGTACTGTAAGAAACCCCAATGACAATGATGCTTGTGGATCTCCTCAAAGACAATTATTTGTAGTCATTTATAGTCAACGATTGATCCAAATTAATGTAGGGTGTTTGTTTTGTGGATTTATCCCCATTTTATTTATCCATGATGAATGAAAATTAATCTACTATCAATTTAATTTGTGGATTGATATTTTGATGTGGGTAATTTATTTATCATCATACAGTATTGAAATTAATATTTCATTAGTTTACATCTTCCTCTTTTTTTTCATCCTATGACAATGAATCGAGGCCAACATGATCATTGGCCTAGGTTTGTTCCTCATGTTTTTGTTACATTTTCTCTCTCTCCATTCAGCATGCATTTTTTGTTAGATTTCATTTTGACCAGTGATTTGATGATATTTGGAATACCAATTATTGGGAATTCAATATTTGGTATAATGGATCATGGTCATGAGTTCAAATTGGAATTTTAGAAATGTGGTAGAGGCATGGTGGCTACGATGGGAACCCAAATTTGGATCGGGAATCAGTGATCTTTGAGACACGTAGAGAAGATGTCTCTGGAGGTGAAATGATTTTTATTTCTGATCAATGAGAGGTCAAAATACAACCACTGATGATGATGATGATGTATAGTGTTTGTTTGTAAAAAAGATTTACCATGACCTGATATGTGTAGTTAATATAGATAAAAAACAATGGATGTTTTTACAATAATTAATGGTCAGAATATGATTTTTTGGTTACCATATAGGGTGTTATGGGTTATTATTATTTTTAATAATAATAATATTTTAAATTAATTATAATTTTTAATTATAATAATAATGTATTTAATAATGGTAATCAAATAAATTAAATGAAAGGGGCCACATGGATTGAATACGAGGAGGGGACCTGTGCTTGTAACACCTTAATAATGGTGTTATTAATTATTATTAATAATAAAAAACTCTATAAATTTATGTAGGTGCTACATTGTGGATGATTTGAGCTCGAGGAAGAGGGGGAGGGACCTTGTAGGTATCCTCACTATCCTAAATAAGGTTTTAAAAATATTATTAATAATATAAATAATACAAATTATTATTATTATTTATTTTTTTCTGTTGAAACCTTGTTTCAGTCATACATTCTTCATATGACGTTAGATTGGTGACCATTATGTGGAATTATGATCATGGTATCGAGACTGATAATTCATGACTATTGAAATATATTTAATTCAGGATCATGACTTGGGTCCACAAAGCTCCCAATTATGATAATTATAATATTACCATTATTATTGAATCGTAATATAGTATCTGACACATATGCTTCATACAGTGTTAGATTGATGAAAAGTATGCTGCATCACAACATTGATATTGAGGCCAAATTTTCAAAAACAATATTGGGTATTAAATTCAGACAAGTGCCTTGGGTCCAAGAAATGTTGTTTGAGTGTGATGCGGTGAAATGATTTTTTTCACAGGTTGTTCGATTTGGGTAAGTGAATAGCCTATCTTGAGAATTTTTACACAAGGATCACAACTGAATGATAGATGGTTACATTAAAGGCCATATATGGTTTCATATCTGTGGATTTAGGATTTATCCATTTGTACTAATGACAATCCCAGTGTATTCATCTGGCTTTTTTTAGACTCAGATGCGGGCACTCAAGTTGTCTACCCTGATAATTTTTCCATATAGAGTGTGATGATGACCACATTTTTGGTGCTAGAGATACAATGTGACATGACATAATTGAGACACTTTATTTAGAGGCCCTTATCTATTTTCTATTGAGGGTGTTCCCTTGGTCCACTCTTTTGATGGTTCAATGTAGAATTATGTTCTCGTCATAGAGGGCGACCCCTATATAGCTTCATATTGTTCTGTACAATGTGGGTGAGATCCCTTCATATGGAGTGAGTTTTCTTAGTCCACATCGACAATTCTCCTCAGTGACTTATTTCTTGTATCCCTTCAAGAGGACAAGACAATCCTCATTTCCTTGATATATTCCATAGGTTGGGTTATTTGGAATTAGAATAACCAATACATACAAATAATCAATCCCCTATCTAGAAGGATGTTTCCAATAGGGATTGGTGTCCCCATAGTGATCCATGCACATTGAACCCCTATATATGAATCATGATCATATCTTTTGTATGGGTTATTAGTCCGATGGAGTGTGTATCTCGAATGAACCCTCTTAGTTTTCTTTGTTGTTCTTCTTGGATAGACCATATGGGAATGAACTCTGGGATGATTGCCATTAGTGGAAGTATAGCTCGTTGAGTGTGTTCATCTGGACTATTATATTATGGAACCTTCAACCAAAAATCCTAACATGTAAACATGGTTGTGACCTTAACTTGATATTGTGTGTCTACTATGAGGATATCTGGATTTTTTATTATATGTATCATATTATGATTTACGTATATGGTGATGAGATGACTACTCTTGATTATTTATATATAGTGATCTTGGGGTAGCCTACTGGGTATTGTTATAATCATCCCAACATGGGATATAGCCGCACAAGTCACATCTTATGAATACAATATACCAGTTTTCGGCGTCCTTAGAGGAATAGGTGTAGGTGGAGCATAGTTGGACTAGATAGATCGAGTTGTATAACCATATTTTATTTGACAACAATCCCTTCCTTTTAATAAGGTCATATTTTATTTCCATTTTTAGAGGGCTTAAATTTGGCCGCTTATTTATGTTTTCTACTAGTTAATGTGGTACTCTAATTTTGAATTATAGATGTACACATGCATTGTTTTTAGTTTATTTACATTTTAGTATTGTATGGGATTGGAGATGTGTGCATGCATACAAGTTTGTTAGGACAATGCCTCCCATTTGTGTGATATGTGTTCTTGGTGATAGTCGCTAGCCCCTAGCCTATTTGAGGTGGGCTTGGGATAGTTACATCTTGGGCCCTGTCAATTTGGGTCCTAAAAGAATGGTATTAAAGGGGGGAACTCATAATTAAGTGTTATGAAAATTATTGGGTTTAGGACCAGAGTTTGGAGTTTCTTTTTTTCTATCTATAAGGTTTGGTTTGGGAACTAGGGAAACAATGTTAAAGTGTTTCATATTGTCTCTCGTGAAAGGGTGTCAAGTGTTAGCGCAATGGATGATGTATCCATTAAGCAGAAGTCTTATAACATTTATTTGACACGGTACATTTAAGAACTTGTTGTTGGGAAAACATGGGTACATTCATCATATAGTAATGGTTTTTTCTGTCCATGTACTTCTTGATTTATCTCCACATATATACTCATTAACCATGGTATATCATAATAATCTTCGACATGACTCAATGATTAAAATTAAATAGTATTCCAAGGGAGTGTCTTGATGATGACTAATTGAGTGACGATGCCTTAGTTTAGGGACCCACTCATGAGTTATTTCCTTGAGGTGGGAAAAGTGTAGTGCTTCCACCTGCTAGGAATTGCTTATATACATTAGTGGATCTAATTGATGTTTGACGATTAGTTGGTAGTCGATGGATCAAGTATGTTAGAACAATGATACACACACAATTTTCATGTTTTTCAAGTTTTAGTGACAATGACCACACTATTTTTTAGCATGGAAAAACCTTAGAAAGTGGAGGATTGGCTCGAGGTGATGGTCTTGGTTTTTCAGCTTCTTTGGACCATCCACCAATCAGATGGTTTCACATGATATTCATTTTATTCATGGAGTATAAGTTAGATTTCATGGTACTAAAATCTGAAACAACTAGGTTGAGTGTGCATCACGATTTCAAGATTTATATATCGCCTATGATTCATGGTTGGTCAGACCCCCTTCTTGGGTGGTGGAGAACTAGAATATACTTGTAGTGTAAATTCCCTTCTTGGTTATGACCCATCATGAAGATGGTTATTTGAGTGAGGGACCTACAAGCTGGCACATGGAATTATTAAAGACCTATGTTGGTGATGTTTAATGTGAATTTATACATGCAAAGAAGAGGGATATTTTGCTAAATGAAGATGAATTATTAATATGCGATCCAAAACCATGTGGGTGAGTCAGTTCTACCCAGTAAAGAAATTGCTGAGGTGTGGTTTATGATTTCTTTGAATTGTGTTTTTGAAGTTGTTTAATGAGAAAAGGTGTTGGAACAAGCTATGATTTTGGTAAATAGGTGGGATTGGAAAATTATGGGTTCAATATAGTAGGATCTCACAAATGATTTAAATGTGATTTGAGGTGCAACATGTGTATTCACTTCCCCAATATCTGTTTTCACTCAGATGATTTAGACACATTTCTCTTAGTGTATTCCCTATTCTATACCTAGTGATACTAGTGGATCCATTTTCTCTCAACTCTTTTGTTAAAGGTTTCTACAGAGAGAAGAGTGATTACACACTACTAATGACATTATGAACTAACTTCTAGAGGAGAGAGAGAGAGATTCATGTGGAATATCTTCATAGTTGTGGTGAGAACCTATAATTAATTACTTAGTGTGTACAGAGAAAGATGAGATAATGTGATGGTGGCTCCAACCAACTTTTTATCCTTTGTCTAGTGATACCTTTAGAGTAGTGGATGCTATAGGATTTGGTTTTCCTAAAATGTTTTTTGAGTATGAGGAATTATTTCATAGTGATTTTCTGACATTATATCCTCACCAAGTATAAGGATTCTGCAAATATTGGCACCGGGGATCACCCCAGATTTTTGTGATAGAATATCAGATGGAATCCATCAATCCTCATAAGCCGAAGGTGTAGTTGAGATTTTATAATGAAAGGGTATTTTAAGACATGGGTTTTTCTCCTAGGAATCTCAATATTTTTTTCTTTAGACGTGAATGAGTTCTCAAGGTTCATTTTTCATGGATTTCACTAGAACCAGTTGACACAAGAATGTGTATCCACTCCCGAGTATCGTTGAGATATTCAAAAAGTGGTTTAGGGTGAACTGGTTCTCAAAGTTTAACCTAAGGATGAGTTTCCACCATATATATGTTCGAGATATGGATGTACTGGTGATGTTTCGGTTGTTTTGAATTCTTGGTGATACCATTTGGCATGTTTAATTCCCCAAAAGAGTTCGCAAGACATTTGTGTAGGATCTTTAACCTTTCAAGGGTCAGTTCATGGTAGTATTTTGTGATAGTACCCCCATGTTCTCAATGTCATTGATAGAGAAAGTGAGACACATGAAGGTGGTGAAGTGATGGTTGTGAATGGGGTAAAGTGTTGGTTTCGAGCATAGAGGAAGTTTGAGATGGTGGGTGATATATGAATTTTTTTAAAATAATCATTTCCTTAAACCATGAGTGAGGAAACTTTCACATTAAATTTATAACTAATTAATTTAATATCTAAAGAAATAAATACTTGGGGATAATAAATTTCTTCTTCATGAATGTTGATCATCTTAAAATCCCCTTTCTGATTTCTTTCATTGTGTGGTGAGGATCCAAGGATATAATCCATATAGAAGTGATCCACACGTGCTCCAATGATATTCGATCAACACCACTCGATCTCTTGGTGCTAGTGTGGGGAATCAAATGTATTGTGTTTTTCATTCTTGATCACTCATTCTTCATTCTTATGGAAATCCCTATTTTTTTCTCATTATTGATATGGATAATGAAGGAGTAATCGATAGAGAATTCATTGTGCACAACAATTCTCTATTCTAAATTTTGTGATGCAATGCACAATAGGAATAACTATTTATTTATAGATTTAAGATTTAGGTTAAAATATTATATACTCTCATACCATCCATTAAATGACATTTAAAAACATTAATAAACCCTCTACCACAAAATAATACTATTATTTTCTAGCACACGCTAACTTGAGAAAAATATTTATTCCATTAATTGAATTAAAATATTATTTAATTGAGTTGACCTATAGGATTATTTCTCATTGGTATTAGGAAAACCTTCCTAATGTTCAAGATTACTATCTATCAACAGTTTTGGGTACTCAAGTGAATGAAAATAATGTCTCAATGATTAAAACAACTCACAAACACTCATTGTGAAATATAATCACTTCGTCTCAATATCTCATCATTAAGGTTTCACATTTGTTTCACCAACCTATATGCTCAATGTGTATGTCTTTGAATATCTGAAATAAACATGCCATTACTACACAGACATGTATTTTTGAGAAAAAGTTATATTCCATTCAAAGGGATGAAATATCAGTTTCCATAAATATTAAAGAGACAAATCCTTCTTTGAATTATACATTAATGACATTTCACTTATTACACACCCAATGTATCCAACTTTTCCCTGAACTATTATCATAATGGTTTACTAAATACATCTACATACATGATTTGTGACATGCATTAATAATAATCTTAAAGTCAAAGTACCATCACACATGCTTGCAGTCAAGAATATCTGATGATACAAAAAACATTAAGAGTTTGTACTCAAGGGTCTATTCTCATAATGAACCATCTTAGAGATTCAAAAGTGAATACGTCATGAGAAGAATCCTTAAATACTTATGAGTAATCAAAATCGATAGTATATGTATAATGTTTCCAATCATAGTAAGTTATCCAACAAAAAAACATTATTTATGAAAATCATCATAGAACATCACTGTTCTCATCACAGTAGGGAATTGCTATGAAAAATAAATGCGATGTATAATATATGAATTTATTACATAAATTTCATGTAGAAAAAAGAATAATGTGTAATATAATGTTTTATTAACATTAATTAAATAAAATATACATTTAATAAAATAATAAACAGTTAGTCATAGGACACCAAATCCAATAAACTGACACTGGACTGAAGACAACTACCCATGACCTTCACTCCTCTTAGTCGCACATGATAGTCATGTTTCTACTAAGTCAATGATTTAATCAAAGGCCCTACTACAACATCTTACCTGGAAATACTACTCAGTACAACTTCACATTTCTGAGAAAAATCCCTCAAGAGATAATACTTCCAAAGCATGTGCTTCGTCCAATGACGTTCAATTTCCACTTTTGAAAGAGACACCGCTAAAATTTTATCATAATAGGGCGATATATGGTCTTTAATACTAAATACCACATAAATCTCTTGGATGAAGTTTAGAATCCACACTGCTTATTTAGCTACCTCAGAAGCCACAATATATTTAGACTCTTTTGTATAATTGGTAACAATGACCTATTTTGAGATCTTCTAGTGAAAAACACCTCCATTCAATGTGAATATGTATCTCGTTTTTGAATTTATGTCATATTGATCAGTTTTGAAACTATAATATGCATATAATCTCATGACTAGTTTCTAATCTCCTCCATAAACTGGGAACATATTCTTAGTACATGTAGAGACCCGAAGCTTGACATACATAGACATTACATTACTTTTGTGGAATACTTAATACATAATAAAAACCAACACTCCAGGACCGTAATAGTTTAGTGTCTTTGGAAACTTGGAATATAAACTTCTAGTCATGTTGAAAGATCTTCAACATCTCCCATAATGATCTTCCCCTTTTTGTTTCTTTACCTAAAACCTTTCTTTATATCCTGGGGAAAAGAAAACATAAAAAAGGTGATCTCAAATGCTCAGTAAGGGTAAGCATAGAGAACATAAAACAATCCATAAACATTTGAATGCAAAAGCTTGAGCATAAAATCTAAACATCAAAATATTGAGAAATGACATAAATCTTGGAAATACATAAGGAATATATCAAAAAGGAACATAAATCTTGAAAAAATAGCATGGGAATAAATTATGTAATTGTGGCAACCATTCATCACTTGTTTTGATTTCCATAGTAGCCAAGGCATTGCTGCCAAGACCATCTTAGTGGACAAAGTCCCTTTATGAATCGAGTTCACTCCTCGTTCCAGTCCTGTATCACTGAACCATATTAACTTACCATTCCAAACATGTCTATCTCTTGAGATATAAATCTTTACCCAATGCATTGGAGGTAGATATAGGTCCCACCCATCTCACAATGAAATCATTCTTTCGTGTGCCACAAAATAAACTTAAAACATTCATCATAACCCAAAGAATAAAATGGGTTTCATAAACATCATCCCAAAATCTCATAATCCATAAAAAACAAATATAAATTTCATCATAAGAAATGTGAAACCATGTAAATAATAGAGACATTAAACTTGAAACATACACATATGAAATAATGTCATATTATATGGAAAATGGTTTTGATAAAATATTTGAAATGAATTCTTAAGGAAAATATCCATTCTTCTTCAAAATCATTTTCTGTTCAAAAAATTCCATGCAATTTTAAAAGAATAGGATTTTTTGAAAATAGTCATGAAATATTTTGGAGGAAGCTTCATGAAAATAAGGCTTTATAAAACCGTAAAAATCTTTTCACGCCGTATAAGTTAAAAAACATTCTTCTCGTACTTTTGTCAGAAAAGTCAAAGAGTACCTTGTATGGTAAAAAAAAGAAAGATTCCTTCCATACCATGGGGTAAAGTCAAAATGGGTAAAAAGTACTTTAAACATACATGAAAACACTTTTATAAAACATGGACATGGATGATAACAATAACCCTAGTAAATACTTACGAATAAACAATCTCAGATAGAATGAGATTGGAATAGTTATCCCTTACCTTAGGTCCGATATGCTTCGTACGTATCCGAACCTCCTATATAATGATTTAAATAATGTCATTGACTTATTACAGAATCATATTCATTTTTATGATATCATATATGGTTAACTTATGACTTTATATTACCCGTTCTTTTGTAAATTCCATGTTAAAACAACGTTTTGGGTAAAATCGTTTTATTTATTGTACGAATTTGTTGTTCTTGATATTATTATTACTTATATCTTGAATTAATTACTTAAAGAATGTAAATCATGATTTATATGTCATATATATATTCAGTATATATATATATAATAGATATATAAATGAAATGAAATACACCGTTCATGGAGACGGTATACCGTACGTACGCATGAACGCTATTTTTTTTGTTTCCTTATTGAATTAATTAGATGACATACATATATATATATATATACATTAATCCAGTATAATTATTGTGTCATATATTTCATGATTACTTATTATATTTACTTTATAATCATTCTTGAATTGTTAACATGGAAAATGAATCTCATCGCGTCGTGGAGACGTCAATCCGTATGTATGCACGAGCGATGATATCGTTGCCATATTTATTGAATGGAATTAGAGGGGATGATATAATATCTTAGAATAAGTATGATGTTATAATAATCATATATAGTTATTCTCCACACCATTATACCCATCCAAGTAAGGTGGTGGTGGAAAAATAGATTACACCACGGCCTGGAGACGGTATTCCGTACGTACACACGCACGGTGATTTCGTTTTCTGTAGGATGGATAGAAGGTGAAATAGGTTCGTTTCATATTTATAATAACATATCAGTATATTATAGATACTAATGTTATTACTTTATAATGAAACAACTAAATAAGAATAAGTTGAAGAAGAAAGAAACTTGAAAGAATCGTTAGAAGAGATTACCTCTTCTTCGATGCACCTCTTTTAAGCTTCCTCTTAAGGAAGTAGAGTTGGTCTTTTGAGAATAACAGAACCTCCAAAATGTTTCTAGGGAAGTTTTGAAGATAAATGGTTAGGGTTTGGCCATGCTTCAAGGCTCAAAAGGGTGTGAAGAGAAGAGGGAAGGGGTGCCCTTTTTATAAGGGAGGAGAGGGGCACCTTTGGAAAAACTTAAAATATTATTTTATAATAAAGTCATATTCGGTTTTTAATAGCTCCAAATTAATTTATTTCGAAGATAAGGTGGGAATGGATCTAAATAATCTCATAAAATAGATTTTATACAGGTTTGGGTCATTATATTAACCTTATCTTTTAGTTTTAACTCTTAGTTAATTAGATTGACATTTATCATGTCACTTTGTATTTTTATATTATATAGTTAATAAACTTACCATATACATCCCAGTGACCCCCCAAGTGGTCCATTAATAACACACCTATCATGATATAATTATCTTGGACGAACCGTAGATTTTTAGGAATATAATAACAATTAATAATATAATATTTGTTTTAAAAACTATTTTATGACAATTTTGACACTATTTGGTAATGGATTTTTGTGAAAATCATAACAGCATGATTAGTTCCAAAAAAGTTAATTAATTAAATAATTACATGTAATATTAACCTAGAAAATTATTTTAATTCATAAAAAGTCTCAAATTACATTTATTTGGGTATTTATAACATAAATTATTTTAATATTTCATTATTTAGGTAAATACTGCATCACCATTGGGTCATAAATAACTTAACTTATTTAATGGCTAAAAATTATAAATAAAATACTATTAGATAGGAAATATTTTTATCTTTCTAATTAATATTTATAGTCGAATTTATCTTATGTATAATCTTATATTAAAAACGATTTAGTTATTAAACTTTGATTCTAACTATTTTAACCCTTCTTTAAATAAATTAATAATAAATGTCCTAATCTAATCCAAGTGGACCTAAATGGACATATTTTATTCTCAAGGTTGTTTTGGTCAAATTACACTTATCCAATAGAATTAGGACATGTCTTAGGGTAATAATAATATCATTTTACCCTTAATTACCCTATTTACTTTTAACCGTGGTAAATAAAAGAAAAAAGTTACTATTCACCAAAAATTATTTTCATCTTATTGAACCAAATTTTAGTCCTTGATATTAACCGTTCCTCTCATATTTTCGAAATTCTACTCACAGAAGCGGTAAAATTAAGTTTTATGTGAATTTCCAAATTCTCCTAGGAGGTGGGTAAAAGACGGTGAAAAGTTAAATAAATTTTTTATATATCTAAAATTATTATAAAATGACTTCAATGAATTACATTGAACTTATATAGGTATTATGTATCAATTTTTACCTAAAATAAATTTAAATAAAATAAATTATTATTTAAATAAAAAGTCGGTTTTTGAATAGTAACCTAGTGTTTTCACTATTCATAAAAAATTGAAAGTTTTCAGAAAAATACCCAAAAATCACCCTAGGATAATTTCAATATTCTAAATGCAAAAATGAAGTCCATTTCGAAAGATAAAATTTATAAAATTTCAAAAAGTGAGTATTACTATTCATAACGGCTAGTTTATATAACATATCGTTGTTTAGCGAAACTCGGTATTGCGTACAACACACACTATGGTTGAAGGTCGCGATTGCGTGTAATGCAAGCCAAGTTAGGGATGTGTTTCACGCAAGATCCTTTTGGTGTATCATACAACACAAGACTATAATGAAATTAAAAAGAATATTTTTCATAAAATCTCAGGGTGTTACATTCTACCCCCTTAAAATGAATTTCGCCCTCGAAATTTGTCGGGGTTATAAATAGTTTACTACTCGATAGTTTCTTTAATAGAAACCCACTTTGTTAAAAGGAATACCAAAACATGACTTTAAAAAATAAAGTATGGAACGTAACGGTTACCTAATTTAACTAATCACTGGGTTTCGACATAGGAGAACATAGGTGAAAATATGGATATGGAAGAGAAATCTAACTGTCATGTTCTGATGGGGAGTGGTAGAGAACATGGCTATTAAGAGGCCAACAAGGCCATAAATTTGTGATGTTCTAAGGTACCATCTGATTCATCAGATATGAGGGCACTAGGACAACATTTTTTGGTTTTCAAGATCATTTCCCTAATGTTGAAGAATTTTCGAATTAAAAGAAATACTTACTTGATTTTGGTACAATCTCACCGTTGTTCGTGCCTTGAAAAATTTTCCACTTCATCTCGTAAATAAATGAAGTTGAATTTGTCATTCATGAAGTATTAGCAGATCATGTGATAGAATTATGAGTCATTCCATCTATTTCAAACAAAAGGTTTGAAAAATTAATCAAATTTACGTAAGTCCATCTATGGTGTGGTTAATCGTATATGATTCCAAAAATGGACTTATACATAATCTATCATACCGCTTAATAAAATAAAACTAGTTTATACTAACTAGGGACTTTTTGTAGGCTAGTGGTAGGCGATAAAGGCCTGTCACACTTGGTTGTGGGTTCGATTCCCACATCCTTGTCCGACGTGACGGGTTGTCGCCCGTCCTACGAGTTGTCCTTTTTCTAAATCTATACTATTATAACATTCTATCAATATTATCGAAAAAAATTTCTATCCTTAAATAATACTAACTTATGTTCAACATAATCCATTCGAATCTTTAGGTTTATCCAAAATACTTCTTTCCAAACTCATAGTATAAAGATAATGATTACTAAAAAGGTCATATAACAAGAATGTGAATACCATCATTTATACGATATATCTTGTTGGTCACATTCCAAATATGTGAATACCATAATCATGTATTCTCTTGAAAAATGAATACCCGTTGAACCTTAGTGAAAACACGAATTCTGTCAAAAGTTAATTATTTCCACATACCAAAATCCCAAAAATTCTATATACTCAAACCATGATATCCCTTAGTCCTTATATCAATCATGAGCTCATTTCATTTTTTTATTATCCATTCATTATGCGCATATCATCTTCTTTCCAAAAATATCTCAATCACTTTCCATGTTTACTGGTACCATAAAATTATTGAAAACCACAATAGACCAATACATAAATATTCTAATATTCCACGATACTATATACAACATTATTTTGGAATCCCATTACATAAACACTTAATCATTCCACCACATCATTTTTATATTCAAAATCGCCCATAATGATCGCATGTGACTTCCCTTTGTCATTTTCCTTAAGTGGTTGCTCATGTCGATCATCATTAACCCTTATATTAGGGCATTGATTAGCATAATTCCCCATTTCATTGCACTTGAAGCATTGAAGTGTTGGTGGTGTGTTCTCTGTAGTCTTTTCTTTATTCACATCATTAGCAACCCTTTTAACATTACTTCGACACTCAGCTACTCGATGAACTTCTTTTCCACACTTAAAAACATTTTCTAATCCCTTGAAGAAAATCTCCACCATGCTTCTTTCCACACTTTGGGCATCAAGAAACATTCATCTTCTCTTCACCATTGTTCTGAGATTTCTCCTTGAACTCCATCTTTCATTTCTTGTCCAAACCATGAGATGGATATGTAACACCAAATTCAATTTCTACCTTGATTGCACAACACACAATTTCATCATAGCTAATGTAGTCTCTTATAGCCAATGCCCTTCGAAGACTTGGTTTTAAGCCACTGAATAATCGACCAACTTTACTTTTAGGTTGAATGATAAAGCCAGATGCATACCTTGAAAGCCTCGTAAAATATGCTTCATATATACCAACAAATTCATCATCCTTTTGCTTAAGCTCAAGGAACTCCTTTTCCAACTTTTTTCGAAGAATACGAGGGAATTACTTAATGAAAAACAAGTTCTTAAAATCATCCCATTCCATGGATTAAATTCCATCTTGGGGCCTTGTATTCTTAATTAGAGTCCACCACTGGTCTGCTTCACCTTCTAAATGGTAAAGAGCTAGAATGACTTTATCATGTTCCGAACAACGAAGTATGGAAAATATCTTTTCAATGGTACTGATCCATTGTTCAGCAACAAGTGGATCATAAGACCCATTGAAAGAAGGTGGACGTTGCCTCATGAAGGACTCAATAGAATATTGTTCCCTTCTCTGCTCATTCGGAAGTCTAGAATGATTCATAGCTTGCGTAAGTATAGCAATAAGATTTTTCACTCCATCTCCCATAACATTGGTTTGTTCAGGAGTACAATCATTGCATTTTCCATTACATTGATCAACACGGTTCCTTCGGGTTCCAACCATCGTCTAAAACCCAAAAAGAATAGTGTGAGAGGCAAAAATCATGCTAGGGAAAACAACATAATAAAGGGGGAGTACCTTCGATATCTAACATCTTAGGTTTAATTCTAATATCATTACCATAATTCTAGGACTATAACCTATACTTATACTTAACCTTAGGGACATCCCTAGACATACCTTAGAAATATCTCTAGGGATATCACTAACATTTTCTCATCCTAGTTTCTAAAGGATAACTAAACCTTTCCTCTGATACCAACTGTAGAGACCCGAAGCTTGATGTACATGGAAATTACATTACTTTTTTGGAATACTTAATACATAAAAAAAACCAACACTCAAGGACCGTAATAGTTTAGTGTCTTTGGAAACATGGAATATAAACTTTTAGTCATGTTGAAAGATCTTCAACATCTCCCATAACAATCTTCCCGATTTTGTTTCCTTACCTAAAAACTTTCTTTATATCATGGGGAAAAGAAAACATAAAAAGGGTGAGCTCAAATTCTCAGTAAGGGTAAGCATAGAGAACATAAAACAATCCATAAATATTTGAATGCAAAAGCTTGAACATAAAATCTAAACATCAAAATCTTGAGCAAAGACATATATCTTGGAATTATGTAAGGAATATATCATAAAGGAACATCAATCTTGAAAAAGTAGCATGGGAATAACTCATGTAATTTTGGAAACCATTTAGCACTTGTTATGATTTCCATAGTAGCCAAGGCATTGCTGCCAAGACCATCTTAGTGGACAAAGTCCCTTTCTGAATCGAGTTCACTCCTCGTTCCAATCCTGTATCACTGAACCAGATTAAATTACCATTCCATCCATGTCTCTCTCATGATAAATAAATCATTACCCAATGCATTGGAGGGAGATATAGTTCCCACCCATCTCATAATTAAATCATTCTTTCGTGTGCCACAAAATAAACTTAAAACATTCATCATAACCCAAAGAATAAAATGGGTTTCATAAACATCATCCCATCATCTCATAATCCATATAAAATAAATGGACATTTCATCATAAGAAAAGTTAAACCATGTAAATCATAGAGACATTAAACTTGAAACATACACATATGAAATAATGTCATCTTAGATGGAAAATGGTTTTGATAAAACATTTGAAATGAATTCTTGTGGAAAATATCCTTTCTTATTCAAAATAATTTTGTTTTCACAAAATTGCATGAAAATTTAAAAGAATAGGATTTTGTTGAAAATAGTCATGAAATGTTTTGGAGGAAGCATCATGAAAATAAATATTTATAAAACCGTAAAAATAATTTCATGCCGTATAAGTTAAAAAACATTCTTTTCGTACTTTTGTCGAAAAAGTCAAAAAGTACCTCGTATGGTAAACACAAGAAAGATTCCTTTCAAACCACGGGGTAAAAGTCAAAATGGGTAAAAAGGACTTTAAACATACATGATAAAACTTTTATAAAACATGGACATGGATGATAACAATAACCCCAGTAAATACTTACGAATAAACAATCTCAGATAGAATGAGATTGGAAAAGTTATCCCTTACCTTAGGTACGATATGCTTAGTACGTATCCAAACCTCTTGTATAATGATTTAAATAATGTCCTTGACTTATTATAGAATCATATTCATTGTTATGATATCATATATGGTTCACTTATGATTTTATATTGCTCGTTCTTTTGTAAATTCCATGTTAAAGAAGCGTTTTGGGTAAAAACATTTTATTTATCGTATAGATTTGTTGTTCTTGATATTATTATTACTTATATCTTGATTTACTTACTTCAAGAATGTAAATCATGATTTATATATCATATATATATTCAGTACATGTATATATAATAGATAGATAAATGAAATGAAATACACCGTTCATGGAGACGGTAGGCCATACGTATGCATGAACGCTATTTTTTTTGTTTCCTTATTGAATTAAGTAGATGACATACATATATATATATATACAAAAATCCAGTAGAATTATTGTGTCTTATATTTCATGATTACTTATTATATATACTTTATAATCATTCTTTAATTGTTAACATGGAAAATGAATCTCATCGCGTCGTGGCGATGGTAATCCGTACGTACGCACGAGCGATGATATCGTTCCCATATTTATTGAATGAAATTTTAGGGGATGATATAATATCTTAGAATCAGTATGATGTTATAATAATCACATATAGTTATAATTTACACGATTATACCCATCCAAGTAAGGTGGTGGTGGAAAAACAGATTACACCACGGCGTGGAGACAGTATTCCGTACGTATGCACGCGCGGTGATTTCGTTTTTCATAGGATGGATAGAAGGTGAAATATGGTTGTTTCATATTTATAATAACATATCAGTATATTAGAGATATTTATGTTATTAATTTATAATTAAACAACTAAATAAGAAGAAGTTTAAGATGAAAGAAACTTGAAAGAATCGTTAGAAGAGATTACCTCTTCTTTGACGCACCTCCTTTAAGATTTCTCTTAAGGAAGTAGAGTTGGTCTTTTGAGAAGACAATAACCTCCAGAATGTTTCTAGGGAAGTGGAGAAGAGAAATGGGCAGGGTTTATCTGAGCTTCAAGGCTCAAAAGGGTGTGAAGAGAATAGGTAAGGGGTGCCCTTTTTATAAGGGAGGAGAGGGGCACCTTTGGAAAAACTTAAATTATTATTTTATAATAAAGTAATATTCGGTTTTTAATAGCTCCAACGTGATTTATTTAGAATATAAGGTGGGTATGAGTCTAAATCCTCTCAAAAAATAGATTTTAGACAGGTTTGGGTCATTATATTAACCTTATCTTTTAGTTTTAACTCTTAGTTAATTAGATTGACATTTACCATGTCACTTTGTATTTTTATATTATATAGTTAATAAACTTACCATATGCATCCAAGCGACCCCCAAGTGGTCAATTAGTGATACAACTATCAGGATATAAGTATGTTGGCCGAACCTTAGTTTTTTAGGAATATAATAACAATTAATAATATAATATTTGTTTTAAAAACTATTTTATGTCAATTTTGACACTATTTGGTAATGGATTTTTGTGAAAATCATAAAAGAATGATTTGTTCGAAAAACGTTAATTAATTCAATAATAACATGTCATATTAACCTAGAAAATTAGTGTAATTCATAAAAAGTCTCAAATTACATTTATTTGGGTATTTATAACATTAATTATTTTAATATTTCATTATTTAGGTAATTACTGCATCACCATTGTGTCATAAATAACTTTATTTATTTATCATCTAAAAATTATAAATAAAATACCATTAGGTAGGAAATATGTTTATATGTCTAATTAATATTTATAGTCTAATTTATCCTATGTATAACCCTATATTAAAAATGAATTAGTTATTAAACTTTGATTTTAACTATTTTAACCATTCTTTAAATAAATTAATAATAAATGTCCTAATCTAATCCAAGTGGACCTAAATGGACATATTTTATTCCTAAGTTTTTTTTCGGTCTAATTACACTTATAAAATAGAATTAGTACATGTGTTAGGGTAATAATAATATTATTTTTACCCTTAATTACCCTATTTACTTTTAACTGTGGTAAATAAAAGTAAAAAGGTATTATTCACCAAAAATTATTTTCATCTTATTGAACATCATTTTAGTCCTTGATATTAACCGTGTCTCTTGGTTTTTATAAATTATACTCATAGAAGCGGTAAAATTAAGTTTTATGTGAATTTCCAAATTCTCCTAGGAGGTGGGTAAAAGACGGTGAAAAGTTCAATAAAATTTTTATATATCTAAAATTATTATAAAATGACTCCAATGAATTACATTGAACTTATATAGGTATTATGTATCAATTTTTAACTAAAATAAATTTAAATAAAATAAAAAATTATTTAAATAAAAAGTTGGTTTTTGAATAGTAACCCAGTGTTTTCACTATTCATCAAAAATTGAATGTTTTCAGAAAAATACCAAAAATTCACTCTAGGATAGTTTCGATATTTTGAATCCAAAAATTAAGTCCATTTCGAAAGATAAAATTTATAAAATTTCAAAAAGTGGGTATTACTATTCATAACTGCTAGTTTATATAACATATCGTTGTTTAGCGAAACTCGGTATTGCGTACAACACACGCTATCATGGAAGGTCGCGATTATGTGTAATGTAAGACACGTTAGGGATATGTGTCGTACAAGCTCCTTTTGTTGTAGCGTACAACACAAGACATTAATGAAATAAAAAAGAATATTTTTCATAAAATCTCGGGGTGTTACAGTACACCTCATACAATAAAGGATAGTCTTGATTCCTTTCAATGGTGGTCATCTGGATCAGCTTGATATCTTCTTACCACACATAATATGTATGTGGCATCTAGCCTCATAAATATCATACCATACATGAATGATCGAATGGATGATGCATAGAGAATCCATTTTATTTCTGTTTCTTTCCTCTTGGGATTGAGGACACATTTTTCTGGAATGTTGAATGCCATGTGACACTAGAAACAATACCCTCTTGGATTGTTATATTCCTAATCTCTTCAATATATTGTCAATGTAAGTAGTTTGACTTAGGATGATAAACCTCATAGATCTATCATGATGCATCTTGATCCCAAAAATATATACTACCTCACCCAAGTCATATATTGGGAATCATTTAATCAACCATACCTTAACAGACTATAAGACAAGTATTTCATTTTTAATGATCAATTTGTCATCAAAATATACTTTTAGGAAAGAAACTTTACTCCCAAAAAACCATTTATAGACACACATCTCACATTGATTCTTTATGGAAACAAATTCTAAAATGGTCTCATCAAAATGATTGTTCCATGACCTGGATTCTTTCTTTAATCCATAAATGGATATTTGAAACTGGAATAATTTATTGGAATCCTTTATAAAAATAAATGCTTGTGTCATATAGACATATTCCAGAAGGTTCTTACTATGGAAGTCTATTTTTACATCCATTTTCAAAATCTAAAAATCAAGAAATCCATAATGGAATGTAGAATTCTGATAGACTTTCTCAATAAAATTGTTTAAAAATTTCTATAGTATTTGATTCCTTGAGGCTTCTTAAACCATTTTGAAACTAGTCACGCCTTATAGGTATTGAATTGTTATTACATGTCTAGTCAATTATTGAATACCCATTGTTAACTAAATGGATTTAGATCTACTGGATGGTCTACCAATATCTAGACTTAGTTTTCGTACATGGAATCGATTTTAGAATTCATGGCATCTTGCCTATTCGAAAAATATGCACCACTTACTACATCCGTGGAGGTTAGAGTATCATTATGATCAACTAATAATCAGTAATAGTCCTTGGTTACAAAAAAACATACTGTTCTAGTTCCCTAACCTCTCTAGTACTTCTACACAACAATTGTCTCAGAAAAAATTTATTATCCCACAGGCCTTTCTGGAATTTATTATTGTGCCAACAATTTTTTATCATGATCATGGAATTAATCAAATTCCATTTCATTCCCAATATCCTTTCTAGAGATAATATAACCCTCAATAAATGGGGATATCTTTCAACAAAACCCTTATTTTTTAAAGGGTTTTATAGGTCGTATCCATTTATTTTTTGGGATACCCTATAAATATACACTTTTCTCCATGAGGTGAAAGCTTGTGACTTGAAGAGGCCTTAAAAATGCTTCATAACCCTACACATGTAATTCAACATGGGCTACTTTCCATTCAATAATTGTTCTAGTGTATCATGTTTGTCTTTAGTTGGAACTTGTTTTAGTTTGCAATCTTATGTTTGTAATGTGTATCCCCAAAAGGATAATTGATGACTAGAATGACTCATTATTAATCTCACTATGTACAACATGGTGTGGTTCCTCATTTATATTACACCATTCCAACAAGGAGTGTAAGAAGGAGTGTGTTGTTATAGTATTGAAAACTCTCATAAGTAACCAATGAAGTCTCTATTAAGATATTTCCACCACAGTCTATGTAGAGTTTCTTAATCTTCATACCAAGATGTTTCTCAACTTCATTATTTTATTTCATGAATTTATCAAAAGAATCTGGCTTATACATCATTATGTAAACTTATACATATCTATTAAAATCATCAGTAAAGGTTATACAGTATGAGTACCCACCCATTTCCTTAATAGGAAATGGTCCTCACACATCAATATAAACTAAACCAAGAATCTCTTTAGCTCTTTCACCTTTCCCACTAAATGAGGCTTTGATCATTTTTCCTTATAAACTTGTGTAACAAACACCAATTGGTTTCAGTTCAAAATTATCTAAATATCCATCTTTATGAAATATAGTTAAGTGTTTTTTATTTATATGACCTTACTGGTGATGCCAAAGTTAGGTGTGGTATGATCCATGTGTAGTAATTCCATAATTGAATTCCATTACTTGGTTCATGTAATCCAACATTTAAAGATCATAATTTTAATGTTCCTTACCATGAAAAATTATATCTTTACAAAATAATTAAAATTTATTCCAAATTTTGAAGATAAATCCACCTATATCTAGTCTGGATATATAAATAGTGTTTTTAATAATTTAAGTGACAATATAATATCCCTTTAAAACTAAGATCTTTATTTTTGGCAATGTGATGTGGTATATCCTGATAGCTATAATAGAAAGTTTAGATATTTTGGCTTCTCATAGATCTACCTCCTCTCGATCAATCTTTCTAAATCTACTTGGTTCATGTACTTGAATACATATATGATCACCAAAAGCTGTATCTAATACACAATTTTTCAAAATAGATAAATTTCACTCAATAAAAAATACACATGAACCTCCCCCTTACTTCTTTGATTGGGTGCAGTTTTTCTTCTAGTGGCCCTTCTAACTACATGTGAAATAGACAACATCATGTTCTCTTGATTGCTTCTTGATATTATTTTTTTTGGAAGTGAGTGAAGAGGAATTAGGGTTAAAGTGCTTCGAATTGCCTTTATGTTTGATCAGTATAATTATGGGAGGATTTTAACACAGTGTATCCTTATCTACTTAGCGAAGGATTGTAAAAATATTTGGCAGAGAATTATTAATGTTGTTAACATTAAGATTTAAAAAAAGCTGGATAATCACTGAGGGGGTGATTCTATAGTTATATTGGTGACCAATTATTTAGGGATTTTAAACCCTAGAACCTCTAGGTTCTCAATTCATATAGTGAGCATTATTATGTGAGGCCCAACTGGGGAACCCTCTCCAAGATTTCTAAGAAAAAGTGAATTGCATATCTCAAAACTCTCTTATATAACTCTCTCCTAGTAGAGACCCATATGTTTCTCAACCATGATATACACATCCCTATTTTTGTGGGGCTTTAGGATTTCTCTAGACATTTATGAAACCATTAAACATTAAATATTTACCACATAATTAATTTTTTCATAGTTAGGGAACTCTCCATCACTTTCCTCTTTAGAAATCTGAACAATAATTGAGAATTATAGTGTAGCATCCCAAACCTATTTCCTCTCAATAGTTCCTCAAAATGGTGGGATATAAGACATAAAGAGTGCCTCCTCGAGTGCCATAGGATTCCAACGAGCAGATGGGTAATAGGGTGTGTCCGTGGGGAGACTATTACCTCATAAAACAGAGTGAGAAATGATGAAAAAGATAGAAAATAAATAGTAGAAATAGAATTATCAACCACCATAATAATTTTAATAAATCATAAAAGATGAATAATAATAAGCAGAATATGAATAAATAGTGTATACCAATGATGATGTTTTATAGCATGTAACTATTCTAAATAATAGTACATGGGAAACATGGGATACATGCATATACATCATGCAATAAAAAAATTAAAAACAGGAAAAAGTAATACTATAAGAATCACAAGAATAAGATCGATCCAATTCCCCCATACACCATCCTATAACTGTAAATCAGGAATCCTATGTGGGCCACTTCCCTTTATCTAAAATAGAAATCATGAAATCTTCTTTGGTAGAAAAGGAAGACCAAGTAGTAAGTGGGATAAAATCTAAGTAATCCACCACTAATGATGTTTAGATCTATATATTTGATGAAATAAATAAATAAAAAGTGTGACATAATAAATAATAAATCAATGAAATAGATAAACAAATAATTAACACATCGGATTAGGTTTTTAAATGGATACCCGATTGATTCTATCCACTTCAGCCTACATCGTTAGTATGAATTAAGGAAAAACCCATATATGTATTAATTTAAATATATGGTCCAACCAAAATTATACAAGAATTTCATACAAACCACAAGCATGTGATTTGGATTAGTTTCCATGTTCCCAGAATATCATTCAAGCATTCTCATAATTTAAATAAGAGGTATCACATGTAAATATAGACATGAAAATCATTTCGTTAAATCTAATGTGGCATCCCGAGCCTGTCTAAGGACATCCATATGGAATCTAAAGTGTCACTGTAGGAGCCACTGATATAACCAAAACCACTGAGTTAATTCGTGGTGACCCATAATGGAATCCCTTATATCAATCATGGCATCTTAAACTCTGAGTTCTTACCAAGTTTCTCAAATAAGGGACTAAGTATCACTCGAGTCATGGCGTAGCCATATTTCTGCTGGATCCGTCAACAGTTTCTCCCTTGGGGAGTTTGTGTCACCCAAGATTATAAGCAAAACATCCCAGAGATCCCATCCAAGGAAATCCAAGGCTCACTTCTAGCATGTCAAGAAAATCAAATCCCAGCACAAAAAGTCCATCCATGGAGTCCTTAAGTCTAGACTCATGTTCTCTCTTAGACTACATGCAGATAAGGCATAATAACAAAGTCACATATCATAACATGAAATTTTACAATCACATTTTATCAAAAGAATTTCAATAGAACATGATAAAAAAATGTATCAAAGTAATATAATTCAAGCCAATCTATTATGACATAATACATAGGCACACAGAACTAAAAAACGTGCTAAAAGTATAAGTCAACTGAAAAAAGTATGTATAAATCATAGAAAATGATGCTACAAATAATACAGAAATGGAAACAAGCATAAGAAATTACATAATGTAAAAAACATGATGCCTAGTAAATAAACATGAAATATAGGCCTAGAAAAAGGGGACCTACCTCATGGATTTAAATTTATACCAATGAAATTTATAATTTTAATGAATTTATCATAGGTAAAAAACATGCAAACATATTTTAACATCCCAAGTCCTGGGAAAATAAGCTAGTAAATATGGGAACATCCATGGGTTGACTCCCAAGTCCGGAAAAATGACTTTAGATGTGGTTCTCCATACACTAGGGTCATAATAATCATGAATAAACACTTAGATTTGTTTATTTATCATTATAAGGGATCCACTGGAAGGGTCTAGTGCATGAAACACCGACACATCATTTCAAAATCAATGAAACAAGAAGTAAATTCCTATAAAACCTAGATTGTTGTATTGGTAATACACTCATCAATTTTAGAAGGATGAATCAATCAAGAGTGGAAGAAATCGACGAAATAACCCAACTCCCTGGAAATCGAGAAAAATCAGTCATAGCTAAATAACTCAATAGAGGATGGAATAAATTTAAAATAGAATGGAGAGGATCATAGATCTGAGAAAGAGAATTAAAATGGATTCTGTAATGAGATATTTGGATGAAGAATGAAAGAGATATATAAAAAAATATGGAGGAGGAGAAGAGACCTTATGCCTGAGGGAGGAGCAGATGGTCTGCATGAATTAAACGGAGCAAGAATAATGGTAAAAAACACTCATTAAGGGAAAAAATGGAATTTCACCAACACAGGAAGGGGAACACAGTTTGGGAACATGGTTGGCCAAACTGTGCACCAACCGTGAGAATGGCCTCTATCCAAGGGGAAAGAAGAACCACATGACCTTACACCTAGGGTTTCATGGTTGCACAAAAAATATGTGTCCCTCAACATCCCACGAATTCACCCAGCACAGTTAAGGAAATCGTGCGGGCTAAGATATACCATTTTTACTAACTATGCAGCCCAATCGACCTCTTCAATATTCCGGTCTCCAAGATCTGAATGAGCTCCACATGCCCTCAAGACATCCTCAACTCCATTAGGAATTATTAATAAGGAAACTGAAGAATAAAAAAATGATCCATACCTCTGAGAATATATGAGACATTATATCCTCTGCTCCTTAAGACAACCCGTCCCTGAATATCCCTTCCAAGGGTGGTAAGATATAATTTGTGAATAGTTCCGGCCACTACGTAGGTACATCATCCTCTCGCTCCTAGGTCTTGTCTTGTACGTGTGTGTTCTTCCATAGAACCCAGACTCGTTGAACTAACATGCCTAGTATATCCTTCATGCACTGATCAACAATTCATATCAGATAGTCCTCAACTGATATATCTGACTCCATATCAATACGTTTAGGTTAAATCAATTGAAATGGGCCATTATTATACCATATATTCTATGATACGTGGAATACATAATACATGGCATGATACCTTTTAGAAATTGATATGATACTAGACCAAATCTCTCTACTCTATTGAAAGGCCTGAAATAACAAGGTGATAACTTTCATTATGTCCTCATTCATCAATGAACCAATCTAGGTAATAAACATAGAAAACATGATGTACCACCTAAAACTCTAGAGGTCAAAGGAAAAGATATGTATAATATTTCTACCTAGTTTTAGTTGTATCCATATTCTTTTAAACCAATTTAACCTTCTCTAAACTCTCCTGAACAAGACAAGGACCCAATATAGCTACATCAGCGACCTCTAACCAGCACAAAGGAGAACTGAACGACCTACCTTAAAGGGAATCCTACAGATCCATTTGATGTTTTTCTAAGATATTTTGTTATCATGAAACTCCGTAAGGGGTATATTATTTTCCCAAAAACCTCCAATTTCAAGGATACATGCTCAAAGAATATATTACAACACCTATATCATCTGCTCAATCTACCCATTAGTCTGAGAGTGATATCCTGTACTCAAGAGAACCTTTGAACCAAGTTAATTTTTTAAAACTTGCATGAAACATGATATAAAGTGGGATTATCCTTCCAAAATGATATAATGTGGGACACCATGAAGGCTCACTATCTCATAGATGTATATCTTTCTTGGATCATTAACACAGAACATTTCTCGGATCGGTAGAAAGTGTATGACCTTGGTTAACCAATCGATGATCCCCATAACATATTTCTTACTCAAGGGGATCTCAGAAATCGAGTCACAAAATCAATTGTGACAAGATTCTATTTCCACTCTAAAATGGAGAGTGTCTATATAAGTATAGTATGTCGTTCTTGCTCTACCTTCCCCCACTGACAAGTGGAGAATCAAGTGATGAAACCTACTATCTGTCTCTTTATACTATGAAACAAATATTTCAAACATATATATCTACACATATTTTTATGCCTATAATTAATTTCCCAAATAGAGGCATGAGATTCCCGCATTAACTCTTCCAATATACCAGAATACAACCATATACACCCATAGAAGAGTAGGGTCTCACTCTTGAAAATTGTCCAATCAGGAGGTGGTTTCTCTCATGTGGCACTACCCTCAAGGTTATCCCTTATGAATATGATAATAGCCTCATCTGGATCAACTCCAAAAGAGAGGATGTCACTTCCATAACATTGAATATTGGTTTCCCACACTATTCCTGAACCTCAAGATGTATCTTAGAGAAAATAACCATCCATTTCAACTCACTGTAGGCCTCCTTGATGGATTGAATCTGTGTCTTATGGATCAAGGAATCAACTAAATTTTTTCAATTTCTTGGTATATAATAAAACTAAAGATTGAAGGGTTTTTAGTATTCTACCCACCTCTGTTGTGTCCGATTTAAGTCTCGATGCATAGATATGTATTTTTGACTATTATAATCCATGTAAAAAATTAATAAATCACCCAAAATCCTATTCTTATATAACAATATTTAATTAAATTCAAAAACTATATCAAGTTCATGAGTGGGTTAATCTTTCTCATGAGGTCTCAACTGAAGGTACCCATATGCTACAACCTAATCCCCCTGCATCAGAACTTCCCCTATCCAGATTTTAGAGGCATCACAATAGAAAATATAGAATATTCCTTCCTCATGAAGAATTAGGATTTATGATCAAGTTGTTCTCCCCTTTAACTTCTATAAATCTATATTTAAATCTTTACACAAGTTGAATTTCACACTCTTCTTGGCCAATCCAGTAAATGAGGATTAAATTCATGATAAACCTGGAGGAATTACCTATGATAGAAGGATTTCCACAAGAAACTGGGTATTTAAAACACATTATTAGGTTGTTCCCATGAAATTATAGTTCTCACCTTCAGTGGGTCAACAAATATTCCTACCTCATATATAATATGACCAAAAAAGTGAACCATGATGAACTATATGTGGCATTTACTAAGATTCAGGCATAGATGGTTCTCTCTCAGTGTAATCAGTAGGATATCAAGATGGATGGAATGGTTTTGTATGGTGTGTGAATACCAAAGGATTTTAATCTATCAATACCACCACAAAGGAATCAAGATACAGGTTAAAAACCATATTTATCAGATCCATAAAGACTACCGGTGTGTTCATCAGACCAAACAACATAACAAAAAAATTGTATAATCTATACCTAATATGGAATACTCTACATGATTTTTATGATGGCCTCATATGGAATTGATGATATCCCAACCTCAAATCAATGTTGGAGAAAACATTTTCTCCTTGAAACTTTTCAAAGAGTTCATCAACACATGGTAGTGGATATAGATTATTTACTGTAAGCTAGTTCAGTCAGCAAGAATCTTTGTATAATCTAAGGTTACCATCTTCCTTATTGGTTAAAAAGACTAGTGAAACCCATGGTGATATGGTTGGATGGATAGAACCCTTATCATCATGACCATTAAGTTACTTCTTGAGTTCTTGGATCTATGTGGGTTCCATTCAATAAGGAGGAACATACACTAGTGACACACCTGAAACTAGCTCTATAGTGAACTCAACCTCTCTCTTAGGAGGTAAGTTATGGAAATATTAGGGGAAGGTGTCCCTGAAACATTCCAAAAAACGATGGAATTCCATGAATGATGTTCCTTACACACTCATATAGAGACTATCCATTTTGGCTATCACTCCACCTAGAAATCCACTTGGGCACAATATGGCTCAAGCCATTCCATAATGATAATGAATTCAAAGATGATCATCTCAAGGATAAATAAAATCCATAAGAAATGGTACCCAACTATGTCAGTGGGGAACTACTGACACTAGAGAATGACCTATGTTCTAATCCCTAATGGTGTGTAGAGATACATAATTCCAAACAAGTACTCAATTTGAAGGCCTAGACTTTCCACAACCATATATGATATAAAATAATGTGATGTACTAGTTTCAAAAAAGGGAAGAAAATAACATAGAGACGACTAAAATAATACCTTATGCAATATAAATCCTTATAATTTTATTCTAGAGAAGAGGCTACACAACATAAATATGGCCTGAACCACAACCTTGAGATGCTTCCGGAATATATTGAGCATTTTCACTCTATTGACGTTGAACCTATAAATCATAAATAACTCAACCACAAATAGTACCCCCTCATCCTGATTCGCTCATAGCAGACTATCTCCCATTCTGACATAGATTCATGGATCATATACCTAATAGAGTTTTTTGTACGGATCCCCTATCCCTAGATGCTGGAGAAAAATATCAGTAGAAGCGCTGAATGTGACCCATCCTCCCACAAAGTTATCACTCCATCAACATCATCATGAACTGGGGCATTTTATGGACTAGTCTTCTACACTTGTGACATGCCACATGACTGCCTGTGTGTGCCACTTAGATGTTACTTCCCCCACATGAAACCTCGAAGTGGCAGTTCATACTTCTTGATGAACCATAGAACTTTCTCTGAACCATGCTTCCCTAGATCTGATTTTCATCTTCTCTGATATTATGTTCTATGATTAGGGCCTGATTCACTATCTCTATAAAGGGAGGAAACTGAAATATGTTCACATACGAGAAGACAACGTAAACAATCATATCCTCAAAACAACTCACATTCATCAACTCATCTCTGTTCAGAGATTAAGTGAAACACTGGAGCTTAGTAAAGAGATAATAATAATAATATACGTTCATTATGCCCTGATGAAGATGCATAAAATACATAGCATGGTTCTCTCCCAAATTATTTGGGAAGAAGTGGTCATAAAAGGATTTTAGTAATTCTACCTAGACCATACCTCAATGAAGATCAACCTGAGATATGATGTCACAATAACTCTTGGAAGAATCACATAACATGTATGTAGTGCGATTGAACCTCTGATCTGGAGTAATCACAATATGGTCGAAGATAGATACCATGGACTCTAACTATGAATAAATAGTCTGAGGTCTGCCATACCATAAGATGGTGGGAGTTTTTTGTTTCTAAAATTCCTCATTTAGCTCTTCCATAGTAGGGGAAGGACGGGGAGCACCTAGAATTGACTGCATGAACTGATGACAACTATCACAGAATGAATCATCAGTGTCCAATGGAGGATCTATAAGAGGCACCTCAGGAGGCACTACATGAGTTAAATTAGGTGGCTCAGGTCCCACTACCTTTGAAGTGTGGTCATAACTACTCTCATTGAATACAACATGAGGATGTCAGGGTGACATAGCTCTACCATTTCCAAGAATGCTCCTCAGATAGGATTTATGATATATATATAAAGAAGATAAAGAAAATAATAAAGAAAGGTTCAGTATAAGGACTCCCTATAATATGACATAATCATCTCCCTTATCTTAGAGCCAGGTCAAGAGGATAAGGAAACATTAATAAACCACAAAGTACACAACCAACTTCCCACTCCTAGGATAGGTTAGGACCAGGGTCTCACATTATACATATATGTTTTCAATTTCATTTCAAAGGATCAATTATTTTAATTAATTTATGCATTCAAATACCAATAAATTTTTGAATTATATTGATCACCATATATACTTTATAAGAGACCATACATATCATTTATTGAAATTTGGTTTCTAATTAAAAATAACCATAACACATTCCACCCCATGCGACCAATGGTCCATGGCTAAACATACCATAATTGACTACTTAAGGTGGATACTTTAACATATACATGAAAAAATGTTAGGTCAGGGCAGATAATTTAAGTGTAAATTATGTTTTTCTTCGTCTTTCAAGGAGTTTCATCAAAATTATTATATATATAATCAAGAAACTACAATAAAAACATGCATACCATGAAATTCATGTTGAAAGTAGATGTGGAATGACATAATGCATGTCAATTTAATCTTGTTATGCCTAGTTTGATACATCCTTTGGCACACCCTCATTTCCTTAGGCTAGGTTAAAACATCCCATAGTAATAAAATCAATGCTAATATCATCAAAAAAAGTATGTCTCTTAATGGAAAAATCCATTAAACTGTTACAATGTAAGAAATATCATAATTTAACCCACCCATGTAACTTGGGTTTCCCCTGTACCTAGGTTATATACTCCAAAAAACTATCAAATTACCTAATTCCAATATTCCTAGTCTTACATATAAAACAAATATTAACAAATAAAAGGAAAAAGGGCTCTGATACCACTTTATAGTATCCCTCCCTGGTTTCCACTCAGTAGTTCCCTGAGCCGGTAGGCAACAAGACCTCAAGCATACCTACCCAAACACCCTAGGCTATCGAATAAAATAGAGGTACTATGTAGTATCCTTGGGGATACTATGAAATCACAAACCCAAGTGATAATAATAGGAAAAATAAATAATAAATAGTAGAAGTAGATTTGTTAAGTAGAATAATATAAATAATAATTCAAACAAGTTAATTAATAACTTGCAGAAGGTGAATAAAATGTAGATACCTATTATGATGATGGTATGTCATATAACTAAAAAAATAAGAGTACCTGTGGAATAATGGATACATGCATATACCACATGCTATTAAAAAATATACAAAAAGTAAAAAACGACTACTACAAGCATCTCAAGAATAGGCTTGGTCCTCTGCCACATACTCTATCTTAGAACTATAAATCAAGCATCGAAAGCTTTCCACATCCCTTTATCTAAACCTATAATCATGGAATATTCTTGGGTATGAAAGGAGGACCTAGAAAGGTGTGGAATACATTCTTAGTATTCCACCACCAATGATGCCTAGGTCAATCCATTTTGTACAATAAATAAATGAACAATGTTCCATGATAAATAGTTATGAAATGAAATAGATAATGAAATAATAACACTATGGAGTAGGTTCCTAAATGTATACTCAATTTATTATACCTACAATATCCTACATTGGGAGTTTAAACCATGTAAAACCTGTACAAGTAATAATTTAAGTATATGTGCCATCCTAAATTATATAACAATTATGGATCAAACCCATGAATGTGATTTATCTTGGTGGTTGTGTTCCTAGAATATCATTCAAGAATTATCATTATTTAAATAAGAGGCATCAGATATACACACACATAAGAAAATTAGTCCATCAAATCCATTTCATCATCTTGATCCTATATCGAGAAATCCAAATGGAATATCAAGGGTCACTGTAAGAGCCTCCGATATAACCAAAACCACCAAGTTCATCTGAGGAGACCCGTAATTTCATCCCTCGTATCACACATGGTATGGAAAACTTCGATTACATCATTAGAATCTCACATAGGAAACTGAGTATCACCAGAAACATGGCACAACCATCCTTCCAATGGGCCCATCCATGGTTTCTTCCCTAGGAAACTAGTGTCACCAATAATATAAATAAAACCACATAGAGATACCATACAAGGAAAGACAATGGTCTGTCCTAGTGCGTCATGTAAATCCAATCCCAGCATGAAGATTCTATAAACACATTCCTTATATCGGGACCTATTTTATCTCTCAACTTGTAAGTTGATAAGGCAATGAAACCACATCATGTATCATAACTTGGAATTTTGAAATCACATGTTATCAAATACATTTCAACCAAACTTTCTAAACAAGCTATCCAAGCCATAAAATTCAATCCAATCCCTTATATAATTTTACATAATCACATGGAACTAATAAAAATGTTCAAATTATAAGGCACATGGCATGGTATGTGTTTAATTCATAAGAAATGAGGATACAAATCATGCACACATGGAAACAAGCATAAGAAATGATATAAGCCAAACATTATGAGGTATAGTCAATAAACATGAAGTATATTCTTTTAAAAGGGGGGAATAATTCATGTATTATAATTCATTACAATTAAATTTATATATTTAATGAATTTATCATATTTACAACACACGCACATGGTGGTTAACATATCATGTTTGGGAAAGTAAGACTCTCAAGGTGGGAACACCCAAGTGGTGGATCCCAAGATAGGGATAACGACTTCTAATGTTGTTTTCCATATACTAGGGTCACAATAAACATAAAAGAAACACTTATATTAATTTATTTGTCATTTTATGGTATCCACCATAAGGTTATGACACATCAAATAGTGAAACATCATTTAAAAAGTAACGAAATAAGCAGGAAAGACCTATAACACCTACATTGATGTTTTATCACTCCACTCATCCATTTTCAAATTCTGAATCAATATAGAACAAGATAAATTTATGAAATCACCCAACACCTAAAAAATAGGGCAAAAATGATATCACCTAAAAAATGAAACAGAGGATGGATACAAGAAGAAATAAAAGGAATATGATTGTAAATATTATCATGAGATTTATAATGTATTTAAGGGCGAGAGATTTGGATGATGAATGTGGGAGATATCTCAAAACCTATAGATTAGGAGAATAGATATCGTGCCTGAGGGAGTAGGAGCTGGTCTACCAGAGATAAAAGGTGGAAGAAGAGTGGTCAAGAAAAACACTGATTAAGGGAAAAAAGGGAATTTCACCCATAGAGGTAGGGGCACAGAGTTTAGCTACAAGGTTAGCCGTATTATGAACCAACTGTGCAAATGGACTCTATATTAGGGGCCTGAAACACCGCATGACTGTGTTCCTATGATCACATGGTTGCAAATAAATCATGTGGCCCCCATCACCCCACTTCCTCAGGCTTCATGGTTATGGAAAGCATGCGGGCTATGTTTTATAGTTTCAACTAATCATGTGTCCCAGTCTTACTATTCAATTTTTGGGGATCAGGGCTTCGAATGAGTCTCTAATGCCCCCTATACCTTTTTGAGAACCTTAGGCATCATTATAATGTCAAAACTCAATAATTTAAACAAAAAAAAATTTTATTGTTCTTTTGAGAGAATTCAAGAAGTTACAAATAGAACGTAATATTTCTGTTCATAGTGCAACACAACCCAAGGCATCTAAAATACTCCTAGAAGTTACTTCTAGTTATAAGATTTCTTTATCCAATATTGATCATTGGGATAACGTGACTAATGATCTTGTCATTTTATTTTCTAATTAAAGTAATCATATTATTAGTAACTTCCTTGACTATAAATTTTCGGAGAAATAATAAATTAAATGATTTCTTTATTAAATCTCCCACTATTTTTCAAATCCCAATATCCCCCACCATTGAACATGAAATTTATAGTTTCTATGAAATTCTAGTGGCAAGGATCCCCATTAGTTTTCTAAATGATCTATATTATTTCCATGAATACCATAAAAAAGTAATCTGGTAGGTTGTCTTACCAACTACATGCTTGTATCTCCTTGATCTATTGAGTGGATTCCCCTATCCCCAAAACCCTGATTTATATTTCCTTAACACTTGGCCATAAATTTGTATTGAACTGGCCTTTTTCATTAAACTCAATAAAATTTATGTAAAGTTATCCCAAAACCCTCGCGAGAACTCTTTGATAAAAGTAAATGGGGAAACATGGGTCACGTACTACACGAAGTTCAATAGTTTAATTCCCATTCATGTAATGAAAGATTTATTATGAATTTATATTAGGTTGAGTAATTTAAATTAATTTATGCATAAATTTCATCTTGTTTTTATCCCTTACAAGTCTTGTTAATATTAAATGGATGTTACTTAATTAATTAACCATGTTGGAAAATACATTTACAAATAGTTAATTTGTTCAACTTTCATCTTTTAATATTAATTAATTCATTTATGTGATTGAGAACTTATACACATAAAATAAATAATTCATATACAGAAGTAAATAAATAAAGTAAACCACCTGATCACGAGCTTATCAATTGGTTGAATTAGTGATTGGATATTAAGTCAATCGATGACTAAGGGAAATAACTCCACTTATCGACCATTTCATGCATTGTCACACCCCAACCTTTTATGTTCCTTTATTTTATCCTTTTATTGTACTTGGATCTTCTGGTTGAGGGTGGAGTTGAGTCCAAGTTCCAATTTATCAGTTTTGTGATAAATGGATGTTTTGAGTTTGAAAGGTTGCTATGCACGGTTTGCGCATGGTTTGGGAAACCATGCAGCAACTATGCAATTGAATTTTGGACTCCGATAGAGGTGTTCAACATGGTTGGTGCCTGGTTTGGTAATCGTGAAATTGACCCGTGTGAGTGACCCTTCCCTATAGTAGGTTGCACACAGTTGGTGCACGGTCTGGAAGATCATGTGTCCAAACCGTGCGTCTTTCCCTGTGATTTAAAAAAATAAATAAATTATAAAATTAAATGAAAAAATAGAAATAAAATAAAATAAAATTAAAATACTTTTTAATAATAATAATAATTACATTATTATTATTATGATTATAATTACTATTATTATTGATAATGTTATTATTATTAGTATGGAGAATATTATTATTATTATTATTCTTGAGAATATTATTAGTATTATTATTTTTAGGATTATTACTATTATAATAAAAATAAAAATAAAAATAATTATTATTATTCTTAACAAGTTATTATTGTTTTTTTGGGTTTTAATTAACCTTTTTTTGGTTCTTTCCACTCTCCCTCATGGTGCACCCCCTTCCTTCTCCTCCATGCAAGCACCACCCTCCCCCAGTGCCTCCCCTGGGAACCTTCCTCTCCTATAGCGCACCCTCCTCTGGCGACCACAACCCCTTCCCCGCCGGCAATGACTCCCCCTCCCTCATGAAACCTCCTCCATCCTCTCAAATCAAGTGCGACCCAGCTTGAACGAATCTCCCCAGCAACATACCACCACCTCATTCATTCTTCTTCATGTGCTCTATTTTGAGCCAATCCATTTCACAATCTCTTTAAGTAGGGTTTTCTTCTTCCCCGTTTTCATTTTCTCTTTAGATTTGTTGGTTTTATTCTCTTTTGGATAGTGCTCACACCTTGGCCAAAGCCTAAATATATTTTTGGGTGTTTTATTAGATGAATATTGACGATTAGGGGTCATTGGTTCCTTTCGATCCCTATTCTAGCCACTATAGCCAAGGGTAGTGGAGTTCCCATGAGTTTTAGGTAAGGATTATTTGGTTCCTTTTTATCTCAATTTTTATTTTTGTATTTTGTGATATTTGAGTTGTTGGAAATTTATTTTTGGTGTGGGGGTCATTACAGTGGTGTTTTGAGTTATTGGTAAATTTTTATAGAGTGCATTGCAATTTGCTGCGGTGGTTTTGGGCTGTGAGCGTCGAAAACGCAAATATGTACATGCATAGATAAGGAATATATATACCCTCTTTGTATATATTCCCTTATGTTTAGAGGAATATGTGAAATGAATTATGGGTATATATATATATATATATATATATATATCAATGCATGTGCATTTATGTATGAAGGGTCGTTTCAGGCGGTCTTCATCAAAGAGTGGAATTTTTGATGTAGGTCCCCTATGACAATGCCTTTAAATTGAATTCTATAATTTCTTGAGTGATTAAAAAGTTTTTTAATATTAAATAGTATATACATTCTATGAAAAGTGTTGGAGATTTTGGTTTTTGGAATTTACTTTGTTTTTTATGTTCTCTTTAAGTGTTGACATGTGTATTCTTCATTATAATAAAATCCCAACCATGTTTTAGAATGCTCAACATTTTAAATTCTTAAAAGTGGTTTCTAAAATGTTTTTGGGTGTGTGGTAGGTATTTCCCAAAATGTTTGGTTTGTATATTAGTTTTTAAAGTTGATTAAAATGAATATGGATTCTTTTGTGACTTTAAAAAGGGGAAACTCCACAATTTGGTAAGTTTGGAAAAGTCTATCGGATTTGGTGTGAATTAAAGGTTAAATAGATATTTTCCTTTCTTAAATGAGTTTCTTGGATTTAATAATGGTTTCAAGTTTCTTTAAAATTGATGATTCCTTTTTTGTATAATTGGAATTAAAAATGGATTTAGAACTTGAATTTGTTGGGTGAGAATGTTTTCTAAAGAGAAGTTATTGTTAGTGAAGTCATAAGGCATGTTTGAAACCACAGAAATGATTTCTGAATGTGAAAAACCTATCTTGAGGCATGTACCATTGTTTTAGAAACATGATTTATATGTTAAATGTGTGATTTGTGATATGTTCACAGTGAATAGGCTTGTGCTTTGTTGTGTGACTTGTAAAGGGGGACACACTCAGTGATGGAGATCAATAGTGAGAGGCTATAAGTGTTTTGAGTAAAGAAAATGATATATTAATATAAGTTTTCTTGATAAAAACTCACAATCACTTGAATTAGATCACATAGAAAACCTTGGTATCTAGTTGGGAGGACTAGGACTAGTATGCTAGTGATACGAAAGTGGCTAGTCCTGGTTTAAATAGCTGTATTGATGATTACAAAACTAACTAAACTATGACGATGATTTATCGCAACTAGAATTTTTGATTCTTACCTTATCATGTGGCTCGGGCATGAGGATGTTGACGATTTTGGTTACTATTCCATGTTTCATTGAGGTATGAGGTCTATAGGGTCCCAATTTTTCTAGTTACCTATAGGGATTTCCCATGCTTCTCATTTGTGACATGGTTCTTGTGTTGTGATTTTCATTTCAGTTGTTTCATACTTGTTCTCTATTATTTGAAAAGCACATTTTAATCTAATCTTTTTCCTGTCATTTTGAAATGTTAATGCATTCTTGGAATCCATTTTAAAATGTAGTGGAAGAGAAATGAGTATCTAAAAAATGCACACTTGTTACTTGAATTTGAAAAGAATGAAAAACATTATTTTATTATGTATTATTTTCAATCTAGCATGTTTTGGGTTTCTCTTTATAGTTAAGGCCATAGAGATTTTTTATTCATTTGCATTCCATCTAAGCATCTCGGTGCTCACACCTTGTAAGGATCCGAGTTTTTAAAATAGAAAATTATGTTCGATAGCTTATGAAATATAAAAAACTAAACCTAAACAAAAGAAAGATTATTTAAATATGAACATTTTAAGCATTAAATTAAATTTTATGTTATGATTAGCATAATATAATTTATAAAATATATATGTCAAGAATATATTAATAGATTATTATTAATTATTCAGTCAAATTTTGGTACTGTCATTCTGTTTTTCAAAATATTTTTTCATTAAATTTTATTTATTTATTTATTATAATAATTTTCTAGAACATATATAAAAAAAATTCCATAAATAAACATAATATTTGGTATTATCATATAAAAATTAACATAGGGTAATAATTTGGTATTTTTCAGAAAATATAGATTTTTTAAATAGTGAAAATATAGTTTTTATGTAAAATTGTGATTTCATTTGATAAAAAAATTAAAAATTCTTTTAAATTGATTTAAAGGTATCATAATTATTATTAAACTATATATAATTCAATTAATTACATGTAAATCATATTTATATTGGATTTTATTATTAGTTAAAATGCATTTTTTTGAAAACTCGTTTAAAATGCATAATGTATAACCATTTTGAATAATTAAAATCACCCCTAATGATAGAGAAACTAAATTAAATATTAATATTATATATCTATATTTATGACTTGAACATAATAAACTTAATAATTTTATTTTTAGAGTTAAAGTGAACTCATATTTTCCTTAAAAATGTATTTTTGGGAAAACCATTTTCCATAATACCTACAAATTTTATATTAAATTAAATTGATGTTGATAAAATTTATTCCATATTTTTAATCATCATAATTAATATTAGCTAATAGTTTGAACATAATATTTGTATAATATGATTAGTAACTGTAGTAAATATTAATAATCACAATAAAAGGAAAATAGGATAATTAACGTTAATAAAATAAGTTGACAAAAAGAGAGAATATCAAAGTGACTATAATAGTATGAATATTCATTTTTATTTTTAATTTAAATTATTAATATATTTATTTATTATTGTTTTTAATTTATAATTTTTTAATTAATTAGTTTAAATTATTTTATTTTGATACGATAAAGAACTAATAATATTTTTGGTCAATATTCAAATTCAATTAAGAAATATATTTTTAATGAAATAATGGATATTTTAAATAGATAACATTACAATAAAATATCATTATTAAGTTAATTTTAATAAATTTAAATGTTCCTATAATGTTTAGGAAGTCTAGTGTATTTTTTATTATGGTTTTAAAACTCTTTTTGTTAAAACCCATAAATTTTCAATAAATGTCAGTTTTTTATTTTAAAATTAAAAATTTAAAAATTTAAAAAATTATTTAGATAAAATGAATATTTTTTTAGGAATCAGGATGTCTAAATTATCCAATAGTGAATTTTTCCCTATTTTATTGGACAGTCGAATCTTTGGGTAAAAATTAATTTTTTATATATATATATAAGGTGTTTTATGACATCATAATGACCCAATAGTGATGTAATAAAATAATATAAAGGATATCATAGTAAAAATATAAGTTTCCCTTTGAAATAATGTAATTTAATATTTATTTGACTGATTTTATAATGCATTAGTGAATTCTCCAAAATGTATAATATATTTTATGATTTTAAATGAATTTCCTTGAGAGTGTGACCCACCTAAAAATAAGCAAAGGAAATATTTTAATAAGTTCTTCCAATTATCTTATAAAACAATATAAAACACTAACCTTGTCTATAAACCATGGGCAAAGACCATGGGTTGGTTTGTGGTTTTGAATATTTTAGTGTGTGGTGTCCAAAACCTAAATAATAAAGAATTCCCCCTTCTTTCCTATATAAATCCACCCATGAACCCATTACTCTTCAATAAAACTCCTTTAATATCATAATAACTCTTATTTTAACTCCCTAGAGCCCCCAAGGTTCCCCCAAGCTCCCAAGGAGCCTCTACCATGCCTTTGGGATCACACATCCAAGTAAGGGATCCTCACTTTCCTTCCTTTCTCATTTTTTCTAAGTTATCTTATATTGTTATACCCTTTTATATTTCAATTAAAAATTGTGGGGTATGTTTTATCACATCCCCTATACTTCCCTTATTATGTTTTAATGGCGAGATACCCCTTTAAATCCCATTAATCTCTCCCATGTACACCTGTTACCATGCCGAAATTCTATAAGGGATTTCTCTCTCTTCATTTCTATTCAAGCATTTATCTTATATTATGCATCTAAAATTACATTTAATATGTTAAGATATTATTATCCCTGATCCCCTTACTTCCCATTTCATTTCTAAATAATTATAGACCCATTTTTGGCTCATCAACCCATTTTATGAATCCCCATGTGGTGTCATTATGCTTCCAAAATTACACTGTGATTTTCCATACTGAAATCATAGTGTAGTGAATTCCATGCCCATTTCTCCATTAATGGTATTAACCTTTATTCACATGTACTTATTGATTATTTAATTTCATGTTTTTATTCCACATTACATTATCATGGAATAAAAGATGATTTTGAATCAATCCATGTTATATGTTCTATGTGGAACACTTAAGCATGATATTGAAATGATTATGAAGGGTGTGACCTGATAGCGCTCTAATGCATTGGGTAATGTTTAGTATTATGATACGTCATTTTGGGACATGGGTTTAGTCGATTCCTTTATAGGAATTGTTTCTATCATATTGGGATAGGGGTTTACCTGGTTCCTTTATGTTAATGATGCAGCACTTTAAGTTGTTTCCACAATTCCATGTTATGATAATCATGCTATATCATGCCTTTATCTTCATGTTTCTATTATGCTCCATTTATATAGCTATTTCCTAACATGTATTGCATTCTCTATGTTATGCCTTGTTTCCACCCTTACTGATATTTATAGATCACCCTTATCTTATATATTTCCTCAGGTTATCCCATGCAATGTTAAGTATGAAGGAATGTTGTGGTCATGTAAAAGAATATTTCAATATAGATGTTTTGTTTTATGTCAAAAGTTGTCATGTAGTGTTCCTAATCCACAAAGACACTAGTCATATTTTTCTTTTGGGTTGTATTAAGTGAAATTTTATGTAATAAAAAATATTTAAATGTGTAATAAAGACCATGGTTTTTATACACCTACTACAACCTTTTAGTTTTAGGTTCTTCCATGTTTTGGATCGTTCTTGGAGAAAGTGTTGTTATGTGTTTGGCGGTGAACCATTAAGTCACTTATGAGGCTTATTTAGCCGTGTAAATCTATTTTATTTCAAATTTTAATGTCTATACATCTTTTTGAGTTTATATTTATTAATTTGTCTTTTATTTATGGGCCAAACCATTTCTAATTGTCTCATTTTGATGGACGAAACTAGTTTCTAGCCTGTGGGGATTAAGAACACCCTTCAGGCCTTGTCGCGGTTTGACTTGGTTAACCAGTTCAGGGTTGACCAGGGCCAGTTCGTGAAAAAATGGTATTAGTGGAGGGAATTTTTATTTGGGGTGTTAGGTAACTTTAATATTAGGATTATCAAGACATGAGAGGTAGGTTCAAGAAGGATGTCATAAACCATTTCGTGTCATGAGCCTCATGTTTCCAAGGGTAGTCTAGAATTTTTATTTTTTGTTTGTTTTGTCTATATGGTAAAGGAATGACAATGAGAGTGATCTGATGTTACATGACAAGTGTGCATTGAGTAGCCACCCATGTAAAACCAAAGTGCACGGTTCAATGTACTTTCTATGGTTGGTAATCTATCAGAGCATGGTTTTTTAAGCCATGTTTTGGGGTTGGAATAACTTTTAGTTATTTATTTTTGGATGTTTTGATGTGAGTTATGTTTGGGATTCATTTTGGTTAGCATAATACTATCTATTTTCAAATGGTGGGGAGACCCACCATGGATCTTGTTTTGGTTACTTCGAGAGTTGGTCTGTGCAAGAGTTTTTGGATAGTGCAAAGATTTCTCTGGTGGTCTAACCTAGTCAGTTTCTAAATTGTGGGGAAACCCAACATAAATCTTGTTTTAGTTCCTTCTAGAGTGGTTAGTTCTAGTTGGGTTATTGTGGTGGGGGAAACCCTCCTCAGTTCCTCATGGTTTTTCTTATTACAATTTATCTTAAAACCGGTTGGTTGTGAATGGTAGAGTGAAAGGTCACACCAAGTTTGTGGTTTCATTGGCCATGTTTCTTTTCAAGCTCATGTTTTATTCCACATTTGGTTGGGTGACTTTCTATGGGAATAATGTGTTTTTGTTGGGGATAATTCCCACACCCCAACCTTTGATGTTCTTTTATTTTATCCTTTTATTATCTTCATATCATATTGTCGAGGATCAGGTTGAGTCCCTACTCTAAGTTTTGAGTTTTTGTGATAAAATGAATGTTTTGAGTTTGAGAACAACTAGTGCACGATTTGATCATAGTTTGGGAAACTATGTAGGAACCATGCGATTTAGTTTTGGATTCAAACAGATGCATTAAACACGGTTGGTGCATGGTTTGGTAATTGTGCAGCCATCCCATGCGAGTGCCCCTTCACTCTGGTATGTTGTGCGTGATTGGTTCATGGTTTTCCAGACTGTATGATCAAACCATACAGCCTACACTGTGTTTTAAGAAAAAGAAATAAATACAAAAATTAAATGAAAACCAATAATATAAGTAAAATAAAATAATTTTAAAATAATTTTTAATAATAATAATAAGGATATTATTATTATTATCATCATTAGAAATATTATTATTCTTATTATTAATATTGAGAATATTATTATTATTATTATTAATATTATTGTTATTATAATTTTTATTATTATGTAATTATTATTATTTTTAGGGTTTTAATTAACCCTTTTTAGGAACTTTCCTCCCCCTCATAGAACACCCCATTCCCTCTCCTCCTTGTATGAACTACCCTCCTCCAGCACCTCACCCCCTAAGGGCCTTCCTCTCCTCCATCACACCCTCCTTCTCTAGAAGCCACACCCCTCCTTCAGCGGTGACTCCCCCTCTATTACACAGCCTCCTTCCGACTTGTGCATGTCCTGCCTGAGTTGGAGATCCCCGATGATGTACCTCTACCTCCTCCAATATTATTTCAATGCTCTATTTTGAGCCAATCCATTGTGAAATCCCTTTAGGTAGGGTTTTCTTCTTCTCCTCTTTCTTTTTTCTCTTATGATTTGTTAGTTTTCTTCTCTTCTTTGTGGTGAACACACCTTGGTTGAACCCTAAATCAATTTTTGGTGGTTTTATTTGTTGAATATCAATAATAGGGATTTATTTGTTCCTTTCTAGGACTATTCTAGGCACTGATACTATGGGAAATGGGTTTTCCAAGAGTTTCAGGTAAGGAATCCTTGGTTTCTTTAATTTTGGTATTTTTTGATATTTGAGTTTTTGGCAATTTATTTTGGGTGTGTGGGTCATTTATATGGTGTTTCTAGTTGTTGTTAAATATTTATAGAGTGTGTTGGACTTCTCTACGATTTTTTGGGCTGAGAGAGTAAATAAGGCCTTTATGTACATGCATAGGTAAGGAATATATTTATATATATATGCCCTCTTTTGACACATTCCACCATGGAATGTGGAATATGTGAAATGCATCTCGGGTTATATATATATACATAAATTCACATGCATGTAATTATGAAGGGTCGGTTCGGGTGGTCCTCATCAAAGAGCATCATGTCTGAGGTAGGTCACTTATGCCTATGCCTTTAAATTAAATTCCTTAATTTTTTGAGTTCTTTAAAAAAACATAATATGAATAGTATATACATTCAATGTAAAGTGTTAGAGATGTTTAGTGTTGGAATTTCCTATTCTTTTCATGTTCTATTTAAGTGTTGAAATGTATATTCTTCATTAAAATATGATCCCAAGATTGTTATATAATGATCAATTTTTTAAATGCTTAATAGTGGTTTCTAAAATGGTTTGACGTGTGTGGATGGTAGTTACCAAAATTTTTAGTTTGAATATTAGTTGTGAAAGTTTATTTAATTGAATTTGGATTCTTGTGTGATTTAAACAGGTAGAATTCAATGACTTGGTAAGTTAGGAAAATTGTATGGGATTTGGTGTGAATTCAAGGTTAAATAGTTATTTTCCTTTCTTAAATGGATTGATTGTATTTAAGAATGATTTCATGTAGCTTTAAAATATGTGATTCCATCATTTCTTAATTGGAATATAAAATGTATTTATAACTTGAAAGTGTTGGGTGAGCATGTTTTCTAAAGAGAATTTATTCTTTGGGAAGTCCTGAGGCCTCTTTGGAACCTTAAAAATTATTTCTGAATGTGAAAATAATGTCTTGAGTCATGCCCCATTTTTTGAAAACATGATGTTTTTGTTAAATATTTGATTTGTGATATGTTCCTAGGGAAGAGGCATGTGCTTTATTATGTCACTTATAAAGGGGGGTGAGCTCAAGGAGGGAGATCAGTGGTGAGAGGTTTGATATGTTTTTGATTAAATAAAATTATAAGTTCATATATGTTTTCTTAATAAAAACTTACCCCCACTTGAAATAGAGTATAATGGAAACCTGGGTATAGAGGTGGGAGGACAAGGACTAGTACTCTAGTGATACATAAGTGTCTAGTCCTGGTTTTACTAGATGGATTGATGATAAAAAAACAACTAAACTATGATGATGACTGATAACCTCTAGAATTTTAGATAAATCTTATCTCTAGTGGTGCATGCATGATGATGCTGTAGATTGTGGTTACTATTCCACATTTCATTGAGGTATAAAGTCTCTAGGGTCCCACTGGTGCAAGTTACTTATAAGGATTTCCCATGGTGGTCGTTTGTGACATGGTACTTGTGTTGTAATTTTCATTTCAGATGTTTCATGATTTCTCTCTCCTTAGTGAAAACTATATTTTAATATTAGTTGTTTTCCTTTTATTCTGAATTGTTAATGCATGCATGGAATCCATTTTGAAATGTAGTAGATGAGAAATGTTCTTCTTGAAAATTCACACGTGTTACCTGAATTTAAAATAATGAAATACATTATTTTATTATGACTTATTTTTAAACTAGAAAGTTTTGGTTTTATTTTTAAAGGTAAGGGCATAGGTAATTGGTATTCCTTGGAATTCCTACCAATAATCTTGGTGATCACGCCTACTATATCTTTTTATCTTCAGGTTCCTCCATGTTTTGGATCTAACTTGGAGCGAGTGTGGTTATTTATTTGGCGGTGACCCACGAGGTCACTTGGAGGTATGTTTAGTTGTGCAGCTCTATTTTATTTCCACTGCTAGTGTTTAACTATCTTTTTCAGTTTATATTTATTCATCCATAATTTATTTATTTTCGAAACCATTCCCAACCATCTCATTTTGATTCCCAACACTAGTTTCTAGCCTGTGGGGATCGGGAATGCCCTTCAATTTTTTTCATGAACCAGATTTCATGCTATTAAAAGTGTTGTTGATGGTTTGTGTTAGACATTACTTTGTTTTTATGTTCTATTAAAGTGTTTACATGTGTATTCTTTATTAAAATTTTATCCCAAGCTTGTTTTAGAATGATTATCAATTTAAATGATTAAAAGTTGTTTCTGAAACGGGTTTGGGTGTGTGGTGGGTATTTTCCCAAAAGTTTATTTTGTATATTAGTTATGAAAGTTGATTTAGATGAATATAGATTCTTATGTTATTTTAAAAAGGGAAAATTCCACAATTTTGTAGGTTAGGAAAATTGTATGCGATTTGGTGGGAATTCAAGGTTAAATAGTGATTTTACTTTCTTAAATGGGTTTTTTGGATTTAAAAATGGATTCATGTTACTTTAAAATGCGGGATTCCATTGTTTTTAAATTGGAATTTCAAATGGATTTGGAAATTTAAATTGTTGGGTGAGAATGTTTTCTAAATTGAAGGTATTCTTTGTGAAGTAATGTGGCATGTTTGGCACCTAGAAAATGATTTGTGAATGTGAAAACCCTTTTTGAGGAACAACCCATTATTTTAGAAACATGATATGTATGTTAAATGTGTGATTTTTGAAATGTACCTAGTGAAGATGCTTGTTCTTTGTTGTGTGACTTATAATGGGTGATTCGCTCAAGGAGAGAGATCAGTGGTGAGAGGTTGGATATGTTTTTGGGTAAAGAAAATTATAATTTCATATATGTTTTCTTGATAAAAACTCACCAAAACATGAAATAGCTCACATGGGAAAGTTGTGGATCTTGGTGGGTGGACTAGGACTAGTACACTAGTGATACTAATGTGGCTAGTCCTAGTTTCACTTGCTAGATTAACGATTACAACACAAACTAAACTATGATGCCGATGGATTTCCACTATAATTTTGTTTGCTTCTCCTCTATAGTGTCTCATGCATGAGGATTCTATTGATTACAGTTACATTTCAACTTTTCGTTGAGGTATGGGGTCTATAGGGTCCCACCTGTTCTAGTTCCCTATATGGACTTCCCATGGTACTCATTTTTGACATGGTGATTGTGGTGTGATTTTCACTTTAGTTGTTTCACGATTGTTGTGTATTTTTTGAAAACCTTATTTTAATATAATTTTTTTCCCTTTCATTTTGAAATGTTAATGCATTCTGGAATCCATTTTGAAATTTCGTGGAAGAGAAATTCTTCTCATGAAAATGAACACTTGTTACTTGAATTTGAAAAGAATGAAAACCGTTATTTTCTTATGTCTTATGTTCAAACTATAATGTTTTGGGTTTTTTTAAAGTTAGGGTCATAGGAAATTGTTATTCCTTGTCAATACTATTGAGAATCTTTGTTCTCATGCCTACTCTATCTTTTTAGTTTTTGGTTCTTCTAAGTTTTCGACCGCTCTTGGAGTGGGCGTGGTTCTGTGTTTAGCGGTGATCCATGTGGTCAATTGGAGGCATGTCTAGCTGTGAAACTCTATTTTATTTTACTGGTAATTTTTATCTATCTTATTCAGTTTATATTTATTTATATGTCTTTTATTTATGGGATAAACCTATCCAAAATTTCTCATTTTGATTCCTAACTCTAGTTTCCAACCCGCGGGGATCAAGAATACCCTATGGGTTTTGTCACGAACTAACTTGCTTGTAATGAAAAGTGTTGGAGATTCTTGGTTTTGGAATTTCCTTTTTTTTTTCGTATTCTCTTTAAATACTGACATGTTTATTATTCATTAAAATATTTTCCTAAACTTGTTTTATAATTATCAACATTTTAATTACTTAAAACTGGTTTCTAAAATGGTTTTGTGTGTGTGCCTAGTATTTCAAAAATGTTTGCTGTGTATATTTGTTGTGAAAGATAATTTAAATGAATATGGATTCTTTTGTGATTTTAAAAAGGTGAAATTCCATGATTTGGTAAGTTAGAAAAAGTTTATGGTATTAGGTGTAAATTAATGGTCAAGAAGTGATTTCCCTTTCATAAATGGGTTTCTTAGATTTAAGCATTTTCAAGTTACATTAAAATGTGTGATGACTTTGTTGTTTAATTGGAATTTCAAATGGAATTTGAAAAGTGTTGGGTGATCATATTTCTAGAGAGAATTTATTCTTTGTGAAGTAATGAGGCATGTTTGGCACCTTTAAAATGTTTTGTTAATGTGAAAACCCCTGTTAAGGCATGTCCCATTATTTTAGAAACATGATGTGTTTGTTAAATGTGTGATTTTTGATATGTTCTTAGTGAATTGGTTTGTGATTTGTTGTGTAAATTATAAAGGGGGATGAACTCAATGAGGGATATTAGTGGTGAGAGTTTGGATGTGTTTTTGAGTAAAGAAAATGACAAGTTAGTATATGTTTTCATAATAAAAACTCTCCAACACTTGAAATAGAGCACCTGAGAAACTTGGGTATCTATATTGGAAGACTAGGACTAGTACACAAGTGATATAGAAGTGGATTTTCCTGGTTTAGCTACATGGATATATGATTACAAAATTAACTAAACTATTATGGTGATTTATCATGTAATGACTTGATAATTCCCATTGGATTGAGAATTACAAAGAATCATAACTTGGACATAAGTGACATCCTAAAGACACCAAAGGCTAGAAATAAATACTGAGGGGTTTCAAATACAAGTGGGATATGATTTACCCATTAAGAATAAAACAATTATCCAACAAAACAATAACAAAACAACTCACTATATTATGCATGAACAAAAGAAAGACAACTCAACAACTTCATATATCTCAAAACCAAATAAAAATGTGAAACAATAGAAAACCAAACCATTATCAAGGTAAATAGTTGAATAACAACTAAAGACTCCATGAAGACAAAAAGATTCCACGCTCCACAAGCTCTAAGATCCATAATCAACAAACAACCCAAGTATCATGAGGTGCTGCTAAAAACATGTGATACTTTACCTTTTCCCCTATACGAGAAGATATCATCTGCAAAAGAACCAATGTTCCAAAGTAGGGGTGAGTATAAAACTCAGTAGGTTTTCTCCAATTAAATCATGACTCACTCCACTAGGATAGAAGAGTTACGCAATTTTACATAAAATAATTTATAATAAAAATTTTCTCAATATAGTTTGTAAATACATATAAACAGGTTTTCAAAACTATTTATAACCAAAAGAATAAAAGTGAAATTGAAACCAATTTTTTTACAGAAAAATAAATAAATCAATAAAAACATTTTTCAATATTCCTTTGGTATACCCAATCCATTCCAAACATCCACATAACTAACCATGTATGCTACGCGATGACAATTCATTACTCATGAGCAGTTTCTCATTGATCTACCAATTCGTCACTAGGTAATTATATCCCATATTATATTAAACCTTTGAGACTATGTAAAATGTCTTATTTCAACCAAGCACCATATATGAAATATGAACTCAAACATCAATATTCCCAATTATCATGTGAAAAAACCTTTTTAATAAAATCACCTTTTTATTGAAATATGTTTTCCATTAAAAGCATTTCAATGACAATTGATTTCAATAAAACACCCCTTTTATTGCAAAACCATTTTCATCAAAAAATTTATAAATTATAGAAAATATATAATTTAAAATCACCATTTTAAATTCATGAAACTAAATCACTATGTGCAACAATTCTCCAAGATCACACAATTTCACCGAAAACCATAAATCATCAGTAGAGAAGATTTATTCCATGATTTTCACAATCAATTCCATTAAAAGAAGCCAATTTGAAACTAATATAATCAATTATATCTAGATGAGTTGAGAGATAAGCCACCTACCTCAATGGTTTTGATGAAAACCGATAAGGGATGAAGAACACTCACACAACCAGGTTGAAACTCCCAAAAAAAGGCCTTAGATCTCTTATCCTACCGTAAAAAACGCAAAACTCATAATATTTGGCATCCCCCAACATTTATCTACCCATAAAATACATATATAAAAAAATAAATAATATAGGAGATGTACATATCTGTATATCTATGGAATGAGATAATAATGGTGAAGAATGAAACTTACCACAATAATCGGGCTTGAAACGCTAAGTGAGTGCTCTGGGATGACACCAAAATGATTGGGAGAGGTCTCATAAATTAAATGGAGAGAAAAATTTAATTATGGATATTTTGAATCAAAAACGATAAAATAGAAGAAAAGATATTAAGATCCTAAAAAATTGGATCTTACGTTTTCCCTACACATGGTTAGACCACACAGTTAGAAAAACTGCGCGGTAATTGTGGATTAGTTACCGCCTTAAAGAAACTGTTATACAACCTCCTCGCATAGTCTCCATAACTATGCTCAAACCATGCTAAAACTACTACCTCAAAACTAAAACAACGCATAGTTTCTACTAGGATATCCGCATGGTTTAGACAAACCGTGTGCAACCCGTGCACATCTACTTTAGCCCCCAAAACATATTTAGAGTTCACCCAACGATCCCATCCTTTACCCTTAAACTTTATAACCATGAAAATAATCATGTAAGGGTTATATACCCTAAACTAGGGTACCACATTCTCCCTTTCATTTGTATTTCCATCATTAGAAATTAAAAAACCATAGCTACCCTAAAAGAGTTACCATTGCTCTTTCATTTCCTTCTCGTGTTCCCAAGTCTCTTCTTGAATCTGACCATGTTTCTATAAAACCCACACTAGACTGATGCTTTTTCTACGCAATACTTTCTTATGCCTATCTATAATCCCTATCGGGATATGTCTGAACGAAGAATCCGGCTCTAGGTCAACAAGATCCCATCAGATCACATGATTAGGATCATGCTGATACTTTTTCAACTAAGCGACATGGAACACATTATGAACCAAACTGATTCATGGCGTCAATTATAACTGATATTACACCTCACAAACCCAATCCAGAATCTCAAAAGTTCCAATGCATCGTGGAGATAACTTTCCATGTTTTCCAAAATGATGATGTCCAAGTCCTGGAGAGATCCTCAAGAACACATGATCACTCACCGTGAACAACAATGGTATTTGACGATGATCAGCAAAATATTTCTGATGAATCTGATCTGCCTCCATCCTCTTTCTGATAAATTTAATCTTATACATTGTTTCTTGGAAATACTAGGACCAACTAGTGAATTTTATTCTATTTCCACACAACATAGTGGAGAACGAAAAGGATGCCCATACAATGCTTCAAACATATCCATATATATCAATGCCCGATAACTGTTATTATACAAGAACTCTACTAAGAGTACATGATCCTCCCTTGGGCCACGAAAATCCATTAAAAAATCCCACAACATGTATTCCAATGTCTATATTATAATTTCAGATTGGTTATCCATTTGAGTTTGATACGCCATACTCATAGTCAATTTAGTTCCCAGGGCATTCTGTCAGGATTTCCAAAAATGAGATGTAACCCCCATATCTCTATATGATACAATTGAAATCAGTATTCCATGTATCTTTACCACTTCTTAGATATATGTTTTGGATAGATCCTCCATTGTATGGGTTTCATGAATGGGAATGCAATGAGCCGACTTTGTAAGTGGATCCACTATCACCCATATGACATCGTGTTTCTGATCCATTCATGAGAGACCTGTAACAACATCCATTGCTATCTACTCCCATTTCCATAATAGGATAGGTAAATACTACAACATACCCACTAGTATCTGATGTTTTTCTTTAACATCCTAATAAATTAATCATTTTGAAATGAAATCAGCCACTTTTCTTTTCATGTCTCTCTAATAAAATTGTTCCTTCAATGCCTTATGCATTTTCTGTGTACCCAGATGTACAACCCATATTTAATGGTGGTAAGCATGAAGAATTTGTTCCAGAAATTCCATAGGTACAACCATCCTATCTCTGAACCACAAAACTGAAATCCCATCACGTTTTAACCAACCAATGGTCTCCCTGACATTGATTTTTGAACTCATAACCATGCATTCCATATTGGATGTTTGTGCCTCTTTAACCATTTTTACCAAACCAAGAATCACTATAACGAAAACTAAAACTGATACATCACCTCAATCTTCACACTCTACAAGCATTTTGGCTAGGGCCAACATCAACTACCATTCATCTGAAGCTTATTTTTTCAATAGAGTGTATGCCTTTCTGATTAATTCATCTACCACCAAATTCCCTTTCCAAAGTGCATATATCTAGTCAAATTAAAACTTTTTTTGGGTACTCCATCATTCTACTTTACCCCATATTAAATTATAGTATTGATAAAATGTGTTTAAATATTTTATGATCTGTAAACACATCAAATTTCTCATTAAAGAGATAGTGACACCAAGTCTTCAAAGCATGTACAACGACAATTAATTCCAAGTCGTGTTTTGGGTAATTATTCTCACTAACTCTCAATTTCATTAAACCATAAGAAATAACATGGTCTCCTTGCATGATAACACATCCCAACACAGATACCGATGCATTACAATACACCACGTACCCCTGTACTGATTTTGGAAAAATCAAGATGGGTGTCGATGTAAGTCGAACTTTCAACTCTTACAAAGACATATGACATTCCTCTATCCATTGGAATGGAGAATTATTCTTTGTCAGATCTGTAATTGGGGAATCTAGTCATGATAATTCACACAAAAAGCATCGGTAGAATCAAGATAGACCAAGAAAACTACATATCTCAAAGACATTATTCAGAGTTTTTCACAAGATAACAACCTCTATCTTATATGGATCCACGGAAACACCCTTTACAAAAATTACCTGGATAATAAATCATACCTATTATATCCAAAAATTACATTGTTAATTTGGAATAAAAATGATGGTCTCTCAAGATTCACAAAATTATCTCCAAGTGTTGATCATGCTTAGCCCATGTATTTGAATAGACAAATATGTCATCTACAAACACCACAAAAAAAAGAATCCAGATATCTCTGGAATATCTAATTCATCAATTCCATAAAGACCACTGGTGAATTCATAAAACCAAAATGCAGGACTACATATTCGTAGTGGTCATTTTTTCTTTTTAATGTTGTCTTAAGAATATCTTCCTTCAAAACTCACAATTGATGACATTCTGATCACAAGTCAATTTTAGAGAACCACCGAGCTCCCCTCAATTGATCAAACAGACCATCAATGCATGGAAGTGGATACTGATTCTTTATCATAAACTAGTTAAGCTTACAATAATCCACACCCAACCTTATAGTTATATCTTCTTTCTTCACAAACAATATCGATACTACCCATAGAGAAGTACTTGGATGAATGAAACCTTTTCTTTCTAGTTCCTCCAAATGCAATTTCAATTCTCGTAATTCTGTTGGAACCATCCTATAAGACAGAAGGGAAATAGGACTCGTCCCTAGAAGGAGATAAATCGTAAACTCCACTTCCCTTAGAGGTGGTAACCCAAAGAAGTTACTAGGAAAGATATATAGAAATTGATCCACAACTATTGGAAAAACAATTTTCCCCAATATCTTCCATTGATTCCAAATTCAGAACAGGAAACTGATAAGTGATCGTTCCCACCATTGGTGCCAACAAGCCTATCTAACTATTATTTACAACCCTCAATCCTCTCAAGAGATTCTTAATGCCATACTCAGTTGTGAAACTCACTGTTCTTCTATAACAGTTGATGGGATTCTTGAACATTATCAGCCAATCCAAACCTAGGATTATGTTATAGACATCCATATCCAACACTGAGAAGTACTACTTCAGCTCAGCTCCATCAATAATTATAGGAAAATATCTACTCATGAAGTATTTACATTCTCTTTCACTATGAATAGTTTGTAGTTTTATCATAAAATGCATCATCTCATGTTTTAAGCGTAGCATGTCAACAACACAAGAAGCAATGAAGGAATGAGATGCACTAGTATCAAACAATACTTTCATAAGGGTAGAATTTAAAAGAATCATACCTCTCACCGTAAATGGTCTAACTAGATCATCCAAAATCATCTAATCAACTCCATACTATTGTCTAATCGATTTTCATTATTGCCTTGCTGAGATTTCCATTACTAAGGATTCATGGTATTCTGATAATCACCATGTCTATCTCTGCTCTACTGATGAGACTGATTCTGCTATCCTCATCCTATGAATGTAAATGATGCTTGCGACACATGAGAAGTGTCTCGAGAACCAAATCTTGGATCACTATGGCCATAGTTCATAAGATGTCCCATCTTGTTGAAGTTATGGAATACTATTGGTGGTGTTGTAAACTCCCACCTCATGTGGTCAAAGGAACCACATTGGTATAATCCCACATGGCACTTTGGTTATGAAGGTGGATTTACTGATCCAACTATCTGATTCTTAGTTCCACTCCAACCTTGGAAATAGGTGTTTGTCTTTCTCTTGCTCCCCACATTCTAGTTCCCACCATTTCCCATAGGTATCATCATACATACTCTTTCAATAGCTCCTGAGATATCCCATTCATCTACTGTTTCTCTGTTCACTATCTTTTTATAATCCTTAATACATATAAACACAATATCCAAAAAAATATATTATCTTAGTCATAATTCTAAGATGCATTCCTTCAAGGATGGAAACATCGTAACTTATGGTGAAAACATACAAAAGACATGAATTTAGCTTCATATTCCATGATAAAGAGATTCTACTGCTTCAGGCTAAAGAAGTCAGTCATCCTCTGGATCCCAAATGTGTGAGGATAGAATTGTTAGTTAAAAATTTCTTCAAAATCCTACCTACTTAGGCCTTGATCCCCTTTAGCATGAAGAACTAGTTCCCATAGTTGTCTTTCAAGATCCTAGAGCATATACATGGTTATATTGACAATGAGATCCATCAGGGTGTAGATTTATTCAAAGATATGATTCATCCTATTGAGCCACACCTCCACTTTTTTAGGTTTGTAATCACTCCAAATGATGGGTGGATTCTACTTCATGAAATGAATGGAATAATTCACATTCCTTGTCTTATCCCTCAAGTTTCTCATATCCACATCTTGAAATTCTTGAATGGTACAAAGAACCAGCTCTTGTTTCACCTGTGGCTTAAATGAAACCATGTTTTATGCATGTTCTTTTGGTTAGTTTCTATGATGCTTATTAGGTTCTATTTTCTAAACAAACAACTTATTAAGTCTCACTCCATATAAACTTATGGCATAACATTTCAAATTAAATCACAAAAACTATCACATCATTGTTTTCCAAACACAACCTTTTCCACATTCTACTTTTTTTGAAAACCATTTTTCGTTTTAAAATCAACCCATTTTCATAATACATCAATCATGATATTTTTCAAGGCCTTTCATTTGAAAAGGATTTCTGCATTTTCAAAAAGTTATACATTTTCATAAATCATAAATCATTACTCCAAATGAAATATGCAATCATAGTGGGAAGTTATTCATATACAATGCATGACATGCTTGTCTCATTGGAAAAACCCATGACATTGAGATTCCGGTATCCTCTATGTGTCGCCAAAACACTAATGTACCCAACACCTTGGTAACTTTAATTTCAAAAAAAAACATGTTAGATATGTCCTTTTATGCTATACATTTCATGTTATGACAATATTAATCCATTTTAGGATCACAAATTAACGAATAAAAAACAACTAATTTCAACTTCAAGGCCCAGAAAACTAAAGACTAGTTGTTAGGCAAGGTCTAAACAAGATGATAATATTTGTAATGACTCTCTTATTCCCATTGGATTGAGAATTAAAATGAATCATTACTAGGCCTTAACCGATATCCCCAAGCCTCCAAAGGCATGAAATAAAGGCTGAAGGGTTTCAAATACAAGTGGGTGATGGTTAACCCTTTAATTATAATACCATTAACCAACGAAACCATAAAAATACATATCACTATATGGTGCGTGAAAAAAATAATAAAAATACGTCAACTTCATATATCTCAAAACCACATCAAAGTGTGAAATAGAGGAAGACCAAACAATTATCAAGGTAACCAGTGGAAGAATAACTAAAGAATCACAAGACTCCATGATCTATAAGATCCAATCTACACAATCACCAAATAACCCCAGTATCATGAGGTGGTACTAAAAACATGTGATACTTTACCTTGGCCCATGTCTCGAAAGAAAACATTTTCAAAAGCACCAAAGTTACCAAACATGGGTTAGTATAACACTCATTAGGTTTTCCCCAATGAGTTTCCTACGCATTCCACTAATATAGATGACTTAAAAACTTGTACATAAAATAGTTTTTAAAAAAATATCTCAAAATAGTTTATAACAACATATAAACAAGTTTCCAAAACAATTTATAACCAAAAAACATACAAGTGCAATAGAAACCAATTTTCCAGTAAGTTATTTTTCTAGAAAAATAACTAAACAAAGATTTAAAACCATTTCTCAAAATTCCATTGGCATTCCCAATCCATTCCACACATCCACACAACTAACCTTGTATACTATGCGATGGTAGTTCCATACTCATGAGAGGTTTTTCATTGATCTACCAAGTCGTCACAAGGTAATTATATCCCATGTTCCAATAAACCTTTAACACTAACAAAAAGGTTATACTTCAACCAAGACCTATATATGCCATATGAGCTCACACACCAATATTCCCAAATATCATGCCAAAAAAACCTTTCCAATAAAATCAACTTTTTATGAAAAACAATTTCCATAAAAAACATTCCAATTCAAAACCATTCCAATAAAACAACCATTTTATTAAAAACCTCATTTTCATTAAACCATTTAGAAATTCCTGAAAATCCATAATTAAAAATAATCATTTTATATTAAATAAACTAAAACACTTTTCACAATGATTCACCAAGATCAAATAATTTCACACAAACCCATACATCATTACTAGAGAATATTTACTCTATGTTTTCACAATAAATTCAATTCAAATAAACCAATTTTAAACCAATAAAATCAATACTATCAATAGGAGTTGAGAGAGAAGCCACCTACCTTGAATGTTTTGACGAAAACTGATAAGGGGACAAAGAACGATCATGCAATCAAGTTGAAAATCCCCCAAAAATACCTTAGATATCTTATCCTACCATTAAAAACACAAAAATAATCATATTTGGCATCCCCAAACATTTATATACCCATAACATGCTTAGATCTAAATGATATAGATGATAGGAGAAGTAGATCTAAGAAACAATCCAAGAATCGTGAAGAAGGTAACTTTCCACTAGAATCGGGACTCAAAACGCCAAGGGAGGGCTCTGAGTTGACTCCAAAATTATTGGTATAGGTTCTCATAACTTCAATGTAAAGATATATTGAATTAGTTCCATTTAATAGAAATAAAGATCAAGTAGGAGAAAAAATGAGTAATATCCTAAAAAATAGGATTTTACCTTTTCCCCATGCATGGTTAGACCAATTGGTTAAAAAAACCATGCATTAAATACTGCCTTAAGAGAACCCCTTCATGACATCCTCACACGGTCTCTATATCCTTGGTAAAACCATGCCAAAGATACTTCCTCAAAACTGCAACTCTGTACGATTTCTACTAGGATATCCCCACATTTTAGACAATCTGGGCGTAGCCCATGTGCATCTACATTAGCCACAAAAACTTATTTAGAGTTCAAAAAACTCTCCTATCATTTACCCTTACACTTTATAACCTTGAAAATCATCAATTAAGGGTTACATTCACAAAACTGGGGGCACTACAGATCGCCACTAGAATTTTGGATGCTTATCCTATCTAGTGGCTTGTGCACAAGGACACTGACGATCATGGTTACTAGTCCCCAGTTTATCGAGGTATGTGGTCTCTTGGGTCCCAATTTTTCTAGTTAACTATATGGATTTCCCATGGATATCATTTGGGACATGGTTCTTACATTGTGATTTTCATTTTAGTTGTTTCATAACTGTTCTTTCTTCTGTGAAAACCTTATTTTAATATACATTTCTTTCCTTCAATTTTAAAATATTAATGTATTCTTGGAATCAATTTTAAAATTTAGAGTAAGAGAAATTATTTTATTAAAAATTCACACTTGTTAATTGAATTTGAAAAGAATAAAAAACATTATTTCATTATTTCTTATTTTCAAACTACCAAGTTTTAGGATTCTGTTTAAAGGTAAGGGCATAGGTCATTGTCATTCCTTAGTATTCCTACTGAGCATCTCAGTTATCAATCCTACTTTATCTTTTTAGTTTTATTTTTTCCATGTTTTGGATAGATCATGGAGAGAGCGTGGTTCTGTGTTTGTTGGTGACCAACAAGTTCACTTAGAGGTATTCTTAGCTATGAAACTCTATTTTATTTCTACTTCTAGTGTTTATCTATTTTCTTCAGTTTAAATTTATATATATATATTTTATTTATGGTAAAAATAATTCCCAATGGTCTTATTTTGAGGCTCGGGACTAGTTTCCAGCCCGTGGGGATTGTGAATGCTCTTTGGGATTGGTCATGAACCAACTTGTGTGATTTGAAAAGTATTGGTGATGCTTGATGTTGTAATTTCCTTTATTTTTAATTTTACCCTTATGTGTTGACATGTGTATTCTTTATTAAAATATGAACCCAATATTATTTTAGAATGATAAACATTTTAAATTAATAAAAGTGGTTTCTAAAATGGTTTTGGGTGTGTGGAGGGTACTTTCCAAAATTGTTGGGGTGTATAATAGTTATGAAACATGATTTAAATGAATATGGATTATTGTGTTGTTTTAAAATGTGGAAATTACCCAATTTTGTAAGTTAGTTAATGTTTATGGAATTTGGTGTTAATTCAAGATTAAATAGTGATTTTCCTTTCTTAAATGGGTGGTTGGATTTAATAATTGTTTCATGTTTCTTTAAAATGTGTGATACCTTTATTGTTTAATTGTAATTTCAAATGTATTTATAACTTGAAAGTGTTGGGTGAGAATGTTTTCTAAAGAGAATTTATTATTTTAGAATTAATGATGCTCATTTGGCACCATGAAAATGATTTGTGAATGTGAAAAGTTACACTTGAGCCATTCATCATTATTTTAGAAACATGATGTGTGTGTGAAATGTGTGATATGTGTTTTGTTTCTAGTGAAGAGGCATGTGCTTTGTTGTGTGACCAGTAAAGTTATATGTGCTCAAGGAAGGAGAATAGTTATGAGAGGTTGGATGTGTCTATTTTCTTAATAAAAACTCACCACCACTTGAAATAGAGCACATGAAAAACCTGAGTATCTAGGTGGGAAGACTAGGACTTGTACATTAGTGATATGGAAGTGGATAGTCCCAGTTTCACTATTTGGATTAACAATTACAACACTAACTAAACTATGATAATGATTTATATTCACTAGAATTTTGGATGATTCTTCTCTCTAGTTTATTGTGCATGAGGAGGCTGACAATTGTGGTTACTATTCCAAATTTCATTGAGGTAAAAGGTATCTAGGGTCCCACTTGTGATAATTACCTATAGGGATTGCCCATGGTTCTCATATGTGACATGGTACTTATGTTCTGATTTTCATTTATGTTGTCTCATGATTGTTCTCTCCTTTGTGAAAACCATATTTTAATCAAATATCATTTCCTTTCATTTTGAAATGTTAATGCATGCTTGGAATCCATTTTGAAGTTTAGTGGAAGAGAAATGAGTTTTTGAAAAATGCACACCTATTGCTTGAATTTGGAAAGAATGAAAAACATTAATTTATTATGTCTTATTTTCAAACTAGCATGTTTTGGGATTATTTTTAAATATAATGGAATATGGTTTGTTATTCCTAGGAATTCTTACCGATCATCTGGATGCTCATGCATATTATATCTTTTTAGTTTTAGGTTCTTCCATGTTTTGGATCTCTATTGGAGAAAGTGTGCTTCTGTGTTTTTCAGTGACCCATAAGCTCACTTGGAGGTATGTTTAGCTGTGAAACTTTATTTTACTTCCACTGCGAGTGTTTATATATCATTTTTAGTTTATATTTATTTATTTATCTTTATTTATGGGTAAAATTGTTCCCAACTACCTCATTTTGATGAAAAAAACTAGTTTCTAGCATGTGGGGATCAGGAATTACCTTTAAGTCTTATTACAGGAAAACGCAGGTGACTGTTTAAGGGTTGACTCAGCTCGGTTCATAAATAAATAGTATCAGAGGCAACCCTTGTTATTTTGGGTGTTAGGTAGCATAGAGCTTAGGATTTTCAGGACATGAGAGGTAGGTATGAGAAATATTTCATGATCCCTTTCCCATCTTGAGCCTTGAGTTTCTAGGGGTAGTCAAGGATTTTAATTTTTCATTTGGTTGGTCTATGTGGTTAAAAAATGAAAATGGGAGTGAGCCGAGGTTTCAAAATGATATTGCATGGAGTAGAAACCCATGTACAAACTAAGTGCACAGTTCAAGGTACTTTCTCTAATTGATGCCATCTTAGAGCATAGTCTGCTAAGCCGTGTTTATAGGTTGGCATAGCCACTAGTTCCATATTTTTGGAAGATTTTATGTGAGTAATGTTTGGGCTTCATTTTGGTTTCCCTCAGCCAGTTGATTCTAAAATAGTGGGGATACCCACCATGAATCTTGTTAAGGTTTCTTCGAGAGTTGGTTTGTGTGGGAGTTTGTCTATATAGGGAGTTACCAGGTGGTCTATGTTTGTCAGTTTCTAAATGGAGGGGAAACCCACCATAGATCTTTATGTGGTTCCTTATAGAGAGGTCAGTTCAAGTCAGGTTCTTATGGTGGTGAGAAGCCTCCTTGTTTCTTCATGGGTTTTCTTGTTACTGTTTCTCTTAGAACTAGTCAGGTGTGATTGGTAGAGTGAAATTTCACACTGAGTTCCTTTTTTCCTTGTAATTGTTTAGCTTCAAGCTAGAGTATGATTTCTCATTTGGATGGGTGACTTTCGAGGGAAGAAAGTGTTTTTGGTCGCGATAATTGTGAAGTTATTTTATTTGATCAAATTATTATCTTTAAATATTATTGTTGAGGCTTAGGTTGAATCCTGGTTATATTTTTTGAGTTTTTAAGAAAAATTCATGCTTTTAGTTTGACAGCATTAGGCACATGGTTTGTGCATAGTTTGGGAAACAATGTGGCAATTGTGCGATTCAGTTTTGTATCTGGGAAGAGGCATTTAAAATATTTGGCGCAAGGTTTTTTAGTTTTGTGGACAACTCTTGTGAGTTCCCCTTCCCTCTAGTAGGTTTCACATGGTTGGACCATGGTCTGGCAGACCATGCGGCCGAACCATGCAAGATACCATGCGTTAAAAAATAAATAAATAATTAAATTAATTGAAAATAAATAATATCAATAAAATTAAATTAAATTAAAATAATTTTTAATAATAATAATTATATTATTATTATTTTGATTATTATTATTATGAAGATTATTATTATTATTTTTAATATTATTATTATTATTGAGATTATTATTATTATTTAGTTATTATTATTATTTTTATGGTTTTAATTAACCCTTTTTGGGTTCTTTCCCCTTTACCTCAAGGCACGAATCACTTCCCTCTCCTCCCTACATGAACCACCCTCCTCTAGTGCCTCCCCTCAGTGGCCTTCCTCTCCTCTGGAACACTCTCCTTCATCGGCGGCCACACAACCATCCTCCTACTATGGCGACTCCCCTACCCTCATGGGGCTTGCTCTTTCCTCTTGACTCACTCACAACCCACCTTGTCTGAAGATCCCCCATGATGTTCCACCTCTCCCTCCTATCTTCTTCAAGTGCTCAATATTGAGCTGATCCATTGTGTGATCACTTCAGGTTCGGATTTCTTCTTATCCACTTTCATTTTGTCTTCCAATTTGTTGGTTTTCTTCTCTTCTATATGGCGCACACACCTTTTGAAAAACCTAAATCTATTTTTGGGGTTTTATTTTTAGAATATTGATTATTAGGGTTCATTGGTTCCTATCAAGGCCTATTCTTTCCACCTCATCTAAGGGTAGTGGGGTTTCTAGGATTTTATTGTAAGGATTTTTTTGGATCCTTTTTTTATCAGTATTAATTTAGTGATTGTGTGATATTTGAGTGGGTGGAAATTTATTTTTAGTGCATGGGTATTTTCCCTGGTGTTTTGAGTTGTTGGTAAAATTTTATAGAGTGTGTAGGACCTCGTTGCAGTGTTTTTTGGTTGTGATCATCAAGAACGCCTATATGTACATGACTAGGTAAGACATATATACAGATATGTCCTCTTTGTACTTATTCACTCATGGTTTAGGGATTATGTGGAATATATCTTAGGGTATATATATATATATGTGTGTGTGTGTGTGTGTGTGTCTATGTGTGTAAACTCTTGTATGTGTATGTGCGAAGGGTCGGTTTGGGTGGTCATCATCAAAGAGTGGCATGTTTAAGGTAGGTCCCCTATGCCTATGCCTTTTAATTGAATTCATTGATTTTTTGTGTGCCTTAAAATGTTTTTTTAATATTAAATTGTATATGTGTGCAATGGAAAGTGTTGGCAGTGCTTGGTGTTGTAATTTCATTTGTTTTCATGTTCTCTTTAAGTGTTGACATGTGTATTCTTCATTAAAATATGATCCAATGTTTATTTTAGAATGGTCGACATTTTAAATTCTTAAAAGCTATTACTAAAATAGTTTTGGGTGTGTAGAGGGTATTTTCCAAAGTTTTCAGTATGTATATTAGTTATGAAAGTTGATTTAAATGAATATGGATTCTTGTGTGATTTTAAAAGGGAGAAATTCCATGATTTGGTAAGTTAAGAAAGGTGCGTGGGATTTGGTGTGAATTCAAGGTTAAATAGTGATTTTCCTTTATTAAATGGATCACTTTGATTTAAGCATAGCTTTACATTTCTCTAAAATGTGTGATTCCTTTTTTTAGTTGAAAAGTTTAATGGAATTATAACTTGAAAGTGTTGGGTGAACATGTTTTCTAATGTGATGTTATTCTTTATAAAGTAAGGAGGCATAGTTGGCACCAAAAAATGATTTTGATTGTGAAAAACCACTATTGAGGCATGCCCCATTATTTTAGAACACATGATGTGTATGTTAAATGTGTGATTTATCTTATGTGTCTAGTGAAGAGGCATGTGCATTATTGTGTGACTAATAAAGTGGGATGCACTCAAGGAGGCAGATCAGTGGTGAGAGGTTGGATGTTTTTTTGAGTAAATAAAATCATAAGTTCATATATTTTTTCATGATAAAAACTCACCACCACATGAAATAGAGGACATGGGAAACCTGGGTATCTAGGTTGGTGGATTGGGACTAGTACGCTACTAATACGGTAGTGGTTAGTCCTGGTTTCAAAAGTTGGATTGACGATTACAAGACTAACAAAACGATGATGGTGATTGACCACCTCTATAATTTTGGATGCTTCTCCTCTCTAGTGGCTCATTCATAATGAGGCTGACGAGTGTGGTTACTGTTCCATGTTTCATTGAGGTATAAGGTATCTCAGTTTCCACTTGTGCTAGTTACCTATAGGTATTTCCTAGGGTTCTCATTTGGGACATGGGGCTTGTGTTTTGATTTTCATTTCAATATTTTCATGCATGTTATCTCTTTTGTAAAAAAATATTTTAATCTATGTTTCTTTCCTTTCATTTTGAAATGTTAATGCATTCATGCAATTCATGTTGAAATGCAGTGGAAAAGAAATGATTTTCATGAAAATGCACACTTTTGACTTGAATTTGAAAAGAATAAAAAACATTACATTATTATTTATTATTTTCAAACTAGCTTATTTTGAGTTTCTTTTTAAAGGTATGATTATAGGGTGTTGTTATTCCTTGGAATTACTATTGAGAATCTTGGTGGTCATGCCTACTCTATCTTTTTAGTTTTAGGTTCTTCCATGTTTTGGACCGCTCTTATAGCGAGCATGGTTTTGTTTTTGGCTTTGACCCATGAGGTCACTTGGAGGTATGTTTAGCTCTAAAACTCAATTTTATTTCCACTTCTAGTGTTTATCTATCATGTTCAGTTTATATTTATTAATATCTCTTTTATTAATGGGCCAAACCGCTACCCACTATCTCATTTTGATACCCGACACTAGTTTCCAGCCTGTGGGGATCGAGAATGTCGTTAATGCCATGCCTCAGGCTGACTCAGATGGCCGTTTTAGGGTTGAATGGGCTCGGTTCGTGACATAAATTATATAATTTCACCTTTATATATTTGTATTAATGAGTTGTAATCATCATGTTTTTATCTTGATTCAACACCACACACCTTGGGATTCTCCATTAACTACAAGTATTTATTACTCACACACATGTGTGGGGAACTAAATAATTCGTTAAAGTGGATTACTTAAATATCCATAGACTCATAGGTCCTACATAATAATGGAGAGAAGGATGACTCATATGTCATCATTTAATTTAATTTTAAATATTTTCAAAGTCATGTATTAAATTAGATTAAATAAATTCTAATACAAATGTAGGTCTTAGTAAAGCTCATGATCGGTAATAAATGCAATGAATATGTAAAAGTAACAAGATAGCATTCATTTGCTTATTATTTCATTATTAATAAGATAAATACACTTTCATTAATTAATTAAAAAATTAATTAATTAAATTCCTTTCATCTTAATGATCATCTAAACATAATTGGAGATACCGACCATTTATGGAAAATAAATAACAGTACCAATATTGATATATTTATGAAAATTAATTATTTTATCATTTAAAAACTTTTAAAACAATTTTCAAATATTCAAAACAAAATAGTTTTCAAGAAATAATGTAATGTTTTAATGAAAAAAATTTCAATTTAATGTAATTTAATTCTATTATTAATTGGGAGACAACACATCTTTTACAATCCATTATACATCGGGTACCTCAGATGTCCTGTATTCGAGTCACATGCTTAAGGATTTTACATGTTAACTCTACCAAACCACACTATGTGTACACGCCAGATACTTTCCTTGTATTCACTTATTATGTTCCAAGATGGCATGGTGAACATGTGGTGTGAAATAAATTCACCATGTGTAATTAACTGCTCGAAATTTCTAGGTTCAATGCACATTGTTACAAAATATTTACTCAGGTTACATGCTGTGTAACCCAATTTTACAAGCTATATAATTGGAACAATCTTATGGAATCTCCAGCCATTCATCATCTGTTCCTAAACCTTCAATAAAATGAAACACTAAACAAATATGATTAATATAACACAAAAATTTTAATTGAAATCATATTACAGAATGAATAACATGAAATGAAAATCTATCCACAATTTCACATAGATCAACAATCAAATAAATAATTACATATTTAAATATGACCACTCTTATACTAATTAATGCATCTAGGAATGGTGAATGTGTGCGACGGTGGGTTGAATATTAAAATTTATGTTAATAATCATTTTCTTAAACCATGAGCGAGGATCTTGCCTGTCAAATTTATAATGAATTTATTTAATATCGGAAGAAATAAATAAATGGTCTTAGGAACATGCTTCATTGATTAATTTAGATCATTTGAAAAGACAATTTAAAATTTTCTTCATTGTGTGGTGAGGATCCAAGGACTTAATCAATCTAGAAGTGATCAAACATGTTCCATTGATCTCCGGGCAACACCACTTGATCTCCATGTGCTAGCATGCTGAATAAAATTTCATATATTGTTCGTTATTCATCACTCATTCTTTGGTCTTGAATAAATATTTCTTTCACTTCTCATTCTTGAGGGGGATAAAGAAGGAGGTGTCAAGAGAGAAGTCCTTATGTGAAACAATTATCTGTTCTCATTTAATGGATCAAATACACAATAGACATAACTATATATATATATAGAGTTAGGGTTTAAGTTTAAATATTTTTTAATTACATGTTGACCATTCAATTAAATAGAAAACATTTAACAAAACTCAGGCCACATAATAATTCTATTAATATAATTTTATGGTGTGAACCAACTTGCACAAATTGATAAATAATATTTACTAGATTATAAAAAAGTATTTAACATTCATCACAATCTTGGTCTATTCAGACTACTTGGTATTTATTAAATATACAAATAAATATTTTGTCTATAAATAAATACTTCATTCACATTCCAGTGAATAAAGTTTTATTAAATATTCAATTAAATAAATAAATATATTTTTATTCACATTCAAGTGAATAAATATTTATTTAATTTAAGAAATCTATAAAACATGAATAAAATTATTCTTTGGTCTTGGGAATATTTTTTATTCCCATAACTAAATTTAAATAGATTTTAATTTATATCAACATAAATAATTATTATGTGATCCTCTAGGGTTCTTTCTCATTTACATTAGGTGGGCTTGCCTAAAGTTTGTGATTTCTTTCTTTAACTATATGAAATTAAGAGGTCATTACCCCATGACCATGGAATTTAGAGTGACGGTTGTATTCCTATCAAAGTACCATTATATTAGGTTCCATAAAAATGGAAGGTACAAATCCTTTCTCAACATATTTATTAATGATATGAAACTTAGGAAGCACCAAATGTATCCAACATACCCATGAATTGTTATCATCATGGTTTATGAAATAAATATATGTATGTTATTTGTAACATGAATTTATAATAATCATAAAATATATGGATGATCATACATACACGTAGATAGTTGTTTCCGATGTGAGTAAGACATGTTGAATTCCTTCAAGAATGCCTATTGTAATAACCTCCTTTCTTGGGGATTACTAGGAGTGAACTTCATGAGAATAAGTATCATAATATTATGAGGACTTACACCTGACATTGTATGTACTATCTATCCCATCCAATTATGTTATCCAATTTCATGAAAATAATTAAGAATATCATCATAGAACGCCAAGTTTCTCATTATTGTGGGGAATTTCTATGACCATATCAATGTGATATATAATTTAGGACATTATTAAATTAGAGTCATGAAAAAAAATATATAATAAGAAGATTTATTAAAATTCAATACATTAAATGTTCATGTAACAAAGTATAAATAGTTGGTTCAAAGATGCTAACTCAAACATATAGTTAATCCAGGTCTAGATGAGGAGTGACCAGAAAATGCTTGGTATTCTTTATGGACCAAAAACATTATACTTTGGAGTTTTAGAGTCTTAATGTTTTAGCTAGTTCATTAGGATATCTCTATGATTCCTGGGTCCTTTTCTTTTCCCAAAGTTATGTTGGGTTAGTGAGGTGGTGTACTCGTTAACCTTATAAACACAGTTGTTTTGGTTTATCAGGGTTCTCTACATATCGTAGCTGATGTGGTATGTCTATGACTTTTTGAACAACATCAAAATTGGTATGTTGGACAGTGGTATTGGAGTTTCATATTCAAGGAGCCAGTGGTGTTCAAGACAACTTGGATAAATACCCTTCATGGTAAATTCTCTACCTTGGGTGTATATTTTTTGAAAGCACATGAAACCATCTGGTGAGATCGAGGGAGTGGGAGCCCCAGTTGAGAGCTCAATATCACCATCATTTTCTTAGTTTTTTTTCTTTTCAGGGATGAAAATGCTTAAATAAGGGAACAATTCAGTGTTATTTGTTCGTGAAATACTTTGGAATATTCTTAGGAATATTTTCAAAGCTAGGTGTTGAGACAACATGCGATTCTGATGATCAGTGAGCCTAGAATTAATTATATAAAGATATTAAATAAATTATCATCATGAACATGTAGGTTTCCAAAAAAATTGGAAATACCCCAAAATAGAGCCTCATATCATAAATCTAAGATCACCATTGAGATCAAAATGTGGTATTTTCCATCAGCGTGGCATAATTTTTATCATCGTTTGGGGTTTGTGTAAAAGTAATCCTGAGCATAAATAATATATTAATTTATTTTTGTTATGTTTATACAGTGACCTAGTTTTTACTCTATAAGTAATCCATTATAGAGAAATTAAAGGTTCATCCTTAGAATCCTGATGCTTGAGTGCTAAGCATGAAGGAGAATTGGTGGAAATCAGTAACATGGATCAATTATTAGAGTTCCATAAGGAATGTAAACGACAACTTTTCTTGTGGATCTCAGCATAGAAAATGATATTTGATTCGTATTCATCAATTATTGATCAAAAATGAATGTATGATTCTTTTTTAATATTTATGTCCATTTTCATTACCCACAACAAACTTGAATTAATAACCTAAAAAGGTAATTCATGGATCGATCATCTGGTTTAAGTAATTTTTTATCTTCCTGTAGTATTGGAATGGATATCTATTTAGTTTACATATTTATATTCATTCATTTTCCTATAGAAATTAATTGATTCTAACACAAACATTGAATAATGTAATTTCATCATGTTTGTGTTTCATGTTTTTCTCTTTTCGTTCTATGTGTGTTCATTATCAGTATTTTTTTGACTGGTGATTCAATGATATCCCTAAATACCAATCATTTTTCATTATTTTTTTCCTTCAAAATGGATCTTGGTAATGGTTTTAGATTTTAATTTTCAAAATGAAACAGAGGCATGGAAATTACGATGGGAAGTCGAATTTGGATCAAGTATCGGTCGTTTCTGAGCTAGGTTGAGAGAATATCTTTAGAGGTTAAATAATTAATGTTTCATAGAAAAAAGTGGTTGAAATATGGACACCAATGATGATTAAGTCCATTGTTGGTGAGGAAAACAATGTTACCATGATTTAGGATATTCAATTAATTTGGATAAAAATGATGAATGGTTTTTTGATGAAGAAATGCTGGAATCCGATTTCTGATCGGCTCTGGAGGGCATTGTGTATTATTATTATTTTGAATAAAAATAAAATATGAAATTAATTATTATTTTTAATAACAGTAAAATGTTATTTAATTATGAGAATTAAATATATTAAATGAAGGGGAACATGACTTGAATTGGAAGAGGCGACTTGAGCGTGTAACCCATTAATAATTGAGTTATTATTTAATAATAATAATAATAATAATTCTAGAAATTTATGGAGGCGAAAAATTTTGGAGGCAGTTCTCTTGAGGCAGGGGAGAGACCTTGTGCGTATCCACTATCTTCTAAATAGGTTTAAAATAATAATAATAATATAACATATTATTATTATTTTGTTTGTGGAAACCTTTTTTCGATCATAAAGCTTTCTAGTGATATAGGATTGAAAATATGTATGAAGAATCCTGACCTTGATTTTGAGATGGAGGATTCAAGACCATGATAAATGTTTAATTTTGGATCAAGGATTTGATAAATGGAGAACCCAATAATAATAATAATAATAATAACAATAACAATAATAATAACAATATTATTATTATTGTTAAAAATATAGTTTGCGATGCATTTTCATCATACAGGTCCAGATTGAAAAACTGCCTTTGGAATCAAGACCCTGATATTGATGTGTACTTATCAAGACCAATATAGGGTATTTAATTATCACATTCGGCTTGGTTCTACAAAATTCCTATCACACCCTGGTTTTAATGATTTACTTTATTCCAGTTCGGGTCAGGTTCTTAGTCATTTTCTTGGAAGCCAGATGTGACAAGTTTGAAATTTTGGGGGATTATTTCTCCTATATTATTTTCTTATTTTCCCCTAAGTTTCCCCTAAGCCCCCTTGAATTTTGAAGAAAACTAGAAATATCTTTGTGGAAAGAACTGGGCCCACATTTCGGCTGCATGGTTTAGCAAACCGTGCGGCCAAACCATGCACATTGTCCATGAAATTTAATTTTTTTTAATTCCCATTTTCCCTTCCATAATTAAACATAATTAAGCCTTTATTACCCCATTCCACCCTATCATCCATTTAAGTCCCCCAAGCTCTCGAGATCTCCCTTAGGACCAATTTTTGAAGGGAGTTTGGTGGTGAAAATTCAACATTAATCAAGTATGGGATTCTTTATTTTTTTTCCTTCCTTCCTTTTAGGGGATCTTCCCTCTTTCATAAGGTTCTAAATTTAAAACTACTAGGGATTCACCCCTATGGTATAATATTCAGTTTCTTGGTTGAATCATGTGGATTAGGGTTTTTTTCACTCCCATGTGGTGAGGTTGTGGTGTGGTTGAAATTCGCACAAGGATTTTTGGTTTTCGACATTCAAGGTAGGCAGTTCTATGTGTAAGCATTATTTTATGAGTTCAACTTGATTTCCTGACCTTCTTATCATGTTTCTTACCTATTGTGTGTGGTACGAAAACCATTTTTTAATATAATTGGTTAAGCGCTTGATTTTAATGTTTCATTTTTTCTTGAAATTGTTTTTTTGTCATGTGTAACTCAAATGGTATCAAAGGAGGTTCACTTGTTTTGGATCATATTATTTGGGGAAGATTCTGGATAGAATAGAGCTAGGATTGTAAAAAATTGGTGTTATGGTTATGAGTAAGGTGCCTTTCCAGCAAAACTAATGGTGATACTTGAGTTACCTGAGGAAGTCGGGTTCCATCGAAGTCTTTTAGTCATTGTATTTTCTCGTTGTGTATGAAATGAAGTGGGAGTTGGGTCTGCTATCTTAGTGAGCTCAAAGGGCCTGGAAATCCATGTGGAGCCAGGGATATGGTCCTAGAGCACCCTCTATGATGGTTTGATGACTAGAATATGGCTTCCGACCTTATTTTTGACTCAACCACCGGTACTTATTTCCCTCTTTTGAGAAGTGTATTATGTCTCTTTGAGTTTTGGAAATTGTTTAGAAAAACCCTTATTTTGGAATCATAGAGACTTGGTTTTAATGTAATAATGACTTGGTTTTAAGAAATGATATTTTTTTTGATTTTTTTGTAGCATAGAAATGGTTTGAATTTTTGAAAGGGTGGAAATGAATTTTCATAATTGTTTTGAAAGAATGAATTATGTTGAAGTGGGTTATGAGATTTTTTTTTCAAAATATAATTTGTTAAACTACTGAAAGGTGTTTTGAATGGAATGTAATTTTCTATAAGTTATGTGTGGATTTTGGAAATGGATTTTAATTTGGTAACTAGTGAGAATTTTGAAATATTTTTTTTAATTACTGGAACCTTGTTTTAAATAAGAAGAGGTGAGTTTTAATTAAATGCTTGTTGATGAAGTCGAGTTTGTTAAAAAACAAGAAGTGTTATGAAATGGGCTGAGATGTTTTGAAATTAATGTGTGTGAATTGAAAGTGAGTTTTATTGAAATGGTTGGTGGTTTTTGGAAATATTTTGTGATATTTGAGTTGTGTTTTGATTTTGTGGTTAGTGGTTTGAAGAAATAGAAATTGTAGGTAGAATGTTTGGATTTTTAAAATAGGAAAGGTTTGTTTTTTATCTTTGGTGTTCTCATGGGTGACCAAAAGACTCCTAGAAGGAACGATGCAATATGGGTCATTATTGATCGTCTTACCAAGTTAGCACATTTTATTGCAATAAGAAAAGATTTACCACTTGAACATCTAGCAAGACTATATATTAATGAATTCTAGAGACTTCATGGAGTACCCCTATCGATTGTTTCTGATCGTGATCCATGTTTTACAACAAGATTCTGGAAAAGTCATCGGAAAGCCCTGAATACTGAACTTCGTTTGAGCACTGCCTACCACCCCCAAGGTTATGGACAATAAGAAAGGACTATTCAAACCTTAGAAGACATGTTGAGATCATGCTCACTTGACTTTCAATGTATGTGGGATCAATATTTACCTATGGTAGAATTTTCCTATAACAATAGCTTCTATTAAAGTATTTAGATGGCCCCATATGAAGCATTATATAGAAAGAGATGTCGCACACCAACCTGTTTGGATGATGTTGGTGAAAGAAAACTCGTAGGCCCAAAACTTATGGAGGAAACGATGAAAAAGGTGAAGGTAATCCAAACCCACATCAAAGCAGTTCAAGGTAGGTAGAAGACCTATACCGATAACCAAAGGAAGGATTTGGAATTTTAGGTAAGAGATCAGGTTTTCTTGAATGTATCTCTATGGAAGGGTGTTATACATTTCAGTAAGAAGGGAAAATTAAGTCCTAGTTACATCGGACCTTTCGAAATTCTAGAACGAATTGGGGCTATAGCTTACCATTTGGCAATGCCTCTAAGTCTCTCCAAATTACACGACATGTTCCACATATCATTGTTGAGAAAATACATGCCTGACTCAATGCATGTACTCACCAATGAGAAATTAGAAATGGAACCTGATCTTTCTTATTGCGAAGATCCTGTTATGGTTCTTGATACCAGAGAACAAGTGCTGATAAATCGGACGACTCATCTGGTAAAAGTTCTATGGAGAAACTATAAGATGGAAGAGGCAACATTGGAACCCAAGGAATTTATGATGAAGAACCACCCAAGTCTTTTTATGCAGTAATAGTTTAAAAATTTCTAGGAAAAAATTATTTGAAGGATGGTAGAATGTAACACCCCAATCTTCCACGGTACACTTCTCTTTGAATAATACAATAGTGTGTGTTGTATGCAACTTCGAGTTTTAACACACCACAACCAATCAAACTTGCCACTATGAATAGTAATACCCACTTTCTGAAATTTTATCAATTTTATCTTCTAAAATGGACTTCATTTTTGGGTTCGGAATAGCCAAATTATCTTAGAATTAATTTTTTGTATTTTTCTGAAAACATTCAGTTTTTGATGAATAGTGAAAATACTAAATTTTAATTAAAAACAACCTTTTTAATCAAAAATATTTATAGTGCTAAATTATACTATTGAGTGGTTTTTAAGTATAATTAGATTATATTTTTACCATTTAATCCAATGTTGGTCATTGGACATAATTTCACATTTAAACTGGACATAAGCAATTGTCAACCTTTTGATAGTTATTGTTTCTTAAAAACATGTTTTTTGTTTTGACAACGAGAATTAATTTTAAATTAATTTCTGCCACTTCTGTGTTTTGAATTTAGAAAAATGGATTCCATATTTAGAATCAGGAGGTATAAATTGTTTAAATAGGTAACTTTTTATTTTTAGACATTAGGAATATTTACTTCAGTAAATATTTTATTTATCGTGGTTAAAGGGGTAAATCTAGTAAATGAGGTAAAAAAATATTATAATAATAATAAATTACCCTAAAATGTGTCCTAACCCTATTGGATGATACTTTATGACCATGTTAATCCTTGGGTCGATTTTGGGACCCCATGGAGCCACATGGAAGTGATAATGACATTATATATTAAATAATTTAAAGTAATGACAAAAATAACAGAAGAAAATATCTTTTAATAAAAAAAAATTTATATGAGGTTATATAATTGATATATTAGACTATAAATATTCATTATAAATATAAAAAGATTACTTACCTCAGTATATTTTATTTATAATATTTATATATAAAATAAATATATTTATATATGACACAATAATGATGAGGTATTTTCCTTATTAATGAAAGAATCAAATAAATGAAATTATAAACACTAAAATAAATATAATTTGAAAGTTTTGATGCCATACACAAATTTTATAGGTGACTATAACATGTTAGGGTTGATTAAATGTATTTATTTTGAAGTAATAAAGTTTTTATAACTTTAACAAAAATCAATTATTAAATAATGTCAAAATTGACATAAATGAGTTATTAAAACAAATACAATATTATTGGTTGATATAATAATCCGAAAAATATAATTTTCAGCCAAAAGACTTATATAATGATACGTGTATCATTAATTAACCACTTGGGTCTCTATTGGAAGTTTATAGCAAGTTTATTAACCATATAATATAAAAATAGAAAGAGACATGGAAAATGTCAAACTATTCAACTAAGAGTTAAATCTAAAAGACAAGGTTAATATAGTGAACGAAACCTGTCTAAAACCTATTGGTTGAGAGGTTTTCAACCCATACCCACCTTATAATTTAAATAATTCCTTTTTTAGCCATTAGAAACCGAAAAGTATTTTATTATAAAATAATATTTCTAGTTTTTCCTAAGGTGCCCCCCACCCCTCTTATAAAAGGGAACGTCCCCTTATGTTTAATTCACACGTTAAAAGCCATTTGGATCGGCCAAAACCAACCCAAATACCCTATAAACTGTCATAACTTCATCCTAGAGTCCTTAATTTAGTCATAAATCCAACCTAAGGAGCCCTTTCGATCAAATCAAAAGGAAGAATCTGAAGAAGAGGTAAGTATCCCACCACCTCTTTCATGTTTTTTCTTCTTCCACATACTATTTCTTTGTTGCTTCCATTATAAAATAATAAATCCAGTATATTATATATACTATTTTGTTATTATAAAAATGTCACAACCATATTCATTATTCTATCCGTCCTATAAATGACAAAGTCACCATACGTGTGTACGTACAGATTACCGTCTCCACGTCGTGGTGTAGTTTGTTATTCAAACACTTCATAATTTGGATGGGTATAATAATGAGTATAAATGATGTAGATAATAAATATAATATTATAATTCTTATGTATATATGACATACTATACCATTATATATGATTTTAATATCAAAAGAGTGATATTGTTGCTTTTGCGTACAAACGGATCACCATCTCCACGAACGCGATGCGATTCATTCCCCATCATATCCATTCAAGAATAATTTTCATTTGATGATTAAAAATAATGTTTAAAGACTTAATATCATTCTGAATATGAAAAAGATACATCCTATCCAAATAAAACATTACTTTCGTAACAAATCATATAACAGAAAATGAATTAGTTAACACCTGAAACAATGATACTACTGAAATATCATTAACAAATCAATATTATAAGATCATATATGATATTGTATTTATGTATATAGTTCTTGTATAATTTAATAACAATTATTTTACTATTATACAGGTGGTTAACGTACCCTCGACTAAGGAAAAGTACAAGGTAAGGGTTAATTTCACAATCTCTTTATTATCTAAGGTCGTTTTTACATAAGTATCTACTGGGACATATTTATTATCCTTGTCCATGTTTCATGAAAGAGTTTTCAAAGGTATTATTTTAAGAGACTTTTTTAATAAAACATCATTTTAATTGTTTTAAATATTTATTCTTCTAAATCATTCTCATTAATGTCCATGTTTTAAAAATGGGGTTTAAGGATTTATTTATATGGTCATGAATGTTTTTAAACTGTTAATTCATTTCAAAAGATTCAAAGTGGTATGGGGCACGTTGATTCAAAAATGTCTTTAAATGTCTTCATTTCTAAATTGTGTGACTTTTAAATGGTTTCATGTAAAAGGGATATTTCTCTCAAAGAGTTTTACAAATCATTTTCATCTATGTCAACATCCTTTGATAGATTTTAAACTTGTTTGATGTTGATTTATTATGATACAAATGTTCCATATTATATTGAATGTTTTATGATATGTTTGAATGTGGATGTGTTATTTTTACACCATTCATGGTTTATGGATAAATAATTTAAATTTCATATTATAGTTTTAATACAAATTTTTATGTTATGTTTAAACCTTTTCATATGAGGAATGCATTGGACATAGTATGTGATGGGTGGAGTCTGCTATAGCTCCTCGATGCATCAGTAGGTCTCATGAGACAAACTAGTGTCTTGTCACAAGGCCTTGAAATTTTTTTTTGTAGTCTAGGCACAAGGCCTTGACTATGTGGTTATGAAGTCTGGCATTATGCATTCCATCATTATGAAAGTTTCTATTGATATTGCATGTGATTATTAGACTAGTAGAATATCAATGTGAATAATTAAATGGAATTATTTGAATTTATCTTTGACATATTATTTTGAAGTTCAAGTTTAAAAGGATATTTTTATTCTTACATTGCCTTAAATGTTTATTCTTATTTATGCAAGTTTCATCTATATTGTTATCCTTATTGAGCATCTGAGCTCACCACTTTATATGTTTCATTTTTCCCAAGATGCGAAGAAGTATATTATGACGGAACTGCATGGATAGTCTAAGGAATATGAGTGTGGCCTTTAGAGACTATGTTGTTTTAGTTTTTCATTTTATAATGTAATGTAAAACTTATGAATGTATCTAGTATTTCCAAGGTTACTAAACTAATCAGTCTTTTGAGACTTGATATTTTGTGATAATACCAATGTTATGTAATAATGCACTGACTCTGGGCTTCTGGGGTTGGTGCGTTACAGTTGGTATTAGAGGAAGTTTAGTAGAAACCTTGGAATCTAGATTTATAAAAACTCTGATTAGAGCACATTACCCTGATACAAACTTTGAGGATTAATATAGAATAACTTCCTAGAATTTTGGTATTGTAAAGATTTTGTTAGTTTTCCCAGCAATACATCCCTGTCTGGATACGAGCAGGTAGAGGTGGATCTGGTACAGATGTACCTTGGGGTAAAACCCAAAAACACCGCTTTGAGCTTGACTTGAATGAGAACTGGTGCACGACAACAGGCCTTGCTTCACTCTTGGTTACGACACTCCTGGGGGATATGCTTAGGATAATTCTCATTTTCTTTATAAACCATTATAAAGGTTTTATGAGTATATAATTCCACAAAGAAAACATTTTTAGGATTATGGATTATATCCATAAACTGTTCAATTTATGTTAACTGTTTTACAAGTTTGGAATTATGTATTGTGATTCATAAACTAATCTAGTGCATGCCATTGTTTAGAAATGGAACCTACTGGAAGGAATGGAAACCGTATCATCGCACGTAATCTATGTAGGGATTTCATTCCTAATAAAGATAATTATAGTGGAGCTGGTGATACAACTAGTGCAGATCAACATATCACCATACTAGGACAAATCACTCAGGTTATGAATAATAACCTTACCCATATGAACCACCCAGATCCACAACGCGGAGAATCAATGTTAGACCTATTCATGAGGTAACAACCACCAATGGAATTACAAATCCATTAGTATCTGAGAAATGGATAAATTCCTTAGAGAAAATATTTCATGTTTTAGGGGGTAGCTAAAGAAAAAAAGTTATCATGGAAGTTTATCGCCTCACGGGAGATGTAGATCAATGGTGGTCATTAATCCAAAACACAAAGGAAGATGAATAAGTATCGAGTATTGAATGTTGGGAGTTTAAAGATATTTTCCTAGAAAAATACTTTCCTAATGACCATTGAGTGGATATGGAAAGGAAATTTATGAGTCTGAGTCAAAAGGAGGATGAGAATGTCGCAAAGTATGATGCTAACTTTACAGGGTTAGAAAGACAAGTTGCATATTATATACGTAACCCAAGGAGTAAAATTGATCGATTATTTGATGGGTTAAAACAATTTCTTTGAAGGGAATTAGTCTCACAATACTTCTTTTCGTACAAAGATATTGTCTCATGTGCTATCAAGAAAGAAAAGGAATTCTCTAAGTCTTACAACTATAAAGAAAATCAAGAGAAGAAGAGATCTGTTGAACACTATAGAAATGGAAATAATGGGAAGAAATAAAAATTTGAATATCCATCCTACTATAAATGTGGGAAGAAACACATGGTGTTTTTTTAAAGGGATTGTGAGTCTGTTATAAGTGTGGTGAAAAGGCCACCAAGATCGTGATTGGAAGTGGAAGAAAGAGGCTATTAATATTGAATGCTACAATTTTAGAGAAATGAGACATTATGCAAATGAATTTCCAATGCGTCAGGGGTACTTTCCTCAGAAAAGGACAATGGATTAAGGACAATCTTATGCTATCACTAATGCTGAGGTTGAAGATCTGAAAGGCATAGTGGAAGGTAATTTAATTGTTTCCTCATGTTTAGCCAATGCTTTATTTGATTCTGGATCATCACATTGTTCGATATCTTCCCAGTTTGCTATGAAAATTAGATATTTCCAATTTGATTTAACAAGTGTGTTGTCAGTAAAAACTTCTAAGGGAAGTATCATTGCAACAATGTTTTGTGAATCAGTTCCCATTAAGGCATATAAACGTTATTTATCTGCTGATCTCATTGTCAAACCCATGATTAAATTTGATATAATTCTCAGTATGAATGGGCTTTCAGACCATGATGCGAAAATTTATTGTAAGAAGAAAGAGGTTACAATTTTTGATAATGATAAGGAGCACCTTATCTTTATAGAAGAAATTTCACCACCTAATTCTTATCTAGATCCACACCCAGTAGCTCAAATAAATTCAATTACTGGGGAGGAAGAGAGTGAAATAACTATGGTTGAGGAAAGGAATGTTCAAATAGAGGATGTACCTATTATGTAAGAATAATTTGATGTGTTTCAAGGGGATTTACCTGGACATCCTCCAGAACAAGAAATTGAGTTCTCCATTGACTTAATTCCTGGTTCAAGGCCCATATCAAAGACCCCTTATAGAATGGAAACTAGGGAATTAGTGGAACTAAAGAAAAAACTAGAGGAATTGAGTAATAAGGGATTTATTCTCCCTTGTGTTCCTCTATGGGGAGACCATGTTCTTTTTGTTAAGAATAAAAATGGATCTATGAGGTTGTGCATTGAATATAGGGAGATCAATGCTATAATAATAAAGAACAAATATCCCCTACCTCACATTGATGATTTGTTCGACCAACATCATGGATCTCAATACTTTCCAAAGACTGACCTTCAATTTGGATATCATAAGTTGCATGTGAAGAAGGAATACATTCTGAAAACAACATTTCAAACTAGGTACAGGCATTACGAGCTTACAATAATTCCTTTTGGATTGACTAATGCACCCTCTATCTTCATGGATCTAATGAATAGTGTTTTCAAGGAATATCTTGATGACTTTGTAGTGGTATTTATTGATGATATTTTGGTATACTCCAAAAGCTACTAAGATCATGAGAATCACTTGCGCATTATTCTAAAGACTCTTATAAGACATGAATTATATGGGATGTTTAGAAAGTGTTTATTATGGCTTCAAGAGATATCTTTTCTTGGCCATATTGTCTCTAAGGTTGGAATCTCTGTTGATCAATCTAAGACCAGGGGAATCCATGAATGGCTAGAACCAATGAGTATAACCTAGGGACACAATGTTTTTGGTTTTGCAGGTTATTATCGATGTTTCGTCCAGAATTTTGCCCGGTTGGCTAACCCATTAACAAAGCTCACACAAAAAGGGGTTAATTTTTTTTGGAAAAAAGTGTGTGAAGAATGTTTTAAAGAACTAAATATAATATTAGTCAATGCCCTTATCTTGAATCTACCATTGGGGAATGATGGGTTTGTTATTTATAGTGATGCGTCAAAGAAAGGACTTGGTTGTGTCCTTATGCAGAGTGATAGGGTTATTGACCATGCATCACGACAACTAAAAATTCATGAGAAAAACTATCCTACTCATGATCTTGAGTTAGAATTTGTAATATTTGCGTTGAAGATATGGAGACATTATATCTATGGTGAAAAATGTGAGATATATACTGATCACAAGAGTTTGAAGTATATTTTTTCTCACAGAAAGAACTCAACATGAGGCAAAGAAGATGACTTGAACTACTCAAGGATTATGATTTCACAATACACTATCACCCAGGGAATGCAAATAAGGTGGAAGATGCTTTGAGTAGAAAAGATCACGGAGTTTTGAAGAAGATGAGAGTTGAAAGGGATCCTATTTTCATGGATCTAGTAAAGATGGATATGGGAATAACCATGGAAGGTGAAACATCACTGTTTTTTCAAATGGTTTCAAAACCATATTTAATAGAAAGGATACAAAGTTATTAGGTTGATGATAGGGACTTTCAAAAGAAGATTAAATCTGTGAACGATGGGAGATTGATCGAATTCGTATATTAAGATGAGATTTTGAAATTTGGGAGGAGACTTTATGTTCCCGATATACCTGATCTAAAAAGGGAATTGTTAGATGATGCCCATAGATCCAATTTTTCTATACACCATGGTATCACTAAGATGTATAGAGATTTGAAGGAACATTTTTCGTGGGACAACATAAAGAGGGAGATTGCTGATTTTGTGTCAAGATGTATGGTTTTTCAATAAGTGAGAGCAAGAAGGAAACAACTTGGAGGATTCATGCAAACTATTCTTATATCTAAGTGGAAATTAGATAATATTACGATGGACTTTGTCATGGGACTACCATAGACTCCTAGAAGGAACGATGCAATATGGGTCATTGTTGATAGTCTAACCAAGTCAGTACATTTTCTTGCTATAAGAGAAGATTTACCACTTGAATGTCTAGAAAGACTATATATTAATGAAGTTGTGAGACTTCATGGAGTACCCCTATCGATTGTTTATGACCTTGATCCACATTTTACATCATGATTCTGGAAAAGTCTTCAGAAATACCTAGATACTAAACTTCATTTGAGCACTGCCTACCACCCCCAAATTGATGGACAATCCGAACGGACTATTCAAACATTAGAAGACATGTTGAGATCATGCTCACTTGACTTTGATGGTATGTGGGGTCAATATTTACCTCTAGTAGAATTCTCCTATAACAATAGCTTTCATTCAAGTATTCATATGGCACCATATGAATTGTTATATGGAAAGAGATGTCGCACACCAACCTGTTGAGATTATGTTGGTGAAAGAAAACTCATAGGCCCAGAACTTGTGGAGAAAGCAATGGAAAAGGTGAAGGTAATCCAAACCCACATCAAAATAGATCAAAGTAGGCAGAAGAGATGTGCCGATAATCGAAGGAAGGATTTTGAATTTCAGGTAGGAGATCATGTTTTCTTGAAGTTATCTCCATGGAAGGGTGTTATACGTTTTAGTAAGAAGGGAAAATTAAGTCCCAGGTACATCAGACCTTTCAAAATTCTAGAATGAATTGGGGTTGTAGCTTGCCGTTCCGCAATGCCGCCAAGTCTCTCCAAAGTACACGTTGTGTTCCACGTATCACTGTTGAGAAAATACATTCCTGACTCAACGCATATACTCACCTATGAGAAATTAAAACTAGAACCTGATCTGTATTATTGTGAAGATCATGTCAAGGTTCTTGATACAAGAGAACAAGTGCTGAGAAACCGGATGACTCGTCTGGTAAAAGTTCAATGGAGAAACCATAAGATAGAAGATGCAACATGGGAACTCGAGGAACTTATGATGAAGAACCACCCTAGTCTATTTATGCAGTAATATTCTAGAAATTTCAATGACGAAATTATTTTAAGGTACGCTTCTCTTTGAATAATACAATAGCGTGTGTTGTACGCAACTTCGAGTTCTAACACACCACAAAAAATCAAACTAGCCATTATGAATAGTAATACCCACTTTTTAAAAATTTATCAATGTTATCTTTTAAAATGGACTTCATTTTTGGGTTCAGAATATCAAAATTATCTTAGGAAGAATTTTTGGTATTTTTTTGAAAACATTCAGTTTTTGATGAATAGTGAAAAATACTAAATTTTAATTAAAAACAACTTTTTTAATAAAAATAATTTATAGTGATAAATTATACTATTGAGTGGTTTTAAGTATATTTAAATTATATTTTTACCATTTAATCCAATGTTGGTCATTGGACGTAATTTTACATTTAAACTGGACATAAGCAAGTGGCAATCTTTTGATAATTATTATTTCTTAAAAACACGCTTTTTGTTTTGACAACAGGAATTAATTTTAAATTAATTGTTGCCACTTCTGTGTTTTGAATTTTGAAAAATATATTCCATATTTGGAATCAGGAAGTTCAAATTGTGTAAATAGGTAACTTTTATTTTTAGACATTAGGAACATTTACTTCAATAAATATATTATTTACTTTGGTTAAAGAGGTAAATCCAATAAATAAGGTTAAAAATAATATTATAATAATATTAAATTACCCGAACACGTGTTATAACCTTATTTTCTGATACATGTCCGACCATGGGAATTATTGGGTCGATTTTGGGACCCCATCGAGCCACGTGGGAGTGATAATGGCATTATATATTAAATAATTTAAAGTAAAGTCAAAAATAACAAAAGAAAATATATTTTTGTAAAAAAATTATATGAGGTTATATAATTGTCCTATTAGACTATAAATAGTTATTATAAAGCTAAAAATATTTGTTACCTCAGGATATTTTATTTATAATCTTTAGACATAAAATAAATATATTTATATTTGACACAATAATGATGCAACATTTTCCTTATTAATGAAACAATCAAATAAATGATATTATAAATACAAAAATAAATATTATTTGAAATTTTTTATGCCATAAACAAAATTTATAGGTGACTATGAAATTTTAAGTTTGATTAAATGTATTTATTTTGAAAGAATAAAGTTGTTATGACTTTAGAAAAAATCAATTATTAAATAATGTCAAAATTGACATAAAAGAGTTTATAAAACAAATACAGTATTATTGGTTGATATAATAATCCTAAAAATATAAGGTTCATCAAGAAGACTTATATAATGATATTTTTATCATTAATGAACCACTTTATGTTCTCTTGGAAGTTTATAGTAAGTTTACTAACCATATAATATAAAAATACAAAGAGACATGGTAAATATCTAACTATTTAACTAAGAGTTAAATCTAAAAGATAAGGTTAATATAGTGATCCAAACCTGTATAAAACTTATTGGTTGAGATGTTTTCGACCCCTCCCCACCTTAGTCTTTAAATAATTCATTTTTTATCAATTAGAAACCGAAAATAATTTTATTATAAAATAATATTTCTAGCTTTTCCTAAGGTACCCCTCACCCGTCTGATAAAAGGGCACTTCCCCTTCTCTCTAATTCACACATTCAAAGCCATTTGGATTGGCCAAACCCTACCCACATACCCCCTAAACTGTCCTACCCTCATCTTATAGGCATTACTTTAGTCATAAATCCAACTTAGGGATCTATTTTGATCAAATCAAAAGGAATAACTCGAAGAAGAGATAAATATATCACCACCTCTTTCATGTTTTTTCTTCTTCCACTTAATCTTTATCTGTTGTTTACATTCTAAAATAATAACTCCTGTATCTTCTATGTACTGTGATGTTATTATGAAAATTTCACAACTGTATTCATTATTCTATCCATCCTATAAATGAAAAAGTCACTATACGTGCGTACGTACGGATTACCGTCTCCACGACGTGGTGTAGTTTGTTATTCAAACACATCATCATTTGGATGTCTATAATAATGAGTAAAAATGATGTAAATAATAAATATAATATGATAATTATTCTTTATATATGATATACCATCCAATTATATATGATTTTAATATCAAAAAAATGATATTATCGCTCGTGCGTACGTACAGATTACCCTCTCCACAAACGCGATGAGATTCATTCCCCATCATATCCATTCAAAACTAATTTTAATTTTATGATTAAAAATAGTATTTAAAGACTTAATATAATTCTGAATATGAATAAGATACATCCTATCAATAACAAAAAATACTTACGTAGAAACGGATATAAAGGAAAATGAACCAGTTAACACCCGAAATGATGATACTACTAAAATATCATTAACAAAGTAATATTATAAGATCATATATGATATAATATTTATGTATATAGTTATAGAATAATTTAATAACAATTATTTACCTATTATACAGGAGGTTAACGTACCCTCTACCAAGGAAAAGTACAAGGTAAGGGTTAATTTCACAATCTCTTCAATATTCGAGGTTGTTTTTACGTAAGTATCAACTGGGACATATTTATTATCTAAGTCCATGTTTCATGAAATAGTTTTCAAAGAGAATATTTTAATATAATTTTTTTACTAAAACATCATTTTAAATGTTTTAAATATTTATCCTTCTAAATTGTTCTCATTAATCTCTGTGTTTTCTAAATGGGTTTCAAGAATTTATTTATATGGTAATTAATGTTTTTAAAATGTTAATTATTTTCAAAAGTTTCAAAGTGTTATGGGATAATTTGATTCAAATATCTTTAAATGTCTTCATTTCTAAATTGTGCGACTTTTAAATGTTTTCATGAAAAAAGGATTTTTATCTCAAAGAGTTTTACAAATCATTTTCATCTATGTCAGCATCATTTGATGGATTTTAAACTTGTTTGAAGTTGATTTATTATGATTCAAATGTTAAATATTGTATTGAAGGTTTTGTGATATGTTTGACCGTGGATGTGTTATTTTTACACCTTTCATGGTTTGTGGATAAATAATTGACATTTATTATGCTAGTTTTAATAAGAATTTTTATGTTATGTTTAAACCTTTTCAATCGAGGAACACATTGGACTTTGTAAGTGATGGTAGGATCCTTCTATAGCTCCTCGATGCATCGGTAGGTCTCATGAGACAAACTAGTGTCCTAGCACAAGGCCTTGAAAAAATCTTATTTTTAGTCTTGGAACAAGTCCTTGACTATGTGGTTATTAAGTCTGGCATTATGAATTCAATCATTTTGATAGTGTCTATTGATATTGCATATGATTATTCGAATAGTAGAATATCCATGTGAATAAGTAAATGGAATTATTTGATTTTATCTTTTCCATATTATTCTGAAGTTCAGGTTTAAAAGGCTTTTGTTTTATTTTTACATTTCCTTAAATGTTTATGCTTATTTATAAAAGTTTCCGCTATATTTTTATCCTTACTGAGCATCTGAGCTCACCCCTTTCTATGTTTTATTTTTCCCAGGATGCGAAGAAGTATATTATGACTGAACTACAGGGATAGTCTAATGGATATGACTGCGGCCTATAGAGACTATGTTGTTGTAGTTTCTCATTTTATAATGTAATTTAAAACTTATGAATGTATCTAGTATTTCTAAGGCTACTAAACTAATCGGTATTCCGATACTTGATCTTTTGTAATCATGCCAATTTTATGTAATAATGCACCAACTCTTGGTAACTAGGGTCAGGGTGTTACATCATGGGATAAATCATAAAAGTGCAATGTAATCCCAATAGTCATAACACAAGACCTTAAATTTTGTTTCATACAGACATAAGTGTAGAAAAACGTTTTGTATTGGTCAAGTCTCATTTCCAAGACCATCATAGCGGACAAAGTCCATTACTGAGTTGAGTTCAATCCTCATTCCTACCCTGTATTACTGAACCATATTTACTTGTCATTCCAGTCATATCTATCTCATGTTATATAAATCTTTACCCAATGCATTGGAGGGATATTATAGGTCCTACCCATCTCATAATGAAACCATTCTTACATGTGCCGAAAAAACATAAAAACATTCACTATAACATAACCCAAGAAATAAAATGGGTTTCTTAAACATCATTCCAGCATAACATAATACATAGATGGATTTCATAAAAAAAATCCCATAATTTACACAATCAAATAAAAGTAAAAATAGGTATAGAAACATAAACCTATTCAATAATATATGGAAAATAATACTGATAAAACACTTTAGTTTCATTTCTTAAGGAAAAAATCCATTCTTCATCTAAAATGCTTTCCTTCCTAAAAAAAGCACACAATTTTAGAAGAAATAATTTTATGCGAAAATAACCTTGTAATAATGTATTGGAAACTTCTAGGAAATAAATAATTATGAAATTATAAAAATCCATTCATTCCTTATGATTAAAAAACATTCTTCTAGTACTTTTTCCCAAAAACCTCAAAAAGTACCTCGTAATGAAAATGAAAAAAGATTCCATTCATACTTTTGAGTAAAAATTTACCAATGGAAAAAATTGAGTTTAAAAATTATTTAAGGATATAAATAATATTTTTAAATACATATTTAAGAAACATGGATTTGGATGATAAATATCCCCCAGCAAATACTTACGTATAAACAGTCTCGGATAAAAACGAGATTGAAAAATTATCCCTTACCTTAGGTAAAATATGGTTCATATGTACCCAAAACTCTTGTATAATGATTTAAATAATGTTAATAATTTATTACAGAATGTTATTAATTTTTATGATAACATTTATGATCATATTTTTATCCGTTTGTTAGTAACATTTCATTGTTACTCATTATTCAGGTATTAACTACATTATGTTCTTATGCATGTTTTTTTAAATAAGTTCATATTAATATTTTTAGGTTATAGTTATATCATTTAAATAATGGAATTAGTATAATATATATCAGATTTATTCATTAAATATATTTATATAATCGATTTTTAATGATGATTATGTTGAGCGAATCATATCACACCGTGGGGACGGTAAGATGTATGTATGCACGAGCGACGATATCCTTCCTAAAATTATTGAATTGTATTGAAGTGGATAGTGTATAATATATAAGAATTAGTATAATGTTATAATAATAATATATATTTATTAATTACACCATTTTACTCATCCATGTTAGGTGGCGGTGAAAAACAGATTACACCACATCGAGGAGATGGTAAGTCGTACGTACGGACGCATAGTGATTTTGTATTTCATAGGATAGATTGAAGGTGAATTAGGTTGTTTCATATTTATAATAACATATTAGTATATTATTGATACTAATTTTATTAATTTATAATTTAAAAAAAAATTGAAGATGAAGAATAAGAAGAAATAAATTTGAATGAATCAGTACAAGAGATTACCTCTTCCTCGACCTACTTCCTTTAAATTGTCTCTTAGGGAACTAGAGTGGGTATTTAAAGAAGATCAGAACCTCTAAAATTAAAATAGGGAAGTTTATAAGGAAAAGGTTAAGGTTTTGGATGGGCATTAAGGATCAAAATGAAGTGAAGAGGGGAGGAATGTTGTTCTTTTTTATAATTGAGGTGATGGGGCACTTTTGGAAACCACCAAAATATTAATTTATAATAAAATCAAAACCCACATAAAATCTTCCAAAATGTACCAATATTGAAGAATAGATGATATAGGTTTGTAATATAATCAAAAAAATAAAATTCAGACTAGTTTTTATGTAATTTTAATCATTATTATTTTAATTAACACTTAGTTATTCTATATAATTTTAACTGTGGTAATAAAATTCTAAATATTTAATGGTTATAAAAATTTACTTATATGTTGTTAATTGAACATAAATGGATATTTTATGTAATTTTAGACCTTATAATTATCAATTAGTAATTTTTAAATAATTTTATGATTTTTAAATAATTTAATAATTTTTTTTATAAAATTTCAATAGTGTCAATTTTGACACTATTCATTTATTTGACTTTAAATAAAATTCAAATAGAAAATAAATTCAAACCAAAATATTTAATAAACTCAAAAAATATAATATTAACCTATAATATTAGTGGATCACTTTAATTAGTTCATATTATATTTATTTTAATATTTTAAAAACCATTTATTTGATATTTCTATTAATAAAATAATTTCAACACCAGTATTGTGTCATTGTTAATGGTAATTATTTAATCTCTATAAATTATAAATAAATTACTATGATGTAGGTAATTATTTTATAATTCCAGAGACTATCTATAGTCGATATTATTTCCTAGTTATCAATATATTAAAATTAAACTACTTATATAAAATGTGATGATTCCATTTTGTCACATTCATTTGTTTTTATTACATTGATATCATATTCATAGGTAAGTGGCCATAAAGTGATTCCATTTCAAAAAATAGATGATAGGGGTCGAATTTAGTCATCTAATAGGATTTTTACATGTGTTAATGTAATTTTATAATATTATTTTTACCCTTATTTACCTGATTTACCATTAACCATGGTAATAAAAATAATTACAAAAGTTACTATTCATAATGCCGAAAAATAAAAGTATCCTATTAATATAATTTGGAATAACTGATTCCAAATATGGAATCCATTTTTAAAATTTCATAAAAGATAAGTTGCAGTAATTTATTTAAAATCTATACCATTGTCGGAAATTAGAGAACACTTTTTAAAAGTTAAGACATAGTAAAAGATTGAAATTTTCAAATTATGAATTAAATAAAAAAATTAATTCCAATGAACTTAATTATATTAAATGGTAAAAATATATATTTTTTCTGTATTCTTAAACCATTCAATAATAAAATTTAACCATATCTATTATTTAAATGAAAAAAATTATTTTTAATTAAAATTTATATTATTTTACTATTCATAAAACATGAAAGTTATCAGAAAAATATCATTAATTTATCCAAAGTAAATTATTATATATTTATTCAAAATAACATGTTTATTTTTTCATATAAAAATTATTAATGTGTCAAAATATTAATTTAAAATGGGTTTTCCATTCAATGGTGTAGATTTAACCTTAAAAAATAGATTTTTATACATCAAATAGGGTTTTATTCATACCCTATGACTAAAATATCCATTGGATTGTTATATATAAAATACTTTTTATGTATATAACAGATATATATATCATTAATTTAAATTACCAATGATAATTCACTCAAAAATAAAAATATTTAATTGATTTATATTTTTCATAAATAATTGACAGTCAACGAATTCATAATCTCTTTTCATAAGTTAGTTATAATTATTCCCGTTAACCTAATGGCTAGGATATAATGGTAATTTTATAATAAGGATGTCTCATAGTTTGTTTAGACTCATGATTTCATGCAAAGAAAGCTACGGAAGAATAAAAATTATTTAAAGAAAAATATTTTATAAAAACATCTGTGTGTTACATTCTACCCCCTTAAATTGAATTTCTCCCTCAAAATTCGTCCCATAGAAACAAACATATGAGGATACCTCTACCTCATAATATCCTCAAGTTCCCATTCATCTTCTTCAAATTTTTGGTTCCTCCATAAAACATTAACCAATCATGTGGTCTTATTTCGTAGAACTTTTTCGCTACGATCCATAATCTAATCAGTTGTACTTCATAATAAAGATCTTGCTCCAGTGGTATGAATTCTGATCTTAGTACATCTGAAGGATCATGTATGTAATTTCTTAGTAGATATTCATATAACACATCATGAACTTGATAGAGATTCGATTTCATGGCCAATCAGTAAGAAACCTTCCTAAAACGATCAATAATTTTAAAATGACCAATATACCTAGGGCTCACCTTTCCGTTCTTTCAAAATCTCATTAATCTCTCTTACAGGGAGATATTCATAGGAACAACTTATCACCCACTTCAAACTATAGGTATTTTCATTGGTTTCCATCATAACTTTTTGTCTATTTTGAGATAATTTTATGCGTTGTTGAATAGATTTGACCTTTTCTACGATTTCATAAACAAGATCAGGTTATAATAGATTTTTTCCCAAACTTCATCCCAGGAAGTTGGAGTTCTGAACTTATTTCCTTAGAGGGATTCATAAGGAGCCATATAAACAATGGATTGAAAGATATTATGGTAATAAAATTCCACCAATGGTAGGTGTTGATCCCATCCACCTTTTGAATCCATAGATCAAGTTCTCAACATGTCTTCCAGAGTTTGAATTTTCCTCTCAGAATGACTGTTTGTATGAGGATCATAAGCAGTGCTCAAACTTAACTCTGTATCCAGAGAATGCTGAAGAATTGTCTAGAACTTATAGGTAATCCTTGGATCCCAATCGGATATAATAGAAAGTGGTACTCCATGAAATCTTAAAACTTCATTTACATATATTCTTAAAAGCTGGTCAGGAGATAAATCCTCCCTAATATCAATGAAGTGTGCCAACTTCGAAAGTCAATCAACTATAATCCAAATAGAATTATTTCCATTGGATGTATTGGGATGTCCGATGACAAAGACCATAGTGATATTTTCCCATTTCCATTCAAGTATGGGTAATAGTTGTAACATCCCCTTAGACTTTTGGCTCTCAGCCTTAACTTACTGAAAAAACTAGCATCAAGATACATATTTGGTGACATCTCTTTTCATGTTGTCCCACCAGAAGTACTCTTTCATATCCCTATAAATCTTTGTGATTCCAGGGTGAATAGAGAATGAAAAACTATGAGCCTCATCTAATATATCCTTCTTTAATTCCGGTCTGAGAGGAATACAATCATAGTTCCAAAACTTTATTATTTCATAACAATCAAGGTTGAATTCTGGAACATTTATCACTTTCTATTATAGATCTACATCTTTCTTCTGCACCTCCTTAATATTCACTTGTATTGATGGTTGAACATTCATTTGAAAAATAAAATTTACCCCCCATTGATTTAAAATTTAAGATCCATCCTTTGAAAATACATAAATATTGGGTCTTTTTTTATCCTCATCATTGATAAGCTAGCATGGTCTTTTTGACTCAAATCATCTGCCACCTTGTTCACTTTCCCAGGGTGGTAATGTATTGAGCAGTTGTAATATCTAATCAACTCTAACCATCTTCTTTGGAGCATATTCAACTCCTTTTGTGTGAAAATATAATTTAAACTTTTATGTTCATTATAAATATCACACCTTTAACTACAAAGATAATGTCTCCATATATTTAATTCAAAGATTACCACAGCTAACTCCAAATCATGAGTTGGAAAATTTTGATCATGAATTTTTAACTTCCATATGTAATAAGCTATCACCATATAATTTTTCATGAGAATACTTCTCATCCCCTTCTTGGTCAAACCTTTCTCCACCACAAGGTAGTGTGAGCATATGTGCACTGGCTAGCCTTATTTTGAACTCTTTGAACTTCCCTTTACATTACTCCATCCAAACGAACTGAAGTCCTTTCTGAGTCAACTTGGGGATTGGAATAGATAATCGTGAAAAATCATTCACAAAAATCCTGTAATATCCCACAAACCCAGAAATCTTCATATCCTAGTTAATGTTTTTGGTCTCAACCATCTTTTAACAACCTCTGTTTTTATTTGATCCACAGATATCCTCTCTCTTGAGATTACGTGACCAAAAAATAAAACATTATGAATCCAAAATAATCACTTGGTAAATTTGGTATAAATCTTATCCTTTCTTAAGGTCTTTATTACAATTAACAAGTGATCTTCATGTTCTTCCTTTCTCTTTGAATAAAAAACAATATCGTCTATAAAGACTACCACAAACTGCTCAAGATAGTCTTTAAAGACCATATTCATTAGATCCTTGAAGATAGTGGGGGATTTAGTATGACCAAAAGGCATCACTATAAATTAATAGTGTCCATACATTGTACAAAATGTCATCATTGGTATATACTCCTTTTCACTCTTAATTGATGATATCCTGGATGAATATCAATCTTGGAAAAGTATTGAGCTTTGTGTAGTTGGTCAAATAATTCATCAAAGCATGGAAGATGATATTTTTTTGTGATAGTTAAGTTGTTGATAATCAATGTAGAGTCTCATTGATCTATCTTTCTTCTTAAAAAATAGAACATGTTCTCCCCAAGGTGACTCACGAGGGAATATGAATCCTTTATTAAGATTATCTTCGAGTTACTGATCCAATGTTCATCCACTAATGGATTAGAAGACTCACTGAATGAAGGTTGATGTTGCCTTATGAAGTATTCAACAGAATTTTTCTCCCTATTTTTCTCGTTTCGACGTCTATCACGATTCATAGCTTGAGAAAGTTGTGTGAGCATGGCTATAAGATTTTTTATTCTATCTCCCATAACATTTTGTTTCTCAGGGGGATGATCATTACATTTCCAATAGCATTTAGCAATAAAATGGTTCCTTTGGGTTCCATCCATTGACTAAAATCAAGAAGCATAGTGTGAGAATCACTAATCATAATAGGGAAACCACATAATGGAGAATATAATTTCAAATTAGGACACTTTAGATTTTATCTTATTTTATTCATGGTCATTTCTAAAACACTAGTATTATATCATATACTTAGACATATCCTTCGTTTTCTAACTAAGAATTTCTCATCCTAGATTCCAAAGCATAACTATACCTTTCCTCTAATACCAACTACAACAACCCATACTTTACATACATTGATATTACTTTTGAATTGAATTATATTCATTACAACATATAAAAAACATAACAGGACTGTATAGGTATAGTGTCTTTAGAAACTGGGAATCATAAACAATTGGTTCATAAAACATATACATTATCTCCCATTTATTTCATCATAACTAGACTCCTTTTTGGCATATCATACTTAATACCCTTCTTCATGACATGGGAAAAATAAACCGATGAATATGTGGGCTCAAATTCTCAGTAAGGGTAAACAAAAGAAATATCAATCATATAATATTCATAAGAACATAACATTTTAAAATCTTATCCCGCATATAAAGATCATAATATCATGTCATGGGATAAATAATAAAAGTGAAATTTAATCCTAATAGTCATAACACAAGACATGAATTTTTTTTCATACACACATAAGCATATAAAATCATTTTGTTTTAGTCAAGGCTCATTTCCAAGACCATCATAGTGGACAAAGACCATTACTGAACTGAATTCACTCATCGTTATAACCCTGTATTACTAAACCATATTTACCTGTCATTCCAGTTATTTCTATCTAATGAGATATAAACTATAACCCAATTCATTGGAGGGAGATATATTTCCCACACATACCATAATTAAACCATTCTTACATGTGACACAAAAACAAAATAATATTCACTGTAGTATAACCCATAAAATAAAATGGGTTTCTTAAATATCATTCCATCGTAACATAATCCATAAATGGATTTCATAAAAATAATTACATCATTTACACAATCAAATAAAAGTAATAATATGTATATAAAAATAAAACTATGTAATATTATATGGAAAATAATTTGTATAAAACACATGAGTTTCATTCCTGACAAAAATATCCTTTCTTCTTCAAAAATGTTTTCTTTCCTCAAAATACCACAAAATTTTATAAAAAAATTTTATCTGAAAATATCCTAGAATTAATGTAGGGTAATCTTCAACTAAATAAACCATTATTAAAGCATAAAAATCTGTTCATGCAATACTAGTAAAGAAGCATTATCCTCGTACTTTTTTCGAAAAAGTCAAAAAGTACCTCATACTGAAAATGACAGAAGATTCCATTCATACCATTTAGTAAAAATTTACAAGTGGGTAAAATTTAATTTGAACAATTATTTAAGTATATAATGAATATTTTGAAATACACATTTTGGAAACATGGATGTGGATGATAAATAACCCCGAGTAAATACTTACGTATAAACAATCTTAGATAAAAATGAGATTGTAAAATTATCCCTTACCTTTGGTATGATGTGATTATTATGTATTTGATCCTCCTGTATAATAATTTAAATAATTTTAATCATTTATTAAATAATCATAATCATTTTTCTGATAAAATTTATGATCATATTTTCATCCGTTTGTTAGTAACATTTCATTGTTACTCATAATTAGGGTGTTAAATGCTTTGTGTTCTTATGCATGTTCTCTCCGATAAGTTCTTAT